>OW569336.1:17727121-18965455 GCA_937595015.1 Polyommatus icarus | reverse complement strand
TACAGTGGTGAGAAATAATTAGAGTAATTCTTATTTTTATGGTATTTTTGTCATAAGTGTCATCTATTAGTTCAGTGTCTACCATTAGGTACTTTCCCGTATAGTGATGCTCGTTAACGGACGTGTCTCTGGCTACACTCGGTTGCATGCGGTCTCAAGCGAGACCTAATGAGACTGAGTGAGACTTGGTGAGACCGAGTGTATCCGGGTGAGGCTCGGTGAGACTGATAGTGACCGAGTGAGACATGGTGACACCGACATCGGGCTACATGATACATCACAAGTTTCATGCAACTTTCTACAACCCACGGAGACACGTTCGACCACCTCGAGTCCCCCACACACCCCTTGGCACGTATGTTTTGGAATTTGTTATTCATTGGTTATTTAATATTTTTTTATTAAATATTATAACAGTATTATTATAATCGTATCTAATGTTTTTTGAACTTGACATGCATCGGTTTAATTAATAAATTAATATGAATGTTGATTTATTTATATTTCATTTATAAAATATTAAGAGGCCGGGTACCCTTGAAATTTCTCATACAAACGTAATACCAAAATCATTTTCACATACGAAAATATTTAACATGTTTGAGTTATTTTTCAGTTTAGAATAGTAATTATCTAGGTTCCTGCACAAAAATTTACTTCAAAATATTTAAACACAAAAAAAAAATTTTTTTTGTTTTAAATTTTTTTTTAGGAAATTTACTACTAAATATTGAAACACTAAAAAATAGAGTAAAACACTAAAAAATATATAAATAAATACTAAATTTACTACTAAATATTTAAATACTATTTTTTAGTAATAAATTTTTAGTATTTTTTAGTATTTAAACATTTAAATACTAAAAAATGTTTTTTAGAGTTTAAATATTTTTTTAGTAAATTTACTATTTATTTATATATTTTCTAGTGTTTTACTCTATTTTTAGTGTTTCAATATTTAGTAGTAAATTTACTAAAAAAAAAGAAAACAAAAAAAAAAATTGTCCAATTACTAGTACCACGCTAGCGTGGTACTAGTAATTGGACAGAGTACAAAAACACAATATATTTTTTTATGGTTGCTTTAAAAACTACCTGTTTTTTTTAAAAATCAGGCGTTCTATTACTTTAGAAATAGGCAGTTTTTGAAGCAACCTTTAATAAATAATATTATTGTGTTTTTCTGCTTTGTCCAATGACTAGTATAACTGTCCAATTTACTAGTCATTACCTTATATGGACAGGGCCGCTGTCTTTGTTCGTCTTGGGACTTTCTCTTAAGGGGCTTCAATATGCGAACGACCTTGGGCAAACGAGTGTTTCCGCACTCCACTTCCTACCTCACCCCCGCGCCATTTGAAATAACGACATCTAGTTCAATATCGAACAATCAACAACAACGCAGTCTGAATGTAAAGAGAAAAACTATTATAGATAGTTTGCCTATTTCACAAATATTCATTGAATCATGATAGCGCAATGGATAGAAGCATGAGTTCTACACTGCAATATCTCGGGTTCGCTGCGCGATGAAATTTAGTTTTCTATTTTACAACTTTTTTTGGAATATTATTATTTTAATATTCATTCGGTAAAACAAATGTAATTTCTTCAAAATATTATTTATTCAAATTGCTGTTTTAAAATACCTTTAGTTAAAATGTTTAGCTCATAAAATGTAACTAGATTACTTAGTACTAAAAAAAATACGTAATGATTGATAGCTTATATTTTATTGACCTTTTTTTTTTTTAATTTTTAATTCAGACGTAGGGCATCGAAACCCAGAAACAATTTTCAAAACCCGAGTTTTCGGGTTTTTAGAATGAAAAACCGGGTACCCGGGTTTTTCGGGTTTTTTCGGGTTTTTTTACAATTCAAATATTAACCATTCGAAAATACGTTACATATGATTTTCTGCGATTGCCAGCACCTACCCAGTTAAATACCATTTAAATACCATAGTTTCGGGTCACAGCAGTGCCCAAACAAGTCTTGGCTAAACGGGTACGGCCATATCATACTTTTATTGAAGCCACTATTTAACCTATTCTACATTTTGGATCTTATCAAAGCTTAAAGCCGGCTGTACACTCTCGCCGAGACACAACGAGGCGGCCCGAGTGCGAGAGTGTAAATGGGTGCGCTCGCCTCGTCTCGCGTGTCTCGGACCCTCTCGGCCCGTTGTCGGTATTTTGCGCCCGAGACAAGGGGTCTCGCGAGGAAAACGAGCGCACTACTGTACAAATCATCAAATCAAATCATTTATTTATTTTGCATATGTGTGTAGGATATAGGTCTTACATTCAGTTTAGTTGCAGCACATAGGCCACTTGGGGCATGCAAAAGTTATTTTACTTAATTACTATAGTCACGATACACTCTCGCGTCTTTCAGTACTAGTCCCGCCATTGGACAGTGTAGAACAGAAAAATAATATAATAATCAAATACCCAAAAACAGCTGTGTAGTGTGCACATAATGTTTCATTTTTTTAAATTAAACTTTATTTAAACCAAATTTTAAAGCTTATTTAGCCCCTACTTAGCCCCCATTACACAACTTTAGCTTTACCCATAAACTATTTATCATTGGTAGGTTTAAGGTTACGTCACTGCATAGATAAAGTACTGAGTTATTTAATGACGTAAAATAGTACATAATAACAATCGAAAATATAATATAAGACGATACCATCTCTTATAGAAAGACGTTTGTGTAAGCAATAGCGCGATGTAGGAGATGCACAGCGCCATCTATTATGAATTTTTGGAACTAACTTAATTTGAACAAATTTGCGCTACTAAAAGTACTGAATAGTTGTTCTAATAACATTATTATAACAATCGAAAGAATCGAAAAACCCAACTCAACATGGTACCACCTCTTATAGAAAGACTTATGAGCAAGCGATAGCGCGATGTAGGCAACTCTTAGCGCCATCTGTTATGAATTTTTGAAGACAGTAAATTGAAGAATAAAATAATATAAAACGTATGCCAGCAAATATTTATTTAATATTTTACATTTTTACTGCTGATTGTCAAGGTATTAATAATTATTTAGCCCTAATTGATGTATGGCATACTTTATACCTGTGACTTAATGTTTGTGCCATAGTTTTTACTTTTGCCATTGCTTTTTTTTTGACTCGCTATGTCGAGGTGAGGCTGATTGTTCTTTGCAATTTAAGTTATTTTCTAACTTACTGGAAAATCCCTCAAAGAATTTTTTTACCATTTAGTTGACCAGACCAGACCACTCGGCAAATGCGTAAGGTTGCTTTGGCCCGAAATAAATGATTTATGAGTTCGCATACCTACCTACCCGCGCCGCAGTCTTCGCAACTTCATAATAATATGAAGAATTGCGAATGCGGCGACTGCGGTGCGTTCGGTGCGGCCAAATCTGCGTTCACCTGCCCCCCAATTACACAACTTTTGCCATAAACTATTTATCATTGATAGGTTTAAGGTTACGTCACTGCATAGATAAAGTACTGAGTTATTTAATGACGTAAATTAGTACATAATAACAATCGAAAATATAATATAAGACGATACCATCTCTTATAGAAAGACGTTTGTGTAAGCAATAGCGCGATGTAGGAGATGCACAGCGCCATCTATTATGAATTTTTGGAACTAACTTAATTTGAACAAATTTGCGCATTTTCACCCCCTTACAACCCCTTTGTCCAGTTAAAAAGTAGCCTATGTCCTTTCTCAGACTTTAGACTATCTGTGTACAAAATTTCATCACAATCGGTTCAGTAGTTTTGGCGTGAAAGCGAGACAGACAGACAGACAGACAGAGATACTTTCGCATTTATAATATTAGTATAGATTCCGCAGTGAGTATGCCATCCACGACCGGCTATGGAAAGATCATTCGTCCTATTATGTGTTACCATTATCAGTCTCCGAAGCTCATGAAAAGCAATCTGCTGCATTTACCAGACTGTAATCATGGAATACAAAATGGTAAGAACCAACTTGATGGAAACTCCTCTGGATGGTTTTGTCGGTTTCTATGGGCTGCTTTCCTGGAGTCTTTTTACTGGTTGCATTGTCTTAATATTGGGTTAATTTAACCAGATTATTTCAACTTAGGGCTAGTCCACGCTGTGGACTAGCCCTACACAATAAACAATCATATCTGATAACTGTGGACTCCACAGTTATCAGATATGATTGTTTATTGTGAATATATAACAAATAACGACAAAAAAACTTCTAGAGGTTTTTAGTAAGTTAGTCGACTGTAAAAAAAGACTTTAAATTGCAAAGAAGACTGGGCCCCATACCACAGCAAGACAAAATGTATTTTTAGGTAATGATGTTTACCTAAAAATACATAATAATTAGTAAGTTAGCTAAAAGCCGAGCTTTGTGGCTTGCGTCGTTTTTTTCCGTGGTAATAATCTTTAAAGCAGTTTTTTATTTTATTTTAATAGTAACCAAACCTTGACTAACCGATGAAAATACATCTACATACGAGTATAAATAAACTTTACTATATTAATCATATTATATAAAAATCATTAGACGTGGTACTTTTTCCGTGGTACTTTTTTCGGGTTTCAGTAAAGTGTATCACGAAAATGCTCAGGTTGTGGGATATATTACTAGGGCTTGCTTTGCTCACCCTGATTAATTATTATTTATTATTTTAAATTTGACAATCAGCAATAAAAATATCTCATTTCAATTAAAATTCTAGTTTATAAGACGAAATAAAGATTTGTTGATATATCATTGATTTTAGCTTCATTGGGCTTTAGATTCATTGGACTTAGGAAAATCTGTGATGGTTTTAGAAACAATAAAATTCGAAAAAGTGTTGTAAAAATATAAGCTATCATTCTTACATTCACGGTCTTCAAAAATTCCTGACAGGTTTTTAGATATTATTCTTTCATTAAGACTTTGTTGATGGGTGTTTTTTATCAGCAACGGTCGATCCAAGTTACAACGTTTTGTTAGCGGCTGACTTGCCCATTATCAAAAGTCTAAGCTACATCAGAGAAGTTGATTCCTAGAGCCGACAGATCACAATCAACATTGAATTGACATGATCCGACCAAATGACGTTGGTCTGTCAACTGCTTAGGAATCAATTTCCTTACTTTCAGCAGGCTTAGAACTCTTTGAAGCTGTTTTCTTTTGACATTATTTTCCTTATTTGGTAGGCTTTGATTACAAAATGAAGAAAACTGTGGCCAGTCACTGAATGTTGATTGAAAACTATTATACGTCTATGAGATTTGAAAACTTTTTGCGATGGATAGATTGCTTGAAGAGACTTTGCTTTTTTACATTGAATAGTTTTGGTAGGGTGTTCAAAATATTAATAAATATTTTTGTGACAATTAATCTGTGACGCTCTAAGAACTAAACTTTTACTTTGAAATATTATATTTTGTTTAATTATGAATAATATAAATAATTAAATCTAATACTTATGCTATAAAGATAAAGAATTTGTGTGTTAGTTTGTTATAAATACCTTAAATCAGATCTTGCCTTTAATAATAATCAAAAAAACGAAAAATCCGAAAAGCTCGAAAAACCCGGGTTCCATTTTTGAAACCCGGGTTTTTTCGTAATCCCAAAAACCCGGGTTTTCGGAAAAACCTGGTCTCGATGCCCTATTCAGAAGTAACGCGGCGGACGGCGGGCACACGGCGCGGACGCCGGACGCACGCTTTTTGCAGGACTCGACGTTGTTTCCGTTGACGTCTTTTTGCTAAATAATAAATTAGTAAAATATAATCCATGGTAATCTACAGCTCGACACAACTGTACAGTGTACACGCTCGAGACCAAAATTATACTAGCAGCGCTAAATCATAAATGAGATGTCAGATGGGCGCATGCGACGGGTGCCCACTGCCCGCTCGCGGATTCGTGGCCCGCGGCGCGGCGGCGCGTGGCGGTTGTCCAACGCGTGTGCCTAATTTTGCTCTATAATGGTACGGAGCCCTTTGTGCGCGAGTCCGACTCGCACTTGGCCAATTATTTAAAACAGATCACCTACCTACAAAATTAAAATATAATTTATGTATTATAATATTTAGTCTGAACTGCCAAAAAGTCTCAATCGGTCTAAGCATTACAGAGATTGCCGTAACAAACAGACAAAAATTGTACAGAAATAATATGTATTTTGATGTAGGTATGTAACGTACTTACCTATAATATACCTATATACCTATATATACGTTACATCAAAATATATTTTTTTACAATTTTTGTCTGTTTGTATTTTAAAAATATTATACCTACAGTAATGAGTACGTGCAAAATATAATACTTATAATAATATTATTATTATATCATGTATTTATAATATTATAAATACATAATATAATAATTATATTATATTTTTTTAATATTATTATTTATTATTATTATATGTCTATATAATAATTATTAATCATATTATAAATATACTTACATGTAGTAAAAACAGTTATTTCTTTACTCCAATTTTATTTATTTGTACAGATAAATATTTTGCACGTATTCATTACTTATTATAATATTTTTTAAAAATAATTTTGCATCGCAATCACAGTGCATAAAATATTGTGACCTTGAAATCGGGCGCTGCCGTCTATTCGGTGCGTATTACTTGTAGACAAGACAAGTTCATTGTAGTTCTGAATGATGAGGACAGATGGCGTGCCTTATTTTACGTAATTTAAATCGTATGCGCAGCGACACGAAGCGACACAACCTCCTCCTACGAAGGCACGCAGCCGTCTGCCGCCCGCGTCCCGCTCCGACCCCTCTCCTCAAAAACAGCTATAAGTTGTCATAACTTATAAAATATTGCATTAAATAAAAATGTAAAAAGGCCAATTTATAAATGACATAAATACTCATAATTTGAGCCAAAATTTCTGGCAATATTTTTTGAAACAACGGAATTATAACAATATTTGTAGGAAAATTATTGCGTTCAAATTTTTTTTTTTTTTCTCGTAAACTATACTTCTAAATTAGAATTTTTAAAAATGGAAATGAAGGTCAATAAATTAGCTATCATTGCGTATTTTTTATTGAGTACTCTCTTTACATTTGAATGAGCAATAAAGAAAAACTCTGCGGGTAATATGGTATTTTCACGTAATGAAGCCCCTTAAGGCAAGTCTTATTAGCCTTCTTTGCTTATTTCAAGATTGTAACTTAAATAGTTTTAAGTTTTACTTGAATGACGAATACTAATTATAAAAACTGCAAGCACAATAATAATATACGACGCTTTTTGAAGTTGGTTGCATTAAATAAGCTAAGCTTGAACGCGATAAAAATGAATAGAAATTATTAGGTCGAATGGCGTTAGATTGAATGGAGATAGGTTGAAAGAATTTAGGTTGAATGTAGTTATATTGAAAAAGGTCGGTTTAAAGAGGTTAGGTTAAAAGAAGTTAGGTTAAAACAGGTGAGGTTAACCGAGGTTAGGATAAAAAAAAGGTGAGGTTAAAAGAGGTTAGGTTAAAAAAGGTGAGGTTAAACGAGGTGAGGTTAAACGAGGTTAGGTTAAAAGAGGTTAGGTTAAAAGAGGTTAGGTTAAAAGAGGTTAGGTTAAAAGAGGTTAGGTTAAAAGAGGTTAGGTTAAAAGAGGTGAGGTTAAACGAGGTGAGGTTAAACGAGGTTAGGTTAAAAGAGGTTAGGTTAAAAGAGGTTAGGTTAAAAGAGGTGAGGTTAAAAGAGGTGAGGTTAAACGAGGTTAGGTTAAAAGAGGTTAGGTTAAAAGAGGTTAGGTTAAAAGAGGTGAGGTTAAAAGAGGTTAGGTTAAAAGAGGTTAGGTTAAAAGAGGTTAGGTTAAAAGAGGTTAGGTTAAAAGAGGTTAGGTTAAAAGAGGTTAATAAACACGGTGTTAGATAAACACGGTGTTAGATAAACACGGTGTTAGATAAACACGGTGTTAGATAAACACGGTGTTAGATAAACACGGTGTTAGATAAACACGGTGTTAGATAAACACGGTGTTAGATAAACACGGTGTTAGATAAACACGGTGTTAGATAAACACGGTGTTAGATAAACACGGTGTTAGATAAACACGGTGTTAGATAAACACGGTGTTAGATAAACACGGTGTTAGATAAACACGGTGTTAGATAAACACGGTGTTAGATAAACACGGTGTTAGATAAACACGGTGTTAGATAAACACGGTGTTAGATAAACACGGTGTTAGATAAACACGGTGTTAGATAAACACGGTGTTAGATAAACACGGTGTTAGATAAACACGGTGTTAGATAAACACGGTGTTAGATAAACACGGTGTTAGATAAACACGGTGTTAGATAAACACGGTGTTAGATAAACACGGTGTTAGATAAACACGGTGTTAGATAAACACGGTGTTAGATAAACACGGTGTTAGATTAACACGGTATTAGACAAACACGGCAAGTATTGCAGTGTTAGACCAAACGCTGTTAGGCATTTAAAATTATATTTGACAATACTATAGTTAGGTTAGGTCTAATTTTTTTTTTTGCGTAGGTTCGTCTTAATTTTAATTGTTAGGTTAGCGGTCCCGGAGGAACCTATCTTAGGCATCAAAGTCACTTTGACAGCTGTCAAATTGACTTTGACTTATGTCACCTGCCTAAGTATAACAAAACAAAAGGGTAAATAACGAAACTCTCTTGGGTATCATTTATTGTAATCAAAGTCGAGACGTATTCCGGGCAGCCGCAGCTCATCCGCACAGACAGCTCGTCTGGCCGCAGTTCGCAGGCCCGCACATTGGCGTCGGGACTCGGAAATCTGGCGCGCGCCCGCTCCCGATAGCGTTGCGTACATGTAAAAAATTACAATTAAGTTTACTTTTTATTGTTATCTCCAGTATATTTTCGAATATAACGATATCATCTTATTTCATAAGTTAGTAACTGGATCCGTATATCTATATAGGTACTTACATCTGTTATTCACAGAATACAAGATTAAAAAGATTTAAACAGTATCAGATGTTTATTTATCTTGCGTGTCTTACCTTTCGACTTTTTTCTATAGCGCCCCTAAGGATATCTATATACACCGTTAGAGCCACCTCATCAAAGTCACAACAGAGCGTTAAAACCACAGTATAGCAATATTTGTTTACGTTGTAAGAAGTGTAACATGGAGAGAAACAATATAGAATAAATTAAAAGTCTGTCAAATACCCTGTTACATACTAATTAGTACCTACCTAGCTAGGTACACAGGGCCATATATCAAAAAATGTTACACTTAACATTTTGACCTTTGGACCGCCCTTACTGCGCACGTAATAAGAGCGACTTTTAAAGTGCTACTGTTACACCTGACGTGTGGCCTACCGTACCTACCAATTGTTATAATTATGTATGATTAATGGTTGGATACTTTATACATTCCTACTTTATTCGTAGATATAAATAAAATAAAAATTGTTTTATTTCTGAATAGATTTTTAAAAAATGCTTTCCGAACGTTGATACTACTGGTGCCTACCACCGGTTCGGGAACTAACCCGGCGAGATGAACCGGCGTAAGAAACTCGTACGGGGCCCACTTTTTTACCAAAAAAAGTGAGAAAAAATTAATCTTTTAAAATAAAATAAAATTTACAATGCTGTAACTTAAAATATACAATGTCAAAACATAATATACATAATAATTATAAGTCATACAATAGTGTACAAGTAGCCTTGCAAGAAGCCATCCTACTCCCAAGATGTGCCATCATTTATGAAATCATGGTCTTATAATAGGCTTTGGCTCACAAACGCTCTTTGACTATTTTCTTAAATTTATTAATGGAAAGATTTTGAACGTTTTCTGGGATTTTATTGAAAAGGCGTATACATTGACCTTTAAAAGATTTACTGACTTTACTAAGAGTCTGATCACTGGCAAATCTAGCTTGTGCTTATTTCTGGTGTTTCTACAATGAATGTCACCTTTGGATTTAAATTTACATATAAATCCAAAGGTGACATTCATTGTAGAAACACCAGAAATAATATACTCGAATGCGTCTTCATTATTTTAATCCTTCGATAGTGGATTCTTGGAAATCTATTGTTATTCTATTGTATCTTGCTCACCGGTGAGCTTATGGGGCTTGATGGGTTAATGAAATGTTTAAATCCATACTAATATTATAAATGCAAAAGTGTGTCTATCTGTATGTTACCTCTTCACGCCCAAACTGTTGGACCGATTTTGCTGAAATTTGGCATGGAGATACTTTGAGTCCCGGGAAAGGACATAGGACACTTTTTGTCCTGGAAAAATGTACGGTTCTAACGTTCTTCACGATAAACGAGCTTTGGCACAACGAAGTTGCGGGCATCATCTAGTAGAGAATTGAAATCATCTAAAAATAAAGTTTCACGTAAATTTAGATTAAACAGATTAAATGATAACATT
The DNA here is from genome assembly GCA_937595015.1 of Polyommatus icarus. Taxonomy (NCBI): domain Eukaryota; kingdom Metazoa; phylum Arthropoda; class Insecta; order Lepidoptera; family Lycaenidae; genus Polyommatus; species Polyommatus icarus. The sequence goes on along the minus strand of OW569336.1, from coordinate 18,955,031 downwards.
ACAAGCACAATATTTAATTTTTATTTTATTTCCCGTTTCGTGGCAACCCTGGCATATCTGCTCGGTACCTACACCGGTGGCGGCATCGTGCGACATCAAAGGCGTTTCGTTACTGTAGGGATAATATTGCTATACTGTGGTTAAAACTATACTAATTGTGTACTGAGACTTCATTTGCAAATTCTTCTGTAAACTGTTACCTGAAACATAATTAGTAATTACCTACCTTCTGGTCGTATTAGCGTCGTCGCCGACATGGCGACTTTGTACTCAATATTGTTACGTGCTAGGGTTCTTTGGATTCGGAGAAAAAGACCTGGTGACTCTCTTGAAGACTTTATTCACAAACACTAGCTCACACTAATCACTGAGTCCAAACACTAAGCACTAGATCCAAATCACTGAGCACTATCACTGTCCTAGGTCGTAGCCGAGTCACTATCACAATCACAATCACTCACTATTGATCACTTGTCTTCGCTCCGAAGTCGCCTCGAAGAAAGCTCAGATCAAACTGAATTGCCGGACGGACTGTCTGCGACTATTTATACGGGCCGGATCGAATCTCAGAAAATTCCGGAACATCCCAGAATAAACCCGATATGCGTAAACAAATATGAGATATTTCTAGAAAGTACTCGTAGGTACATACACCTAGCGTCATCTAGTAGCGAGTAGGGGATTTACGTTGCCTGTGTTCCCTTGGTAAGTTCCGCTGGTTTGACGCTAGATGGCACTGGGTGTCCGTATCCGTAACACTACTCCCCTCTTAGAGATGCTCGTCCCGAGCATCGTTGTTACTGCCTCGCCACGCTGTTCCTACATCATTGCTTGAATTAACTCAATTATGCTTTCCAATTGAGGGGCCGTAGAAACTACGGGCGTGGCAGGATGGATGAAGCTAGTCGACGGGGGCTGAGCAGGCGGGGCCCAGTGGGCGGGGCCAGTGGGCGTGGCCTTAGTAGGCGTGGTCTGGTGGGCGGAGCCAGTGGGCGTGGCCATTTCCAGAGTGGGCGGGGCCTGATAGGCGTGGTCAGTGGGCGGGTCCCGGTGGGCGGAGCCAGTGGGCGTGGCTTCACCCGAAGTGGGTGGAGCCTGGGGGGCGTGGTCAGAGGGCGGAGCCTGGTGGGCGGGGCCAGCGGGTGGGGCCTGCCCCGCAGTGGGCGGAGCTTGGTCCGCAGTGGGTGTGGCCTCCGCAGCTCCACCTCCAACTCCTCTCTCGGAGTCAATGGCAGCAGCTCGCTGCGCCCTTGTCCTGATACTCCCCTTGAAGTCCTCTCTCGGAGTCAATGGCATCTCCAAATCCCACTTCTGACACCAGTTGTTACGTGCTAGGGTTCTTTGGATTCGGAGAAAAAGACCTGGTGACTCTCTTGAAGACTTTATTCACAAACACTAGCTCACACTAATCACTGAGTCCAAACACTAAGCACTAGATCCAAATCACTGAGCACTATCACTGTCCTAGGTCGTAGCCGAGTCACTATCACAATCACAATCACTCACTATTGATCACTTGTCTTCGCTCCGAAGTCGCCTCGAAGAAAGCTCAGATCAAACTGAATTGCCGGACGGACTGTCTGCGACTATTTATACGGGCCGGATCGAATCTCAGAAAATTCCGGAACATCCCAGAATAAACCCGATATGCGTAAACAAATATGAGATATTTCTAGAAAGTACTCGTAGGTACATACACCTAGCGTCATCTAGTAGCGAGTAGGGGATTTACGTTGCCTGTGTTCCCTTGGTAAGTTCCGCTGGTTTGACGCTAGATGGCACTGGGTGTCCGTATCCGTAACAATATATTACATTCAAAATCTCTTTTTTTCTTCACTATTTGTATGTTTTTTAATTATTGCAATTTAAATGATTAGCTAAAAAAACTTAAAAATTCGCGAGCTAGGTACGTGAAAAATGAAAATCTCTGAATAAAATTTTCAATAATGACATCTGACGTATATCTGACGTTAGTAATTTTTTTTCTTGTTATGGCGCTCGGCTTAAGGCTTTACCATGGCCAGTGTCAAGTAAAGTATTGGCGGGAAAAAATATTTTTTTGGTAAAAAATTTACAAAATTTTCAAGTAATTTTTCCAGAATATCGTCAAGTCGAAAGACTAGTCAAAGTCTAAAAAGTAGTCGGTAAAGTCAGATAAGGTAGGCTGATAAAAAATCCACTAAATGTGAATATTTTTGAAACGTACTTAAGTATTAAGTGGGTACTAATTTAATAATTATGGTTACCTATCACTAAAAAAGGCGTAACTTTTTCTATTTGTATTTGTTTTTCATTTATTTTACTAAAACCGAAAATACCGAAAGTCCCGGTTTTCGTAAAATGAATACCGGTATTGAGAAGACCTAAATTTGGCCCGGTATCCCGGTATTTTCGAAATTCGGGATCCCGGTTTGCGACCCCTAATTTATATCAACTTTGAAGTGGTGGGGCGCGTCATTTCAAATTAGACAAGCTCTACTTTACGCGGCGAGGTGCGCGCGACACCGCTCTACGTGTCGCGCCTGCATTGGTCCACGACGGTCAAAGACGTCGTAAACTACATCTGCGAGAAGACCACCTACACCTTGAGGGTGGAGCGTCTGCACTCTCGCTACAAAGTGAATTTCAGTTCCTTTGTGGCGAGAGTGCAGACTAGAGAGTGCAGATAAAGCTAGAGCTTTATCCATCTTCGAGGTGGGGTAGTTCTGCAGGCCCATCGGTGTAGTTTACCGGAGTTTCCGGGGGAGGCTCCCGAACGAAACGCGCATCACGTCGCCGAAAGAGACTTAACGTGATAAACTGTTGTGTTATTGTGTGTGTGAATGTGTTAATAATAATATATATTAAGTAGGATAAAATTATTGTTCGGCGTGCATCCGTTGTCTGCTTGCCATAACACAAGTTTTTACTTAGCATGGGATTAAACGACGTGATGCATGCTACCTAGTTATACTTTAAATTGACGAACGAACGTGTAGGTACTGCTACAATATGATCGTATTTATATTATATTGTTATTTAAAGTGTTTAGTTTTAATCCTTTATTTTTATACTTTAAGCACAACGCCCTTTTCTCCAACAATTTCCTTATTTCTTACAAAGGTTGCCTTAGTAGTAATTAAGCGCAATACACACTGAGCCCGCCGACAAATCCCGGCGAGTGGCGACACAACCCGGCGCGGGCCTGTATGAAAAGAATGATGTCGACGGCAACATGCGCCCGCGCTGTTACCCGCCGACATTGGCGGCTTGGGTACGCCTGCACTCAGTTGCCCGGCGACACAACATTTATAGACACGCGGCAATCACTGACTGCCAAATAAATTTCTCATCTCAGCTGCCGATATGCTGCCGGCCAAATTTTCCGGCTTGTATTATGTGAAGCCGCCAACTAGCCCGCCGACCAAAAGTTGCCGACATAATAATATTATGTCGGCACTCGACGCGGCGGCCCGGCGGGCTCAGTGTGTATTGCGCTTAAGGCCGCCTTTGTGTGCTCTCGCCATTTTATATGTCTTTTGATCTTTTTATGTATGTTGTTATTGTAACTGATTGTGCACAATAAAGTATTCATTCATTCATTCATTATAACTGCAGTCTGCAGGTAAAGGAATGGGCAGGGAGGACGAGGAATCACAAATAAGATAGTAAGCAAGACATTTTACCCAAAGGGTAAAAATGGGACCCTATTACTGAGACTTTGATGTCTGTCCGTCTGTCTGTCTGTCTCCGGGCTGTAACTCACGAACGGTAATAGCTAGAGAATTGAAATTTTCACAGATTGTGTATTACTGTTGCCGCTATAACAATAAATACTAAAAACAAAATAAAATGAATATTTAAGGGGGGGTTCCCATGCAACAAACGTGTTTATTTGGCCTTTTTGGCTCTATATCAATAATGGCAACAGGTAGGTACTTGAATTTTTCTCAAGGTCCTTAGTTTTATGGATACTTTAATATTTAATAATAATATTAAAATAAAATAAATAATTAAGGGGGGCTCCCATACAAAAAACACAATTTTTGGCCTAATTTTGCTCTATTATCGTACGGAACCCTTAGTGCGCGAGTTCGACTCGCACTTGGCCGATTATTTATTTTATTGAGGTTCACAAAACCTGCCAGACACTTTACATATACTTAACATAAAAAGGAATGAATTCAATACATTAATGCTATGTATTGAATTCATTCCTTTTTATGTTGTGTGTTTGTGTTTGGCCCTCTCGATGTGAACACTGAATGCATATAAAGAATTAACAATAGGTAGGTACTCGTACATTATCAGTCATTTACAAAATTTAAATGCTGTTAACATTAATATTTAGTTACAGATTTTTGAGTAATGATGATTTCAAAGAGTGAATGTAACATTAAATATATTATCTATTTCGTTACAGATTTTATTGTAGGTAGAACACATAGGGGAATGATACTTATTGATACATACATACTTTTTGTTTGAAGGTAAATATTTAAAATAAAATAAGTCACATGAGACCAGTAACTTACTTTTATAAATAAATGATTCGTAAACAACGAAAATAAACAGTTTTAGAAAAATCAACTCAATATAACAGTGAAAAAAAACATAAATTGCACGCTAGGTCGACGAGTGTAAGATGACATATCGATATGGTAAGACATAAACGTATGATGCTAAAGACCAACAAAGAGTGCGAGAGAGAAGAAAATCCGTTATGGAATTATAACAAGATGAAAAGAGAGAGGCAGTCTCATGAAAACTTTAACCACTTTCATTTGACAGGTCGTCAACAAGTCGTCACACGTTTTTATGCCCTTTCGGTATTTGCAATTTATTGTTTAAATCCTTTATTATTTTCATCAAATACTATTACATATAAAAATGGTAACTTGTTCTGTGAGTGATTGCAGTGTAAATCATAACAAAAATCCTGAAAAATATACATTTCACAGGTAATTAATCTTCATGTCCTAATTGCTACGATGTGTTTATTTTCGCTATATTCTGTCTTTAGTTCTCTATTTCAAATAAAATATTGTGAATCCGCCCTTTTACTTTCATATTTTGCGTAACTTAAGGTATTATTGTTCTTATATTACACAAATTTTGAAGAAAAAATTTTCATTAAATTTTTTTACATATACGCTAGTGTTTGAATCAAATTTATCGATATGCTTATCGATATTTCACAATAACATAAACTAAAATAAAAATCATTTACCTTTATATTTATCACCTTAAAAGGACATATTATCTTATTTTAACGATTATTTTTAAATATTATTAATCTTTTGACATACCTAGTATAAAATCAAGGTTTCACAGATCAGTCACTTGAATCTAATAGTCATTGAATGCAGCTTTCATTAATATAAAATAAATTGCACCCATGCAAAGCTGTTTGCTTGTTCATAATCATTTGTTTTACAGATTCCCTCAAGATCCCCTAATTAGAGGAAAATGGCTAAAATTGATTGGGCGTGTTGGTTGGAGTCCCACGAAAAATTCAACAATATGTAGCAAACATTTCATTGAAAATTTTAAAAGAAAAAGTAGAATAAATACAATTTTGGCTAAAGGAGCTATCCCAACATTATTCGTACCAGTAAGTTTGACATACTGTTGCACTTGTTACTGAAGCAATTATTTTTGTCTTTTGCATAAAATTCTTGAGTCTCATTGTTGGAAAAGTTCATCAAAACAGCTTGACATTTTTTTATGAAATTTTGCATAATAATAAACAAGAATAGGTTCTAAGCTATTTATCAATAACTTTTCACACATCACCTATAGCGATAGGTTTTAATAGTGTACGTGTAGTGTTTTAAGAATAAAATATAATATAGTACTATGTGTGTTGTTTACTTTCAACGTTTACTTTCAATGTAAGGGCTGATTTACCAGATAGATTTTACCTGAGTAATAAATAAGTAACTTTATAATGTGTTATGTCATATGTGTAAGTATATTATTTACCCCTATAAGAACCTCATGTCATAACATATCCGACGATTGAAAAATCATTCCAAACGAAAATGTGTATCACTATTAAATTGTCACCTTTTTTGCCAATAATTAAAATTTATGATACCTAATTTGAAATACAAAATCTGTCAAAGTTGCATATTATTTGTTTCATATAGAAACTCAGGTAAAATAACTCGAACGGACTATACTATCGATAGCAAAATACTATACTATCGATAGTAAAATATACATCACTAGCACACGCACACATTGACAGATCAAAAATCGTCACGCATTTTCGGGTTGTCAGGTGATCTATACGTCAGTATATTCTATATCTATGTGGTAAGACGACATACTATGATTCCTTAGACTTTGATGGTATGTCGTTTTATACAATACGTAAATATAAGCTGCAAAATCATCCCTCTAGTTGTCAGTGGTGGAAGGATTCTTAAGTTTTTCATCATCGTCAAAAAATATACAATGCTTCTGTTAACGATTTAGCGGAAACATAAGTAACTATAGTATGTCATCTTAAGCCGACATCTAGTATGTCATCATACCAAATGAGTAATAGTGGATACATTTAAATTTTGTAAAAAAATACTTAACGTTAGAACACGCTTTTATTAATATTTATGGCCTACAAGAACCCATGTCCATAATAACAATTTGTTGTAAGAAAAGATTCTGACCGTATAGGTATTTTCACCACCGAACAAAAGTGTACGAAAAATTTTCTCTCATCAAAATTAGGAAAACCTTTATTACTTTGTAAAGAACGGTCCCTGTCCGGCATACTAAGTTGGGCCACTAGGGGCACACTGAGGTGCTCCAGAAAACGTCACAAGTTCACAGAAAGCACAATTATTATTTCAATGAATTTTGCCAATATGTCGTCTTATCTGACTATGCCATCTTAAGCACAATTCCCCTACGGTACATCGGTGCATGTTGATTAAGTATAGTCAGTTCGAGGGCAAGGTAAGTTAAAAGATTTACTGTTATGTTACTGTTATGTTAGCTACCTGACCGTGGTACAGCCACATACAATTTTTCCACCAGGCCAGGGGTATCTGAGACTCCGTTTATTAATTTCGACAGGTACACAACAGCAATCAGCACTGTTGCGTCTACTTTCGAGTGAAATGAGATTAAAATACTTGAGCCTACTGTCATATGATGTTAGATCACGACCTAGGTTGTGTGTGTACGAAATATGGTTTGCCGGTAGGTGGTAGGGGCATATGGAACGTGTAGGAGTTGACGTCTTCGGAGCGAGCCGGTGGGTATTTTGAGCTCAAATTTACTGACTAGTTCCGGGCAATCAATTGAACCATTGAATATTTTGAAGAGCAACGACAAGTCAGCAATGTTTATATACACACATATATATATATATATATATATTGTTTATCTCTATATATTGTTTACTTTAAATATTGGGTTACAATCGGTGACAAAAGCGTAAAAACAGTGGACGGCGTCAAGAACAGGAGGCGCGCAGCGGGTCGGCGAGCGGCAAGGTGCGGCCCGGTGCCGGCAGCCGCGAGCCGCGCACCCGCCGCACGCGCCGCCGCGCCGCGCCCAGCGCCGACGTCAACCGCACCTCCCCTACCACCTCCAGCGGCGCCACGTCGGCGCGCGCGCAGCCACCCGCCGCCAGCCGCAGCCGCGTTCGCGGCGCCGCCCACGACAGGGCGCTCGCGCTCAGCTCGCCCCAGCCGCCCGTGACACGCGCCTCGACTCGCTGAGCCGCCGCGGCGCGCATTGCCAGCCGCCCCCCGGGGCCCACCCGCAGAGCCCCGGCTCGCGCGTCGCGGCGCCGCAGCTGCAGCAGGCCACCGCCCAGCAGCGGGCGCGCGCCGCGCTCGTCGGCCGCGAGCCGCAGCACGCTGAGTGCGGTGGTGTTGGCGCGCAGCCGCCGCGGCCGCAGCACAACGCCGTCCACGGTCGCCACCAGCTCCGACCCCCCCTCCCCCTCGCCCGCGCTCCCGCCCGCCGCCTCCGCGTCCGCCTCTAGCAGCTCCAACTAAACATAATAATATGTATATTTTTATTAACTAAGAGGACCAAACATGACCAGTATATTGTATCGGAATGCTCGGCACTCAATCATTTTTTTTTTCATTTCGACAGTCTTGTTATAGGCTTGATATTAATTATAGTTCTTGCAATCTACGAGTGCGCGTCGCCCTTAGTTGTGTGAGTGACCATATCTATACACGCGTACATGGCTCGCTCGCTACTGACTGCTCCGTCGGATACGCACACTAACGAAAATGTCTATTCACATTTCCAACTACAAATAAAGCCGACGCGCACTCTTAGATTGCAAGAACTATAACAATGATGGGCTTTGCCGAATAGTCGGCCGAGCTGATCATGGCTTCAGAATATGTTTCCGTCACGCTTCGTTTACTGCTGATTCGCGAGTATAAAGTCACATACGCCGCCTGCGAACGTGTATCGTGTTTTGGTGATGTGAGTGTCATGAACTCATGACTCATGAAGTCATGATAGAGTTGATGGTTTTCAGGATATTTTTTACTGTAGTCTGTACATTATGTGTAAATTACCTTATTTGTTGATACAAAATCCGCGTATTATTTAAAATCCCCAAAAACTTTCCGCAGCCCACGTATTTTGAGGTCTTATCAATGTCGATGGGTTTAGTCATCTTAGATATCAGCACCGCTGCGACAGATGGCGCACAACAGCCTCAGAGACTCAACGGGTTCGCCCGGGTTCCAGCAGATGGCATTGAAACGACTGGTACCGCTACTCGACGATAGGTGGCACTGTCACTGCGAATCGACTAATATCGCCTCTCGACGATAGATGTCACTATAGGTATCGATTTATCTACGAATAATAAAACCTACGATTTATGGATAGTGCGTACTTGTATTGAGCCTGTAGGGGTTGTCTCCTACAGATGCTGGATGCTGGATGCTGGATGCTGGATGATGCTGATACTAATAGAGATGCTGATGATAGGGGTTAAATGATACGCTCTTGATGCTTGATAATGCTCTGTTATTGATCTGTTTAAAATGCATACATATATACAAGTTTAGACGTGCCGGTCAATGTCATACCGATCCGTACAAGTTTAAATGACGAGTAAGCAAACGTGCCGGTTCAATGTACGTGCTGGCTCAATGTCATTCCGAGCCGTACCAGTTCACTGTACGTGTTAGTGAACCGTACATCTTGCCACTCTAAAAGAAAGAAAGAATCTAAAAAATATAAACGTAAATTAATTTAAGAGATAACGAAAACTAAACATTTAACAAAATAAAAAAGGAAAGATTTAGTCTATCCGGGGAAGTCTGGGGAATGTGACCGTCGATGTCGCGGTGGGGGCGCATTCCTCGCTCCGACACAGGCGTGCGGGCAGCGCGTAGACGGGGGGTGCGGGCGCGGGACTGGTCTGCTCCGTCGGTCCCTCTGGCGGCGTCTTCCGACTACTCGATGGTCTCTTCCTCTTGATAAAATGACAACACACCAATACTGTTAAAATTCCAGTGAAAATTCCAGTGACTATAAGCAGGAAGTAAATAAGAATGTAATGGTGTGCGTCATGAATTGATGTGTTATTGATGGTCGCTTCCTTCAGGGCATGTATCTGTCGCTGCATGGTGTCGTATACTCTCTCATCTCTACTTGTATGAGGTACGGAAACTGAGGTATTTATGAAATTATTCAAGGTTGAAATAATAGGAAGCATAATTGCTTGCTGATGTTGCAGTTGAATGTTTACATCGCTCGTATAGTAGTGATGCCCAAGCAACGTAAAAGTGTCCCCTTTCACTGTGCAGTCCTGACCTAAGGCAATAATGCCGTTTCCGCTAAGTGTATGTGACGTCAGGCTAGCCGGACATATGGCGCGCACGTGACATTGTCCACAGCTGATATATAGCCACGCTGCGCTTGAGTGTAACTTGATCCACCGGTCCGAACATTGTTTTGTTTCTATTATGCAAAACGTTTGTTTATTTTCTGGTGTCAAAATTTCTGTATCACAAATTGAATGTTTTATCTTCAGCTGATATATAGCTGTATTTTGCATACAGAGTAGTCTGCCACCATGATATTTCGTGCAGGATAAAACGTCCTCCTGCGACATGGGAATAAATGTGTCCTTCCTCATGTTGAATGCCATAAACTCCGTGATTGGTATTGCATAATATGTAGTATTACGTTGCATTGTTAATGGTAGACTGATGACTCTATCCAACTCGTAGTTATCACTTGTAATCAACGGAATATTAATTTCCAGAATTAAATAGTTGCTGTTGATGTTGGTCTTGACATGTAGAATGTCATATAGGTATTTAATGTTTTCCGCTTTCACAGGTACTGATAAGTCTCCATTTATCTGTCCAGAAATAATGTTGATCTGTTGCTTAAGTTGCTCTGGTGGTATGATGTGGCTATCGAGTCTTCCCTGGTAGATATTAGTCACGGTGTTGATAAGGCGTTCTTGTGTCCGACGGATATTCGATATCAGGTTGTTAATGTTGATTGTGCTCGTAATTATGTAATCTGATAATTTTATTATATTGTTTTCTTTAGCTAATTGTCCCAGCTGATTGTTTAACATTACAAATTGTTCATTCATGCGTTGCTCATTCCGAAAAATAATATTATTTTCGGTTTCAACTATCGATGTCTGGTTTTTCATCAGATTTAGGAGGTGATCTTCGTTCTGATGTAAAATTTCTATATCCCTTCGGTACTGCTCGGCGAACTTGTCATCAAGCACTCCAAAAAGTGTGTTAGCTATGTATCCAACGCCGTTTATTAGGCCTCTCTTTGCTCGATGATAAGGTTCCGTGTTTACTAACATATTGTTGTAGTGCTTGATTTCGTCGAGTTCGTTAATGAAGTGAGATAAAGTAGATGTGCATAATCTAGTCAATTTTGTTTCGTTGCACGCTGTGCTTAAGTTATGTATATATTTTTCTATATTTTCTATATTCTTCCAGTATGATGTCAAGTTGTAGTAAGCGACGAGAGTCCATTGGTCCTTGATAATTCTCATGTCAGCAATTTTGTCGAAGTACAATGACTTGTTTGGTTCAATTCTCGTGATGTTAATTGTTTGGTGACTCGGCGAAACGAAAGTCATAATGAAAATTAAGTTTATGAAAAAAGTTTTGAAAATATTTTTTCTCGTTCTCAAGTTCCTCTTCGGTTCTTGATTTTTCGATGATTTTGGTTCTTCCTTCTGATCCTTTTCTTTTTCTCCGACCGGTAATACTATTAGTTTACTGACCGGCCGCTGGAGAACGTTGTTTTGGGTCTTTAACGTGACCACCCGGGTATGACCATCTTTTCCCGGGTGGAGTTCACACACCCGAGCCAAAGCCCACTTCCCCGGCGGCATGTGGTCCTCCTTGATCACGACAATATCGTTTAGCTCGATGTCTTTTGTAGGGGAGGTCCATCTAGCTCTAGTCTGCAAATTTTGCAGGTATTCTCGGGACCAGCCCCTCCATATTTGCTTGTTCATTGATTGTACTAATTGCCATCTTTGTTTAACATGTGTGATATCTGGATCTGTCTGAGGTCGGGATAGAAGGGGACCGCCGACCAGAAAGTGTCCTGGTGTAATGCAGACATCATCAGGATCCTCTGTGAGGGCGCACAGTGGTCGGGAGTTTAGGCACGCCTCAATTTGTTGCAACAAAGTGATTAATTCTTCGTAGGTAAGCTTCTGGTCTCCCATGACGCGTTTCAAGTGTTGCTTCAGACTTTTGACGGCTGCTTCCCAAAGGCCGCCTGCGGAGGGCCATGACGGTGCATTAAAATGCCACGTTATCCCCATCTCGCTGATGTTGTCGATGACCTCATGGTTGATAGAGCTGACGATATCCTTGTATTCCCTTTTCAGAAACTTGGAAGCGCCAACGAAGTTCGTACCGTTGTCGCTGTATATGTTTTTTGGAGTGCCGCGGCGAGAACATAAACGTCGGAGCGCTGCCAGGAACGCCTCGGTGCTCAAGTCGGATACCAGTTCGATATGCACAGCTTTGGTTGCCATGCACACGAACACCGCGATGTACCCCTTGCTAGTACGAACACCCTTTCCTTTGTTGAGCTTAATTTCTACATGACCAGTAAAGTCAACGCCCACATTGAGAAATGGTCGTGCAGGAGTTACCCGGGAGGGGGGTAGGTCAGCCATGATCTGATGCTTTGTTGTCTGGCTGAAGCGACGGCACTTGATACAGTTTCGTAATTGACTTTTGACAGCGCGTACACCGCTAACGATCCAGTAAGTGTCCCTGATATATGCTAAAGTAAGTTTTGGGCCTCCGTGTAGAGTCGTTCGGTGCGCTTGATCTATGATGAGCTCCGTGAGTCTGCTTGATGTAGGTAGAAGGATAGGATGCTTCGCAGAGTAGCGTAATATTGTGTTCTCAAGTCTTCCACCGACTCTCAGAATGTCATCCTTATCCAAATAAGGATTCAGATTTAGAAGTCTGCTGTTTGATTTTAATACTCGGTGTTTCTTTAAAGATGACATTTCTTCAAAAAATTCAATTTTCTGCACTGTTTTTATAATCAATTTCAATGCATCTTCTATATTGCTTGCAGTTAAGTTATTAGCTTGACAAACGTTTTTGCGTGCTCGATATATGAAACGTGATACCCAGGCAATTATTTTTGCAACCCGAGTAATCGAGCTCATTTCATTTAGCAATTTATATATGATGGAATCAGAGCTCGATTGTAAAGCTGCCTGCACACTGTGATTCTTTTTCTTTTCAAGTGTTGGTTCTTGATATGTTTCAAGGTCGGCTCGTTGTTGATTTTCTTGAATGAACTTTGGACCTTCCCACCAGAGTGAATGATTGTACAGGGAGATACTGCTTAAGCCTCTTGTCGCACAGTCTGCGGCATTTTCCTCAGATTTTACATGTCGCCAATACTTAGCTGGAATAACATTCGTGATATGTCGTATTCTGGTTGCGACAAATTGCTTCCATTTGGAAATATCTCCATGAAGCCACCCTAATACTATCATGGAGTCTGTCCAGGCATGTAAATGAATTTCTTTTGATGTATACAAGATCTCCAAAACCTTCTTCATAAGTTGTGATAGTAATAAGGCTCCCAGCAATTCCAGTTTCGGCAGTGATAATTGTTTCTTGGTGGGAACAACCTTTGTTTTTGCAGTGATGAGTTTTGATGTATAAGCGCCTTTATCATTAAGTGTGACTAAGTAAATTGCGCATGCATACGCTTTTTCAGATGCGTCACAAAATCCATGTAAATGGAGTGACTGACCGATGTGACCCAAATAACGGGGAATTTGGAATATATCCAATTTCATTAGATCCCTTTTTAATTCATTCCACTCATCTTGTATGGGATCCGGTAATTTATCATCCCATGATAATGATGATAGCCAAGTCTGTTGAAATAGGATTTTTCCTCTGATTGTGAGAGGTGACAGCCAGCCAAGAGGATCATATATTTTCGAAATCTCGGATAAAAGTTCCCTTTTGGTGATGTTCGTTTCAAGGCCTTCTGTGAGCTTGCATTGGAAAGAAAATGTGTCAGAGGCAGGATTCCATCTCAAACCCAGTGTTTTTCTATTTTCGACGTCCTTGAATTCAAAAGTATCCAGCTGATCATATGATAAATCTTTTGTTAGTTCAGATGTGTTGCTCGACCATTTTCTAAGGTTCATCCCCGCGCTCCTCAAAACTTCTATCAACTCTTTTTGTAAATTTTTGGCCTCAGTGATCTTGTCGGTTCCACATATTAAGTCATCCATGTAGCATGAATTAGTTAATGCTTTCGCAGCAGAAGGATATCTTTCTTCGTAATCGAATGCTATTTGTCGTAGTGTGCGCATGGCTAAGTATGGAGCGGCCTTAGTACCATACGTTACAGTGGTAAGGTGATACGTGTTGATGACGTCATTTGGAGAGCACCTCCATATTATAGATTGTAAAGGTTGATCAGATGTCCGAATCCGGATTTGCCGGAACATCTTTTCAATATCAGAAATCATGACGTATCTATGTTCACGCCATTTCAGGATCAATCCTTGAAGGTCCTGTTGTAAGTTAGGTCCACTCTCCATCAAGTCATTCAGACTTTGTCCTGATGATGTTTTTGCCGATGCATTAAACACAACTCGTAATTTTGTCGTTGTGGAGTCAGATTTCACAACACCGTGGTGAGGTAGGTAATTTGCTGCGATGTTCATATTTGTGCTGTCGTTGACTTTCCGCATGTGACCTAGTGACTCGTATTCATTCATAAACTGCTTATAGCTGTCTGATAGCTCTTTATTGTTTGCCATTTTTCTTTCTATGTGTGAGAATCTGGCTAAGGCGATTGATTTTGAGTGTCCTAAATTTTGCCAAAAATTTGGCTTCATGGGGATGGCCACCTCGTATCTGCCATCCTCTAATCGTCTTGTCGTTGCTTGATATAAGTCCTCACAATATTGTTCAGATTCCGATAAGGTTGTGTTCACACTTGACTCCTGGATGTCTTCAACTTCCCAGTATTTTGATAAATCTTCAACTTGATTCAAGATGACATTGCAACTGAAGGTTTTCACATTTCCTGACAATATCCATCCCAATTTTGTGAGTTGGGCTATCGGAGCATGCGAAGGTCCTCTTATGAGACCTTCCATAATTATGTCGGAGTAAATGCTGGCGTCCAGTAGTAAATCAATAGGTTTTGAAATATTATACTTTGGGTCCGCAAGGTTGAGATCTCGAATATGTGGCCAGGGTTTAATCTTAAAGGATGAGTTCGGCAAGTTGTTGATGACTCGTGACATTACTAGTGCCTCAGTTGTAAATTGATAGTCTTCATATATAGATTTGCAGACAAGTGTGACCATACCCTTACTATGTTTTGCGCTGGGCCCTATGCCAGACACTGACGCATGATAACGTTGGCGCTGCAATCCCAAGAGCTGAGCGGCATTTTCTGATATAAGGGTTACTTGGGACCCTTGGTCTAAAAGCGCTGTCAAAGTAATAAATGTCCCGTCTGCCGACTGTACTTTGACAGCTACTGTTGTGAGCAGTACTTCTTCGCCGTCCGTTGCAACATAGTTGATATGGTGTTGTTTAGTCATTTTGCTCAAATTGGGGGCGCCTGTTGATGATAGTGATGCACTTGATGTGGACGGTGACGCGTCCACGTTCTGCAATGTTTGCAGTTTGCTGCTTGCGGACTTTGTTTTTAATTGCATGAATGCCTCATGAATTTTGGTGTTATGTGGTTCGTTGCATTCCTTGCAACGCCGCGTTGATATGCATTTCTGATCTTGATGCGTGTAAAGACAATTAATGCAAATTTTATTTTTTTGCATAATGTCAAATTGTTCTCTGCTTGATAAGTTGAAAAATGCTGGACACATGTAAAGATCATGGGATGCTTTACACACAATACATGACTTTCGTGTGTACGTTGGGGCGGCTTGATAAAGTCCCTTGCTGAAAATATGTCTGTTTGGATACTGTGACACAGTCGGCTTCTTGTTACTATTGGACGATCTCGATGTTTGATGAACTTGTCTGGTGGTGATGTTATTTCCCTTTTCCCTGCGCTGAATGGGCTCTAGGGCTGTAAATTTGCTCTCAATAAATGTCATAAACTCTTCGAGAGTAGGAAGAGAGCGCGGTTCTTTGCGAGCCTCCTTGTAGTCGCTGTAAGTATCCATATCTAGCTTTTTGCATAGAATGTGGACCAATAACGGATCCCAGCTGTTTGTATCCACTCCCAAGTTATGAATGGCGTGGATACATTCTGTAGTGATGTCGTACAATTTCTTTAGTTCATATGATGACTGCTTATTGATGTTCGGTTGATTGAGTAAAAGTTCAATTTGTTTTGTGAAAAGTAGTTGGGGATTGTTGTACCGGTGATTTAAAATTTCCCAGGCGACCTCATAGTTCTCAGCCGATATATGAAGATGTTGGATCATACGCTCTGCCTCCCCTTTGATCTTGCATTTTAAATGCTGCATTTTTTGTGCGTTCGTAATATGCTTGTTGTTGTGTATGGCCTCTGTATACAAATCGTGGAAAGTAGGCCACTGCACATATTTTCCAGTAAATATAGGTATTTCTATCTGGGGAAGGGATTGTTGTAAGTGCAAGTTAGCGCTTAATTTCTGATTAAGATTTTTTCTCGTGGCGAGGTATTTAGATTCTATTGCTGTAAATGCCTCTTCATATTGGCTGTCAATTTCGGATGATAGGCTATCGATGCGTAGATGGAGTTCATCGATGTTATGCCATCGCTGTTGAAGACTGCGTAACTCTTCTTCAATCTCCCACTTCTCCTCGATGTCTTGTTCACTGATGCGTTTTAGTTGCCGCTCTAGTGCCCGAAATTTAGCGTACTGCTGCACCAAAATATCTTGATGATCCTGGCTAGCATCAAGATGGATTTTTGGCACTTGAAATACAGTCCCCGGAGTTGCCTTGGAAGTAGAAGGTGATGAAATCTGTGTGATAGTCGGAGTCGGGGGCCTTTCAGAGTCCGATATCACGGTGGCTCTTAATTTTGTATAAAATTGCTTAACCTCAGAGTAGATTTCTTTCTTAAAATATTCTGACGATTTGTCTTCGACTCCCTGCAGTGTTTTGTTGTTTTGTTCAAATTCACCCCACAAGTTATCTATTGCCGCGATACGTTTTTGAAAGTATTCCGACGTTTTTCTAATTGCGGAGTCCTTTTTATAATTGATGTGGATCTTCTCGATCTCCTTAATTATAGCGCTCTGACGTGCCAGTAGCTCTTGCATGATGATGGAGGGTGTTAAGAGTCTTTACAGTATGTGCGTTCTGTCTCAACTCTTCCGGGGCGACCCGCTTGTGGGAGACCGGTTGAGCCGATTCGCTACCGTATCAAGACAACAAACACACCAAATGATAAGTGATGTTCCTTGCAGTACCTGATGATGTTGTGCTGTACGTCTTGAGCTGCTGTGACCTTGATGATGATGCTCCTTACAGCTTCTTCTCAATGCTGGTAAGTTGTGCTCCTGATAATCCACAGATGCGTTGATTCCTTGCTCGAAGGACCATATGTAGGGGTTGTCTCCTACAGATGCTGGATGCTGGATGCTGGATGCTGGATGATGCTGATACTAATAGAGATGCTGATGATAGGGGTTAAATGATACGCTCTTGATGCTTGATAATGCTCTGTTATTGATCTGTTTAAAATGCATACATATATACAAGTTTAGACGTGCCGGTCAATGTCATACCGATCCGTACAAGTTTAAATGACGAGTAAGCAAACGTGCCGGTTCAATGTACGTGCTGGCTCAATGTCATTCCGAGCCGTACCAGTTCACTGTACGTGTTAGTGAACCGTACAGAGCCAATACCCCTCACTGCGCGGATATAAGTACGAACGTTCGTTGTGATAATATAACATCTTTTAAAAGAAGCTGCGTAGACCTGCTGCCTCACAAACACCCACACAGCGACATTAGTACACTAGCCACAAAATAAACAACTCTCAGAAAGCTAATACGAAGTTTTACTTAAGGTGCAGTGGTTGTTGCAACTACGTAAAATGGGTTTTTTAAATACCGTTTTTTGTAAAGTAAATGTCATTATTTAAGTATAAAAAATATACCCTTTTAAAATTGAGAAAATTTCCTATACGCAAAGGTATATCAGTACACAATTTGAAAAATTCTGCTCGATAGAAAAAATCTCAAAGATGACTATTATAACGCTGTTTTTCATAATTAAATCATTTTATGGCTAAATTAAACACTTTCTAGAAAAAACAAAAATTGTAGTACATTTGTCATAACCTAACCTAAACGATTTGATATATTTGATTTGTGTAATACTAAAAACAAAAGGTTTTTTCTCCTATTTTCTATTATCAAGGCACGCGGCGAGCGCGTAACCGCCACTATACAAGGCGCGCTGATATGAATGTTATTATAATGTCCTTTAGGTCGATATTCGTACTGACAGACATCGACCTGCTAATTTTCAAGACTACTGGGCCTTAAAGAACTGAATTAAATATACGGACTCGTATGGTTCTCGCACTATGAACGTATACTAGGGATCATACTTAGCGACAAAGTTAACAACCAAGAAGTAAGAAGGAGAACCAAAGTTACAGACATAATAACACGCATCGAACACCTAAGATGGAGTTGGACAGGACATATGTTACGTTGTAAAAATAACAAATGGAGCAAACAAGTACTCTGTGGTATCCTAGGGAAAATACCAGAAAACAGGGCCACCCAAGAGCGAGACGGAGAGACGACATTCGCCTGACTTTGGGTCCTTACTGAACAAGAGTCGCAGATGACAGAGCTCAGTGGAGAGCACTGGAGAAGGCCTATGCCAAGAGGCACACCAAATTGCGTGATCTGCTAGATAAACCAAATTAAAAACAAAATGTAACGCTTTTCGGAAACAAAAATGCTATATTATTATTATAATATATTTTGTAGTAGTATTTAGTACCTATAAGGAGATAAATTATAATCTGAAAAACTGTATAAAATTTGCACGCCGCCCAAAGGCAAAATAAGAGAGCTTGTTGATCACATAACTTTAACATCATATATTATTTGCGCAAATAAACGATTTCTATTTCTATTTGGTTCATAAAAATTAAAAATAATTATTAGTAAGTTTATTTATGTATGATCATTGTATATATGTGTAGGTTTAGGGATACATTTATATGTAAAGTAGTGCTTATAATATATTTAAAAAAGTACTAAGTTGTATTTTTTAATGTTCATATTTTGTATTGATGTTATAGTACTTGAGGTCTACTTGCAGTTAAAACTTAAAATTTAGTTTGTTATTATTTTTAGCAATATTCCGCGAAATAAACTTTCCACCTTTAAGTAAATGAGTGAGTGCACGCATAGGCATGCGTACAGCACCTCCCTCCTCCCACACTGCCTATGCGTACACTCGCATGCAAGAACTTGCAAACACCACCACCACACAAGCAATAATGTTGGCAAATCCGTGCAAGGCCCCTCACCACCATGCAGGTTGAAAACCTCGACGCGCGTTTCGCTCCAACACCGGAGCATCCTCAGGATGTGGACTTTACGAACAACGTCCGTCAAGTGCCGCCGCCGGCCAAAACACCGCCTTTTATACCCTATCAAGCCCCGCTACTATCCCCACTACCCCCACTACCCTCACCAGTACCCCCGAACATATTAATAAGCGGTGACGTTCTGTTATTTTTCTTTTCTTTTATGATCTCTAATTGTTCCAACACGCTCAGCCGAAAGCCTTTATCGCATTTGTGTAAAACTTTATAGGAATGGCCATCGGGCACGGTATGATTACTATCTAAAAGATGTTTAACAAAATGTGACTTGTCAGGATGACCATTCCTATAAGCCGCGATATGTTCTTTATACCGAGTCTCAAATCTGCGTCCAGTTTGACCCACATATACACTATCGCATTCAGGACAATCGATCTTATAGACACCGGACTGATATTTTTCATCAATCCGGTCTTTGTTATGACACAAATGATGTTTTAAAGTATTATTTGTCCTGAATGCGACATGCATATCGTTGTTTTTCATTATTTTGGATAAGCGTGCAGATACCTCTCCCATGTAGCTCAAACTGGACTTATAACTATTTTCTTATCAATAGGACCTGCGTACAAAAACTTAACCAGTTGTTTTTTTATTTTTCAAAATGTTGACATGACGAAGCATGAATTAGTGTATGTCGGCTTGCGAAAGATTCCAAAACTGTGTTTATTATTAACTCTAAAAATAGACAAATCGAGAAAATATAGGGTGTTATTATCTTCACATTCTAATTTGAATTTAATTTTAATATGTTTTTTTATTTAGTTCTATAACAAATACGTCCAGTAGTCTCTGTGTACCCGCCCAACAAAGAAAACAATCATCTACGTATCTAAAGTCATATAAAATACTTTTATTAACGACGATATTTCTTTGTTCAAATCGTCCATAAATATTTCGGCCATCAAAGGTAAGTCCTTGGTGAACCCATAGTTAGACCGTCGTCTTGAACAAAATGGATGGATGCATGGTAGTGAGGGGCCTTGCACGGATTTGCCAACATTATTGCTTGTGTGGTGGTGGTGTTTGCAAGTTCTTGCATGCGAGTGTACGCATAGGCAGTGTGGGAGGAGGGAGGTGCTGTACGCATGCCTATGCGTGCACTCACTCATTTACTTAAAGGTGGAAGTTTATTTCGCGGAATATTGCTAAAAATAATAACAAACTAAATTTTAAGCTACGGATTTCCGCAAAGTAACGCCTGATTCCATTAACTATGCAGTTAAAACGTTCATAAATATTTGTTAAAGACTGTTTGTTACCTAAATAAATAAATAAACGTAGTCATTAGTTTATTTATTTATTTAGGTATTCTGCGCCAAGGTGGAGAAGTGGCCCCCGCTAGAGGAACAGCGGCGGGCACTCACCGTCATGATATCAGTCGCGGAGTCGCCGCGCGCCGCCGCCGTCACCGTCAGCTCGGCGCGACGCAGCGCCCCGCCCCGCTCCAGCAGCGACGCCCGCAGCCCCGCGCGCCACCCGCCGACGACGCCCGCCTCACGCTCCACCGCCGCCGAGCGGCCCGGCAGCGCGCGCGCCGCCCAGCCGCCGTCCCGCGCCGGCAGCGCCGCCAGCAGCGCTCGCAGGCCCGCGTCGCGCCGCGCCAGCGTTGCCAGCCGCCCCCACGCCAGCTGCCGCAGCTCGGGCGGCGCGTGCGCGGGCAGCGCGAGCAGCAGGGCCAGCAGCGAGGCGGGCGCGCGCGCCCCCCGTGCCAGCAGTAGCTCCAGCGCGGCGGCGCGCTCCGCTACAGCTCCTGGGCCCAGCGCCGCGCGCTCGAGGCGGCGCAGGCGCGTGGCGTTGTAGAGGGCGGGCGGCGGGGCAACCGTCAGCGCGCCGAGCGCCGCGCGCGCCGCCGCGCCGGAGCCGCCCGCGTGCCGCAGCAGCAGCTCGGTGTCGTCGGCGTGCCGCATGTTGCCGAGCGCGCGGAGACGCGACGCGGTGCATTCCTCTTCCTGCAGACAAAATTATAATGAAAACACGATTCAGTTCGACGGATCACGACTAAAATTTTGTCGACGTAGCCCGATCGACTAATAATTCTCCGAATGCATTTAACTTCGGTACTTAAATACTAAAAATCATCACTATGACAGAAACTCAATATAACTGAATTGCTCAAAAAGCTGCTATCTTTAGGCATTTTTTCTAAATAAATTTCACAACAAAAACTTCAAATTTTTCTCTCTAAATATTGGTATTTGTATTGGAACCAATGGATTGAGCCACCAGAAATGAAAGGACAAGGTCCAAATTGGGCTAATTTTAAAAGTGCCGGCCAACGCAAATCTTATAACGAGCGGCCTTTAATCTATTCTATGACTCGGATAGGGACGTTGGGATCGATTACTTATTACTTTTAATTAATACAATAAGTTTTATTCCATGTTATAAAAAAAAGTTTGACCTTGAATAACAACTCGGAGACTTGACTTAGAACTTTGGTGTTGTAGGGGTTGTCTCCTATAGATGATAGATGCTGGATGCTGATGATAGGTGCTGGATGATGGTTGTTCAATAATACGCTCTTGTATGTTAAATTTTTAAATTACCAGTTGAACAGGAAAGGTAAGTACTAAGTACTTAAATAAATAAAATAAAATAAAAATAAAAAGCCTTTTATTTCTTGCTTTACATTAAGACAGAAATTACATTATTAATTTTGTTGTTTATTGTACATGCAAAATCATTAAACATAATAAGTATACAAATTTAAATTTAGATTAAATAAATTGACAATGTTTGTTTAAGTCTTAAGATTTAAATAAATTGATTTCAATTTTAATAATTATTAGGATTCATTAGCATGTCAGGTATGTATGATTGTAATTTCATTTTTATACTAGTTAAATTCATTTATGTCATGCAAATTATTAGTAATTATTAACATTATTCGTTTTAGCAAGAACCCCTCTCAGCGGAAGGTAAAGGCCTCCTCCAGAGCCGACCAACGTTCTCTGTCTTTTGCCACTCGCATCCAGTCAGTACCAGCTACCTTTATAATGTCATCTGCCCAGCGCGCATTTGGTCTACCCCTTTTTCTTTGTCTTGGGGGGCCAGTCCACGAGGTTGTTGTTGTGGTCCAGCGGTTGTCAGTGAGTCTGGCTACGTGTCCCGCCCATCGCCATTTCGACTTTTGGGAATAGGTGAGGGCGTCGATGGCTTTGGTTTTCTGTCTTATAATAGTATGGCGAATTCTCTGGATCCTCTTAATTTTTAGGATGCTTCTCTCCATGCATCTTTGGCTAGTTATGATCTTGTTTCTTATTTTCCTAGTAAATTTCCACGTTTGACATGCGTATGTAAGAGTAGGAAGTAGGCAGGTGTTCATTACTTTGCTTTTTAAGCGAATATGCATGTCGCTTTTTAAAATTTCCTTAAGGCCCCAGAATTTTTTCCATGTAATGTTGACTCTTCTCTCTACTTCCTGTTCATTATTATTTGGATTGAATGATATTTGTTTTCCTAGATAGATGAAGGTGTCAACATATGTTAAGGGTACATTTCCTAGGTGTACAGGTAGCTTGATGTGGTTTGTCATGATGTTTGTTTTGCTGATGTTGATTTCTAAACCTGCTTCTCGGCCTTTTTTCGTTTAGAGAGTTTATCATCGTTTGCAGTTTGTGTGCGCTTTCTGATATAAGAGTTATGTCGTCAGCAAACCTCAAGTGGCTCAAGTAGCGACCGTTTAAATTTATTCCGACTTCTTTCCAGTCTAGCTGACTAATATCCTCTAGCACTGCTATGAATAAGGTTGGAGAGATTGGGTCTCCTAGTCTTACACCCCTTTTTAATTTTATAAGAGGTCCAATTTTCTCTAGTTTTACTCTACTGGTACTGTTGTCATAGATGTTTTTCAGAATTTGTATGTAATCTAATGTCACTCCTTGAGAGACCAGAGCTTTCCAAATCGATGAGTGCAGTAAAGAATCAAAGGCTTTTTTATAGTCGATAAAGGCTATATAGAGTGGTCTATTAAACTCTTGGAATTTCTCTATTATCATCTCTAGCGAGTGTATGTGGTCTACGGTGGAAAATTTTCTTCTAAATCCCGCCTGTTCTATAGGTTGGTGTTTTTCAGTAATTTCCTTAATTTTCTTTTCTATTATGGAAGAAAAGATTTTATAAACTGAAGGTAGCAGGCTTATCGGTCTGTAATTGCTAATGTCGTTAGGGTCTCCTTTTTTGTAAAGCAATATTATTTCCGATTGTGACCATTGATGTGGAGAGCTTTTGCAGCGCAGTATCATGTTAAATAGTCGGGTCAGAGGTTTGGCTAGGTAATTACACCCTATTTTTATAGCATCATTAGTGATCCTATCAGGTCCTGGGCTTTTGCCTGTTTTTAGTGACTTGATTACTTTCACCACTTCATCTTCCTCGATTTCCGCGTTTGCTTCATCTATGTTACTACTCGGTAGTTTATATTCTGGATGATACGGCAAGTTGTATAGGTCTTTGTAGAATTCTGTTGCTATTTCAAGTATCTTCGTGCGGTTATGTGTGTCGTTGGATTTGTTTTTTAGTTCTACAATCCAAGATTTATGTGTTCTTAGTTCCTTATAAGTTTTTTTAATGCTCCCTGTGGTGTGAAGGCATTTTTCAATTATACTTGTGCGGTGTGCCTTATAGTCTTGGTTAATCCGTTTACTTATTAGCTTGTAAAGTGCTTTCAATTCATTTTTCATAGCTCTTGATTTCGGTTTGGTCTTGTGTAATATTTGTCTTCTGTTGATTAGTGCCTTTGTGCGTTCAGTTATTATTTGGTTTTTGTTGTTTGTGTCAGATACAAGGTGACCTATTTTTAAACTGTTATCTATCGAGTTTATTATTTTATCGTAGTAACTCTGAACAGTATCTTTGTTGTTGCAGGGGTCGAGTAAGTTTATTGAGTTGCATTTCAGCGAATCCCTGTACTTTTCGACTTCTACTTTGTTCTTAAGTTGAGATCTGTGCAATTGACCAAAATTTCTGCGGATTTTTGGTATTAAATTTAATTTGAATGTCGCTCTTACTGGTCTGTGGTCGGAAGGGTATGTGATGTTTAAAACTTGCATATTGTTTACTTGTCTGGGTAAGTTTGTTAGAATATAGTCTAGTTCGTTTTTTGTTTTGCTATCTGGTGATTTCCAAGTCCATCTTTGTTTTTTGTTCTTTATGAAAAACGTATTCATAATGTACAAATTATTTTCGTACGCGAAATTGATTAACCTATCCCCTCTGCCATTTCTATTTCCGTATCCGTGATTGCCAGTAACTTTTTCGTGTGAATTGGTTTGGCCAATATTGGCATTTAGATCGCCCATTACTATAATATTTTTGCCTGAGAGACTTACTACTCACTACTACTCTACTCACACTACTAAGTACTTACTACTCACTTATTCTAGCATAATGTTATAATTTTTACTTGATCAAATACTTATTTACTTCTTTTTTTATTGTATTAGTTTTCTATCACACAAACTTTCCCACTAGAACATAGTAAGTATAAAATATGTATAAGAGAATGTTTTAGGTAAGTACTTTTGATCAGTCAACTAATTTGCCGCTATTGCTTTGTTTACGTTTAGTAATGACGATGTCTGTGTGTTGTAGGTATAATAATTATATTAACTAACTACTTACAATTACTTATTTTAAATCGTAATTAAAATAAGTACTTAATTGACTAATGGTAAATCAGATATTACTTAATTATTATATACATAAAGCAAAGTTCGAATCATACAAGTTACAACAGATTTGTTTATAGTAAGTACTTACTTAAGAGAGACAGGCGTTAGTTTTTAATATTGTTTTAAAGGGTATATTTATAATTTTATTTAGACATCGGATTATAATATTATGTTTCGGCACTATGCATGCAATATGCACGAAAATTGGCCGAAATTTATGGACAATCAAGAGTCACTAATTATTAAGTTATTATTATTAAAATTCGGAAGACCGCGACGTTGCCGCTGTTTATGCGGTTGCGAACGAAGCGCGGACAGCCGCTTGCAACTCCCACATCACAACGCCGCGCCGCGCCCGCGCCGCCGCCTAAAATTAACAACCCTAAGACAGTAGGTAATTAAATCGCGGATTGGGCCGGAGTTACCCTAATTCCCCTCCTTTTACTATAGTACGACGGCCGGCCGCGACTCGCGAGTCGCATAATGTTCGCAGTAATGAGACGGTCGAGACGTATAGCATCCGCGTCCGCTGTCGTACGCGCACCGAGCGCTCGGCTGGTAGGTATTGTGTGAAATTGTGAACTATCAATTAAAATATTATATAAATAGCTGTGTATAACTTACACAATTTTGGAACATAAAAATATGAAAACCTTACTAAATCGAGATAAAAATGTGAAAGGTAGAACTTTTGAGCGTGATTAGTGATTACCTACGTTTAGAAAATTGTGTAGGTACTGTGTCTACTCTTTCTTGACAAACTGCAAAATGTAGGTTTGTATGTTGATTTCTTTAAAAATTGTAGTAGTATTTTTTTACCCGACTGCCAGGAGGGTTATGTAGCTTTTAATTTGTTTTATATAAGGAGCGTGAATCAGCAACAAGATAAACCTGCCAGGGTTTTTTGTTGCTGTATATTAAAATGTATCTTTTATATTATTTTGGTTATTAAATAAATAAATAAAATAAAAGTATTGAATATCAAATCGACGGTGACGATAAAACAAACGAAGGCCTTCCCACCTGGCAGAGGTCCAGGGCCCGCTGCAGGCGCGCGCGCACCGCGGCCGCTGTGGCGGGCGGCAACCGCGCGCCCCCCGCGCCCGCGGCCAGCAGCGCGCTCGCCGACACCTCCCCGTCCCCCGCCTCCTCGCCCGCCCGCAGCGCCGCCAGCACCGCGCCCTCCTGCACAGCGCACACGTTACACGACAACATTATATTATAGCGATATCAGTCCCAATGACGAGGGCGCGACTCACGTCGGGTCGTCCGGCAAGCGCGAGCCCCTCGTAGTAGCGCAGCGCGCGGCGGGCGGCGCCGGGGCCGCGCAGGCGCGCGCGCACCGCCTCCCCCGCCGCCGCCGACCCCGCCGCGCCCAGCAACCCGCAAACCTCCGCCCTGTCGAACACGAGATCCTCTCGAGGTGAGACCGCACCGAGCGACTAGTGGCAGCGAAGCGACGCGACGCTGCCGCGTATTGTCGTGATCCTCACGTTGGGTACTCACAGTCTCCCGGCGGCGGCGGCGCGGTCGAGCAGCGCGGTGAGGGCGGGCGGCGCGGCGGCACGCAGGGCGGGCAGCAGGCGCAGCGCCGCCACCGCCGCCCACCCTCCCCTCGCCCCGCCCGCGGTCAGCTCGCCGCCTTCCGCCAGCAGCGCCTCCAGCTCCTCCACGCTCTGAAAGCCCGCCGAAACGATAACCGTCAGTGTCTCCCTTTCACGAACAAAAATGTTATCTTAATCTTTTGTCTTTTACAGAAATCATTCGCAATGCATTTGATAAAAATTGTCAAGTCGACGCAGTGTACACTGACTTTGCGAAGGCTTTTGACAAAATTTCCCACTACACCCTATTATTAAAACTTTGGAATCTTGGTGTCCATGGTGATCTGTTTCGTTGGTTAAGTTCTTATGTTCAAAATAGATGTCAAGTTGTAGTATTAAAGGGGTTCACATCTAATTATAGACATATAACATCTGGTGTCCCACAAGGATCTACATTTGGCACCCTTACTCTTTGTACTATACATAAACGATTTAAGTAATGCTTTATAAAATAGCAATTCCCTTCTATATGCCGACGATACAAAAATTTTTAGAGTTATAAAAAATTTACATGATTGCGAACTTCTTCAACATGATATAACCAATTTCGAAAATTAATGTTCTTAAAATAACCTCTCTCTTAATTCTGACAAATGCAATATAATTACTTTTAGTCTGAAACGTACTCCAATTTTGTTTAATTATAAACTTAATCAGAAATTCGAGATCTTGGTGTCCTCATGGACTCCAAACTTACATTTGTTTCACGTATTAATAAAATTCTCAATAAAGCCTATAAACAAATGGGATTCATTCTACGTGTTTCTAAGCCATTTAAAAAGGAATTTACCTATAAAATATTGTATTATAG
Organism: Polyommatus icarus; assembly: GCA_937595015.1. Taxonomy (NCBI): domain Eukaryota; kingdom Metazoa; phylum Arthropoda; class Insecta; order Lepidoptera; family Lycaenidae; genus Polyommatus; species Polyommatus icarus. Next base: position 18,927,864 of record OW569336.1, on the reverse strand, counting down.
TTATGTTTGCAGTCACCTAGAGTTTGCTAGTACGGTGTGGTCTGTTAAGAAAGAAGGTCACATATATTGTCTATTATTTCTAATATGTTGTATCCTAGCAACTGTTATTATCGTATTGTATTGTGAAAATATAGACTCGAAAATAAACGATTGTCGAAAGCAGAAATAAGTTCCTTTTAATTCTCTCTTATATCTTAAAGTGGTAGCAGAGCAAAGAAAATAATAATGGAGCAAGCATTAAATGCGAGCAAAATTCAAATTGGAAAATTAGATTCCAAGAATTTCAAAACATGGAGTTTCAAAAATTTTCATTGTCCTGAAAGCAATGCCGGGAGGCTTAGATATTCTCGAAGGTAAGAAAATAAGACCATCCTTGGCGCTTACGGCAACTAGCGATGAAAAGGCTAAATATGAAAAAGAACTACAAAGTTTTGAAAATTTGAATAGCGCCATTTCAATTCTGCTAACGACGAACATGTCCGATGATGTTTTGCAAAAATGTCTGCGATTTGATGCTGCTAAAGACATGTGGGATGAACTCGAGCGCGTCTATGGAGGTACGTCTGTAGACAAGACATACGACTTATGCCAAATTATATATAACCAAGTTCACTGTTCGAGACTGTATTCATCCATAAGTTTTCGCCGCTGGCTCGGATCGGACTCGAAGACCGAGGCTACACCGGTAATCTTGCAGAGCGGGGCGTAAATAAAACACACGAGTAATCGAGGAGAACATTCTCCCGAAACGCACCTCGCTTACCTGGCTCGAACGAATGCCGTATAGTGAGCCGCTCCGATTCGCAAGTTTTCCGTCTCACTTTTACTATCGGAAGCGGCTATTTTTCTCTATTTTCCGTGAGCCAGGTAATTGAAACGCATTTCGGGGAAATTCTTTATTCATTTTTCCACAATGTTTAGCTTAGTCTAAGTATCAAAACTTATATTTTACGTAATTACAGTTAAGCGAATCTAAAAGTTAACACAATTTACATACATTTTCACACAATTTTTCTCTATATTTTCCAAACTACTCAGGCTACACTACTAATTTTTCCTGCATCTATTAGACAACTTATTAATCCATTAAACCAACCACATTTTACCTTTTAGGGAGCCACAGATCGTAATTCACCTTTTAAAGTCTATTACAAATACATACAAATCATAATATTATTACACATGTGTCAATTTTAAAGAATACCTGGAGCGAACTGTGTTTACAACTACAGAGCGAGGCGAAATTATCAGAAATTATCCTTGTATGTAAAATATTAGATACATTACCTCCTGAATATCTTGGATTTAGGGCCAGTTGGCTGTTGATTTCAAAGAAGGGACGCTCAGTCGAGAACCTGACAAGTCAGTTATGCGCACATGAGAGTGTTGGTCACAGGGTAAAAACCTGCAAGCGGTGGATCCAGGATGGAAAACCTCCAAAACCTCCCAAGGAATTTGGATTCCTTATGGCTGTATTGTCATTGCCTCCTTGGACCGCAGAGGCAATGACAATACAGCCAGACTTTGGTGACAGGAAGGATTTAAATTAGTGCGTTGACAATGGGGCAACCAGTCACGTGACTAATCGGAGTGACTTCTTCCAGACCTTTAAATATTTCGAGAGCCGTCAAGCAGTGACTGGTGCGTATGGCCAATGTATTGAAGCCCTGGGCATCGGAAATATTCTCGCAGAGGCTGATGTAAACGGTAAACCAGTATCAATATTGCTGAAAAATGTATGGTACGTACCCGGCATTAGCAAGAATTTATTCTCAGTTCTCGCCACTCATAATATTTCGGACAAAAGCATTTTTGAGTCTACCACTCAAAAATGTACAATAAAGATTGATGGACAGACGAAACTGATGGGTACTCGCAGCAAGTTTGGAGGACTGTATAAACTAAATTTAAGATGTCTACAACCAACTCGAGTTAATCATGACCTCTAATCTGTTACAGCTATATCACGAAAGATTTGGACATCAAAATAAGAGTCACGTTAAGAAAGTGATAGAGAAGAAATTAACCATAAAAGTACCAGCAACTAAAGAACTCTGTGAAGGATGCATCTATGGAAAATCTCACCGTCTAAGGTTTGGACCAGAGATAAAGCTACAAAACTCGGAGAACTGGTATATGCAGACGTATGCGGTCCCTTCCCATATTCTATCACAAACTTAATATACTTTGTCCTCTTCAAAGATGCATATACGAAGTAAAGATTTGTATATTTTATGAGACAGAAAGCTGAAGTACACACAAAGTTGCTACTCATGCTAGCTGAAGTTAAAGCATCTGGAGTTGTTATTAAAGAACTGCTGAGCGACAATGGCGGAGAGTTTGTCAACGCGAAAGTACAAGCTACTCTCAAGAAGGAAGGAATTGTACAACGATTGACTATACGCCACAACAGAACCCAACTGAAAGGGACAACAGGACCGTTGTGGAAATGGCACGAAGTCTAATGTATGCACATGCTGAAATTCCTCCTGCATTATGGGCTGAAATGGTATCTGCAGCGGTGTACATCTTAAACAGTACAGGTCCTACCACTGTAGATGATAAATCACCGTATGAGCTATGACACCAGAAGAAGCCCAGAATACACCACTTAAGAATAATAGGATCCAACTGTTATCCACATGTTCCGAAACAAAGACGAAAGAAGTTAGATAAGAAGGCACAGAAGGGAATACTTATCGGCTATGATGCTGATGATGGCTACCGTATATGGGACAGCAGCACCTTCAAATTGATTCGTTCGAGAGATGTAATCTTTGATGAGAATCCTCTAATCGGTCATCCAGAAGAATCTGACGAGCCCATAGCCACACCGAACAGTACCGTTGGTAAAAGACCTGACACCACATTTGACTTCGTCATACCTCATGATATCGAAAGTTTTATACCGGCCGTCATAGATAACCAGCAGCCATCGACAAGCCACGATGAACGTATAGCTATAGCATCACCCTCTCAGCAAGTTGAGCATGATGCTGAACCATCGTGTGCAGAGAATGGAGCTGCTTTTGAAGATGACATGGCTGTGGCAGAACAGGCATTTCGTGAGACGGAACAATCCTTAGATGACCCACTATTCGAGGAAGATGTTCACGATGACATCGAAGCAGACTATGAAGTCAACGATGCGAATCAACTAAGGGCAGACACTTCACTGACTGCATCTGAAGTTGAAGCTGAAGGCAGGATGACGCTAAGAGACCGTTCAAAACTTAAGCCAGCGGCCAAATATAAAGACTTTGTCTACACCGTTTGTATGAATTCGATTAACGAACAACGAATAGAGCCGAATACATTTAAGGAAGCGATAACATGTAAGGATTCAAATGAGTGGAAAAAGGCAATGGATAATGAGATTAATTATCTAAAAGAAAATGAGACATGGGAGATGGTAGATTTACCTAAAGGCAGAAAAGCAATCTCAAGCAAGTGGATTTTTAAAATCAAGACGAATCCAGATGGGTCGATTGAAAAGGATAAAGCCAGACTTGTAATAAGAGGTTTTTCGCAGAAAAAGGGTTTGGATTATTACGAAACCTTCAGCCCTGTTACAAAAACAAGCACCATAAGAGCACTACTAAGCACAAGAAAACCTGTCTCTATCCCAGTTCGATGTCTCAACCGCCTTTCTGTATGGCACATTAAAAGAGGAGATTTATATGAAGACTCCTGAAGGATACTCAAACAATGATTGTAAGGTTTGCAAGATTAAACGGAGTCTTTATGGACTTAAACAAGCTCCGCGATGCTGGAACTCCACCATCACTGAACACATCCTCAAACTTGGTTTCAAACAGAGTCAGAGCGACCCCTGCTTGTTTAAAAGAGGAGAGGGAAAGAGAAAGCTACTGATATTTTTTTATTTTTATTTTATTTATTTAAATGCACAAAACACATTACAATCCCAACTAAACAAATATAATATACATTTAAATGTACGATCTAGATCGCAACGTAACAGATATGTGCACACATTAAAATTAAAATATTAACAAGACATAAAACTAGCACAATTTTTGGCTTTTAACTTAACACAATAGGTAAATTTGGACGTTACTTACTCGTATTTCACTCATAAGTTGCAGAGGTAAATATGCTATGGAGGATGTCTTTGACGATTTTAATATATTTATTACCGTTGTGTTCAAAAATGTCCAACTTTGAGCTGTCTTTAGCTAATTAATTATATTTTCTAGCCATACGTGTTATAGGGTTAAAGTAAGAAATATTATTCTTATAGACTCGCAAAGCAAATAAATTTGTACGATGAGCTCTACGTGCACTAAACTTGGTATTTAAACTAATCTCAGATAATAACTCCGACGAATCAACAATGTTATTCACAATTTTATAGAAAAACAATAAGTCATAAAATATGCGTCTATTTTCAAGGGTCTCTATTTTGAAATGCATAAGCCTATCATGGTAATTTAAATTTGTTCGACCAGGAAAATAACGATAACAAATGATTTTAAGAAATTTTCTCTGGTCACGTTCAATGTCCTCTATGTGTGTTTTGTAATTAGGGGACCATATAGGGCTTCCATATTCTAATGTAGTTCTTAGTCTTACAAGAGCGGAAAATAAGTATAAGGCACTACTAGGCTTTTTAAACTCCTTTGTATTCCTTAAAACAAATCCCTGGAGTTGATTAGCCTTGCTAGTAATATCTTATATCTTTAAACGAGCAATTCTTGTATATATATAATTGGAATCTCGGAATTGGCTCCAACGATTTTCATGAAATTTAGTATATAGGGGGTTTCGGGGGCGATAAATCGATCTAGCTAGGAATCATTTTCATAAAATGTCATTTTATGTGTTTTTTGAATCGTTTGAATACCGAGCGAAGCTCGGTCATATAGCTAGTATTCTAGTATTCATAATGTGCCCTAAATGACAATTTATCATCAAAAAGGCGTTATAGCGTTGTACGTTGATGATGGATTAATAGCGTCAGCGAGTTCAATAGAAACTGAGGTGTTTCTGAACGAAATGCGGCAAAGATTTAAAATCACAACGAGTAACGGTTCCTATTTCTTAGGTTTAGAAATAAACCGGAAGTCAGATGGCTCAATCAAAATTGATCAGAAAAGTGACGCAAAGAAGCTTTTACAACGGTTTGGAATGCAGGATTGTAAAGCCGCAGTAACACCGATAGTAAAAGACAGCGTGCCAGTTTCAAAGGAACAAAATGATTATCATGACTTTCCATATAGACAAGCAGTTGGAGCACTCTCATAATTGATGGTTGGCACTAGACCAGATATTGCCTATGCGGTTGGAATTGTGTCACGCAAGCTAGATAGCCCAACACCAGCAGACGTAGCGAGAGTAAAGCGAATCCTACGCTATGTTAAAGGCACCATAGAGTACGGTATCACGTACAAGTCTTCCAATGCAGGTCAAGGCATAGAATGCTACAGTGATGCTGATCACGGTGGTGATCAATCGACTGGACGCTCCACCAGCGGCATGCCTTAACACCAATGGTGCTATAGGATGGCAAAGTAAACGCCAGACTACTGTCGCTATATCGTCTACAGAGGCAGAAATAATAGCAGCTAGCGAAGCCGCCAGAGAGATTATTTGGCTTAGACGGATCGTCAAATTTATGCAGGCTAACCATAGACATAAATATTACTAGCGTAAGGACCGGGTCAACCGCGCGTTGCAATGATGCCGATTCGTCGGTGTCAAAACACTTCGTTTGACACCGACGTGACTTAGTCGTCTGTGGTCCGCAGAACAAATTGGGTGTGTCATCGTATGTGTATACATTGCCATAAAAATGCCTAGTTGTGTGGTAAAAGGCTGCAAAAATTACGTCAAAAAAGTTAAAAAAGCACATGGAATATCACACAACACAAACTGTTTGTCTAAGTAAAGAAATAATTAATTTATAATTTTACCACCGATGTCCGCCATGGCTACTGTTTTACCGAGTAATGGCGCAACGTCGGTAAAACAGCATTCACACGCGGCCGCTTCATAGCCTGTGTGACTTTGCATGGACGTCATTTTGCATAAATATTATTTTTCTTAGAAAATAGATTTATTTTAAGATTTGCCGTTAGGTATGTGCCATAATCTATGGTATGTGCTTTATAATAGATGTATGGATGAAATGAGGCCACCAGCTTTTTTTTTTTTCATAAAACCCCTTAGTTTGTAGCCAAAGTGGCTTATGGCTGGTTTACACGTATAAAATTGCTAAAATACATTTTTACTTAATTTTAAGTTACAAATTTCATTTATTGGAATATCAATTTGTAACTAAACATAACCCTCCCTTTACAGTTGAGTAAGAATGAATAAATGCATTTATTTATTTACTTATTTTTGTATGTTAATCAAAAACCCTACGCCTAAATTAATATACTTACATTAATTGTCAATATTTAATATTAAAAAAGTGTGTTTATTGTACGTTCATACAAGGTTACATTGTACGCCTGCATATTGTGTCGCACTACGTAGTTCAATCGATTTTTCATAGATGACTCTCTATTTCCTTGTATGAAAAACCTATTAGCAGAATGTTCTAGTAGGCATATCCTTACATATAAATCGATGAGGCTAACACTCTGGTAGAGAGCACGCCACTGTACATAGACAACGAATCCGCCATAAGATTGGCTTATGATCCACCTTATGAAACGCACCAGCGTACAAAGCACATAAAGTTGAGACATTTCTTCATAAGGCAGTGTGTCCTAGAAAAGGATATAAGAGTTGAGAAGGTTGATACAAAAGATCAACTAGCAGACATTTTGACTAAGCTGCTATTCAAGCCGAGGCTTTCGGAGCTGTGTAAGCTAGCTGGAATATACGGATAACGAACAGTAATTGTTTCAGAGGAGAGGGAATGTTAAGAAAGAAGGTCACATATATTTTGAATTATATTGTCTATTATTTCTAATATGTTGTATCCTAGCAACTGTTATTATCGTATTGTATTGTGAGAATATATTATACTCGAAAATAAACCATTTGTCGTAATCAGAAATAAGTTCCTTTTATTCTCGTTAATATCTTAAATACAAATCCGTCCACAATACAAATTCCACTGTGAACGAATTGAAACACTGCAGAAAAATTTGTTAAGCGTCTTGAATTTAGAATGGGTAACGTTCATTGTAACTATGAATTGTCAATTTCTAAATATAAAATACCTCATCTAGCCAAGCGTCGCATGGTTTCTGATGTTGTATATCTGTATAAAATAATTAATAATATTGTAGACACACCTGAGCTGCTTAAAAATATTGAGTTTCGTGTGCCCCGGAGACAAGAAAGAATTGTAAGAAAAAGAAACCTCTTTAGTATTCCACAATCCAGGACTTGTAGTAGTAGTAACTCATTCATAAGACGTTCTTGCAATATGTATAATACCCACTTTGACGATTTGGATCTGTTTAATTGCTCTTTAAGCAAAATGAAACAAAATGTATGTGAAAAAATTGAAAACCTTGTTTTAGATTAATATGATGTGTTGTAACTTTAGTCTCTTAAAACACAATCTATACTTGCTTTCTTTTATGGAACTATAGGTTTATGTTATAAATTATGTACTTAGTCTTAAGATTATTTTGTATTGAAAAACTGTTTAAACCTAAATAAAATTAAAAAATAATAATAATAATCTTGCAGAGACTAAGGAACCCTCCTAAAAACCAGAGACAAGACGTTTTTTACTATACTGCTGGTACTGACCGGCGATTCGTCGTCGTGGACGTCCGCTACGGGCACGGCGAGCGGCAGGGGCCGGAGCGCGGCGGGCACGGTGCGGGGAGCGGGGTGGGGGTCGGCGCGGGGGGCGGGGTCAGGGGCGCGCCGCAGCCGCAGCCAGGTGCGGGCCTTCAGCGCGGCGTGCACCTCGTGCACCTCCTCGGCGTACACCTCCTGCGGGCCGCGAGCGTCCCGCGAGTACCGCGCTAGGCGCCGCGCCGCCGCACCCCCCGCACCACTCGCACCCGCCTCCTCGCTTGTACACCGCCTCTGAATAACACAGAGGGTAAGAGATATAATGAAAAATTATAATAATAAATACATACTTAATTCATAATTGACCTATAATAAAGAAATCAGATTGTAGAAATAAAAAGATAGCTTAGTTATGAAAATATTATTTACAGTAATTACCTATCTTTTTAACCGACTTCCAAAAAACGAGGAGGTTATATGTTCGTCTGTGGATATTTTTTTTTTTTTGTATGTTCAACGATTACTCCGCCGTTTGTGAACCGATTTTCGAAAATTTTGTTTTGTTGTATTAGGTTTCACTTCAATTTGGTCCCATTTTCTGAGATGCTGAGAGAACTCCTGATTCCTTATAGATACACGTTTGGGAGTTTCGGCGTTGTTTTAAGAACAGAAAGCATAAACTACTATGCAATTCATATTCATCATCATAATCATCATCATCATCATCGTCATCATCATCATTACCACTACGTGTTAAGGCCACCAATGTCTCATGGCACAGAATAGATAATAGTACAAGGCATAGGTATGGATATACTTATAATAATAATTATGTACTGTATAACAATTAACAACACCTGTTTGTTTTTAATACACGGCGGTCGGCGTCGCCGCCCAGCGCCGCCGCGCGGCGCGTGGCGGCAGAAGACAGAATATCGAATACTTTACTAACTACTTTATATACAGATCGAATACTTTACTACTTTATAAAATTTTAATAGACAAATAGAATTAAAATAAAGTTATTTTAAAAAGAGCATTTAAACAAAACAAAGTCATTAAGTGTCTTTTTAATTAGTTATACTTATTAATCGATAGATGGTGCACTAAGTACCTATCGATTTGAATTCTTGATAACAAGAACAGCTGTCAATAATAATTATGATAGTATTAAATATTATGCTACGCTACATCCTATGCAAGTTTGTACAATTTTTTATCTGATAGATCCTTCGATCGTGGAAAAACGAGACACAATAACCTTTCTATTGTTATCGCAATCGCCGGTGACCGCTTCGGGCTTGAAGTATTAAAATTGTTAAATTACTTAGCACAATATGTTCACTTCACTGATAATATTATATTATTTTGTGAGTGTGAGTTGTGACTCTTAACAGATTGTAATAAGATACGTAAAATATACGCGAAGATTTATCTACTAGTGTAACTAAAAAGAGTGAAATTATTATTATTTTTAACAAAAAATTAAAACCGACTTCCAAGGTAAAAACAATAATAACATTAATATGAACTAAAAAGTATTAAATAATTTTTACTATCTAATAGTGCCTTTTTCCGAATTCGGATAAACCTCAACTATTTCTGTACTCAATCTTCATAATTTTGAAGTCGGTGCCAGTTCCAAAAATTTTAAATATTCTGTCAGAGAACTGAAGATTCAGCTATCTGGTACCGACTTCAAAATAATGAAGATTGAGTACAGAAATAGTTGAGGTTTATCCGAATTCGGAAAAAGGCACTATTAGATAGTAAAAATTATTTAATACTTTTTAGTTCATATTAATGTTATTATTGTTTTTACCTTGGAAGTCGGTTTTAATTAACTTGAAATGGGTTATGGGTAAACATTATAATATAATATTTTTTATAGTAGGAGTGATACAATATAAAGCAAGAGTAAAAAATTAAAAAATTATAATATAATGATTTTCAGGCATATTATGTAAACACAGAGGTCACTGGTTATTTTAAAACATTTTTATTTTTTACTTTATTTCGGTCATTGTTATAACACTTACAAAAATTTGCCCTTCCCATGCCTTCCGCGTGTATTATTTTCCTCTATGCCTTCCGCATTGAAAGATATTATTTCCAGTGTGACTTAAGTTTTTTTAACAACAATAATAATTATAATACACTTATACCTAGTGTGCCAATAGCCTGACTTACTTTCAATGACCAAAATTACTTTTGATGTTTAAATTGTGTCACTATTGGGTAAATAAAATTAGGAATAAAATCTTAGATAAAAACTAAAGTAAACAATACAATGTAACAGCTGTTGTTCCGAACCAAAAGGGGATATTAATATACGTACACACCTTAACTTTCCTGATGACCTGCTCCGACATGACCTCGTACTGCACCTCACAGGTACCCGAGAAGTCAGTCTCATTGCCCACATTCGGGGTGTAACGAAACTGAAATAAAAACATAATTCATTTATTTATTACTAGTTGTTGCCCGAGACTCCGTCCGTGTGGACTTCATAGGTAGTTCGCGTCATAGAGTAACTTTATTATACTAGCTGTCCCGGCAAACGTTGTTTTGCCATAATATATTATGTATTTGCCATATTATTTTATTGAAGTGACTAAATATGTGTGTTACCATGGCAACGTCAATCGCTATCCCGTCGCACAAACAATGGTCGCCGTCAGTCTCAGGTTGTAAAATAATTTGCAATAAAATAAAATTGCGACTATATGAAAATTTTACCTTCAAATAAAATTTATATTATGCTTCCAAAGACGTCCGAAGTCCATTATGAGAGTACATCGTTTCCTTTTCCGATCGGTCGCTATAGATGTCGCTGCTTCCGCTACCATTTTGCGCCATCTTTACTCCCTGCTTCCTGTAACTGATTTTTACCGCACAGAAACAAGCCACCATTTTCGTCATTGTTTGGTTCATAATGGAAAAGGCACCAGGAAGACATTACTGGGACTTCGGACGTCTTTGGAAGCATAATATAAATTTTATTTGAAGGTAAAATTTTCATATTATGCGTTCCGTTTGACGTCCGAAGTCCATTATGAGAGACTGTTTGTTATCTCCTGGTGGCTTGTATTTCTAGTAAAAATTAAAACGCAACAATGTGATTGAAACGATTTTTTTTTTTTTACATAATATATAAACAATTAACTTAAAATACTGAAAATTACAAGTATTTAAATCAAACTAATCAAAATTAAGAATTAGGCTGAAAATATTGTGACAAAGACTTTTCTTCAACAACTTCTCTACTATTAATTTGTTTTAAATAATACTTTCTAAAAGTATTTTCATGCTGCCAATTTGCCTTAACTAAAATATCATTAATGTGATAATTTTCAATAAAATTTAATGATGAGACTGCTGATCTACAACTTCCAGCTGACGAATTAATGCCAGCCTCGGATAACAATTTCTTTATCCAACCACCAATAATTGCTGCAGTAGCTGGTCTCGTAGGATTTCTAGTCGCTAAGAATAAATGAGTAATATTACCTCTGCTGTCTCTTGTCATATTTACTAGAGTACGTAACCAGTGTACTGCATCTATATTCCTATCAGGAGCTGATGTAAATGTCCAACTCGATTGCTGATAAGAGGATGAATCAGTCTTTGAGCCGAAAACGGGGTGCAAGGTAATTGAGTTAGAGTTATCAATAAAATGTTGACTGTCAGTATGCAAAAGGGTGAGATCATGTACTCTTCGACCGGAGGACAATAACAAAATAGCAGCTGTGTGCCGAGAAACTTGATACAGGCTATTTAAATTAACATTATAGTTTTTTAAAAATCTAATCAAAATCCTTGCATCCCAAATCGGTAATTTAGGAGGCGCAGGTTTTGCCAAGGAAATAGCTTTTAACATATGTTTTACTATTGGGTTAGCAGAAATTTTAATATTAGATATTGTTTCGCAAACTGACGCAATAACAGATTTGTGGACAAGAATTGTCCGATAAGAAAGACCATCAGTTAAAAATAGATTACCTAAATGTTTAGCTACATTAGAAGGATTCGGTGAACGAAAATTGAAGCTATTTACTTGACAAAATCTCACCCACCTACTCCAAATAGGGGCATAAGTTTTTATAGTTGATTGTCTCCAACATGAAGACAATAATTGCTTTTCCTGTGGAGTCCATGTATCTATCAGAGTGTCCCACCCGAAATGAGCCAAGCTTCCAGGTGTAACTTGTTGACTTGTGGCGGCGGTAACATTGTCGACGTATCCACCAGCGACTCCTTCAAATATCTGAGTTTCACCGGTCGTTTCAGCGCACGATTTTTCAGATCGGGTCTCCAAAAGGGCTTCTTCCACCTGGGTGCTATGAGAATGTACTGACCTGAGGCGGAGTTCAGATGATCTAGAACCCTGGGTATGAGGCTGGGTGGTGGGAAGAGCCATGCAAGTCGATAACTCCAGGATCTGCTGAACGCGTCGTGAAAGTAGGCGTTCGAGTCTGACAAGTCTAGCGATACATAGTCTGCTACGACGTGTGCTGTTTGTGACGCGAATAGGTCTAGATCTGGCGTTCCCCACATACTGAACAGCTTGGTCGTTGCCCTGTCTGTCAGGTGCCACTCGGCAGCGGCGCGATTTCTCGATAGGTGATCTGCTTCGGTGTTGAACAGCCCGGGTAGATGGTGCGGGAGAAGCACGATATTGAGTTGGTCTACTAAGCTCAGCAGCTGCTGTGTTAGATTTAGCAGTTGACGTGATCGCGTTCCTCCTTCGTTTTTTATATATGACACAACTGTTTTGTTGTCGGTCTGAAGCATTACAGTCGAACTCTGCAGCGTCATTGCTTTGGCGGATATCGCTGCTATTACGGCAAACATTTCCTTTAGATTGCAATGCCACGCCCTCTGGTGCTGCTCCCAATTTCCTTGTATCGTGTCGTTGTTTACCTGAGCACCCCATTGAATGTCCGACGCGTCGGTGATGACGTGGTTCGTGGACATTCTTTGGAGATGAATAGTCGACTTCCGACTGATGTTCGTCAACCACCATATCAGCTCTGCACGTACCTCCTCTGGATACTGATTGTGCAATTTCGGATACCTCCTGAGTTTGTTGCTGTGTCGCTGTATTAACCGGCAATGCAACCTTCCCCGATGGGTGATGAAGGTTGCGAAATTGAGGTGGCCTAATAGGCGTTGTGCTTGTTTTAGGTTCCACCTGCCGGCCGCGAGTCGTACTCGCAACATTTGACGAACACGTTGTATTTTGTCGGTAGGCAGGGACTTCGTGTTGGATTTGGTGTCCCATACCACTCCCAGGAAGTCTATAATCCTCGTAGGAGTCGTTACAGATTTCTCCATATTGATCGACCAACCCAAGCTGGTCAAGAACTGTACTGCTAGCTTTACCTGTGCTGCAAGTGTTTCTTTGTTCTGATGCACTATCAGATAATCGTCTAGATAGACCACTAACCTTAGACCCTTTTTTCGGAGGATGTCTGCCGTCCAGTTCGTTACAGTGGCGAAAATCCGCGGTGCCGCTGCTAGGCCAAATGGCAGACACGTCATCTGGAGCAGACGACCCTGATAACTGATTCGCAGAAATCTTCTGTGTTGTTTCTTTACAGGGAGGTGGAAGTAAGCCTGACTTAAATCCAATTTTACCATCCAATCTCCTCGTTGCAGAAAATCGGGCACTCGTTGATGGTGAAAAAGACGGAAATGCTTCGGTTGCATGTAACGATTTAACGCCTTGAGATTGAAAATTACACGATTCTTTCCGTTGGACTTGGGAATTATAAATAGGGGAGATATGAATGAAGGCGTCAGAGGAGCCGGTTCTAAAACTTTCAGGTGAATCGAACTTTGAATTTCGGTTGTCATTGACTGAGAACTTGGAGTTTGAAATTTTGCTAAAATGTCTAATGTTGGAAGAACTAGTGGTGGCGTTTTGTTGAATGGTATTCTGAGACCCGTTATGAACTGTAAAATTGATTTGGGAGGATTGTAAATATTCCAAATATTTTGAAAGTGTCTCAGACAGCCGCCGGAAAAATTTGCACAGTCATTTATTTTTATATCCCGACCGCCTACCGTCAGTTTTAAATTTTTTCCCCGCCCTACTTTTTTTAACGGACGAGTTATTGGACTGAAATCGCTCCGAATCTTTGTTATCGGCCTGTTTTGATCTAAAATTGTTATTTTGTCGGCCGCGAAACGGTTTTGTGTTACTAAAAGAGGTCGAAGGTTCGGGTGATTTTGGCCGGAAGCGGGTAGAAATTGAATGTTTTTGCAATTTATCTACCCCACCAATTTTTTGTATGTACGTGGAAAACTGACCCGGTTCAAACATATACTCACAAGAAGGCGGAATTCTACCTAGATCTTCCCTCATATATTTATCTTTTAATTTTTTAATGAGATCTCTACGGCGTAATTCTAAAACTTCGGCTCGTTTCCCGCAAATAATTTGCAATATATCATGAGAAACCGACTTATAATCAGAATCATTACCGAATAATTGATTTAACTTATTATAAATAGAAGAAGAATCAACTTGAACCTCCGAAGAGGCGGACCAATCGATTAAAGTTTGTAAAGCGCTATTTACGGCTTCATTTTGGGCCAAAAATGCATTAGATAAAGCTGCAAAACTACGTTCCATTTGGAACCAACGTAACGGCGCAAAAGGATCCTCAAGACGACGTAATTCTTCATTAACTCTCAGTTCTGTGAAGGCGGGAAAGGCTACGTACTTTTTCTGAATATCGGTATATCTAACTGCATTCCAATCGAGTGAGTCAAATCTTTGCATATTTTTAATTTTATCGACCCGAGCCTGTTTTGCTTTTGGTACAGGTGGATCTTTAACGGCGACGTTCAGATTTACAATACTACCCGCATCTAATTTTGGCGGGCATAAGAACTGTTCACCGGAAGTTGATACATTATTGTTTTCTGATAACGGCATTTGTGTATTTTGCTGCGTTGCCTCCGTAGATGCCATGAATTTCGTCATTAAAATGTTGTTCAAATGACTCACCAGTTGCTGTGACGATGCATCAAACCTTTCGTCTAATTCTGCTGAACTAGTACGTCTTCGGCGTTTACTTGGTGGCCCCTCTTGATCTGTAGAGCACTCCGAAGAACTATCACTGTCCTCTTCAATAGGCGCGTTTACGTTAACGTCTTTATCACTCATTTTACACTCACGGTTACGTAACGGTAACGGAAGCAAAAATTTAAATTGTTTGAATTTCACTTTCTACTTTAATCTCGAAAGCGATTTAAATTAGTTAAAAACTTGCGACAAACTCAAAAATAATTATAAAATTAAATAATTTTATATTTAAACTGCGACCATGCGCTCGGTTCGAAAAACGACGCAACAATGACGAAAATGGTGGCTTGTTTCTGTGCGGTAAAAATCAGTTACAGGAAGCAGGGAGTAAAGATGGCGCAAAATGGTAGCGGAAGCAGCGACATCTATAGCGACCGATCGGAAAAGGAAACGATGTACTCTCATAATGGACTTCGGACGTCAAACGGAACGCATAATAATTTCTGTGCTTTTTTCCAACTTGAGAGATAGGATGGCTTAGATCTTTATCTAAGCTATCCTATCTCTCAAGTTGGAAAAAGCACACATTTAAAAAAAAAGAACATTAAAATCAGTTAAGTAGTTTAGGAATCCATCGCGGACAAACATCGTGACAGGAGATTTATATATATTACTAGCTGTCCCGGCAAACGTTTCTTTGCCATATTATATGTAAGTTGTTGTTGTTGTTTTTGTTAAATAAATTAAAGTTAAAGTTAATAAGTTAAATAAATAAATTAAAGTTAAAGTTAAGTTAAATGTTTTTTTCTCGCTTTTTTTGGTAAAAAAGTGGGCCCCGTGCGAGTTTCTTACGCCGGTTCTTCTCGCCGGGTTAGTTCCCGAACCGGTGGTAGGCAACATGTAGCTCAACGTTCTGAAAACATTTGATTCAAATTTATTCAGAAATAAAACGATTTTTTATTTTTTTATTTTTATTTTATTTTTAAAGTATATCGCCCGTATTATTTGATTGAATTAGTGACTAAATAAGTATGTCACCATGGCAACGTCCATCGCTATCCCGTGACCCGCGTCGCATAAACAATGGTCGCTCTTTATAGACAAATTTGCAATAAAATAAAATTGCGACTATAATTAAAGATCTAAGCTATCCTATCTCTCAAGTTGGAAAAAAGCACACATTTAAAAAAAAGAAACATTAAAATCGATTAAGTAGTTTAGGAATCCATCGCGGACAAACATCGTGACAGGAGATTTATATAATTATATTAGATAATTATAGTATGTAGTTCCCGTTGAACCATGTAGGCTACATTACTGCAAATTGCAAAATTTGCACGACAGAGTGCTTCAATGCTTACACTTTACAGACAGACAGACACGTCACACATAAAACGCCTCTATTTTTGCGTAGGGGTTTTTTTTATCTATTATGAATTTTTGGACCTAGCTCATTTTTGAACAAAACGCATTTTCACCCTTTTACAACCCCTTTTTCCATGTTGCGTAACTCGCCAGTTTTCGGTAGCTTTCTTGATATAGGGATTGTAGGAACTTACTTTATCTGATTCTAATTAAAAGAGCCAAAGGCATTATGTAAAATACAGATATTTTATTTACGAAGAGCACACGATATCATTTATGGTTCCTAAGCAACGAACAAATCCTAGCTTATTTTTCAGTGTCAGATATACATCAAATTATTTGAATTGCGTTCGAATATAGAATACACAACATTCCAGTTAAAAAGTAGCCTATGTCCTTCTCAAGCTTTAGACTATCTGCGTACAAAATTTCATTACCTACAATCGATTCGGTAGTTTTGGCGTGAAAGTGAGACAGACAGACAGAGATACTTTCGCATTTATAATATTATAAGTATAGATTATATTTTACATAAACTAATATTATTATGCGTTCCGTTTGACGTCCGAAGTCCATTATTATGAGAGAGTACATCGTTTCCTTTTCCGATCGGTCGCTATAGATGTCGCTGCTTCCGCTACCATTTTGCGCCATCTTTACTCCCTGCTTCCTGTAACTGATTTTTACCGCACAGAAACAAGCCACCATTTTCGTCATTGTTGTGTCGTTTTTCGAACCGAGCGCATGGTCGCAGTTTAATTATAAAATTATTTAATTTTATAATTATTTTTGAGTTTGTCGCAAGTTTTTAACTAATTTAAATCGCTTTCGAGATTAAAGTAGAAAGTGAAATTCAAACAATTTAAATTTTTGCTTCCGTTACCGTTACGTAACCGTGAGTGTAAAATGAGTGATAAAGACGTTAACGTAAACGCACCTATTGAAGAGGACAGTGATAGTTCTTCGGAGTGCTCTACAGATCAAGAGGGGCCACCAAGTAAACGCCGAAGACGTACTAGTTCAGCAGAATTAGACGAAAGGTTTGATGCATTGTCACAGCAACTGGTGAGTCATTTGAACAACATTTTAATGACGAAATTCATGGCATCTACGGAGGCAACGCAGCAAAATACACAAATGCCGTTATCAGAAAACAATAATGCATCAACTTCCGGTGAACAGTTCTTATGCCCGCCAAAATTAGATGCGGGTAGTATTGTAAATCTGAACGTCGCCATTAAAGATCCACCCGTACCAAAAGCAAAACAGGCTCGGGTCGATAAAATTAAAAATATGCAAAGATTTGACTCGCTCGATTGGAATGCAGTTAGATATACCGATATTCAGAAAAAGTACGTAGCCTTTCCCGCCTTCACAGAACTGAGAGTTAATGAAGAATTACGTCGTCTTGAGGATCCTTTTGCGCCTTTACGTGGGTTCCAAATGGAACGTAGTTTTGCAGCTTTATCTAATGCATTTTTGGCCCAAAATGAAGCCGTAAATAGCGCTTTACAAACTCTAATCGATTGGTCCGCCTCTTCGGAGGTTCAAGTTGATTCTTCTTCTGTTTATAATAAGTTAAATCAATTATTCGGTAAGGATTCTGATTATAAGTCGGTTTCTCATGATATATTGCAAATTATTTGCGGGAAACGAGCCGAAGTTTTAGAATTACGCCGTAGAGATCTCATTAAAAAATTAAAAGATAAATATATGAGGGAAGATCTAGGTAGAATTCCGCCTTCTTGTGAGTATATATTTGAACCGGGTCAGTTATCCACGTACATACAAAAAATTGGTGGGGTAGATAAATTGCAAAAACATTCAACTTCTACCCGCTTCCGGCCAAAGTCACCCGAACCTTCGACCTCTTTTAGTAACACAAAACCGTTTCGCGGCCGACAAAATAACAATTTTAGATCAAAACAGGCCGATAACAAAGATTCGGAGCGATTTCAGTCCAATAACTCGTCCGTTAAAAAAAGTAGGGCGGGGAAAAAATTTAAAACTGACGGTAGGCGATCGGGATATAAAAATAAATGACTGTGCAAAATTTTTCCGGCGGCTGTCTGAGACACTTTCAAAATATTTGGAATATTTACAATCCTCCTAAATCAATTTTACAGTTCATAACGGGTCTCAGAATACCATTCAACAAAACGCCACCACTAGTTCTTCCAACATTAGACATTTGAGCAAAATTTCAAACTCCAAGTTCTCAGTCAATGACAACCGAAATTCAAAGTTTGATTCACCTGAAAGTTTTAGAACCGGCTCCTCTGACGCCTTCATTCATATCTCCCCTATTTATAATTCCCAAGTCCAACGGAAAGAATCGTGTAATTTTCAATCTCAAGGCGTTAAATCGTTACATGCAACCGAAGCATTTCCGTCTCTTTCACCATCAACGAGTGCCCGATTTTCTGCAACGAGGAGATTGGATGGTAAAATTGGATTTAAGTCAGGCTTACTTCCACCTCCCTGTAAAGAAACAACACAGAAGATTTCTACGAATCAGTTATCAGGGTCGTCTGCTCCAGATGACGTGTCTGCCATTTGGCCTAGCAGCGGCACCGCGAATTTTCGCCACTGTAACGAACTGGACGGCAGACATCCTCCGAAAAAAGGGTCTAAGGTTAGTGGTCTATCTAGAAGATTATCTGATAGTGCATCAGAACAAAGAAACACTTGCAGCACAGGTAAAGCTAGCAGTACAGTTCTTGACCAGCTTGGGTTGGTCGATCAATATGGAGAAATCTGTAACGACTCCTACGAGGATTATAGACTTCCTGGGAGTGGTATGGGACACCAAATCCAACACGAAGTCCCTGTCTACCGACAAAATACAACGTGTTCGTCAAATGTTGCGAGTACGACTCGCGGCCGGCAGGTGGAACCTAAAACAAGCACAACGCCTATTAGGCCACCTCAATTTCGCAACCTTCATCACCCATCGGGGAAGGTTGCATTGCCGGTTAATACAGCGACACAGCAACAAACTCAGGAGGTATCCGAAATTGCACAATCAGTATCCAGAGGAGGTACGTGCAGAGCTGATATGGTGGTTGACGAACATCAGTCGGAAGTCGACTATTCATCTCCAAAGAATGTCCACGAACCACGTCATCACCGACGCGTCGGACATTCAATGGGGTGCTCAGGTAAACAACGACACGATACAAGGAAATTTTGAGCAGCACCAGAGGGCGTGGCATTGCAATCTAAAGGAAATGTTTGCCGTAATAGCAGCGATATACGCCAAAGCAATGACGCTGCAGAGTTCGACTGTAATGCTTCAGACCGACAACAAAACAGTTGTGTCATATATAAAAAACGAAGGCGGAACGCGATCACGTCAACTGCTAAATCTAACACAGCAGCTGCTGAGCTTAGTAGACCAACTCAATATCGTGCTTCTCCCGCACCATCTACCCGGGCTGTTCAACACCGAAGCAGATCACCTATCGAGAAATCGCGCCGCTGCCGAGTGGCACCTGACAGACAGGGCAACGACCAAGCTGTTCAGTATGTGGGGAACGCCAGATCTAGACCTATTCGCGTCACAAACAGCACACGTCGTAGCAGACTATGTATCGCTAGACTTGTCAGACTCGAACGCCTACTTTCACGACGCGTTCAGCAGATCCTGGAGTTATCGACTTGCATGGCTCTTCCCACCACCCAGCCTCATACCCAGGGTTCTAGATCATCTGAACTCCGCCTCAGGTCAGTACATTCTCATAGCACCCAGGTGGAAGAAGCCCTTTTGGAGACCCGATCCCGACTGAAACGACCGGTGAAACTCAGATATTTGAAGGAGTCGCTGGTCGACACGGCGACAATGTTACCGCCGCCACAAGTCAACAAGTTACACCTGGAAGCTTGGCTCATTTCGGGTGGGACACTCTGATAGATACATGGACTCCACAGGAAAAGCAATTATTGTCTTCATGTTGGAGACAATCAACTATAAAAACTTATGCCCCTATTTGGAGTAGGTGGGTGAGATATTGTCAAGTAAATAGCTTTAATTTTCGTTCACCGAATCCTTCTAATGTAGCTAAACATTTAGGTAATCTATTTTTAACTGATGGTCTTTCTTATCGGACAATTCTTGTCCACAAATCTGTTATTGCGTCAGTTTGCGAAACAATATCTAATATTAAAATTTCTGCTAACCCAATAGTAAAACATATGTTAAAAGCTATTTCCTTGGCAAAACCTGCGCCTCCTAAATTACCGATTTGGGATGCAAGGATTTTGATTAGATTTTTAAAAAACTATAATGTTAATTTAAATAGCCTGTATCAAGTTTCTCGGCACACAGCTGCTATTTTGTTATTGTCCTCCGGTCGAAGAGTACATTATCTCACCCTTTTGCATACTGACAGTCAACATTTTATTGATAACTCTAATGGCCTGTTTCACCGCTTCCAGATAAGGTGCCCGATAGGGTTATTTGACAGATTTTCCATACTCCATCTGTCAAATTAAGTGGTGGATAGCCTTATCAGGAAGCGGTGAAACAGGCCCTAACTCAATTACCTTGCACCCTGTTTTCGGCTCAAAGACTGATTCATCCTCTTATCAGCAATCGAGTTGGACATTTACATCAGCTCCTGATAGGAATGCAGATGACTGAATGATGCAGTACACTGGTTACGTACTCTAGTAAATATGACAAGAGACAGCAGAGGTAATATTACTCATTTATTCTTAGCGACTAGAAATCCTACAAGACCAGCTACTGCAGCAATTATTGGTGGTTGGATAAAGAAATTGTTATCCGAGGCTGGCATTAATTCGTCAGCTGGAAGTTGTAGATCAGCAGTCTCATCATTAAATTGGATTGAAAATTATCACATTAATGATATTTTAGCTAAGGCAAATTGGCAGCATGAAAATACTTTTAGAAAGTATTATTTAAAACAAATTAATAGTAGTGAAGTTGTTGAAGAAAAGTCTTTGTCACAATATTTTCAGCCTAATTCTTAATTTTGATTAGTTTGATTTAAATACTTGTAATTTTCAGTATTTTTAAGTTAATTGTTTATATATTATATACTTATGTAAAAAAAATCGTTTCAATCACATTGTTGCGTTTTAATTTTTACTAGAAATACAAGCCACCAGGAGATAACAAACAGTCTCTCATAATGGACTTCGGACGTCAAACGGAACGCATAATATGAAAATTTTACCTTCAAATAAAATTTATATTATGCTTCCAAAGACGTCCGAAGTCCCAGTAATGTCTTCCTGGTGCCTTTTCCATTATGAACCGAACAATGACGAAAATGGTGGCTTGTTTCTGTGCGGTAAAAATCTGTTACAGGAAGAAGGGAGTAAAGATGGCGCAAAAAGGTAGCGGAAGCAGCGACATCTATAGCGACCGATCGGAAAAGGAAACGATGTACTCTCTCATAATAATGGACTTCGGACGTCTTTGGAAGCATAATATAAATTTTATTTGAAGGTAAAATTTTCATATTATCATGTGTTATAAACTAATGTTTGTTGTTTTTACTAAACTAATTTTCACAACTGTTTATAGTTTCCATCTTTTACCAGAATAAAGTATAGTCTTCAGTAATATTAACGACTCTTTCACGACAACAACGATTTCATGTACTTAAATCTATATTCTACATAGTACCATGAGATGAGATTTTATTTAATGTGTGCGTGTTTTGTATCTGTAAAGTGCACAATAAAGTATATTTTTAACCGACTTCCAAAAAAACGAGGAGGTTATATGTTCGGCTGTGGATATATATATTTTTGTTTGTATGTTCAACGATTACTCCGCCGTTTGAGAACCAATTTTCGAAATTTTTGTTTTGTTGTATTTGGTTTCACTCCAATTTGGTACCATGTTCACAAAAAAGGTGACCTGATGATGGGATCCAGGAGTAATCGAGGGAACTCCTCGAAATTTATATGGAAACATATGGTGATTTTGGTTTTATGTGAAGTATACTAAGAATATGCTACCAAAAAGTCAAATATTGGGTCAAGATATACCATGGTTTCGAAGATGCTGAGAGAACTCCTGACTCCTTATAGATACACGTTTGGGAGTTTCGGCGTTGTTTTAAGAACAGAAAGCATATGCTACTATGCAATTCATATTCATCATCATAATCATCATCATCATCATTACCACGTCGTATTAAGGTCACCAATGTCTCATGGCACAGAATAGATAATAGTACAAGGCATAGGTATGGATATACTAATAATAATAATAATTATGTACTGCATAACAACACCTGTTTGTTTAATACACGGCGGTCAGCGCCGCGGAGGCGACGGCATCACCGCGCCGCCGCGCGGCGCGTGGCGGCAGACGATAGATCGAATATACTTTACTACTTTATATACAGATCGAATACTTTATAAAATTTTAATAGACAAATAGAATTAAAATAAAGTTATTTTAAAAATAGCATTTAAACAAAACAAAAACTTTTTAATTAGTTATACTTATTAATCGATAGATGGCGCACTAAGTATCGATTTGAATTATTGAATTCTTGATTACAAGAACAGCTGTCAATAATTATGATAATATTATATATTATGAGTAGCTACGCTACATCCTATGCAAGTTTATACAATTTTTTATCTGATGGATCCTTCGATCGTGGAAAAACGAGACACAATAGCCTTTCTATTGTTATCGCAATCGCCGGTGACCGCTTGGGGCTTAAAGCATTAAAATTATTGTTAAATTACTTAGCACAATATGTTCACTTCACTGATAATATATTATTTTGTGAGTGTGAATTGTGACTCTTAACAAACTGTAATAAGATACGTAAAATATACGCGAAGGTTTACCTACTAGTATAACTAAAAAGAGTGAAATTATTATTATTTTTAACAAAAAATTAAAACCGACTTCCAAGGTAAAAACAATAATAACATTAATATGAACTAAAAAGTATTAAATAATTATTACTATCTAATAGTTCTTTTTCCGAATTCGGCTAAACCTCAACTATTTCTGTACTCAATCTTCATAATTTTGAAGTCGGTGCCAGTTCCAAAAGTTTCAAATATTCTGTCAGAGGACTGAAAATTCAGCTATCTGGTACCGACTTCAAAATAATGAAGATTGAGTACAGAAATAGTTGAGGTTTAGCCGAATTCGGAAAAAGGAACTATTAGATAGTAAAAATTATTTAATACTTTTTAGTTCATATTAATGTTATTATTGTTTTTGCCTTGGAAGTCGGTTTTAATTTTTTGTTAAAAATAATAATAATTTCACTCTTTTTATAATTCATTCATAGTGCCATGAGAATATAAATCTCCTGCAACATAATTTTAACATCTCTATTCATCAGCATTATACCTGAAACAGACTAAGCAAGGATCTCTTGAAATTGACGAGGTCCTCGGGTTCAGCGGGGTCCACGTAGATCTCACTGAAGGTGCCGTTGTTGTTGTATGCGTAGAACTCCGACTCGGGGTAGAAGTCCCACAGGGAGGGAAGCCGTGTGTACTCTGCATTTACATGCGTCCCCCGGCTTAACAGGTAAGGATGGAGCACCTGAAATGTATAACAGTATTTGTTTATTAAATACTTTACATAAAATAAAGTACATACACTGAGCTGTTTTGTTTTTATGCTTAGAGCAACTTTTCCAATGTATTAGACACGGACAAAACATTATGAAACATACTGTCCATTTTATAAATATTCTTATTAGTTAGGAAGATAATTTGAACAAGTCTGTTGTTTAAAAATAACATCCTAAGTATGCATAATATTTACTACATACATATTTTGCAGTGTATGTAGTAAATATTATGCCCATCAATCCCCAAGCGGCAGCCGGCTGCTGCATATCAATAATTGAAAATCTATTGTGTCTGCGATACCCACGATGGAGGCGTTAAAATTAGTTAAGGTATTTCATTAACCCATCAACTCCCAAGCCGCACCCGGGTGTTGCATGACAATTATTGAAAATCTATTGTGTCTGCAATTCCCACGATTAAGGTATTTATTGTTATTGATACCTCCACATGTTACTGTCAAGCTTTTTTTTATTTAAAATATTAATTATAATTAAACGTTTCACTTTCGACATAGTAGTAAAAAATTCTGAAAGATTCTAGACAGGAAATATATATATATCTAATATATATCACGATGTTTGTCCGCGATGGATTCCTAAACTACTTAACCGATTTTAATGTTTCTTTTTTTTAAATGTGTGCTTTTTTCCAACTTGAGAGATAGGATAGCTTAGATCTTTAATTATAGTCGCAATTTTATTTTATTGCAAATTATTTGTCTATAAAGAGCGACCATTGTTTATGCGACGCGGGTCATGGGATAGCGGTGGACGTTGCCATGGTGACATAGTTACTGAGTCACTAATTCAATAAAATAATACGGGCGATATATATTGATACAGTATTTTCATACCTTAATCTACTACATAACAGTCTTCAACATAATATTATGGTGAAAATAAAGGACTAATTATTTATTTTAGTTATGTAATGAATGTTTAATTTAGTTCAGTTCGATGATAGATCTAAGTGGTAGCTAAAACTCACAATGAACTTTATCAGCTGATGTCCCCCATCGCGGGCCCCCGAGGGCGGCGGCGGCGTCGGCGGCGGCAGCGGCACGAGCTGCAGCGTGCTGTTGAGCTTGTAGCTGACCTCCTTGTCTCGCCGGCTCACGTCGTTCAGCAGGACGGTGGACTCCACCGTGAACGACATGGGGACGTCGAACAACTTCATGTCGTTGTCCAGCAGGTCGCACGATGCTCGCGGCGAGAACGACCAAGTAACCACAAGTAATACGACGATCGATCTCCACATTTTGTAGCCGCTAGTGAAAGTTCAACCGTGGTTCAACCTGTTCAAAGTTTCACGATTTACAACTTCATTTTAAAATTTAAAAAATCACCGGCAGCGCGCGCGCAACTCCACACTGACAAATGACAAATGAAAAATATATGACAATTGACAGATCAGAGATTGTGATTTGACAGATGTCAAATCACAAATGACAGCCTGACAGGCAATGTTCTGTGCTGCCAACTTTTTTGTGTAAATTCGCAACATAGTTATGTTGCGAATTTACGCTTAAATCAACAAAAAATAATTAAAAGCAGCAGTTGTGACAAAACGCTACAAAAGAATACAACATTTTTAGCAGTAATTACGCCAGTCGTATCAAATCTAATAAGTAGGACGCAAGTGTTAGATTTATGGAATTTATTTATTTTATCAACCAACATTTTATAACATTTTTATAGTTTCAACTTTCCATGTAACATTCAGAGCTTTACTCTTAATTATTATTATATTTTAATAATGAAATTTATTTATTTTTTAAACTGACATATTTTTATAGTGTCAAGTAACATAAGTTTTTTTTTTATTAAATAAGGGGGCAAACGAGCAAACGGGTCACCTGATGGTAAGCAACTACCGTCGCCCATGGACACTCGCAACATTAGAAGAGCTGTAGGTGCGTTGCCGGCCTTTTAAGAGGGAATACGCTCTTTTCTTGAAGGTTTGCAGGTCGTATAGGTCCGAAAAAACTGCTGGTGACAGTTCGTTCCAGAGTTTTACAGTGCGCGGCAGAAAGTTACGCGAAAAAAGCACTGTGGAAGACTGCCACTCACCAAGGTGATGAGGATGGTATGTTTTTCGAGTGGGACGATGGCGAAAAGTTGCAGGTGGTATGATTCCGAACAATTCCTCAGAGCACTCCCCGTGATACAACCGATAGAGGATGCAGAGTGAAGCTACATCTCGGCGTAATTCCAAGGGGTCCAAGCTGTCTGAAACACTATGGCAGTCAACAATTCGGGCGGCCCTTCGTTGGATGCGATCCAGAGGGAGCAGTTGGTATTTTGGCGCCCCAGCCCAGAGATGAGAACAATATTTCATATGAGGCCGAACCTGCGCCTTGTAGAGTTGTAGGCGTTGTTCCGGACTGAACGCCGGTTCCGGAAAGCACGCTGTTTTAACACCGTCGTAAGTGGCACAGAACTCCTAACAAGGCAATGATCCGATGAACCAAGTGGTGCGGTTACGGATATTTGGTAGCCGTCAGGATTTTAAGTCAGCAGTAGTTCCAACAAGGAAGGATTTTGACCATTCACATCTGGGATTCGCGTAGGCGTAGTGACCAGTTATGTCAAGTCGTTCGCAAGGGCAAAGTTGCAGACAGATCTCCCCGCATGATCAGTTTTACTGGAATTGAGCCAGTTGGCGTGGTGGGCATTAAAGTCGCCAAGTATTATGATCTCTGCGGATGGGATCTGCTGCTGCACAAAATCTGAAGCAGCTTGCAGGTGCTCCAAGAGTCGGCCCGTCTCGGGGTTACCACTATGGGACCTATATAGGCATGCATAGACGCGAGGGTGGTCGTCGCAATCTATGCGGAGCCATAAGATGGACAGGTCCATGACCTCAAGATTGCTGAGGCGGCGAGAGCTGATATCATCTCTGATATACACACACACTCCAGCTTTGGGTAGAAGGGAGTGCTCGAGATAATACCCTGGGTGGGAAAGGTATGATGTGTCACTCGGAGATGATATCTGCGTCTCGGTTAAAAAGAGCAAAGCCGGCTTTGCCGTCTCAAGGTGGTAATGGACGGCATTAAGGTTGGAATCTTAGAGTATACATTAGCAAGCTATAGAGCGCGCGCATCGCTCGTTCCCCGTTGTGCCGATCGTAAGCAGAAGTTCTATAGATACTTGTCAAACGTATAAATAAATACGTTAAATAAAAACGTTTATTCAACAAAAATTTGAACATTACACAAAATACCTACGTTTAAAATAAAAGAAAAATACGTAAGTCTAGTGAATAGTGATGTTCCATGCGCCATTGTAAGACGCTTATTAGGAAAATATGTTCATACTCGTGCTTACAGTTCATACCTTGATAGAAGCACTCTATAGCTTACTATAATGTATACTCTATGGTTGGAATGTAATCCCCTGATATTGCAAAAGTCCACGTTTAATATCGAGGGGGGTGCCTTTGTTTGTTTGCTCTTGCACCGAGCAGGTTGGAGCGCAGTTTTGCCCTCCCCAGAATACGAGGGGCAGCCTGGACGTCCACGTTCAGTTCCAGGGGTTCCTGAGCATGGACGTCCAGAGAGGGATTCTCCAACGCAGTTGGTACCCTCCTGGGGTAACAAATTGCTTTTCAACTGCGGCATTTCTAGGGGGGTAGGGGATTGGGCCTCCGGTAAACTCACTCACTCGGCGAAACACAGTGCAAGTGCTGTTTCACGCCGGTTTTCTGTGAGGCAGTGGTATTTCTCCGGTCGAGCCGGCCCATTCGTGCCGAAGCATAGCTCTCCCACGGACAATTTTCATAATAATATTCTAAAATAAATATTTTATTTTATTCTTAAATATCAAATAATTTGCATTAGTTATTATTTTATTGAATCTATAAAGATTTGTTGGTTATTATTTAAATAAATTTGACAGGAAGCTATGCTTATTAAAATAATTAAATAAGAATGTATTACTTAACTGTTTTATGCGTGTAATGTGAATAATATTATTTTATATTATAAATCATATTTTATTCATTAAAGTTATTTTTACATGAGTAATGATTTTTGTAATAAGTGTTGGGAAATATTGAATTTAAATGGTATTGGAATATTTTTCATAATATCCGGTGACAGATCTTTGGTGGGAAAAGTGAGGGGGAAATACTATAAAAGTTCCTGCTTCACCACAAACCGGGCTTATTTCATTCGGAAATTGATAGAAGTCGTGGCTCCAGTATGCTAGTGAAATTTAATAGTGTTTAATAGCATGTACAAGTGGAAGTATGGTGATATTGTTAATTAAAATAAAATTAAAAAGTGTGAATAATTGAACAAAGGAATAAAGTGTGTAGTGAGTTTGGTTGTTTTATTTCACAAGAAGTTAATAGGTAACATTCAGTACATTATTATAAAATTGTATACGTAGCAGAACATCGGATAATGATAATAATATTATTATTAATATTAAGTATGTAATTAGTGGCAAAACCGCAAGAGTATGAAATATATTAGAATAATTAAAATTTATTATAATAAGTAAGTAATATTTATTATTTATTATAAATCTAAAAGTGTGTCCTTTTCACTCCCGGGTATCATAAATTGTGGAGAATAAACATAATCAACTCACCACAAAGTAACTAGTTTTAGTGGAAAATTCACTTTGCTGGCAACCCTGATAATGCGGGTGCGGTGGCCGGGTTGGCGGGAATATTCTGATAATATTATGGTTTCGCTGATTGAACTCAAATGTATATAAGTAATCTGTGATTGAACTCGTGAAACAATCGTTACCGTGTTCCAGAAAGCTCAAAGCACATGTTATTCATTTATTCATGCAGTGATACTTTTAAAAAGACTAGTATGATGTATGTTAGTTATATTATGTAGGTATTATCTTTGTAGTCCGAACTCCGACCCATAGTAGATAAAAATGCTTCTTATCAATTTCCATGAACTCGTGTCAACCCACAGTTCACCCATTTTATCTTAATTTGGGAGCAACTTTTAGAGAATATTATGTGTAAAACACATAGATCTCCTATTTAATGCAAAACATAATAGGTAATATTTTCTAAAAGTTGCAGTGCACAAAGTCAAAAAATAAATTATAATACTTAATATTGTAATTTATAGTGCATTGGGGTAATCTCGTAAAGTTTTTGGAAGAGTGAGCTATTGTGTCATTGTTTCAAGTTTCAACTTTAGAAGACGAGTGAGAATATTTTTACCTATAACTCTAACATTTTAGTTATGATAAACATATTTCCATGTGAATTGTATCTTTTTTAGTTCAAAAGTATTTACGGATTCTGGTATAACTAACCCCTTAAAAATATAACCCTATTTTTACTTTTCATGGGTAATTTCGAAAACTCAAGGGGTAATTTCGAATAACAGCGAAACACGAGTTACACGACCTAATGTAAAAATACATTCATGGCACACATTTATTTTTATTCTATTTTACCCCATACAAAAACATTGTGCATACAAGCCGTAGAAGACACCAAACTAAGTTTTAGACTGCAAAATTTTCGAAATTACCCCATCGGGGACGCAGATGTCCTCAACATTTGGAGCAAAGAAGTAAATAGATAAGAACAATAAAAAAAGCCAAAACTAGATATTAATATTATTGTATTTATTCAATACCCAACAAAACTATAACTAACGAAATAAGCGAGGAACACATTTTTTGTTAAAAATAAAAATAGTTTTACTTAGTCTCGTAAATAGCTAAATCAAAATTAAAACTAAATTAAAAAAGGA
Organism: Polyommatus icarus; assembly: GCA_937595015.1. Taxonomy (NCBI): domain Eukaryota; kingdom Metazoa; phylum Arthropoda; class Insecta; order Lepidoptera; family Lycaenidae; genus Polyommatus; species Polyommatus icarus. The sequence goes on along the minus strand of OW569336.1, from coordinate 18,898,405 downwards.
AGTAGTTTTCAATTATTGCAGAGGAAAGGCGCGCCTTAGCTCTGCATTTACTCGTAAAAACCACGTCAGCTATCACCACCCGAGCAGTTGCAGGTTCCCTAGAACATTTTTTTATTACAATCAAGATAATTTTTCGTGAGTAGCTTCATTTTGATAAGACGAACAACAATTTCCTCTGCGTAAATTCTTGAAAGTGGTAGCTAACAGAGATAGAACTATTAACTATATACAAAAATCAGTTGGTTAGGGTTGTGTTTTAGGGTTCCGTAGTCAACCAAGTTTTGTTGATCAATGAACTAAAACGACTAAAACGGAACCCTAACGAGCTATTTTTTGTATATTGATAGGTTAATAGTTATAAAATTCAAGAGTAACCTTGTCCTACAAATAGAACAATCCATATTTTAGGACCATCAAATAGAAATATTAAATCCTTTCTATCTCTGTTAGCTACCACTTTCGAATAATCCATATTTTAGGACCATCAAATAGAAACATTAAATCCTTTCTATCTCTGTTAGCTACCACTTTCGAGAATTTACGCAAAGGAAATTGTTGTTCGTCTTATCAAAATGAAGCTACTCACGAAACATTTGCTGGATAGTAATAAAAAAAATGTTTTTGGGAAGCCGGATTATAGGTAATCTTTATAACTGTTTTTTATTTTTTTATTTTAACAATAGTAAAAATTAATTCTACACTATTCAAAAATACGTTTTAAACCACTCAATGTCGAAAATCGACATGATTTGTATGAGTCGAGTCAAGTTTGGACTCCGTATTTTCATTCGTTTGTTTGTTGGTAAAGGCAGGTAAATATTTTACATGTTGCGCACCCCTGGAAAAGACTATGAAAAAATTATTGGGGAAATTTCGTTAACAAATTTACCCCACTGGGGTAATTTAGAATGTTTGTTAAAAATCATAGCTAGAGCAACATTACCTATTCTTAAGAAAGCAAAAAACGTCAAAGCTTCTTTAAAACAAACAAAATATTACGTAACTTACCTAATTTCTGTGTAAAACAAAACGGGGTAATTTCGATAATCCCAAAAAATCATAAAATTGCACTTGGCGCGAAAAAATGAACTTAGCGCACACGCACTCCCGGCTGACTGCTCGAGGGAAAGGAAGCGGGGTAACGTGTTTCTAAGCCATTTAAAAAGGCTTAGAAACACGTTAAATGAAAATTAATTACCTATAAATACAAATACAAATATGAATTTTACCTATAAAATATTGTATTATAGTTATGTTCGCAGTCACCTAGAGTTTGCTAGTACGGTGTTGGTCTCCACAATACAAATTTCTCTGTGAACGAATTGAAACACTGCAGAAAAATTTTGTTAAGTGTCTTGAATTTAGAATGGGTAACGTTCATTGTAACTATGAATTGTCAATTTCTAAATATAAAATACCTCATCTAGCCAAGCGTCGCATGGTTTCTGATGTTGTATATCTGTATAAAATAATTAATAATATTGTAGACACACCTGAGCTGCTTAAAAATATTGAGTTTCGTGTGCCCCGGAGACAAGAAAGAATTGTAAGAAAAAGAAACCTCTTTACTCTTTAGTATTCCACAATCCAGGACTTGTAGCAGTAGTAACTCATACATAAGACGTTCTTGCAATATGTATACTTATTACCCACTTTGATGATTTGGATCTGTTTAATTACTCTTTAAGCAAAATAAAACAAAATGTATGTGAAAAAATTGAAAACCTTGTTTTAGATTAATATGATGTGTTGTAACTTTAGTCTCTTAAAACACAATCTATACTTGCTTTCTTTTATAGAACTATAGGTTTGTGTTATAAATTATGTACTTAGTATTAAGATTATTTTGTACTAGCTGGTGCCCGCGACTTCGTCCACGTTTAAACGGGACTCAAAGTATCTCTATACTAAATTTTAGCAAAATCAATTCAGCGGTTTGGACGTGAAGAGGTAACAGACAGACAGACACACATTTCCATTTATAATATTAAGTATATGGATTACTTACCTCAAGAGCTTCTCCACCAGCACTTTCCCCATGAATCCGGTTCCGCCGGTGACGAAGAGCCGGACGCCGGAGAAGGTAGCCGATATCCGGTCCGGCATGGCCTCCAGCTCTACCTCCGAGTAGCCTTCTGACGACATCTTGACGGCTGGAACACGATATTCTGATCCTGAAGGCTGAAACACGACATTCTGTACACGATACTATTTACGTGAACATAGTAAGTAAGTAGATCATTTCCCAAGTATTATTTTTCAAAAATATTCAATGTACAGAATTGACTTTCCTACGATTTTTTACTGTTTGTTCCTAAATAAAATGAAATAAAAAAAATATCATTGCACGCTTTTGCCAGTTACATGCCAGTATAGAGTAGCGAAAGGCAAAGCGCTCGTTGGGGCTGTCCAGTACCAGTTACCACTTCCCATGGAAGTACCAGTTACCAGTTCCCACTTCCCTTCGTTAGTCACCCTGGGGCGTGGGGGGTGGGGGGCACCACGGAACTAATACAAAGCTTTACTTTAAAACTTTAGCTAATATAAAACACTAGATGACGCCCGCAACTCCGTTGCGCCAAAACTCATTTATCGCGCGGAAACCGTACATGTTTCCGGGATAAAAAGTATCCTATGTCCTTTCCCGGGATTCAAAGTATCTCCATGCCAAATTTCAGCTAAATCGGCTCAGCGGTTTGAGCGTGAAGAGGTAACAGACAGACAGACAGACAGATAGATAGACAGACACACTTTCGCATTTATAATATTAGTATGGATTGTGTTAGCTCCGTGGGTGCCCCGGAGTCCGGACCCGCCGCGCCGACGCGATGTACCGGTGCTGGCGCGGGCGGGGTTACGCGGTCAGCGGCCGGCTTCAGAAATAGTTTATAGTCGCGGGACAGCGTGTTGCCGGTTCAGCCCGGTTCCGGTCACGCGCCACGTCATCACATCATTCACAAATCACATCTCACACACTGCACGTCGCACTGCGCACACCGCACAGCTAAACAAACCTCGATTGCAATGCTGTTTTGATTTCATAAGAACCTCCTCCTTTTTGGAAGTCCGATATTAAAGAGTAGTGAGTTCATATTACCTACTATTTATAACTGCGGTCATCAGGGCCCCCGCAAGGGCAAGTGGCGCCCGTGTGCAAAAAGGATTTTGGCGCCCCTTCAGGCATTTTTAATGACTAAAAAAAGGTGCTTGAAATAAAGCAAAGAACTAAACTTAAAAATTTATTTTAAACATGATAACAAATTACAATATCAAAATGAATTAACAATAAAATTAATTAAAAATGATAAATTCGAACATCACAGACAAACATCGTGATAGGAGATTTATATATATTAGATATTAGCAATTGAACACGACATTTTTGATGGTATACATTTTGGTCACGTTATTAATAATACTAATACAAATAACTAGGTAACTTCAATATAAGATCAATAGGAAAATTAAATAAGATATTGTAAATTGTAATAGCTTCGCTAGTCACTACTACAATTACAGTCTCGCTACTGTAACGATAACGATATTTTTCGTGACTTTGCTGTTGCAAATTCGTTGATTACGTCGCCAAAATATATGTCATCAAAAATTTCGTGTTCGATTGCTAATATAGCTAGCCCGGACAATCTTTCTTGCAGCATAGTCGATCTTAAATAATTTTTAATAATTTTTAACTTAGAGAAAGATCGCTCGCCAGAGGCTACCGATACAGGCAATGTCAAGAGGATTCTTAATGCAATGCTTACTGGATTATTTTATTTCGGGTTCCAAAACTACATCCATTTTTTATAGTACTTTCTCAAAAATTGAGCTGTTTAAAATCTGAATGCAATTAAAAACGCTAAATATTAATTGTTCTGTATAACCAGCCAGACGTGTAAAATTAGTCTGGATTTTCTAATCTGTTTTAAAATGTGCAGTGTCTTAATTTTTTATTTAAATAACGTAAAAGAACTGTATAATTTCAATAAATACGTAAGAGTCTCGAAATATATTATAGTTTTATTTCTATTCAACTTGATTATAGTAACAAAATGGACACAAATTTGATACTAACTCACATATTTTTGAATTTTTTACTAGTAAAAATAATCTATTAGTCACAAAAAATATGATATTTAATAAATTTAGTAATATACTATTATAACTAAAATCGTAAAACCGCCTTATGAGAAAGTTATTATTTTGGCTGTTGCTAGTCGTCCGGTAAACGGATGAATAAGATAAATCTTAGTCGTCCGATTACCGATTTTTGGCCGATTTTTGTCTGTTGTAGTATTTTTTTGAAACTCCCCACTAATTAAATACGTTATGCTAATAAAATTTCGTCTGTACTTATACCTAATGCTATTAAATATCTTAACTTTTATTTTTTTAGTTATTTTTGTTTTCTTTTTATTATTTTTTGGCCTTTGGTCTTGGCGCCTCTAGAAATGGCATTTTGGCGCCCCTAAAGGGTGGCGCCCGTGTGCATTGCACATAGCACATAGCACATATGGTAGCGGGGGCCCTGGCGGTCTTGCAAATGCCTCCTGAGTCCTGACTTCTATAAAAGTCACTTACCTACAAAATTTAGGGTTCCGTACCCGAAGGGTACCCTATTACTGAGACTTCGATGTCTGTCCGTCTGTCTGTCTCCAGGCCGTATCTCAAGAACCGCTGAAGCTAGACTCTTGATCATAGCTTGTGTTGATAATATTATATTGTATTATCTGTTGCTGCTATAACAACAAAATATACTAAAAATAAAATAAATTTAATATTTAAGGGAGGCTCCCATACAAGAAACGTGATTTTTTGGCCTTTTTTGTTTGTAACTTGTAAAAATTTCAAGTGCCTAGCACTTCCTTCAATCCTTAACTATATTTTGTACTTTAATAACTTTAGAGTACAAAATATAGTTAATAACTTAGTACTTTAAAAATAATAAAAGAAAATAAACTAAATACTATAGGGGGCTCCTATACAAAAAACACAATTATTGCTTACTTTCGTTCTATGAGTTATGACGGTACGGAACCCATTACCCAACGTGTGCGAGTCCGACTCGCACATGGCTGATTTTTACTAGTAGGTATAGCTACTATCTACCTAACTTATGTTAACTGTCGTACCGTAATTGATACCACTATGTAAATGATACAAACGCCCTTGGACATGAAGTCACATTTCGCGACACCAACAAAGTGTCATCGTGATTCGTGACTGTCATCGTGTTCATATCATAATATTAGACAATATTACTAGCTGTCCCGGCAAGCGTTGTTTTGCAATTTAAAGTATTTCGCCCTATTTTATTGAAGTGACTAAAATAATATTAAGTATGTTATGTATGGCAGCATGGCAACGTCCATCGCTATCCCGTCGCACAAACAATGGTCGCCGTCAGGGTGAATAGAGCCGTGAAATGGTCATTTTGTTTTTCTAACTACTCATTCATTTCTAACAGGAAAGAGTTAAAAAAATATATGTGATAGATCAGTTCAATAACTAATATTTCATCATTTTTGGCTGCTGTATGTCTTACCCTTGCTTCAATAAAAAAATTATACGTGACATCGATTTTCAATTTGAAATCGGGACTTCTCCTAAACGGCTGGGATATTTGCATATTTTTTTCATTGATATATTTGGAATCTATTATTCTTGAAGGTCAGCATTTTTTATAAAAATCAATCAATATTTTCTTTTGAAAGATATCGAAAAACAGTACTTCCGAACATCTCGCTTCAAAGGCAGTCGTCCGCTAGCATTCAGACGGGGAGGTTGTGTCACTCGTTGCCAAATCTTGCCGAGCTATGGAGCGTCTGTTTGTGTGCATTAGAACACTACAATATTTCGACTGTCCCTACGTATAAAAGGTCAATTCCAAAATAGCATTTTTTTATTGCATCATGCACTTCCATATAATGAGACGCATATTCCTACATTATTTTTTAGGGTTCCGTACGCAAAGGGTAAAAACGAGACCCTATTACTGAGAATTCGATATCTGTTCGTCTGTCACCAGGCTGTAGCTCGAGAACGGTAATAGCTAGAAAGTTGAAATTTTCACAGAATGTGTATATATAATATATATCTGTTGCCGCTTTAACAACAAATACTAAAAACAAAATAAAATTAATATAATTACGTTAAATTTGTTCCCATACAACAAACGTATTTTTTTTTACCTTTTGGCTCGTAATCAATAATGGCAAAAGCTAGGCACTTGAAATTTTTACAATATTCTGTATTTTATCTGTAGTCTAATAATTAATAATAAAATTAAATTAAAATAAATATATAAGTTGGGCTCCCAAACAAAAACACTATTTTTTTTATTATAACCGTACACAACCCTTTATGCGCGTGTCCGACTCGCACTTGGCCGATTTTTTTCTATCACAAGTAATTCCAAGGATAAGAAGACGTAAATGGCGACAAGTTGAGAGTTGTGTTAGATTTTACTGTGGTAGATGTGGACATCTATACTTACCGTCTTGTACCGCGTTTGAAATTACGCGCGTGAACATGGACAATGGACTTGTTTGCTTTTATTTACAGGGAGCGCTGCACGCGGGTGTGCTCGTATTCAGTGAATGAATATTATTATTATTTTTTATATAGTTGTAAATGAAGTCATGTCACACATGTCAGTTTCTACCTATAAGGTAGCGAGTAATTTATAGACTTGTTATCATATACGTTCAGTAATTATGAGACTTTTGTTCTTTTTCAGTGCGACTCGTGCCACAAATTTAATCAATTTCAAACCCATATGAGTCTTTGGGTAATCAGCATCGTGAAATAATAGTAAACGTTTATAAAAAATAAAAAAATCATAGCAACGACGCATTTTGTAAATAAAATCAGTCTTTAACCTCATTATGATTTTGTTTAACCCAGGGGTTCCCAATCCTTTTCAGCCTACGGCGCAGCTACACGTAAAATATTTGGTGCCCTACTCAGAGTAGTAGAGTAGGCTACTCTACCTAGCTATTAGAAAAAGATTACTTATACATAAATAAATACCTTTAATGATTACAGTTAGGTTAAGGAGGAAAATAATGTTATACAAATATTTAATCATCTGCCTGCTTTGCATAATTAATATTATAATTTAATTTTATAATATTTGTGGTTTCAGATGGTTATGGAGGACGTTTTAAAATTAAACAATTTAATTTGTCAAATAATCACATTTTATTAGAATTTTTCATTATGAACCTATAGTAGATGAAATGTCCTTTTATTCGTTGCATTACAACATAGGAAAAAACAACTTAAATTAGCAATGTATAAAAAAATATTATGTCTGTGTTTTTTAGTTTTTCTTACTGAGGAGCCAGAATTTCGATTACTTCGACGGGTGCAAAGTAAAAAGAGTCATCTACAAAACAGCAACTTTTCAGGAGAGCGCATAATAGGAAAAAATGCTCCCATTTTGTCAATTTCAAATCAAATTTATTGAAATTTCTATCATTGCTTCATTATTTATTAATGAATCCACGTGTATACTTAATTTCTTCTAATATTGTTTAATTTACGAGATATTGTAGTTGTCTTCATCTACATTGCGCTTAAAAATATGACAACTGCGTTAACTACCACTTGGTCGTTTCTACGTAGGGAAAAAAATTAAATGAATTAAAGTAGTTTTACCGATTACGAGTACGATTATCAGTAAATACGTAAAGTGTAACACTTTATATTATTAAAATACGCAGTTAATGACCGTTTTACATCTTAAACACAGCAAATTCAGAACATAATTGCGTAGATATCTTTTTCTACGTTGTCGATTTGGTGCAAGGTGCACGATTTAGAAGGAAGTTATAATATTAGTTTATTCGTTAGAGCGAGAAGGTAGGATAAACAAACAAATAAATAAACACACTTTTTCATTTATAATATTAGTATGTATTTACTTAGGAATCATTCATTTAATTTCGTAAAAATCGTAATTTCTCACAAGAAAAATGAAATTCTGTATCAATACTTTATCAGTACAGAGACTATGTTGTTAATTATTATAATTTAGGCAGAGGCTTATTAAGTCTTTATACTTGGCACTTGTAATCATGATGTGTTCATTATAACATCATAAGCATCGCCGGACGCTTTATACCACCGGAGGAATGTATGTACGATTCTTCAGTACAAAAAAATGAGTTTTTATTTCAACGATTTCTTAATTGCTTTTCACGATCACAGATATCCTAAAACCGGTCAAAGATAAGTTAATAGGAAAACTTAAACTACAGTTAAACTTGCTAATGCCGGAATATTATGTTTTGCAGGTTGCAATTTCCCATTTCTGGACTGATGTAATTGTTTGTCTAAATATTGTCGCAATTCACGTCTCGTATCAATACACGTACTCTTTATTTTTCAATCGCCTTTTCTTTAGATTAATACTGAACTGACGTCTTTTTCTAGCGAACCGCTTCACGAGGAAGGCGTAGAACATTCACATGATGCCTCCACTGCCGAAGAAATATCAAAGGCGTTGTCTTAGAAGATTTACAGTTTGAAAGGGACAATATACTCGATTGCCTGTATGAGTTAATAAACTGAAGCAAGTCATGGATGGATGAAGTAATGAATTGTATTCTGAGGGTGTCCCCGTATTCGTTAATTTTCTGAGAATCTCTATTATCGACATGCAAATTTTCAGAATAATTTTTTATTTCAGACTGAGAGTGAACTTGTGTGACTGACCTAGAGTATTCAGATCATGGGGATATATCTTTAAGTTAACGAAGTTAACTCAAGTATACACATTTTGTCTTCATCGCTGACACATCAAGGTCTGCTATAAGATGTTATAGAACTTCATCGGGGCAGCACAATATTTTGCTCGATAAATCTTTCGTTTATGTTCTGGAAACTTTCAACTTCTTTAAAAAGTCGTTTTGGACTTTCTAAACATTAAACAACAGTTAAAAATAACAGTAGGAAAGTAGAAGTCAATTAATATAGCTAACAATAAGAATTAACATAGATAGGTACTCATAAACATCACAAACAATACTAATTTACAAAAGTAAATTGAGACATCTAAATCACAATCGCAACGTAGAAAAAGCTATATGGCAGATAGCCGCTTATGCCGCATAACATGACCACCGCGCGTCCCGCGTATAGACGACCAGCGGTAGTTATCCGCATCTACATCGTGCAATTTCACAAAACAGGAGTAGATGTCTTCTTTTACGTTACAAAAGTACCAAAAATAAGGTGATAATCGAATTTTTGTATTTGCTATATTGTAGAACATGATATTTTAAGCTAGTTTTTACAAAAAAACAAAAAACTCAAAATTGCAGATGACTTTTTTTACTTTGCACCCGTCGACTTATAAGTTATACATTATAAACTTATAAATTATGACAATACGAATAATTGTAAATAGTGCTGAATGAATGTAGGACCTAATATATATGTCGCAGTCATCTGGTTCAATCTGCGATTCGATGGAATAACTAGCGCATTCATTGAATAACATCATTCAATTGAATGACTCGGCCGAATGTCGATTGAATGATCGTCACTTAACGTCCAACTAGTTAGCAATTCGTAACATAGCCCTTTGAAGATAGCGGACATGATGTAGGTATGAATCAGTCAGGTAATTGAACGTTTTTCATTTTTTTCCACTGCGGCGCTAGTAGTCACTAAAACAAATATGGCGTCAAACAGCTCGCATAGCTGATCACAATGTGTTGATATTATGTCCATTAAATTAATTTAAAGTGCTAAGTATAAATTTGTAATAAAATAATATTTAATAAGGATAAGTTGTCCTTTAGTCATTCAATTGAATGGTATCATTCAATGAATGTGCTAGTCATTCAACCGAATCGCAGATTAAACCAGATGACTGCGACATAAAACAAGATGTTAGTGTAAACACCGTTGTCCTTGAAACTAAAACCAAGCATCAATAGACTTGACATGGGCGTACACCCGTAAGGGATGGATATAAAGTGCCAACTTTGTCTGGTGTTACCAGACTATACAAATCTTATTTATTTTCCCCACAACAAATCATTTTTTTATCATTTTTTCAGATGGCAAAAACGCTATTACATATTACCATTACTTTTTGTATTTTTATTATTAGCAATCTTCCCGTGAGTTTATCCGCGTGAGGGCTCCATTCCACCGCGGCACACGGAGAGACTACGCACGTGCGTCAAACTTCGCTTTGTAAGAAAATATATGTGACTGTGTCCACTGCAACCCACGGACACGCTACGCACGAATTGACTCAAGTCAAAGAAATAAATCCGTGCACGTCCACGCGTGCGCATGGCCGTGCACAACGTGCGCCGCGGTGGAATGGAGCCGTTAATATAAATACCGCAAAAAAGTGAGAGAAAAATTAATCTTTTTAAAATAAAATTTACAATAATTGTAAATTAAAATTATACAATGTCAACATCCATACATAATAATTGTAAGCCATATAATAACGTAGAAGTAGCCCTGCATGCAGCCATCCTACTCCCAAGATGTGCCATCGTTTATGAAATCATTGACCTTATAATAGGCTTTGGCACACAAACGTTCTTTGATTTTCAGATTCAGAGCATTTAATACTGTCATCACATCTCTGTAGACTCTGAAAAGAATGATCGATAAATTATCTCCTATTTTTTATCACTTTGTTTTATTAAATCTATGTGTAGTATTTTTTATGTCATGAATCATGACCATATTTTATGTCTAAGTTAAATCACATAATATTATAGTTGTGATACTTTGATGTTGGAAGTCTACAGCTGGACATAGTTTTCGCCAGAGGTGGATAATAATTAGAGATGAAACGGATAGTAGTTTGGCCGGATACCAGATACCGGATATTCGGCCAACCACATGGCCGGATAGCCGGACATCCGGCCGCCGAATATCCGGTGGAACTTAGCCGTTTGGTGCAAACGAGATATATTTAAAAATGTATTGTGAAGAGTCCTCAAGCAGCAGTTCATCTTCAACGCCGGCTAAAAGAGTAGAGGAGAGGAGATGGAGTCGGATGTATCTCGCAAAGCTCATGATACGTTTTGGGATTGTTTTGATGAGGTAGCAAATGAAATGAAAGTCAGTGCGAATTAATCGCAATCGTGACCCTATTCTTGGTGGGCAGCTAATGCCAAACAATACCCAAGTTTGCCAAAATCTATCTTGTAGCAGTTGTTATCTAAAGAAGTATGTTTAAGTTCATGTTGGATGACAATTGACAATTCAATAATATATTATTATTGAATGATTTTTTAAGTATTAAAACATATTTTTTGTAAAAATAATAAATATTAAACATGTATCAAATAACAATTCTAGGCAATTCTCCAACACTAGCGCTGGCAACCCTTGCAATCGTTTAACGCGACAAAATCAAAGAGTAATAATAAGCTTTGGTTTGCTGTTGAAATAACGACCTATAGAATTTGGTTGTGTATTACTACAATAACAATGTTTTTTAAATACTATTTTACGCTGTAATAATGTAACTAACACGTCATTCCTCGTGTAATAATATTCTTAGTTAATCATACAGTCAATATTACTGCAAATTGAGAGATGTTAAATGCAAAATATCGTACTTACGAATGAAATGTTATGTTTTCATATTTACGCTCACTACGACTTTTACAGCCTAAAATGTAACAAATCACCATGTTTTGCAATATTTAACACACACTTTAACACCGTCAATATTGTTTTTCGCTAAAAAAACACAGAATCAACGAATATCGCAAAATACAATATGAACAAATCTTTTGTTTGTCAAATGTACGATTCTTGACCAACAACAAAAAGTGAAACTCTGAGAAGAACAAAAAAAATGTTACTGACTCTATTACTCTTATGATTTTATGTATAGCTGCGTCTTTGTCAATCTCGGATTATTATTTGCTTGACAAATCCATTGATCCTTCATCTTAGCCTTGAAACCATCAAATGAACCCGTCAAAATAAACAACTTTTTCTATGAGAACAATGCTGGGAATTAAAAAAAACCGTCTTCATACCCATACAAATTGCCGATCCGGACATCCGTACGGGTATGAAGACATAATTTTTTTTGAGTTTCCAGCATTGTTCTCATAGAAAAAGTTGTTCATTTTGACGGGCTTATTTGATGGTTTCAAAGACAATGTTGTAACTTACACTAACACACTGTATAATCTATTATATTATATAAATCTCCTGTCACGATGTTTGTCCGCGATGGATTCCTAAACTACTTAACCGATTTTAATGTTTGTTTTTTTTAAATGTGTGCTTTTTCCAACTTGAGAGATAGGATAGCTTAGATCTTTAATTATAGTCGCAATTTTATTTTATTGCAAATTATTTACAACCTGAGACTGACGGCGACCATTAATGTTTGTGCGACGGGATAGCGATTAGAGATGAAAATTCCTCGGAAAATTTCCTTTTCTAAGGAATACTTCTTGAAAACTTCCTGAAAACTTCCAAATTCGGAAGTTTTGAAAACTGACATTTATCTTATAAAGACAGCTGTGATGTTTATTTTTAAATGCAAATAACACTAAAATTAGCTACTTTTTGTAGTTTTGATTAAATTGAACATACTTTGTTTATTATAGGTATAATGTGGAAGCAGATTTGTCAAAGTTATTTTCAGTCGCATGATTTATCTTCGGATTAAAGAAATTCGATCACGTGTCTGAATATCGAAGACGTCTGAAGTGGTTACTGGTTACCCATACGTTTTCGTCGAGATGCACGTATCCTATCGCTTGTGTACTGTATTATATATGATCCCAGTTTACCCCTATACCTCAAAGACAAATTTTTATTTCGCCAAGCCTCTGTAAAGGAGCTAAGATCTGCGTCAAATTATCATCTGGAAATGCCCATGCATCAAACCAAATATTACGGTTCCTCGTTTGTCGTTACCGGTGTTAAGCTCTGGAACTCCTTGCCTAAGCATGTAAAACTTGCAAAAACGTTAAACTCATTTAAAAATCTGGTCAAACTGCACTACTTAAATATTTCAAATAATGATTCATGAGTATGTTTTGAGTTACACTCAAAATTATTGGAATGTCCGTGTTGTTCTACGTCGTTATTCCTTATTTATAATATAAATATAGTATTATTTTATGATATTTTTAGTATTTATGTATAGTATTATTGTATATATTATGTATATTTGTATATTAATAGATATGTACAGGTAATCTTAACAATAGATATTTTGTATTCTTTTCTTTGCACACGCACGCTTCTCTCTTCTGCAATTTCACCTTTGCTCCTGGTTGCCTGGAAGAGATTGCTACCTAGTAATAAGGCCGCCATTGTGATACCTATGTATTAATTTTGTTTTTATATTTGCTTGTATTCTCTCTGTATTGTGTGCACAATAAAGAATATTTGAATTGATTCAGATAGTTGTGATAAATATTTATCTTAAACTACATGACGCCCGCAACTCCGTTGCGCCAAAATTCGTTTATCGCGTGGGAACCGTACATTTTTCTGGGACAAAAAGTATCCTATGCCCTTTCCCGGGACTGAAATAGTATCTCCACGCCAAATTTGAGCAAAATCGATTCAGCGGTTTGAGCGTAAAGAAGTAACAGACAGACAGACACATTTTCGCATTTACTTATTATATTAGTAAGTATGGATAACATTATTTTCAAAATATTGCTCAGGTTTGACTTTGCTTGACACTTTTCGATTTGTTATATTATTTTTCTTTGAAACGTATAAAAATACACGATGACGATAACAAATAAAATAAAATTTCAAAATATATGACATGCCGAATATTCATTGTGAATAAAAACTTACCAGGCATGATTGTACCTACCTAAAATCTAAACAATTTACCTTAGGAAAAAAACTAAAAATGTTTCTTTCCATACAAAATTTACCCCTACTCTTCACTCCTTCAAAGTGTCACCAAAAATTTGGTCTATACAACGACCTCGACTCGTCACGAGTAACAATTTAGAAGTTTAACCATTATTTCGCCCCTAAATAGCGGGCTATAAGTACGTAAGCTTACTTTAAAAAATTTAAGCTCGTAAATTATTCCATATTTTAATAAGGAGGCAGGGGACCTAAACCACGCCCAAACGTCCAAGGTTATCGACGACTCTATGCGCTTTATTGCACTTATCAATATAAAACGTAGCCAGCTGTAGGCTGTAGGCTCTAGCCGATTCTCAGAGCTACTGATTATTTATGCATAATATATAAAAAAAAATTCGGAGGAGTACGGGGTAGTCGGTAAATAACATTGTGACACGAGAATTTTATGAAGATTACATGGCCAGTCTGTCATCATTACTTATTGACTTTATAAACTCTGACGCAGGAATAAGCTTGATGACTAATTATTTTCTTATTGGTAATTGAAATACCCTTTAAAAAAATAGAAACATCGCTGTAAGAATGACTCTCATAGCTTAAAAATTCACCAAGATAATTATGAACAATTCAAACATCTCATAAAAATTAAAATAGAACTGCCCGAAACGACCGTCCGTCTTTCGTAGTTTGTACGGATCGGGAGAGAACTTTGTTCGATAGGTATATATAAATATTGCGTTTATGAAAGTGGTTTCATACCAAAAGTTGCTTTTAATTGCATAAGTTATCGAATGGTATACAAAAATTAAGAAAATTAATTGAAAAAAATTCGACTTGATTATCCAACTTGGAAGGCGCCTAACAAAAAAAAAATACAAATGCTATCGAGCTGAAATTTTGGTAACGCTTATTTTTTACCGTGCTTTCTTTATTTTATTAACATAATTCGCTAATCTTTGACCTTGTCATCATCCCTATTAAGCTGATATCAGACGGTTCACTCGAGTGAATGCTTCATTTTCCTTTCATTCTATGTTCACACGGCTTAAAGGGAATGATAATATAGTGTGGCGGTACCCACATTTCGCCTAACATTCCTGCATCGCACTATCGAAGTTTTCTAAGCGCGTCGGTATATATACGACAGCTGAATTGTATCACGTGGGCTTCGGCCTGACCGAGCATAACACCTCGCTCGTTCGGAAGATCTTCCTTTGCGGCCTCCACACATTATTCCCACTATAGAAAAGAACATTCACTTTTCCTTTCTTTTAATATGTTGTCGAATGAAGTCGTGTGTCTTGTAATTACTTTAATTTGTGATCATTTAATCCAAGAGTTGACAAAAAAGAAGAAGAAAACGTCGACGGTGGTGAGTGCGACCATGGATTGAAAGAAGAAATTTACTAGGAGCTTCAAATACATTGTTGAGAGAACTAGGTAGCCGTTGAAGATCCTGATTCATATTGTAATCAATAATCATCTTCGAATGGATGAAAATAAATTTGAACAGTTTTTAAAGTTCCCCAAAAAAAGCAATGTATTTTGATCGTTCCATTTAAACACCATTATGCCGCTTGCGACCGATGTGAGGCAACGACAAAACACAGAAAAAATATCAATACAATAATTATTATTATGACGTCCGTCGGCTACAGGACTCGAGACCAAATGGCAAAACCCGAATTATCGTTCTTTCAGTGTTCAGACCGTTCATTTCTCGGTCATTCGGAGTGGGAGTGAAAGATACCGGATGACAATATCCAATATAGTTGGATCGGTTCACTAATGAATTCATTCGGCAGTAATGTTTCATTCTGTGTTTAGATGTGTCACTCGGAGTGAAAGATGCAAAATGAAAGACGAAAATGAACAAAAAATTACCCGTCTGATACTCGTATCACCTTTAAGTATATTGTCTAAAAATAATAAAGTCAATTTTATCAATAGAAAAAGCGTTGGTTTTTTTTATCTGCAGTCGAATTTCTAGTAATAATAATTATTAAGTACTTATATTATTGTAATATCATAAGCGAATATCTGCGCGACATACTTTCGTTTTGGTAATTTCTCATAATATTTTATTCTCATTCCATCTCATCAGCGCCATCTGTCGTAGATATTGGTAATCGTTAGTCAGCAGCGCGTGGTTCACTTTGTAGTGCAGTCAAGACTCAAGACGTGGCTCTCGACGGGTTGCCGAGCCGCGGCGGGCCTACAACTAATTCTAAGCCAACTACCACTAGATAGCGCGACCAGTCACAATTTTAAATAGAGTTTTACTTGGAGAGAGGAGAGTGGCTGAAGATGTACCTAGTGAGCGCTGGCCTAGAAGTCTGTGTCTAAACACACTAGGCTGAATTACGCCGACGTAAATTCCGCCGCGTTTTCGCCGCGTATCAAACTCATACAAAATACGGACAGAACGCGACAGACGACACACTATGCCGAAATTCCGTCGCAAGCCGAATTTCCGAGCGTAAAGTTTGGCAGCGATTCGGCGGTAATGTTTTGTATAGCAACAGCTGCAACACACTATACGCGACGGAATTATCAAAACCGAACATAGCAAATCCAACCTTAACTTCAAAGCTTTAACGCACACATTACAATGTGAGAATTTTAATTTTTAAATACTTACGCATGCGTTCCGCAACGGAAATTACGGCGCGAAATTTCGGCTCTTCGCGTAATTTATAGTGTGTCGCAACTCGCAACAGACGTAAGCGGCTGAACGTAATTTCGGCCACGTAAATTACGCCGGCGTATTCAGCCTAGTGTCTTTACACCCTAAGAATAATTATAATGCGGAAGCGGGATAGTGAGGGAGCCCTAGAACATTTTTTTTTGTGATTACTAACAAGTTAATTTTTTGTGAGTAACCTACATTCTGATAAGATGAACAACATTGTTATTTTCGAAAAATCTCGAAAGTGTTAGCTAACAGAGATAGAAAAGATTTCATACTTTGAATTGATGGTCCTAAAATATGGATTGTTTTATTTGTAGGACAAGGTTACTCTTAAATTATATAACTATTAACCTACCAATATACAAAAAATCAGCTGGTTAGGGTTCCTTTTTAGGGTTCTGTAATCCACAAAACTTGGTTGACTACTGAACCCTAAAACGGAACCTTCTATCTCTGTTAGCTAACACTTTCGAGATTTTTCGAAAACAAAAATGTTGTTCATCTTATCAAAATGTAAAAAGCTATTCACAAAAAAATATTAACTTGTTAGTAATCACAAAAAAAAATTGTTCTAGGGCTCCCGTACTAGGGTAGGTATTTCATGAGTTCATGACTAACATTTCAAAACTCAGTATTTGATTGACAGTCTATTTATTACTAGCTGGTGCCCGCGACTTCGTCCGCGTTAACATAGTATAATAACAAAGATGGATAGTTTCCCCTTTTTGTGGTCCCTTATACAAAGGGTAAAAACGGGACCCTATTTAAGCAAATGTCAAACGCAATCTTCAATAAACTTTCATGTTTGAACTAACTCAAGAAATAACGGACTTTCATTGAAACTTTTTACCCCAATTTCACCCCCTTGGGGGTAGAATTGCCAGAAACGTATAAATACGTATCCATTCATTTTTAATCAGTAGCACAAAAATAAACTTTCATACTTCTAACTCCAGAAATGACGGACTTTCATTCAAACTTTCAACCCCAATTTCAGCCCCTTGGGGGTAGAATTTCTAAAAACGCTTAAATACCTGTCCATTCATTTTTAATCAGCAGCCCAAAAATAAACTTTCATGTTTGCAACCCAAGAAATGACGGACTTTAATTTAAACTTTCAACCCGTATTTCACCCCTTTAGGGGTAGAATTTCCAAAAACGCTTAAACATGTATCCAATCATTTTTAATCAGTAACCCAAACATAACGGACTTTCATTCAAATTTTCAACCCCAATTTCACCCCCTTGGGGGTAGAATTTCCAAAAACGCTTAAATATGACGTATCCATTCATTTTTTATTGGTAACCCAAAAATAAAGTTTCTTGTTTCTAACTCAAGAAATAACGGACTTCATTCAAACTTTCAACCCCTATTTCACCCCCTTCGGGTTAATATTTTCTAAATTCCTTCCTTAGTGGGTGTCTACTTAATAAAAAAACCCTACTCACCAAATTTCGTAGCTGTAACTTTAACAGTTTTTGCTCAGCGATGATGAATCTGTGAGTCAGTCAGTCAGGACATGTAATTTTATAAATATAGATAGATCCCACCAAAAACATACCTGTTAAAATAGGGCTTAGTTCCTATAGGCTAATAATTATTGGCCTAAAAAAGAGTTGAAATCTAAGTTCAAAGTTCAAATTTAGAAGTTTTATGGATCAGGCTGTTGATGAAGATGATTATGATGGGTGAAGTGCATCTGAACTGGGCATTGGATTAGATTTCAACTCTTTTTTAGGCCAATAATTATTAGCCTATGCCCTATAGGAACCAGGCCCTATTTTAACAGGTATGTTTTTGGTGGGATTTCAATACTTTTTTTCAAGAAATCATACTTATGTTTTCTTTTTATGCTACGCCCGATATAAACAGTAGTTTCGATAGCTGCCGTTAGTAGTATTTGCTAAACTATCAATAGAAGCCAAATTTTTTACGTAAGCAGTATTTATTTATTAAGCTATACAGTGTGCATTATACACTCTCCCCCCTCTCCACCTTCACCCTCCTCATCGTATTCTCATTGTATCACTATAGTACATAATAATTTTTATCTCAAGTTCGTAGATGAGCCGACTCACGCTTGACCGATTTCTTAATATTCTTAATTTTTTGTTAATATACACATTATAACACACGACCTGTGTGCCAAATTACATAATTTTATTTATTTTATTTTATTTTGTCTGGAAGACCAACAGCTATCAATAACAAACAGTAATTAACTTAAACTACAAACTAAGAAGCCAATTACAGGTCCTCACAAAAAATTATATACAAGATAAGTTAACTAGTATCCAGAAGTTCAAACATAACAGGCGCTATATACCACCAAGTTGACCGCACGCAAAGTGAGACTAACGAATCACAAGTTTGTGATTCGTCAGTCCCACCCCACACGCAATCAACTTAGTTTTATATGTAATGTACATTTATCATTACTTTAACGCTACACTTAAACATCTACTACAGATAACTAACAGTATAAAATAATATAGAATAATAAAGAATAATAATAAGTGACAGTTGTGTGAACGAGCATTACCGAAGCAAGACGTGTTCATAAAGTAGTCGCTCAGCTGTCACAGTGCTGGTTGTGAACAAATCTAAATCTACAGATTTAGACATAAAATTAAAGTTATTACCTGCGCGCAAGATAAACGAGTTCTTACGGTAATTGGTCGAAACTAATGGTATAAATATAGGGGGGTTAAATCTAAAAATTCTAGAGGGTGCGTTTAAATTAAGTTTTTCTAAAATTACAGGGGAATCGATTGTGTTTGAGGCTATCTTTAAAAGAAAAATTAAATCCGCAACATCGCGTCTAATCTTAAGCGGAACCAGATGATGCCTTTTACAGAGTTCAAGATAATTATCGGAATTATAGTGAATCTTTAAACGATAACAAAGATATCGGACAAATTTCTTTTAGATGTTTTCGATACGATCGATATAGTCGTTATACATGGGATTCCAAACTTGCGAGGCGTATTCCAGATGGGGGCGAACATAAGCACAATACAACGTTTTTATAGTTTTTATATCTTTAAAAGACGTAGCGCACCTTAGCACAAAACCGAGTGCTTTGTAAGCTTTGGATACTATTTGATCCACGTGTACGTCAAACAATAATTTGGAGTCGTGATAAACTCCTAGATCACGAACTGTCGTAAGCCGTTGTAACGCTTGTTGCTTGAGCGTATAACTTGTTGGTATTATGTTCTGTTTTCTAGAGAAGGTGACAACGCAACATTTCGAGGGATTGAGATCGAGACGATTTTGGGAACAATACTGCTCTAAACGTGTTATGTCGGCCTGTAGTGCAGATGCATCTGATTGAGACGAGATAGATAAAAATATTTTCATATCATCCGCAAAACTGAGCAACTGAGACGAATGTAAGCAGTTTTGAATATCATTTACCATGATGTTAAATAGAAGCGGACCAAGCAGCGAACCCTGGGGAACTCCACTCGGGATGTCGACCCAACCAGAAATGTAGTTTTTAACTACTACAGCTTGGGCCCTTCGATGGATGTAGGAGGAGAACCACCTTAAAAACCACTTATCACCATGGATTCGAGCTTTTTAATAAGGATGTTATGATCTATGCGGTCGAAACATTTTGAGTAGTCCGTATACACTACGTCGACTTGCTTATCAGCTTCCATGGCATACGTTAAGTAGTCATTGAAGGTCACCAAGTTAGAGACAGTGGATCTGCCACCGAGAAACCCATGCTGAGATGCACTAAAAGATGTCTTCAAAGCCGGGTATAATTGGTTATATATAATACGTTCAAGAACTTTAGCAATTATACACAGCTTTGAGATGGGTCTATAATTAGTGACATCGGTTTTAGGCCCCTTTTTATGTACCGGAGTGATGAACGCGGATTTCCAAATATAACGCTAGGACATTTGGAAGTCACGCAGAGCCGCGGAAAGAAAGCTCACGCGTTCTCGCAATCCTGCGTGCGAAGAGAGGAAGAGTATAGACGGGTTTTAGTGGGTAGGGCTGCGGTCAATTCACCATCTTTACGGCCGCAGCGAGTCCTACATACCCGGGGGAGTGTCCCCGAATCCTCCGGCATGCGCAACAGCATTCCCCGTCTCAAAAAAAAAAAAAAAAAAAAAAAAGGACATTTGGAAGTAGCCTCTAAAGTTCGTAGATGAGCCGTCTCACGCTTGACCGATTTCTAAATTTTCCTAATTTTTTGTTAATCTGCATCAAATAATATACTTAACACCCTACTTTTTCACACTACTATTTCTAAAATGTCTTAATTTTTTGTTAATCTACATATAACAAACGACCTGTGTGCCAAATTTCATAACGCTAGGACAATTCGAAGTGGCCTAGAGGTTTTGATTACCGGTCAGTGAGTGAGTGAATGAGTGAGTGAGTGCCATAATAAGCTTTTTTAAAGGGACATATTTCAGGATCTACCAAAGCTATATCTTTGAAATTTGGTAAGTATACTGCGTAAGTACTACTATATGTTATAATTACGTAGGTATAATTTTATCTTTGCACTTGCAATAGACACTGAGCTACAGGGGGGTCAAAAGTGCGTCGAAACGGTTCGTGTAAATAGTGCACGGCATGTGCGCGGCCTGCTGGAACTAGGCCTGCGCACTTCCGTGCGCTTTGATTAGTTCCAAGTGTTGGAAGCAACACTGGGTCCACCACCTAATATGTTTATGTAGGTACCTATAATATAGGTCTATGATAATGGTATGACGATTAGAAGACGTCATCTAAAAGATTCTATCACAATAATATTATTATTATCATACGTCATTACAGGTACGACTCTCATGCCGACCTCCATGGCTCAGTGATTGAGCGCGTGCGCGCGTGTTATAGCTCAAGCCGGGGGTCGCTGGTTCGAATCCCGCTGACGGAACAAAGAGTTCTACTTAGCACGCGGCCAGACTGACGTGGTGTGAAGCGTCCATAGACTTTTTTACAGAAGTTTACTCCTTTGGCTTCGTCGCAATAATATTACATTTTAATTTAGACATGGGTGAAGATGATTTTCTATTCTAATTACAGACAATAGGTATTCGGTATTCAATATCATGTTTGTGCCCGCTGCGCTCGCCGACCGCGTCAGTTGTCATTTTGGGCGGTGTAGATATATACATTACCATTACGGTGTAAACTTTTGTGAAGGCCTCGTATAGGACGTAATATTATAGAGTCGGAATCTGACCTAGGGACATAACTGTGACTTTTTATAGGTACATTCAGGGGTCCTATCTCAACATCATTTTTAACCCTCTACAACCTGACCCTAATTTCTCATACGTTTAACTACCTACCCGGAGTCTCTCAGACTCCCATATTTTGAACTCATAATATTATGTAACAAAAAGTATGCTATATGAAAACAAATTGAAATAAACTTGTTATAGCTTTAATACTTCTTTATTTAATAAAAATAATAAAAACACTATAACCTTATGTCTTAATACATAAAAACTACACATTTTTCCAAAATGAACAAATTTTTTTAAAAATTCTAACACTTTTTATAAACGAGATCTTAAAAAAATATTACCTAAAAATAGGAACTTTCTTTATGAATTATCAAAAGATTAGTGATTATTTAACAAAATGTGACATACATATTTGGCAAAAAAGATTTTTTTAAATAAAATTGCAAGCCTCGAACTTTACAGTTTTCACGACATATTGAGCACGTCATGTAGGAGCACTCCAGGCAAGTAGGCTTCTAACATAATATGAAGCATAAGTATTGTGTCTTACGTTTCTTCTTCGGGTCACATGTAAAGCAGTACTTGCGTATTGCTAACTTTTCAGGTCCTTCATCTACATCCTGCAGCACCGGAAAGTGCCTCTTGGTCAAGTTTCAGTGCTCGACGAATGGAAAATCATCGATAGCTGGCTCGTTTTCGCTGCATTGTTCATCAAAATATTCCTCTTCATTCGAAGAAAGGTCTTCCTCCAACCAACGCTCACTATTTTTTATTATTTAACAGCCTTTTTAACTAAAACGTAGACTAAAACAAAGAAAAAAAGGTTCTTGAAAAAGTTACGTAACTACCGACCTGGAGTCTCTCAGATTCCACTTTTTTACTCACCAGAGCTTTTTACTCACCAAAATGCAGCGCACGTGCCTGCGACCTCGACGAGCGCAGGCTCGGTGCAGTGGGTAGAGAGGCGAAGGTACATGGAGGCATGACCGTCAACGAACCTTGCTTGTAAGTTGTAAAAATATGAACAAAAATAGAACTGCTGGAGTCTGAGAGACTCCGGTCAAGTAGTTAAGGGTTAATCTGATATGACATGTTTTCTGGTGTTATAATAATTCTTTTCTTAGGCCACCGACGACGTTATAGATCTACTACATCCCGTAGCTAAGAGATCTAGCCTCAACTAAGCCAGTTCAGCTAAACACTGTGATGGTCACATGCATGATCTCCTACCGATATTAAGGTAGCTCAGGGCTCCGTGTTCGGTCGAGGGCGGTCTAGGTGCTCAGCTCGCGGCGGCGGCGATGCGGGCGCCGGGCTCGGCGCGGGCCGGCGCGATCAATCTGCGGGGCGGGGGGAGCGCGGGGCGGCTCGCGGGGACGCGTGCGCGGCGCGGCGCCGCCGGCCTGCCGCGCCCGCTCCGCGCCGCAGTGTGTCGCGGCGTTACGTCACGCGCGCACCGCTCCCACAGTCAGCCCGGCCCAGCCGGCGAGCGACGAGCGCGGAGCGAGTCGAGAGCTCGAGCGCGATGCCCCCGTGGGCCCGCCGCTCGTGACGGCGGAGTGCGGCGCGGCCGGCGGCATGGCGCTGCGGCTGGTGCTGCTGGGCGCGCTGGCGGCGTGGGGCGCGCGCGGCGCGGCCGGCGGCTGCGGCGTGGCGGAGTTCGCGTGCCGGAGCGGGGCGTGCGTGCGGCTGGACGCGTACTGCGACGGCGAGGCCCAGTGCGCGGACGGCAGCGATGAGCCGGCGGGCTGCTCGGTGTGCAACCGCACGTACTACGGGCGCGTCGGCGTGGCGTACGGCGTGGCGCTACGCGGGGCGCCGCGGGCGCCGTTCCTGTGCCACCTGACGTTCACGGCGGGCGGCGGCGCGCACGGCGACCTGGTGCAGCTGCAGTTGGACGAGTTCCGCGTGGGCCGGTACGAGGCGGGCGCGCTGGACGGCTGCCCGGACGGCTACATGCAGCTGTCGGAGCTGGGCCGGCCCTTCACGGGCGGCTCGTGGTGCGGCTCGGCGGACGGCGCGGCGCTCTACTACAGCGAGACGGCCACCGTCACCGTGTCCGTCAAGCTGTTCCGCGCCCGCCTCGGGGAGCCCTTCGGCTTCCGGCTGCAGTACAAGTTCCTGGCCCAGCGCGACGCCATCGTCAGGTCAGTCCCACCCCACTACTCGCCACCTGCGACGCGGTATAAATTTAGTTTGTTATTATTTTTAGCAATATTCCGCGAAATAAACTTCCACCTTTAAGTAAATGAGTGAGTGCACGCATAGGCATGCGTACAGCACCTCCCTCCTAGTCCTCCCACAATGCCTATGCGTACACTCGCATGCAAGAATTTGCAAACACCACCACCACACAAGCAATAATGTTGGCAAATCCGTGCAAGGCCCCTCACCACCATGCAGGGTGAAAACCTCGACGCGCGTTTCGTTCCAACACCGGAGCATCCTCAGGTTGTGGACTCTACGCGTCGAGGTTTTCACCCTGCATGGTGGTGAGGGGCCTTGCACGGATTTGCCAACATTATTGCTTGTGTGGTGGTGGTGTTTGCAAGTTCTTGCATGCGAGTGTACGCATAGGCAGTGTGGGAGGAGGGAGGTGCTGTACGCATGCCTATGCGTGCACTCACTCATTTACTTAAAGGTGGAAGTTTATTTCGCGGAATATTGCTAAAAATAATAACAAACTAAATTTTAAGCTATGGATTTGCGCAAAGTAACGCCTGATTCCATTAAATAATTGACGTTGACGTACGTTAAACGACTCGTAGTAATAAAATCGTTCGCATCTCAACAATCTTAATTACTGCAGTTACTGTAGGATTTAAACAAAAAGTATTAAATGATCGTAATGTGTACAACTAATATAATATATTCTGTGGTAATGTCAAAACGACACAGCACAGTATGTATAGGTCTACCAGAGTCTGATGGCAAAAAGTGAGAAAATAAATTGACTCTAGCCACACCGGCAAACACCGGGGTCCAGGGTAATTTAAATAAAACATTTTGATCCTTATTTTTCCTTATAGCGAAATTCTGTGTGTGAAACATGCAAATATGGTCCTGGTAGACCTATAGTATTATAAACTTTACGCCGTCAACATTGAAGACGTGAGTGGGTGAACACGATATAACTTACATTTTGTAACATACGGATTACGGACATGTAAGTACTCATTTTTAGGGTTCCGTACCCAAAGGGTGACACGAGACCCTATTATTGAGACTTCGTTGTTTATCCATCTGTCTCCAGGCTGTATGTCAACAACCGCTATAACTAGACTTCTGTTTGTTTATATCCGTTGTCGCTATTACAACATTTATACTAAAAACAAAATAAAATTTAACTTATCAAGATTATTTTTTCGGCCCTAAAGCCTCCATTTATGCAAAATAACCGGCCAAGTGCGAGTCGAACTCGCGCACGAAGGGTTCCGTACCGGTATAGAGCGAAAGTTGACAAAAATTGCTTTTTTTGCATGGGAGCCCCTCTTAAATATAATTACTTTATTTTAATTTTATTATTAATTATTAAAGTACTAGCGACCCGCCCCGGCGTCGCACGGGTATAAAATATATAGCCACTGAAAAAATGATTAAAATTGATAGCCTATCACGATCCTTCATGTGGTCTACTTATCTGTGCCAAATAACATAAAAATTGCTCTAGTAGGTAGTTCGCCAGATAAACCCTTTCAAATAATTTCCCCCGTTTTTTTCACATTCTCCTATTAGTCTTAGCGTGATAAAATATAGCCTATGCCCTATAGCCTTCCTCAATAAATGGGCTATCTAAGACGGAAATAATTTTTCAAATCGGACCAGTAGTTCCTGAGATTAGCGCGTTCAAGTTAGCCCTTTCAAATAATTTAATAATAATAATAATAATAATCATTTATTCACTTGATGTGGTTGTACAGAGATGGTTTATAGTTTATCATTGGTACATGCACATCATACCATTACATAGGTGTGTGAATATTGTCACCGCAATAGTTATTTTGTCGAATACGAGTTACAATAATTGTTACTGTCAAGACTTTTTTACTTTAAATTAGGTATGTCAAAAATAATTTAATTAATAAATCCAAATAGCAAATTAAGCAATTCATTGTCAATAACATAATATGATAAAATAATAATAATAAAAATGTAATTATAAAATACCTACTTAAAAATAAATAATCACATAATATTAATATATTAAATTTAGATTACAATTTAAAAAATCCAATAAATAGTATGACAAAATAAAAATTAGTAATACTTAATTATTATGAATTTAAAAGGTCTCTAACAGAGTAATAACATTTGTCTATCAAATATTCCTTTAAACGTTTTTTGAATTGTCCGATATGTAATAGTTTTATTTGCTCCGGTATTTTATTGAATATTTGAATTGCCATGCAGAATATACTTTTGTGCATTAATTCGGTATTGGCCTTAATACTTCTTAATCTATTATTGTGTCTACGATTCCGTGGTATAGAAGCAAAGGTCTCAAATAATTCAGGATTATTTTTAACAAAAACCGCAGTTTCGTAAATATATAAGGATGGAACTGTAAGGATTTTAATTTTTTTAAACCATTCTAAGCAACTATCTGTCGTTTTCAATTTAAACATGGATCTGATGCACCGCTTTTGCGCTTTAAATACTAAATCACGTTGTACGGAGTTGCCCCAGTATATAATTCCATAACGTAGATGTGACTCGGCCAAACCGTGATACGCTGTAATCAAAGCATCTGCGTTTATAATTGATGAAAGCCGAGACAGTGCGTACGCGGATTTGCTAATTTTTTTACATATATTATCTATTTGTGTTTTCCAATTAATTTTACTGTCAATAATTAAGCCTAAGAATTTTGTATTAGTCACTTCTGTAATGTCAATATTATTATAATTTATTTTTAATGTTAAAGGAGATAATTTTTGGCAGAATTGTATTATATTAGTTTTATTTAAATTAATTTTTAAATTATTGTTAGTCATCCATTCTATTATTAATTTTAATGTCATATTTATATCATATTCATATTGATTTCTATCATTACATTCTATTATAACAGTGCTATCATCCGCAAAAAGGGACATCTTTTTCTTAATAGTAAATGGCAAATCATTAATGTAGATAATAAATAATAAAGGACCCAACACACTACCTTGCGGTACGCCATACCTAACTGATCGTTTCTTGGAAAATACTTTTTCTTCAGTCTTTGTATTTCTGTTCAAGTATTTAATTTCAGTAAATTGTGATGTGATCGGTTACTTAAATAAGATTTGATTAATTTTAATACATTTCCTCTAATACCATACGCATTTAATTTCTTTAACAGTATCTCATGGTTCACATAGTCGAAAGCTTGAGTCATGTCACAAAAAATTGCAGAAACGGGTATTTTTTTATCTACTTTACTCACTATAGTGTTCAAAAAATCATAAATTGCCCTATTCATTGTTTTACTTTTTCGAAACCCTTTTTGTTCTTCAGCAAATAGATGGTAGCTTTCGAAGTACGAGTAAATCTTTTTATATATGTATTTTTCCATAATTTTAGAAAAAACAGGTAAAAGAGCAATTGGCCGATAGCATTCTACGTTTTCACGGTTATCTCTTTTAAATAATGGTTTTATGATGGCCGTCTTTAGTCTGTCTGGATAAATACCTGTAGAGATGCTTAAATTTAATATATGGCATAAGGGTTTAGCAATAATAGTTTTTACGGATTTAATTATTTTGGTTGATATGTCGTCGTATCCCATACTATTTTTAAATGGTAATTGTGAAATAATATCTATAATGTCAAAGGGAATGCAAGGTGCCATAAACATTGATTCGCTGCGTCCTTTAATATTTGCACAAATGTTCTTACCATAATCAGATATTGGATTTATTTTATCGATGAAATAATTATTAAATGTTTTGGCGATTTGATCTGGGTTAATTATTGTATTTGATTTATTAATTAATTTGGTAATATAATCAGAATGTTAAATTTTATGTTTATTTATTATTTTCCACGTAGTTTTATTTATATTTTTAGTTACTTTTATTTTATAATTATTTTGAGATAGCTGTGTTAGTCTTACGATTTTTTTAAGTATTGCGCTATATCGTAGATATTTTGACTTATTTTGGCTGTTTGGGCTCAACCTGTATTTCCAAAGGAGTTTTCGTTTATTTTTACTGCATTTCTTTACGCCTTTAGATACCCACTTTGGCTTGTTTATGGTCTTTACAGATGTTAACTTTAACGGGAAGCAAAAATCATAAAACAGCTTAAAATAGTCAAAAAAAGTGTTATAAGCTAAATTGACGTCATTTATTTCATATAGGCCACTAAATGACAGACTAGACATACAATTTTTAAAATTGATTATGTTTTCTTTGCTAAAATTACGCTGTTTTATTCGCCAATTTCGAAGTGGTTTTTGGTTTATTGGTACCTGTATAAGTTGTGCAGTATGATCTGATAGTGACAATTCAATAATTCTGAACTTACATTTCGTTTCAATGTTATGTATAAAGTTGTCTATACAAGTTTTTCTTTGTAATCTAGTCGGACTGTTTCATTCTAATTTAAAGTTATAGTTTAAAAGAAGGCATTCAAGATCAAACGTTAAATTATTTTTTATTAAAATATTTATATTAAAATCACCAGCTATAATAACATTGTATTTATTGGATTTTTTACTTAATAATTTCAATAGTATTTCAAACTTGTCAAAAAAAATCTTTTATTTTATTATATTTAGGCACTCTGTATACACTTATAACAATTGTATAAGAGTCTACCAATTCAATGCCGCAACATTCAAAAACACCAGATTCAGAAAGTTTTAGTACTTCTGGCAGTTCTCTATAGAAAAGTCCTTTTTTTATCAAAATACACGAGCCGCCACGATTTGCGTCATCTCTGCCAAAGAATGAGGCTAATTTAAAATTTTCCAAATATAATAAACTTTCTGGACCAACCCTTATAAAATGTTCGGTAATGCAAAGTATATCTACAGAAATGTTGTTATCACAAAGTTGTTCTAGGCAAATCGTTAAATCACAAGATTTACTTAAGAGTCCTGCTATATTTTGATATATTTTATTTATTTTATATTTATGGTATGATTACAGAAATAACCGTTCACTATCGCTATTGTTGTCAGAATTGAAATAGTCGGCAAAGCGATAGTAATCAATGTAATACTGCAAGTTGTTAAAAACATTTTTCATTCCATAATTGTTAAGTACACCGTTATATTTAGAAAACATTGAGCTGTCATATGACAAGTCATAATTTGTATCAAACAATAAAGTATGGTTATGTGTGTCGACATCAAGATAGAGCAAATTACAAAAGTTTTCGATCCTCCAATTAAACATTGTTCCATATCCAAAGCATTTAAACGTTGGTGCGCAGATAATTATATTGGTATGGTTTAAAGGAAGTAACGTCACTCGTATTTGTTTTATTATTTCAAAATAATTGTTAGTTTCGACAAAATCTTCCTGTCCAATCATAATAACACAGTAATCGTCTAAAGTGTAGTTTGTTAGTTTTAACTTAAGATTTTTAATAAGATGTAGTATTCCGCCGCCTGGTGAGAGATAATGACAGATTTGTTGGTTAGGGAATGTATCTCTTGCCATAGATAAGATATTGTTCCTCTTATTGCTACTTATAAAACATATTTTATTTTGATGTTTTTGTTTAATTTCATAATTTCTTTCATTGACTTCTAATTCCACAGGATTGTTAAAAGTAGGTGTCATTGTTTCTAATTGGGCCTTATTTGGAGTACCCATTTTGCTTGTTTTACTTTTTCCTTTGTAATCCTAAGAGGAGAGTTGAGCTTAGTAATATTATTTTTACTTGGTGAAATCACATCACTTGATAATTTTTTTGTTGCTTTTTTTAATAATTCGTATTTAAAATTTATATTGCTCACCGTCTTCCTTAATTCGGAATTTTCAATGGACAAATTATTGATCTCTTCGTGCGCCGAATTTAGTTGGGAAGTTAATTTCAATATCTCGTCTTTTTAATGTTGAATTTCGTCACAGTCATCATTGGAAATATTAGGTAAGCTGCCGCCATCTAGTGATGAGTTTAAGGTGAATGAATGTAATCAACTGTCGTTTCTGTAAGTGACGTAGTGCTTTTTTTGCGTACAGTTACATTCTCGTAGGAACTCATGACTACAAATTATTCCCGCGGTCAATTCCGATGCATAAGGATTGTGTTTAGAGACTCGCAGTCAATTCACACATTATAGCAGTTTATAAAATAACTCGCTGTTAACCCCCAAACCGGCCAACGTATAGTTTTATTTATAGAACAGATAAAGCATCGTCAGAGACTCGCAGTCCATTCCGATGCATATAAATTGTGCTTAGAGACCCGTAGTCAATCCACACATTATGGCGGCTTATAAAATAACTTAATATATAATTAAACTTGCAGTAATTAACTTGCAGTTATTTCCCCCAATCGGACAAACATATAGTTCTATTTATAGAATAGGTAAAACATCGTCAGAGATCCGCAATCAATTCCGATGCATATTATAGAATATAGATTATGTAAAAGGACTCACGGTCCAAACACACTGTACTTATTGACTCACAGTCGCAGTACGTGCCGGTTAGTTAAAATAATTGCAGTACCTGCAGTCACCTGCAGTTGTTTCCCCCAATCCGGCAATCATATTGTTTTATAATTCTATTTATAGAACAGATAAAGCATACATAATATTATAGATCGTGTATAAAGACTCGCAGTCCCAACACATTGTACGTTTATTGACTCGCGGTCGCAGTACAAGCCGGTTAGTATTGAATATACTTGACTCGTCTAGGCCTCGGTAGTGTCTGCCGTTTATTTAAGTATTTAATAGTACTTACATGTATTTTCTTACTACACGATAAAATAACACTGACTTTAGTTACTTCCAACACTGACTCAATCATTTTAATAATGATTATAACCAGCTGCAGCGCTTTGGCATGGTTACTAAGTATTCGTGCTGGCGTTGCCTCGCGTTAACAAAGAATGAGACATACCGGAACGTCCAGTGACGGGCGGGTCATTTTTCTACTACCCACATACGTCTTTGAAAAAACGCGATTGCCTAGCAGATACAGAGGTACTACTGGTTAATAATTATATATCGAAGAATGAAGCGAAGAAATATAATAGTATCTCAGTGATCGGTACAAAATATTATGACATCGCTTTTCTTCCCTATGGCATATAATTGCCAATTAGTATATTTAATTACTCTATGTCCATGGTCTACGACCCGCAAGATCTATCATAACATAGAGGCCATAGAGCAGACGTGTCGTGGGCTAGAAATTAGAATCACATGTACAGTACAGCTGTTAGTAAGAATTCTGAAGACCGTTTCGAAATATTCCTTCCTTAGTATTGCTAATCTCGACGAGAACATTAGCGAGTATAGTTCTATACTGATATTATAAATACGAAAATATGTCTGTCTGTCTGTCCGTATGTCTGTCTGACTGTAACCTCTTCACGCCCAAACCACTGAACTGATTTTACTGACATTTGGTATGGAGATACATTGAGTCCCGCGAAAGGACATAGGATACTTTTTATCCCAAAAAAAATGTACGGTTCCTGCGCGATAAACGAATTTTGGCGCAATGGAGTTGCGGGCGACATCTACTTAAAACATAATATTCTAACAAACAACGAACTATAGCAGCAATTGTGAAGCTTACAGGCTGTACCCTACAGTATTAAGTGTAGGCTCTATCTAGAGCGCAGAGTGAGATCACAACCCACGCCCACGCCCGACACGTGTGACGTGGCGGCCCACGTTTCGGGCGCGCATAAAGTCGTGTACATGAACGTAGAAAAAAGGGCGGCCGGAGTCTTGTTATATACAAAACTGTGTCTTCACTTTTCTTCAGAGTCGGCCACGCACACATTCTGACGCCTGTCAAATGGTATGGACTAGCGCAAGAATGTGTGCGTGCGGACCTTGTACATACAGCCAGCTGGTCGACTCTGAACGACACAGCTTTGTGTATGGTGGGACTCCGTCCACCTTTTTTATACGTCCATGGTCGTGTAGTAAAAAAAATACTGACATAATATTTAAATTATAATGTTACTCTATTTAATGTAGCACGGTCTATACTCTACTTCACTTTTGCCCGGCGGATGGTATGCAAAGATATCTCGACTGCTCCTAGGTAGACTATCGTAAGCCACAAAATGGCAAATTTAGTTTTATTGCGAAAATGCATATAATTATGTTAGATATTTTAGGATCTTCAAGAAAAAATATGAAATTCGAAGTATAAGTGCCTTTTTCGAAACGTAAACTGTAGTATGTTTCAAACGCCTCCGACGTTATTTATTGTAAGTCCCTTAGAGATAGTCTATACGTAAGTATGTACGTATCGTAGTAAGATATAGTTCTATATCTTACTACGTTCTACGTCGTACTATTCATTAACATACTATACTTTACCGACCTATTTCTTTTATTACAACTATTATTTATGAAATTAGGGGGCAAAAGACCACCTGATGGGAAGCAAGTGGACAACCCATGGACGCTCGCAACATCAGAAGAGTTGGAATACGTTGCCAGCCTTTTTAAGAAGGTCGCTTTCTTCTTCAGGTTTTCAGATCGCATTGGACCGGAAATACTGCTGGCGGCAGTTTGATTCAGATTTATTGTGAAAGACTCATCAAGGTAGTAAATTTTCCCGTGGAATGATGTTGAAATGTTGCAAGAGGTGTGATAACGAAGCACCTCCTATTGATACAGTAGATAGAAGATGCAGGGCGAAGCCACATCTAGCATAATTCCAAGGGGTCGGGCTTGTTTGAAACACTATTGCTGGCTACAATCTAAGCGGCCCTTTGTTGGTTACTATACAGAGCGAATAGTTGGTATTTTTTCGCCCTTTCCCAGAGATGGGAACAGTATTTTTTTCGACGAGAGCCTGAATCTTCACCTTGTAGAGTTATAGGTGTTGCATCGCACTGAAATACTATCTCGCTCTGTTGAGAATACTAAGCTTATTCAAGGCCAACTTATCTTTACCCGTTTGTTGCCCGGGAACTGAACCTTTTTCCGGGATATAAGTATCCCATGTCCTTTTCCGGGATTCGAAGTACCCCCATACATTATATCAGAAAAAAAACGGTTAAGCCGTAAGCGGTTTAGGCGTGAGGAGGCAATATGCCCAATGTCCATGGACAAATAAACAAACACATTTTAATGCAAAAG
Source organism: Polyommatus icarus (assembly GCA_937595015.1). Taxonomy (NCBI): domain Eukaryota; kingdom Metazoa; phylum Arthropoda; class Insecta; order Lepidoptera; family Lycaenidae; genus Polyommatus; species Polyommatus icarus. The sequence goes on along the minus strand of OW569336.1, from coordinate 18,865,364 downwards.
TATGGATATAATATATTGTACTTAGTTTATATTTTATGATCTCTTTTTTCTTCCTGAAAATTTTCAAGAACTAGTACTAGAATCCCAAGTGATCCTCTTCCTGTAGTCGTATTCCTCATGTCAGAGGATCGTGACCTTCCCTTTTAATAACCTTCCTTCTAATGATGTTAAGCCAGCTTTTCCTATCTTCAACCACTTGAAGAGCGTCGTAAACGATGGACTCAATAATTTTGGTGCGTATTTGATCGCGCATGGGACTGCGGCCCCGCAGTCTTTCGACCTCAGTCTTGCCAATGACTATTTTAATATTGTCTCCTTTCGTTTTGGATATTATGTGTCCATAGTATTCTAAAATAGCTTTAAGGCATATTGTGATAAAGAGCCTTGTAAAAATAATTTTTAGCTTAGCCAGGATGGACGCTTTGGTTCCGAAAGCTGTCAAATTGAAATTTGGAGCATTTTCCTTCATTATCACATCTCGAAGGCGTCGATATATCTGCGGTCTGTTAAAGTATGGTGTATTGTATACTAAAATGTAGACAAGTTTTGTCTTACTTTTTAAAGAAAACATTTTGTCACGCAAGGCTTTACGCATTTGACACATAGTACTCTTAGCCATCCTAATTCTTTAATTAACCTGGTTCACAGGAGCCATTGTTCGTAATAGTGGGCCCATGTGATAGCGATAAAGAAATAATATACATATACAGGCCTTAGCAAAAATCAGCGACATGAAATTAATATACATACCTAGCAGTGTTTAAGATTTTCTAGTTGATGCCCACAACTCCGTAGAGCCAAAAATTCGCTTGTCTCGCGGGGACCGTATAGTAAAGAACGTAGGATTCTTCCTATCCCAGTATAAAAATGTCCTTTCCCAGGACTCCAAGTATCTTCATACCAAATGTCAGGAAAATTGTTTGGGTGTAAAGAGGTAACGAACAGAGATAAATTTTCGTATTTATAATAAGATTGTATAAGTATAAGCGGATTATAATATATTGTGATAAATACACTTAAGTTATAAAGCTTATCATTTATGAATTTTTTAAGAAGGTTACAAAATATTACGAGGGTGGGATAATAAGTAACTAGCCTAATAGTAGAAAACTTAACTTAAGAGTCTCTGTGAACCTCTATGCACTTACTCCATCTTTGTTCTAAAGCAGTAATGCCTTCCATAAAATGATTTCTTTCAAGGTCTGCAAAATACTCCTCTACAGCGACTATGAGTGCTATGACTTCATCATTTGTGGCAAATTTCTGTCCACCCAAAAAAGTTTTGAGCTTAGGGAATAAATGGAAATCTGATGGCGCTAGATCAGGCGAATAAGGTGGGTGGGGCAACAAATAATACTTTAATTCATTGATTTTCTTTAATTCTTTTTTGATCGTGCGTAAGCAATCGCGGCAGCCAACGGGCCGATAACTTTTTTATATTTTTTATATTATGATCAGCATGTCATGCAAGTTGTACAGTTAATACTGTCACATATGTTTATTCCCAAACCATTTATGCATAGGAAAATCCAGTATAGCATATTTCTGGCCTACCAAATATGCAAAGGCAAAGCCAGCATAGCATATTTCTGGCCTCTATCTCTTTGTTAACTGTCACGAGTGACTCTTTTCTTACCTATAACACTAAAACAACGTTTAATTTTTGGAATTTTATACCCCATATTTTTTCCATATTTCTATTTAATACTCCATATTTTTCCATATTTTCGATTTTTAGTCCATATTTGAGTTGATAAATATCAAACGCAAATAAGTCCTTCATAAGTGAAAAGGCGGTAGACCAAATTATCTTTTTGCAGATGCTGTCAATGTTATCTTGTATATGTTAATGTTTAATCTAGCTTAATTTTATAATAATTACCCCTGACTACATAAAAATATAACTAATAACGCATAAATGACATCAAAACTATTAAAACAGGTTTGGACATATAGTGGACCCCCGGTAATCCGGCAAACATTATGCAGGGCAGTGTCGGACTATCGAATTTGTCGGATTATTGAGCACTGCCTAAGACCCCTATAGTCCGGATTTTTTTACGAAAGAGTACCTTGTAATCCGACAAATTACATATCTAATGACGAGAGTCTATATATTATACGTACATATGGATGTACTTTGAAGTACAAATCAGACTTAATTTATGTAAGTCGAATTTAGTAAATTAAATAACAATTGAGAGCTTACGTTTTATTATAAAATTAAGTATAAATGCACATACATATCTACCAAAATAATCAAGAATTATTAATCAAAATCATGTAGTGAATACGATCTAAAATATCACATTTTTCTTTAATTGTCAACGTTTTGTGCTTTCGCTTCTGGGTTTGTGACGACATTACTAGGTACTACATATACCTAATACACAATGAATAAATAGTAAACAATGAACGTACGCTAGGCCGTACCGCTATCACTAGTAGTCAAATTCAAACTAAGTAAAACAATGCATACGCGTCGAGCACAATAGCGGTGGCGCGTACGAGTTGTGACCTGTTCAAACTTGCGTGATCTATATTAGCAAAGATTGTCAAACATAATTCTGTCATGTCGGATAACAGGGGGCGCCGGATTAGACAGGGGCCGGATTATCGGGGGTCCACTGTATTGGGATTTGAACTGAACCAATGAATTTTTGCTTTTTCTCTATCTTTTTTCTCTGCGTCTTTATGTTATTTCGTTTCCTGGCTTTATCAAGCTCCACATTATTTATGTTTGTATCCATTTTCACCGTTTTAATTAAATTTAAATTAATTTAAATCCCAGAGCGTGCACTGTGTTGGTAATGATACAAACACTACTGAGCGCCATTTTGACCGAAAGGAGTCATTTGATTGGTTGTTTTGGACATATTCGTTTTTGTTGTGAATGCTTCTATGGACATATTACATTTTGAAAAATAATGAAGATCTTACAGGCGAATTTCTTAGAAACTACAAGGACATATTGGAAATTGAAACATTTCAGAATGTTTAGATTTTAGTTTACTTTAAGTAGACATAATTTTTTTTTTTTTGTCTATGATGGACTTATTTGTGTTTGATATTTATCAACTCATTTTATGTACATATTTTGGATTTTTTAGTACATATTTTTCCGGGCCCTAGTCATGATATATTTTGTATGAGTAATGACCGAAAATTAAAGAGATTACGAAAATCTGCATTTGTACCGTAAGTTTTTATTTCAATTCTGTAATAATCTTTGCTAATATTTTAAATGCGAAAGTGTCTCTCTCTGTCTGTCTGTCTGTCTCGCTTTCACGCCAAAACTACTGAACCGATTGTAATGAAATTTTGTGCACAGATAGTCTAAAGCCTGAGAAAGGACATAAGCCACTTTTAAACCGGAAAAAGGGGTTGTAAGGGGGTGAAAATGCGTAAATTTGTTCAAATTAAGTTAGTTCCAAAAAATCATAATAGATGGCGCCGTGCGTCTCCTACATCGCGATATCGCTTGCTCGTGCATCTTTCTATAAGAGGTGGTACCAAGTTGAGTACCGTTTTTCGATTCTTGCGATTGTTATGCACGTATATAAATAATGAATAACTCACTACTCTACTTAGTAGTCAGTACTTAGTACTTTATCTACGCAGTGATGAGTGACGAAACCTTAAACCTACCAATGCTAAATAGCTGTTTATAGGTAAAGCTAAAGTTGTGTAATGGGGGGCTAAATAAGCTTTAGGTATAATATAAAAAAATGAAATATTATGTGCGCACTGCACAGCTGTTTTTAGATATTTTGATTTAAGGGGTACCAGGGTTTTAAAAAGCTTTTAAATTTGACATTTTGTTGACACCGCGCGCTATAAACTGAAGTCCACGCGGACGAAGTCGCGGGCAACAGCTAGTTCTGTAATAATTTAGCACATATATTTTTGTGATCTGAAAACGTCTTGTCTAGGTGCTCTGGATAGTTTTAAATTCGTCCGAGTCGTACACGGTTTGTTCAAAATTATTATATATTATTATTATCGACGATTTAAGGATCAGAGGAAAATGTTTGATTTTAAAATAATAATTATGTACTCCTTTCTTCGTGATAGTAGATATGTTTGGTGTATACTGCATAATGCCATCCGCTTTGTTTCATAACTGTGACATTGATAATAACCGCGCAGGCTGTCGTCCGGCGCGCAATATTATGATACGTTACCTGGGAAACGACCTTGGCGAGAATCTGAATTGTCATATTTTAGTGTTCGAAAAGGAGCCAAATTTAAAACGGTTGAAGTATGGGAGTTACGTTTCCTGTAGTTTCGTTATTCGTTGGTTACTGGGCCATGTCTTATGTCTAAATCTAAAAAAATGATACAAAAAGTTCAAAATTCTTGTGCTAGGTATTGTCTGATCATTCCTCCTAGAACACATGTTTCTCCTTACCGCTCCTTTTTGGGGTACTAGGCATAAAACACCTCTAGACCTCTATAATAAATTGCAGTGGACTGGCGACAGTCGGTTGTCCATGACCACCAGGGACTCGTGCTACCTGCTTATCACTCAACCACACCACTCAGCCACGAGCCTTAAAGTTTATTGGTTACTTTAAGCTTAAATTCAAGCATCACTTATTGCAATTGCAAACAAATAATAATAATTAGTCCAGCCCTAGGGCTGTATGTATTTTACTAGTAAAATAGCCGTTTATATATATATATATATATATATATATATGTTAATTAACATTATTCATAAACATTTTCGTTACACCATGCAAATATTGTAATAAATACCCTAAGGATTTTGTGTACGTACAATTAATATGGACCTATTGTATTAAAGCTATTTTTAATTATTTTCGATAACTTTATTTATGGGGGTAGGGGTTCGCGGAAGACCAGGGACAGCGGCAACTGTCGCTGTCAAAACCTGAGCGGTCCCATTTTCCTTATTTTTTTGGCATTGCACTGCCACAAAATATATAAGTACATAGTTGTTGTTAGAAAACACAATTTTTGTTATTTTTATTTAATTAAGGATAGATATTTTGTTTCTCTTGTTTTTTTTTATTGTGGTTGTGTAATGTTGAAAATTTGGAATAAAGATTTTATTTATTTATTTAAAAGTGCTCAGGTTGTGGGATAATACGCTTTTTCCCCAATTTATTAAACTGCAGAAAGGTGATAACTGATAACTGATAAATATACAAAGCTGCCTCGGGCACGTAATTTCCCTGGTAATTGTGGTATCAAACAGTCTGACACGTCGCACCTGTGTAACGACTAACGGCAAGGTCGCTCGTCCGCACAGGTTCGGCGCGGCGGAGGCGCCGCTGGAGCGAGGCGCGGTGTCGCCGGGCACCTACTGCACGCGCACCTACGAGGAGTGCCACCGCAAGCCGTGCCGCCTGCAGAGCCCCAACTACCCCGGCATGTACCCGCGCAACGTCACCTGCTACTGGTCGCTACGCCAGAAGGACATCCCCACGTGCAAGCACGCCATGATCTCGGTGCGGCAGGAGTTCTCGCACAAGATGCAGATCAAGCGATCGATCAGCATGGCCAGCCTCAACAAGACGGGGCGGGCGGTGCGCGCGTGGCGCGAGTGCACGGGTGAGCGCGACCGGCTCATCGTGTACGACGGCGCCAGCACCGACGACCCCGTGCTGGTGGAGTACTGCGGCGGCGACTGGCTGCCCCGCGTCACGGCGCGCGGGCCCGAGATGCTAGTGGCCTTCCACTCCTCCCCCTTCAGCGCCCCGCCGCGCGCCGCCCCCGCGCTCGCGCCTCTGCGGGGCTTCGAGCTCGACGTCGACGTCATCTTCGCCAACTCCGACTCGCTCGACTACGCCAGGTACGCCGAGCCCACCGCCCGATACCGCTTATTGAAAAATTATTTAAGTCTTAGTCTGAGCAACAAGTGCCATTTTCCTCGAAACCTGATCTCATGCACCGAAATTTATGAGTTTGGTCTCATTCGATTCGGAATAGCATGTAGAACATTAGTATCAAAATTCCAAGAGGGGCTGAAAAAAATGCAAAAGTTATAATCAATAAAGTAAACAAAAAAGAATGGTTTGGTTTTTTTTTAATATTTCATAAACTATTTGAGATAGTCAAAATTTGAAAATAGATTCTTAAAGAACAGGAAATTTCCTAAATAAATCCTAACTTTTGGAACTTTATCAACAATCCTTATAACTTTAATTGAGCGGCGAAAGTAACGGTAAAAACGCATAGTTCGCATTTCGCGTGACTTGCCGCAATCTGCCACGTGAACTAAAAACATATTTTAACTGATTAAATATTAATATTAAGGAATAGAAAAAATTTAGTACTAAGAAGACATATAAATAAACAAGAATCCGTCAACAAAAATAAATTATCACCATTTGTTTAATTGTTAAGCTTTTCCTAATTTGTAAATAGTCACCATTTTAATGTTAACATAAAAACGCAGATTTTTTTTCAAAACAAAAATTTAGATTTTTTTTATTCTTTTGAGCTAATTTTAAAAGGGCTTAGAAGAGATCACCGTCGAAAAAAATCAAGAATTTTGAGTTTTCACTTTTTTATTAACATTTATAGGCATTCAAAAATTATTCATGTAAATAAAGCCATAACGGTATTTATATGTCCAATAATTGTTTCTATTCTGTTTTGTTATTGTTAGAAGCCAGATAATAATATTTATATTTTTATTTATAACTAATAAAATTGAAATAATATTTTTTATTAATGAAAAACCCCTAATTACTTTATTTACATGAAAAATTCTTGAATGCCTTTGATTGTTCATAAAAAAGTAAAAAATCAAAATTTTTAAATTTTTCCAACGGGGATCTTTTCTTAGCCCTTTGAAGATTAGCTCAAAAGAATAAAAAAATCTAGATTTCTTGTTTTGAAAAAAATCTGCGTTTTTATGTTAACATTAAAATAGTGACTATTAACAAATTAAGAAAAGCATAACAATTAAACAAATGGTGATAATTTATTTTTTTGACGGATTCTTGTTTATTGATATGTCTACTTAGTACAAATATTTTTTTATTCCTTAATATTAATATTTAATCATGTAATTGATTGTACTGTCGGTTCTTGGTGGAAATTCATTTTATACACAAATGAAACACAATATTACTTGCACTTTTTCCACTATATTCATAAATTACAATTTAAAGTCTTAAAACACGACCGGTTTCGATTAAATCATCGTCAGGTGTATCTACTTAACGTCGGTAGTTTTGAATTTTTAAATATAATCAAAACAAACATTAGGGTTGTCACCGTCATAGTATTTTTTACAATTTGGTAGATTTTTTCTTCCAATTACGACTATTTTCTACTGATGTTCAAATTAATATTTAGTTGTGTTTACCCATTTTATATTGATAAATTAATAATGTTTTGTCACGTATACAGATGTCAGATTTTAAAAAATAAATAATAATTGTTAAATTTAAAATTTCCGTATACTTAAAACATGTCACAAAATAACTAACAAATTTTTAAATGTCAAAAAAATATATACACAATGTCAAACAAATTAATAACGATACAATAATTGTCCCATTACATCACCAATAATTTAATTGAAATGTCCGCAATATTAAAAATTATAAAAATGTCAATATCTATACCAATGTCAAATAAATTAAACTAAAATAATGTCTATAAATATAATAAAATGTCCATGAAATGTATAAAATTTATAAATATCAGGTCAATAAATTAAATTAGCGGTGATTTGTAAATATAAATTAATGTATAAGTAATAATAACTTAAATGTCTTGTAATAATATTGAATTAGATAGGCAAGTCTGGTCGTTTAACAGGTTCCCATATTTTTTATGTCTGTTGACTTCCAGCGCTTCCAATGCGTCCATTTTCTTACTTTTGGGCAAAACATGTAAGTATTTGATATTCTTCTCAGGTTCAAAATTGTGGTCATTATTATTTAAGTGCTCAGCAAACGTCGATCTTTCTGTTTTTCTTTTCCAGGCTGTAATGTGCTCTTTTATTCTTGTTTTAAATTTCCGCCCTGTCTGACCTATATATATACCTCCGCATGTTTCACAGGAAAGGCTGTAAATTCCGCTATTGTCCGAGATCTTAAACTTATCCTTGTTATTACACAACAGACTTTTTAGGGAACCTGTAGTGTAGAATGCTACTCTGGTCTCCTTATTTTGTAAAATCCGTTGAAACTTATAGGATAAAGGGCCAATATAAGGAATTTTTACCCAAGAACTATTTTCCCTTTTATCCTCTGAAGTGCTGTACAGCAGTTTTTGAGCCATTCTCCTCTTCGCTTTTTTAAGGATCGAGTAAATTATTTCATTTGTCGCTGTAAGCAATGGTTACACAAATGAAATAATTTACTCGATCCTTAAAAAAGCGAAGAGGAGAATGGCTCAAAAACTGCTGTACAGCACTTCAGAGGATAAAAGGGAAAATAGTTCTTGGGTAAAAATTCCTTATATTGGCCCTTTATCCTATAAGTTTCAACGGATTTTACAAAATAAGGAGACCAGAGTAGCATTCTACACTACAGGTTCCCTAAAAAGTCTGTTGTGTAATAACAAGGATAAGTTTAAGATCTCGGACAATAGCGGAATTTACAGCCTTTCCTGTGAAACATGCGGAGGTATATATATAGGTCAGACAGGGCGGAAATTTAAAACAAGACTAAAAGAGCACATTACAGCCTGGAAAAGAAAAACAGAAAGATCGACGTTTGCTGAGCACTTAAATAATAATGACCACAATTTTGAACCTGAGAAGAATATCAAATACTTACATGTTTTGCCCAAAAGTAAGAAAATGGACGCATTGGAAGCGCTGGAAGTCAACAGACATAAAAAATATGGGAACCTTTTAAACGACCAGACTTGCCTATCTAATTCAATATTATTACAAGACATTTAAGTTATTATTACTTATACATTAATTTATATTTACAAATCACCGCTAATTTAATTTATTGACCTGATATTTATAAATTTTATACATTTCATGGACATTTTATTATATTTATAGACATTATTTTAGTTTAATTTATTTGACATTGGTATAGATATTGACATTTTTATAATTTTTAATATTGCGGACATTTCAATTAAATTATTGGTGATGTAATGGGACAATTATTGTATCGTTATTAATTTGTTTGACATTGTGTATATATTTTTTTGACATTTAAAAATTTGTTAGTTATTTTGTGACATGTTTTAAGTATACGGAAATTTTAAATTTAACAATTATTATTTATTTTTTAAAATCTGACATCTGTATACGTGACAAAACATTATTAATTTATCAATATAAAATGGGTAAACACAACTAAATATTAATTTGAACATCAGTAGAAAATAGTCGTAATTGGAAGAAAAAATCTACCAAATTGTAAAAAATACTATGACGGTGACAACCCTAATGTTTGTTTTGATTATATTTAAAAATTCAAAACTACCGACGTTAAGTAGATACACCTGACGATGATTTAATCGAAACCGGTCGTGTTTTAAGACTTTAAATTGTAATTTATGAATATAGTGGAAAAAGTGCAAGTAATATTGTGTTTCATTTGTGTATAATATTTAATCAGTTAAAATATGTTTTTAGTTCACGTGGCAGATTGTGGCAAATCACGTGAAATGCGAACTATGCGTTTTTACCGTTACTTTCGCCGCTCAATTAAAGTTATAAGGATTGTTGATAAAGTTCCAAAAGTTAGGATTTATTTAGGAAATTTCCTGCTTTTTAAGAATCTTTTTACAAATTTTGACTATCTCAAATAGTTTATGAAATATTAAAAAAAACCAAACCCTTCTATTTTTGTTTACTTTATTGTTTATAAGTTATAACTTTTACATTTTTTTTCAACCCCTCTTGGAATTTTGATAGAATGTTCTAGATGCTATTCCGAATCGAATGATGAGATCAGGTTTCGAGGAAAATGGCACTTGTTACTCAGACTACCTCTCTCCCTAAATTAGCAGGTCGATTGTCTGTCAGTGCGAATATCGACGTAAATGACATTAAAATAACATTCATAACAGCGCGCCTTGTACGCTGGCGGTTACGACGCTCGCCGCGTCCATGATAGGGCGAAATAGGAGAAAAAACCTTTTTAAGGCTTAATATTATCCAAACCAAATTATTAACTTATATATTGCACAGCAGTAGATATTTTTCATATATTCTTTTGATAAATAATGAAGGAGTAAAGTGGTTTCATTCAACGATTTGGAGGTGATTTGGTTTTTTATTTCTTTATTATGTGATACCGATAGAAAAAATATGGCAAAACCAAATTACGTATCACATCATGTAGATTATTAATTATTTTTTTCATATATAATTTGCCTCTATTAATGCCGATGAAAAGTTGTTTCATCTGCACGCTTTTTTCGAGAGAGCAGCCTTAAAAGGAAAAAACTTCCCTCGTTTACAAGAGTTACCGAGTGAAATTTTATAAGAAACATATTTTTTTTTGATGATAAGTATGTATTTTTTTGGGTTTAGAAACACCGTGGAAGTGTAAAACACACAAAACATGTAATTGTCCGTTCCCTAAGGGAGGCCCGTCGCTGCGAGTTCCATGTGAAGGCGTCCTCGTCGGAGGAGGAGCTGAACGCGACGGCGAGCGCGGCGCGCGGCCGGCGCGGGCGGCTGCGGGCGCCGGCGCACACCCTGCCGCCCCACACCACCTGCACCTGGACCTTCCACGGCCGCCCAGGTACGCCCCCCATGCCCACGCCTCGCCCCCGACCGACGCACTATGGAAAATGGTAGAACTAGAGCATATCATAAATGGATTTTAAAAATATCACAATTTGAATGAAATATTTATTGCATTCGATACTCTAATAACCAAATAATCCTAATCAGACATTTTTTTGTTCTAAAACTGCATAAATATATTTTTTTCATAGGTTGAAGTAAGTTGAAGTAGCGGATGGTTCATTCAAATGTTTGCATACACGTAATTCAAATGAATATTGTGAAAAAAGTATTTAGCACATGCATGCGGTTTTATACATTTTTAAAAAGGATATTTTATGTTCTTAATAATGAGCTATTAACTTTTTTTAATATTCTTTTTATTTTTGAGTAAGTACTTAAAAATTGACATACCCTATTTTTCACTTTTCTTTTTTTTTCGTCGAAGGTTTTCACATTTACCGACGGCTCCCGACGCGCAACTTTATGTGTTATTTGATAGCCTAACTATTTATAAATGAAAAATTAAAAAAATCACTGCGGAAGTTTGCGGTCCTGGAAGTTATGGGAAAAAATGTGATAGCGGTCGGAGTAGATAATTCGGTATCTTTTGCGGTTACTGCTGACATAGTTTACAAAAACTATATTAACCACAATATTTTGATAGCAATAGCTTATCATCTATTTTGCACTCGTCGTGCATGAGTAAATATGCATAACATTCATATTAGTACGTATTTCATATCTAAAAAACCAGTATATAAGGGGAAGCAAATATCTTCAAATTGCACACTTCAGCGTGTATTTCATATTGAATGACACTTATTTAAATTGGTTATTTCCATTAAAATGTCAACTTTCAACTGTACTAAGGGCGATTTCATCATTCCCTATATCGAGCGTGGCAGAACCTTGGAATCGTTGTCCATAGTTCTACAGCAAACATTAAATGTTTCTGAAAACATCTTGTGTTTTGTAATTGGTGACATTCAAAGAAATATTCTGCCTTCTTTCAATAAGCGCTGGGCTCAAGCATCGCGGAAAAAGGACGAATTTATTCGAAATAATACAAGCTGGCTGGAGTCAGGATATTCAGTACAGTTTCCGGAGTCTGAAGCACATTCACTGCCATCAACTTCTGGTAAACGAGGAAGACCGTGCATTGCTTATGGAGACTCCTCAGAATCAACAAAGAAAAGGAAAAACACTCTTTTACTAGAAGAATATGGGTTTGAGCACATTTGTAACGCATTTTTGCAAGGACTGCGGGCCTTAGGTGAGTATGCAGAGACTCATCTTGTTGAAGAGCTAAGAAACTCTGAGAGCGAAAAGAAAAAAGTTTTCTCGACTATGTGGAAAGAGTCAAACCAAATGAAGATTTTATCTGATATAGAAGCATTGAGTGCTTTTATTGATTTGGATCTAACTAAAGCACAATATATGTACCTAAGAAATTTAACCAACGAAAGAAAGTGTACAATGTTTCCCCCATATTACAAAATACAAGAAATAAAACAAACTTGCTATCCACCATCTTCTACAATCGAAATCACAAATACTTATGTTAAAGTGATTAATATACAAGACTTACTGGACCACACAGTTGCCAGAATTTTAAAAATTAATCCAGTTTTCCTAGAACAACACAGAAATTTAATCCTTTACTGTAAATGGGGATGTGATGGTTCATCTGGCCAAAGTCAATACAAGCAGAAACTGCCAGAAGAATCGGAAACTATTTCAGATGCCAATCTGTTCGTCACTTCATTAGTTCCCATTAGATTAATTGATGACCTCTCACAAGCCATTATTTGGCAAAATCCAGTACCTTCATCTGTTCGTTATTGTAGACCCATTTCTATTGAATTTTGTAAAGAAACTCCTGAAAAAACTAAGGCAGTTGTAGACGAAATTACCAGACAAATTGAATCTTTACGCCCGTCATTAATAAACAAAGATGGAGTTGCAGTAAATGTGAAGCACGAACTTTTTCTAACAATGATTGATGGTAAGGTGGCTCAGGTCCTAACAGAAACTCCATCGGGTTCTACGTGCACGATATGTGGGGCTACTCCTCGACTTATGAATGACCTATTAAAAGTGACTGCTAGACCTGAAAATGAAAGTGCTTACCAATATGGATTATCCACATTGCATGCCTGGATTCGCTGCATGGAAATGGTATTACACATTTGCTACAATCTTGACTTTAAGACTTGGTCTGCTACAACAGAAGAAAAAAGAAATTGAAGAAAGAAAAGAAGGAATTTGTTCAAAAACGTTTCAGGGAAGAGCTAGGATTAATTATCGACAAACCTCGTCAATTAAGTGGAAACTCAAGTGATGGAAATACAGCACGAAGGTTCTTTTACAATTACACTTGCTCGGCGAACATAACAGGTGTTGATGAAACATTGATTAAACGCTTGTATATTATTTTACAAGCTCTATCTTCTGGAATGATGATCGATCCCGAAAAATTTGGAGTTTATGCCTTAGAAACTGCGCGAATTTATGTTAGTAACTATGATTGGTACTACATGCCATCCTAATTATTTATACACGGAGAAAGCGTGATCAAACATTTTTCTGTTCTTCCTATTGGGCAACTGTCGGAAGATGCACTAGAGTCGCGCAATAAAGACTACAGAAATATGCGCCTGCACCATGCCAGAAAATGGTCCCGTATAGCTACAAATGAAGACGTATTTAAAACGCTTCTATATACTTCAGATCCATACGTTTCAAGTTTAAGAAAACCTTATGTGAGAAATGTGAAGGATCTTGATGAAGAGGCACTAAGTCTTTTGAAGGTGGTACCTGAAGGTGATCCTACATTTACACCCGAAGTAATTTTAGTTAGGAATAGCGAGGATAATAACAATTAGATATAACATTATAAGTAACTAAAACCTAGAATAAAACCAATAATATTATAAGATTTGTCTAGTCTAAGATAAATTAATTTGGTGTGAGGCATAGATAGGTACTATACGATTTTATAATTTTATGTATTTTATTATGCTTGTGTGATAAGTATAATTTTACTCATATGAGTACTTATTTATAAAAAATAAACTACTCGTATTACTTTTTTATCTTTTCTTTTTTTTTAACCTAAAATAAATATGTATACAATGAAAAAAAATACAAAAATTGATTATTTTTAAAATCTTTGTATATCACTGTATACATGTGCCAAATCTCAATACAATACGATGAAAAACCTTGAAGTTACAGATTTTTGATCCGATAAGGACCCAAATTTTCCACTGTGCGACGCCCCGCGCTAACGTCGCCCGCCCGCTCCCATAGGTGACCTCGTGTGGATATACTTCTCGAGCTTCACGCACTACTCGCTCGTGGAGCCGCGCCGAGCGGAGAGCGGCGAGCGAGACGAAGAGGCGGGCGGCCCCGCCCCACCGCGCCCCGCCGCCGACCCGCGCGCCGGGGCCAGTGGCGCCTGCGCCGTCGAGCTGCGCATCTGGGACGGTGGAGGGGGCAGCGACGCGGGCGCCTCGCTCGGCCGCTACTGCGACGTCGCGCCGGCGCTGTGTGCGCGCGCCGCGCTCGCCAACGCCACGCGGTCGCCGCGGCCGTGCGCGCCGCCGGACGGCTACGTGTCGGCGGCGCCGCTGCTGTCGATGGCGGCGACCACGCGGCCCGGCACCGCGACGCACCCGCTCGCCTTCGCGCTGCACTACGAGTTCGTAGACGCCCGCCTCGAGGGCGAGCCGCTGCCGATCTCCGAGACGCGCGTGCGCGCGGAGCCGGCGGAGTGCGCGCGCCGCCTCACCGAGCCGGGCGCGTTCACGTCGCCGCGCAACGCGTTGTGGTTCGGGCGCGGCGGCGGGCGGCGACTGCGCTGCGTGTACCGGCTGCAGACGGCGGGCGGGCGCGTGGAGCTGCGCCTGCTGGCGGCGACGTTCGGGCGCGAGGGGCGGTGCGTGACGCGCACGGACCCGGTGACGGGGCGGCCGATGTGCGCGCCGGAGGAGGGTGGGGAGGCGCGGCCGAGCGAGCCGCCGCCGGAGCTGGACGACGCGGGCGAGCCGCCGCTGCGGGTGCCGCACCTGCGCATATACGAGTCGCCGTGGCCGGGGTACCGCGTGCCGCTGGGCTGCATCTGCGACAACGTGAGCGCGCCGCTGACGCTGGTGTCGGGCGGGCCGGCGCTGGAGCTGGAGCTGGCGGCGGCGGCGCTGGCGCCGGGGGAGGACCACCGCCACCTGCACTTCCGCGCGGACTGGCAGCGCCGCCCCGCGCCGCCGCACTGCCCCGCCGCGCGCCGCCTGCCGCCGCCCGGACACAGGGTGCACCTCGTCTATCCCTACAGGTATACTTTTATCGGTATCTGGCCGGAAGTAGAATCTCTTATTTATTTAAAAAGGTTTTTGTGTAATAATAATTGCTAAAACTTTACAGGCTTTATAAATTTAATTATTTATTTAGTGCAGTAACAAAAATTAACAACAGTAATTTAAGGGTGAATTTCAACATGTCCTTATATTTTTTTATTTCGGTGAACTTTTTTGTTTCTATGTTTTTTGAGTTTTTACCGAAGTTTCCTCTCAATTTTAATGTTTTATGACTACGAAACTAATGACATAAAAATTAAATAATAAACAAACGTAGTACACACGTTTATATTTTAGCTGTCACCGAGATGAAAAAGTCAGTCACCGAGATGAAAACAAAATTCACCGAAATAATAATAATAATAATATCTATGGACGCTTCACACCACGTCAGTCTGGCCCTGTGGTAAGTGCCTGAAGGACTTGTGTTACAGGTACCAGACAACGGAAATATATTTAATACTTTTTATACTATACATATATTTAAGATTTTTATTATATGATACACATATTTAATACACATCCATGACCCAGGAACTTTATAAACTTTTTGTTCCGTCGGCGGGACTCGAACCCGCGACCTCCGGCTTAAGCTACCAACGCGCTCACCACTGCGCCACGGAGGTCGTCGAAATGTAAATTCACCGAAATAGTATACAGCGTGATTGTAAGACAAGCAAAATAATATATTTTTATGGAAACATTTTGACACTTTAGGTTACACTTTTGCAATTTTCGAAATTATTTCTAATATTTTTCAGAATAAAACATAGCCTATATCCATCACAAAAAATCCATCAGGAAATCAGCTATAATTGCACAACTCTTTTGCCTCCGTGACGTACCGATGATAAGAAACGTGTCCATTATCAAGGCCAATGTTTCTATTTGAATTTCTACAGCTCAATACGGCCATTTTAGGCATTGAGGCATTTTTAAAATTCCGATTTACGTCCGATTCCGATAGCAGACTAAAGTACAGACTTTCGAAAGACGAGCATTGCTCGTCGTTTGGGAACGCGATATTTAACGTGAAGTACATACACATGCGGTATCTATCTTGATCTATGTCTGTGGATAGAACAATGTATTTTTATTTTAAAAAAATCATGTTACAAACGATTTTAATTACAAATAACAATAGTACATTACGCACCTAGGGCAGGAAAATAAGAAATGGCTTTCTTATTTACTGCCCGTGGTGCGTATACTATTTTTCTCATCGACGGAGGCGGAAAACGGCAACATCGGTAAGCGCAGCGGGAACGCTTTCCGCCCGGAGGTGAGAAAAATATATTAATACTGGGAAATAATTGACACATTTGCTTTGAATAAAAATTACCACGCGCCAACTTCACTCGGCAAAGAATAAATGCTGTTACTATTTTGAAAAGGTATCTTCTAGTGCTTAGTTAAAATTTTTCGTTATAAAAATATCATTAAGTTAAACAGTTATAAAGTAAAAATTGAGTAACTATTATTTAAACATTATTATAACCAAAACTACTTTTTAATAGGATTAATTAAATTCTAATATTAAATAATCATATTATATTATCTCGTAGGTACTATTTTTTCTAATACCAGGCCTGTCCCACTCGCGCGTATAGGCATCGAACTGTAAGTACCACCCGCGGGCGGCAAATCATAAGGGACTCACAAGCGAGCGGTGACGCACGTGCAAAATTTTGAGCGTGCGTCACTACTATACATGTACTATACAGTAGATACTGTATAGTCATATAGTGAATACTGATCATAGAGGAATTTAATACAATATGATACTGATTTAACCGCTGTGACAAAATCGTTATATATCTTATAAAAATGAACAATTAAAAAAGCCCATGAAATATGTACCTATTATATTTGAATAAGGTACCTATTTAAATACAAACAGTAGATAAAAACTATACAAACATAGCAAATAAACCAATTTTATACAAAGGAATCCACAAACTACACATAAATAAACACAAGTTACTACTACTAACTACGTAGGTTTAAATTGTAGAAGTTTCCAGCAATATTATACTTAATCCAATATAGAACTACTATAAAATATAGGTTGTTTTACTAAAATTTGATATTACTATAAAAATGTTTGCTATTCATGCCAATAGTAATTTAAAAAAATATATTTGGTTTTCTAAAAGGCGAAATCCTTGATATCTTAAGAAAAGGTACGCGCTATACGATAGAAAGAGAGCGGAGATGTAGGCAAATATAATTGTAGGCACCTAGCACTGCGCGGTCGGAATTTGGACTTTATAGTGTCGCAGCATGAGTCGTTAAATCTTTAAACGGGTTTCGTTAGTGGGATTTCTGTTGGTACAACTAATATATAATATTCTGTGCTAATACACTAATCAACAAAAGTCAATATTTTAGGTAATCCTAATAAACTACATGAGGTCAAAATATCAGTCTCTGAGTTTCTTATTCATAAAATGAAAAGTAAATATTGTATCCTTATATATATTTAAAGTTAAAAAAAATACAAATATTGACTGAAACGACGTTAGGCGAATGTTAGGTGTTTTTCGGTACGGAATTTCTTGATAAACGCGATCAAAGCTATACAATAGCTCAAAAAATGAAACATTAAGAAGCACTATATTTTTCTTTTTTATTTATTAACATTTTTTTACGATTTCGCAGATTATTATTGACGTGACAACATCTTATAATTCGATATGGGGTGCGCGCCCGAAAAACATGACAGTTCATGCGGCGTTACCTCGCTCTGAGGCGTTCCATTTAAGGATTGAAGTGCAAGCGAGAGCGCGGAACGAGCTATAAGGAAGCACAATCGGCCTTTGTGTTCGGCAGCGTTCGACATCCGTCTCTCTCCTAAGTCCTACTTGAGTGACGTCATACGGTCCGATCCGTTCTGTAGGGTTACCCTGGGACGCAAATCCCTCTGGCGTAATAATAAATTAAACAACCAGTGAGTGTCAGGGAAAAGACAAGAATTTATACCATTGAATTACATATACCAAATTTCGTCGAGTAAACGATAGCGCGATCTAGAGGCCTAACAGCGACATCTGTTATCAAATCGCGGAACTAAATTTACATATAAAATATTATGAAGTTCAACTCAACAAAGGTAGTTGTCACGTCCAACTATCGTCAGTAAACCGACTTTATAGACAACCGATTTTTTCATCCTGTATAAAACAACTTTAAAAATCACCGAGATGAAAATGCATTCACTAATATGAAAACTATTGTCACCGAAGGTCACCGAAAGTCACCGAATCACAATTTCCGTGATTTTTTTCATATCGGTGATTCTTTTTCATTTCGGTGACCAAATAGGTCACCGAATTCACCGAAACGGAATCACCGATATGAAAATTTGCGACAAATCGTTGAATATTTTGACTCCTATAATAATTATACCGATATCTATACTACATACTGATACATATTATTAAAAGTGTTTGTAAGAAAATAAATTAATACTTCTAGCTGGTTCAATTAACATGACAAATTGAATCACGGAAATGTAGAGAAAAGTGTCGGGTGTCACCGAGACGACTACTTACGTTTTTAGCGGGAACACGCAGCGACGCAGCAAACCACCTCTAGGTCCGAAGGCACAAGCATGACTGGCGCTTGAGTTCGAGAAGCGGCATTATGTTCAAAAGTACTTCTGGTCTCGACAATTCATGTTTCTTTTTCATTCACCGAATCGAGACAAAATGTTGGGACAGTTTTATTTCTCCCGCTATTTTGAAAGTATAACGATTGAGATTATGAAATTTGTATTGATTATACCTCCATTCTTTAAGAATCCAATAAAAGAATCCGTTTGCTTGTGCCACTAATATTTTTTCCTCGGCTGACGAAATTAGGACTAAAAAGGTCGTTGGGACAGTCACCGAGTGGCTTCACTCAGTGAGTTCACCTTTAGAATAATTTATTTTTATATTCTAGTTATCGAATTAAAAACGTGTCTGTTGCCTTATGTGGATAATCACACAAACTATACGATGAAATTTTATTTAACCCTAAAAAGCCATTTCACACCCCCAATTTCACAGTAGCCGCAAAAAAAGCGGTTTGGAAATTCACCCTTAAATAATATAGTAAATTAGTAAAACGAAAGGAAGTTTTAGCGCGGGTGTTAGCGGAACAAAAAATATTAGATTTTTTTTAATGATTATAATACGAGGGCTGTTTGAAAAGTTCTCGGCCTTACATACTTCTGCGTGTCTTAAAAGCGTATAACTTATACCATGTATAGGGCCATTATTAACTAGATTAAAACCCACGCTTTTTGTGAATTGTTTCATTAGAAAATTTTTTTGAACAACCACCTGCGTCAAGTCAGCAGAAATGTGAAGGCACGCGTTTTCAAACAGTTGCGCTATTATTGCAAAGTCTAATAAAATTGAATTTTGAACACGGAATTAGTCTTTGTCATTTTTAACAAGTTTTGTATGTCTTAACAGACTTATGCAATGATTTTTAAAAAATACACAACAGTTAAAATGGAAAATATAGGTATTTAAAGACGGGTCAACCCCAGTTGCTAAAAATCGTTCATTTTCGAAGAAAACGCCTAAAATTAAAAATAAGTGTTCTAATCTCGGAATAAATAAATTAATAAAAGAAAGAAAGATAAACAAGCTTTTCAAAAATAACATTACTTTTGTTTTGTAATATCGTAATTATAAAAATAAATGTCTTTGAAAAACCGGTGCCGCGTTTTCCAACAAAATTCGAAGTATCAGGCAGCTCGGAAATTAAATTGATTTTTTGAAAATATTTTGTGCTAAAGAGATTCAAATTATATTCATTTTATAATTTTTATTTATTTATTTCTTTAATTTTATTAAAATCACGCCAAATAATAGCCTAATCTTTTAATGAGCGTGGAAAATCGAGCTATAAAGAAATCTTCTAGAAAAAGTGGGTGTTACAAATTAAGGCCTCAATTTTTTCATCATGGAATAAACTCTATTAAATTACTCTTAAATTCTAAAATAACAGTATATTTTGAACGGGAAATAGTAATTTATAAGGTCTTTACCACAAAAAAATGTGCAGTAGGGCCCTACGAACACGATGATCGGATTGTTGTTAATTGGGACAACACAGATGTTCACACACCCGCCTTG
This sequence comes from Polyommatus icarus, assembly GCA_937595015.1. Taxonomy (NCBI): domain Eukaryota; kingdom Metazoa; phylum Arthropoda; class Insecta; order Lepidoptera; family Lycaenidae; genus Polyommatus; species Polyommatus icarus. The sequence continues at coordinate 18,845,181 of OW569336.1, read as the reverse complement.
CAAGGCTTTTTATGAAATTATATAAATACTTAAAATAAATTTCACTATTGAAAAATTTTAGCTTGGTTTTCAGTATTACAATACATTTTTCAAATCTAAATTAGAGTTACCAGGGATGGAGATATATCGACGGGTGAAAGCAGAAGTGGCGTAACTTGAAAAACCCAACTTTACAGGAGAGCCAAAAAACTTTTTTAAAAATTCATAACTTCTATTTTTATTAAGGTAGAAACTTAAAAATTGGAACGTATTTAAATTAATCTAAGACCCATACGAAGAGTTTGTTAAAATTTTTCTAAAGTTGATATTTCATTGATTTTTAACAAGTTACAACAAAAAATATTTCTATTTTACGCAGCAGAAATGTTGTATATTTGAGAGGAAATGTATAGATAACGTAAAAAAGCATAATTTTTTAAGCGACAGATCTGTCGTATCTCAAATATAACACGCCCCTACACATTTAATTTCGCCGTATCTTGTTTACTTAATTAAATTGCCTTACAACTTTTGGTTCAAGTGCAAAATCGGCGACAGACGTTGTGAAAATGAAATGCTGTATCTTGAACTAAATGAATTGTTTGTTTTAAATGAATGTCATTGTAACAAATTAAAAGAAATAACATGACTATATTATACTATTATTTGTTTATAACATAAGAAACTAAAGGAATGGAAATTTGTTTTATTAATCATTAATCAACATTGAAATATAAAACTTATTATAATAAAATGAAAATTAATGTAATAAAACATTTATTTCTCTTGTTTTTTCTACTTTATAAAGGTTTAAGCCTTAATATTTTATTCATGCTCATGAATTTAAAGTTATTCTTTTTATTTTATAAGATATGGGGGCAAACGAGCACAAGGGTCACCTGATTGAAAGTAACTACCGTTGCCCATGGACACTTGCAACATGAGAAGGGCTGCTGGTGCGTTGCCGGCCTTACCCTGTACTAATACGCTATCTTTTTAAAGGTTTGCAGGTCGTATAGGTCTGAAAATATTGCTGGTGACAGTTCATTCCACAATTTTACAGTGCGCGGCAGAAAGTTACGTGAAAAACGCACGGTGGAAGACTGCCACTCATCAATGTGATGAGGATTTTCGCGTGGAACGATGGCGAAAAATTGCAGGAGGTATGATTCTGAACAATCCCTCAGGGCACTCCCCGTGATACATCATGAAGCCGATAGAGGATGCAGAGTGAAGCTACATCTCGGCGTATTTCCACGGAGTCCATCCTGTTTGAAACACTATGGCAGTCAACAATCCGAGCGGCCCTTCATTGTAACTATACGATCCAAAGGGAGTAGTTTGTATTTGGCGCCCCTGCCCAGAGATGAGAAGAGTATACCATATGAGGCCCAACTTGCGCCTTGCAGAGTTATAGTCGTTGGTCCGGACTGAAATACTGTCTCGCTCTGTTAAGGACACCAAGCTTTTTCGAGGCTAATTTGGCCTCACCCTCTAGAGTCTAGATGACATCGGAACTGAACTTCGCTCGATATGCTTACGCCAAGTATTTCAATGCTGGGGGAGAATGTTAAAGGGGTGCCCTGAAAACGAGGAGAATAAGAACGAATATGACCATTGGTAACTTTTTAGTGGTGAACGCGCAGACTTGTGTATTGGCGGGGTTGAATTGGAATAAGTAACGTCTACCCCATTCAGAGATTTTCTCCTGTGAATTCTCTATTTAGACACAACTTCATTTCGACTATATCTAGAAAAATATCGGGGGAGTATATAGGGCAGCGCCTATACTATAATCCGCATAGCAATAAATGCCGTTGGTCTGTAACATGATGTGCTAAGAAACTTGTGACCCATTTGCATAAATTCTCGGGGAGCCCATATGATGGAAGCTTTGGTAGCAGCGCTTTTTGCCAAACCCGATCAAAGGCCTTTGCAATGTCCAAACTAACAGCCAGTGCCTCTCCCTTCGACTCAATCGCCTGAACCCAACAACGAGTTAGGTACGCCAAGAGATCACCAGCCAAGCGACTCTTTCGGAACCCGTACTGTTTGTCCCTGGCCGCCCAAGTATCGAAAGAGCTGGAAATGGATTCCATAATCTTCGAGAAGACGGAGGTTATAGCGATTGGTCTGTAGCTGGAAGGATTTCAGTGGTCACCTATTTACACCAAGGCTGTTTTCCAAGAAGCCGGGACAATGCCAGAAGAGTAGGAGAACCGAAAAAGACGCGTCGAACCGGAGCCAACTCTGGAGCACACTTTTTTAACACAATAGGAGGGATTCCGTCAGGATAACTCTGATTTTGGATATCAAGGGAACGCAGGACTGAGCGCTGATGAAACTCTGACATGATGCTCGTGCATCGTGGAATGGTCGGCGTTTTCTATCCCCCGTCATCTAGGGTCGAGCTTGACGCAAAGAGCTTGCCCAGAAGATCGGTTTTGTATTTTGCGTCGTAGGCTAGCGATCCATTTTCTACTTGTAGGGATGGTAGGGATGGCTTGCAGAAATTGCCTTCAATAGCTTTGGCCAGAGACCATGTACGGGTTCCCGGAGGGAGTCTCGAGTCTCTCACAGACAGAGACATCTCTCTCTCTCTTGAAGGACCTAGAGGCAAGGTTGTACTCCATTTTATATTATGTGTGTGTCCACGCATAGACCCGAAGGAGCTCAATATTTATTAACAACAACAATTATAGCTCAACAATATTTTTTATTGAACCATCAACAAAAAAAATATTAGCAAATTTACATAAAAATAAATGAGTTGATATTGTTAACAGAAAATATACGGGCTTTTATCTTTACAAACATGTAAAATCAATAAAATATGTATACAAGAATAAGTGTGTAGATGTCCAGAGCAATGCTCAGGGGAAAAAATTATACGTGGACACATACATGCAACATTTCACTATACGTCTTTAAGCTTCATTTAAGAATAAACGTGATCAGTTCCATTTAGAATAAACGTGCATTGATAAACACAAACACATTTTCTCAAATCGACGCTAATCGATCTACTAAAAGGCGTTAAGAACGGCGTATGTGGTGCGCCAGCGAAGGTATCATACAGGGGCGGGAGGGAGATGAAATGGCGTTACTTATCTCTGTACTCATTACTTAAGTATATTCATTGGTTGTAAGTATAGGTTTAAGAATAAAATTATGTGTTAGAAATGTAATAACTTTCTCATAACTATAAAATTAGTATGAAATAAATTGTCGTATCTTTGTAAATGTTGTATTTTAGGCGACAAAAATGTCGTAACTCATTTAAACCAAACTAGAAAGTTAAAAAACCTGTGTCGTATCTTTTTCTAATTTCTCACGCATTGTCGTATCTATCTTTTATCCAAAAATTGCAGTTTTTCGTCTAGTTACGACAATTTTTTTTGAGGTCTGTGCTAAAAGGTGTTAAAAATCCATGGTCGTATCTTTACTAGAATTTATCGTAGAAAGACGAGATATAGACCATTCGACGCAGATTTTTTTTTTATATAACAATCAATTAAAAAGTGATTTTGGCCAAAATTCAAGTTACGCCACTTCCGCTTTCACCCGTCGATATATGTCGCAGAGAAAAGAAGATATCAGGGATATCCCGAAATCCCTAGAGATATCACGAAATCGCGGAAGATACCGAATATTCTTGTTTCTTACGTCTTCCTACTAAAAATATCTAGTGATATGTCATTTCACTAAACTAAATATAGTGAAATACCAGAAAAGCGGATACCGCCGAATAAAAATCGATCTACGCATTTCTCTCGCTCGCTCTAGTGTCCACACGGGCACTAGTGGAAGTGAAACAAATGCGTCGCTCGAGCTGGCGCGGCTCGTGTGATTTTAGTCCTTGAATTATTATTTATTACGCTACAGGTAGCACGCGCGCACGTCGCATCGCATGCCCGTTTCATATTGATTATAATCTTTTGTTGACTATTTTGCGTTTATTAGTATACAAGGTGACTGTGACAATGAATGAAGAAGAATTTGTACCCAGCACCAGTAGAGAAACACGTCTGGTGTCCGTGTGGGTACTAGAGCGAGCGAGAGAAATGCATAGCTCGATTTCTATTCGGCGGTATCCGCTTTTCTGACATTTCACTAGATTTAGTTTAGTGAAATGACATATCACTAGATTTGTTTAGTTAGAAGACGTAAGAAACAAGAATATTCGGTATCTTCCGCGATTTCGTGATATCCCTAGGGATTTCGGGATATCCCTGATATCTTCTTTTCCCTGCGACATATACATTACAACGAGACGTAGTCGATCTCGGTGATCGTTTTGTAAGACTTTTTTTAATGAACTATTTTTGGTCAATAAAATTTATTGTAATTTGAATTTTTAGAGCCATATCTTCTAGTTAAAGACTGAATTTAAAATTGAAAAAATCATCTTAAATCATTTCATTGGAAAAATTCTCAAAGCCGAGAACTTCTCAAACAGCCCTAGTATTATTTACCGACCGATTATTTTGTACGCAACTATTTAGAATCTGTGTATTTTAAACGAAACCACCTTACTACGACACTTTATTATAAGAGATTATATACGTAACACAAAAATACAATATGTGTCGCGTAGCGGCAACAGGATATCGTCGTGCGGCGAGACACCGTTCCTGCTGACGGCGCGCGGCAACCGCAGCGTGTTCCTGCGCGTGTGGGGCGAGGAGCTGCCGACGGGCGCGGCGGGTGGGGAGGCGCCGCCCTGCACCACCGCCAACCGCGTGCTCGTGTACGACGCGCACTCCGCCCGCCTGCTGCGCGCCGTGTGCCCGGGCGCGGACGACGCGCGCGCCGTGCAGCTGTTCAGCGCCGAGTGGTGGGCCGGCGCTGCCGCGCGCGCGCCCGCGCTGCTCGTGGTGTGGGCGGCGCGCGAGGAGGGCGCCGCGCGTTTCGCCTGGATGGAGGTGTGGCGCGGCGCGGCGGGCGCGGGCGGCGCGCCGGCCAACGCCTCGTGCGCGCACTGGTGTGCCGCGCTGGGCGCCTGCATGCCCGCCGCGCTGTGGTGCGACGGCGGCGTGGACTGCCCGGGCGGCGCGGACGAAGCGGGCGCGTGCGGCGCGGGCGCGCGGCTGCTGGCGGCGCTGCGCGCGGGCGGCGGCGCGGGGGCGGGCGCGGCGGCGGCGCTGCTCGTGCTGCTGCTCCTGCTGGCGGCGGCGCTGCGCCGGCGCCGCGCGCACAAGCGGCCGGCGGGCGGCGCGCCGCGGCGGCTGACGGAGGAGCTGCTGTACGACGCGTCGCGTGCGTCGTCGGCGGCATCCTGACGGCACGAGCGCTCCGTCGAGTACATTCACGTGGACCGCGAGACCACGGTGTGACGGAGCGCCGCGCCCGCCCGCGCCTCGGCCGGGCGTTTCGTTAGTCGAATTCAGTAGGACCGCTAGTCGTGAATCGCAGGGGAGCCCTACGCGCGAGTGTCGTGTGCGCTGCAGTGCGCGGTCGCGCGTCCTGGCGCGTCGCAGCGTGTCGTCGCGCGAGGGGCGGCGAGTGTACATATTGTGTATAGAGCGGCGATGGGGGCCGCCGCGGGTTATGTTCGGTCGTTATGTTTTGTACTTATGAATACTATGTATGTATATTCTATTAATTATATTTCCGATAAACTATCCCGTCCCTCGTTTTCACTAAGAATGTGGATCGCTAAAATAAATACATAGTTTAAACTGAGTGCTCGTGTTTTAATTTTCTCTGTTTTGCCAGTTAAGGTTGAAGTGAAATAATTATAAAGTGGAAGTGAATACTTCCCTGAAAGTGATGCTACAGTCAAAACCTACGATATACCTACGACTAGCTAAATGTTTTACGGAACATCAAAACCAAAACCCTAATACATATTTTAAAAAGGAGATATTTTTAATACTTGCCTTTTTTAAGGTTGTCCCAGTTTTGTGTCCAAAATATTCAAGGAAATAAAAGTACATAAAATAACCCTTATATTCAAGAAAAATATTAAAGATGTAGAAAATAGATACAGATAATATAATATTTTTTTATTGATTCACTAAACTAGATAATAGACATTTACACTTACTTATTTCTAAATACAAGTTAGTAAGTATCGTAAAATAGTGTACGTATCCTTCTTGAAGTGAATACTACATGCAAAGTAAATCTAATGTTATAAAAATTGTTCTAAATCCTTGTTACCTAATCTTTGCTTACAATTTTATGTAACTTATCTTTGAATAAAGAGACAGAAGTACCAAAAATATCGATTACACCGCAGGTCTTGTATAAGGCACACACTCGGTATAATGGGGAGTTTTGTCCATAATTTGTGTGGTGTATAACAGGTATGTCAAAAGTTTTTCTATTTCGAATACGGCTGCCCGGTCGAGGAACTGATAAATTGATCTTGTTTAGAAGTGGGGTGCTGTCTAAATTCCCGTTAATTAATTTATGTAAAAAAACAATATTGGAGATGCGACATCTAATAATATAGTACAATATAGGACAATAGTTAGTAATAAATGAGATATGCCGCACGCCTGACCTTATTTTAATTTTATGAATGTTAATATCTTAACTCCCCCCCTGGCTACGCCCGTGTACTGTTGAGCACGATTTTTACCTATCCCCAGTAGTCTCAGTAATTCTGCATACGTATTAAGAGCCAATGACAATGCGATAATTTTTTAAAATTTTGAAAAATATACTAATAACTTTTAATTGCAATCAATAAATGGCATTGGTAAAGTATGTACATACATAACTACAACACACTTTCGATTGGACTCCCAAACCTCGTACATGTCAACCCCACACTCATCTGGTGGGCTATTATGCCCTCTTATTTCCAGCCAGTTTACGCCCAAAATGCCATTTTCGGGCGTAAACTGGCTGGAAATAAGAGGTCATAATAACCCACTGATCACGAATTACATTAACTTGATTCGACCAAATGACGTCAGTCTGCCAACTGCCTACGAAACAATTTCTTTGACGGTAAAGGCCCGACAGACGAACGAACTTAAAGCACGCGGGTTTTAAGTTCGCGAACTTACTCGGCACGCGTCGGTGATTACCATGTCCGCAGGCTCGCGGCTCTTTGTTGACACACAGGCGATTAAGATCGTCGAGCCATAAGTCCGCGTACTTACTCGCACGTCTGTCACCCCTTGTACAATCAGGCACAATAGAGCGGCTCGTGGGGCGTCGGCGTGACAGTATTATTCAGCTTTGGTTAGTAATTAGTGGTAATATTATGAGCGCCACGTCACGTGGAGTGTTCGCCCGCTGCGCCGACTTGATGTATTTAAATCTGGTGTTTTAAATATTGAATAATGTATGAAGATTGGAGATCCGAAGACGACGAGCGGCGCGACCTCCCGGGGACCTCGACACACTACTGACACGACAAACCTCACTGTACGTTACGTTTAATCTCGGCTGAAACAATTGACAGCTAGATCTTATATATACGAAATGAAGGCTTCGCTTTCTCGTGTTATAAAAGACATTCGCAAAAGTAACGCACAGGAAGTGTTTAATAGCGTGTCCGTTAGCTCCTCCACAAAATACGTATAAGTTATAACTATAAGCCATAATTAACCCGCCAGCACTCGCGCCCCTAAAAATTACACGAGCACTCGCGCGTAGAGCATTTTGCTCACGTTTATAAATGTCATTAAATATGGGTTTTACAAAGTAATATCTTTACTTTTTATCATTCTATTAAATAAAGTACACTTTGTTTATTATAAAAAGTATATATTTAAAACTTTAACAACGTTTATTTTTTTGATTTTCAATAACAGTCAAGACAAGAAATTTTTCAGTCGCCCAAGGCGGTATATAGGAAGAAAATTCACAAATAAAAATGTTTTCAAAAAGAAAACTTAGATATGTGGGAAGTATTAATCTTCATTATATTTCCGAGCTTTACACATATCACAAGATGTATGACTTTGCTCGGTACATAAAAAAATTGGCAGTAAATGCAGGCCATTTTTGGTCTTCCGGTTTTTGTGTCTTGGGCAAACCACTCAGATTTTATTTGGTTTTTCTTATCCTGGTAACTCAGATTCTAGTAATAAACATTTAATCACGTTAAAGTACGATGTTTCTGTAGAGAATATACAAGTTTTGCTAGGTGCTATACTTTGGACATGACCACACCAAAATGCATTCATCTTTTCGATCCCGATCCATCTATAATAGAAATACGTAATAGTTTTCTGCAACAGTAATTAAAATCCATTATATTACACAAAAGTAGCAGTAAAACTGTCGATATGATGATGATGAATGAAAAAAGTAATTACGCCGATACCCGCGCGATGAGCAAAATGTCGCAGGATGGTATAAGGCGTAACAAATCTCCTCGTAAGAGCGAATAGTGCACCCTAGCGAGAAGTTATCTATATCCAGGGGTGGAGAACGAAACAAAACTCAGCTACTGAAGAAACGATGGCCATAAACATAATTTTGACTAAATGGCACGTGTTTTAAATTTACTGTGAGCAAAATGCTCATAGCGCGAGTGCTCGCGGGTTAATATTTAGTTAAAGTAACTCATTTGAAACAGACGTACGTGAATCTTGAAATCTCTTTTAAGGTCTCTTTTTAGGGTTCCGTACCTAAGGGGTAAAAACGAAACCCTATTACTAAGACTTTGTTGTTTGTCCGTCTGTATGTCTGTCTGTCGCCAGGCTGTATCCCAAGAACCGCTATAGCTAGACTTCTGAAATTTTCACAGATTGTGTATATCTGTTGCCGCTATAACAACAAATACTAAAAATAAAATAAAGTTAATATATTTAAGGGGGGCTCCCATACAACAAACATGATTTTTTTAGCCTTTTTTGCTCGATATAATAATAATAATAAACATTTATTCAACACAAACACATTACACCATATTATAACGGACATATCATTCACATGACACAAGTAGGTATGAAAAAAAAGAGATAAGTAAGTAATTAAAAAAAAAGTATAAAAAAAAACATAAAATTACAGTAACATAAAATTAAAAACATAAAAAAACATGCTTAAGTACAAAAAAAAACATAAAGTAATGAAGTTTACAAGTTACAACTACTGAAAATAGCACATTTACAATGCGGTGCAATGCGAATGCCGCCGAAAAGGACCTCACTGACACTCAGGTGATGATCGCGGCATAGTTTCCTACACCGCGATCCCTGGTATTCTGTGAGGCCTTGCGTGTTGTCAATCGCTCGACAGATAATGGCAACAGATAGGCACTAGAAATTTTCACAAAGGCCTCAAATATAATATGTGTTATTTAATAATTCATAATAATATTAAAAGAAAATAAAAATTTAAGGGGGCTCCCATATAAAAATCACAATTTTTGGCCAATTTTTGCTCTATAACGGTGCAGAACTCTTCGTGCGCGAGTCCGACTCGCACTTGGCCTATTATTTACTCTCTCGAGTACCGTATATAAAATAATTATTACTTTTGAAACTTTTTTATATGGTAACCTTCTGCTGAAGCGATATAAATAGAAATCGACACAACAATTCTTGTAACGATCCATACTTCGGAGGCAACTGCAGAACCTACTAAAATAATCACCAACTCAGAACCTACTTTGTGTAAGTGTTCATCTACATTTGTATACGTATTCGTCGGCAAATAACGCTGAAATCCCCCTCGTCGAGAGTAGCGCATCTCGCATCTGAAGCGCTCGTGCAATATTAACGGCGAAGCTGCAATTACTGCGGAGTGCGGAGGCTGCACCGCGTGACCTTGCCCTGCGACTTGCGACCTTCGACCCCCCGCACCTCCCCACACCTCCCCACACCTCCCCGCACCCCCTGAACCGGGCGAGGATACACAGCTAGCTCATTATAAATCTAGTGCTGCGATGTTAGCACTGTTTTTGCGCCCCGAGCACCGAGTACTATAGACGTTGAAGGTTATTAAATAGTGGAGCTCCGAGGTAACTCAGTTTATTGTTTATGATACAAATATTAGCATCCATCATTATCGACGATTTTGTAAAGTCCAAACGGCGAACTGAGACACAAAAATTAATAAAAAATGTCAGTGTGAAAGTTATTCTAGTGTCGTCATTTTGATAGTACTAAATATCAATAATAGCTCTCAGATAATCATATTTTGATTGTTAGTGCAGTTCCCAGAGCGTAAAAATCGTGCAAACCTCCGATTTTTTCAATAGTAGATAAAAATTGAAAAGAAAAAAAAGAATGTGTAGCTGATAACATAATAAAGCTTACCTATTGAAAAATTGTGCTTTTGATTTTTAAATTGTTCTCTTCCACTTCAAGTAAACTCATAAACTGTAAAATTTTGAAGAAAATTTGCATAATTCTTTCTTTTAAATATATAGCAAAATAATGAAATATATTATTATTTTTTAATTTGTATCGTTGCTTATATTCCAAAGAAAGAAAATAAGTTGAAAAAATATATAATTTAGATTTAAAATTAATATTTTTGTATGTAGATGAGCATACCTCCAAATGTGCTTGTTGTGTGCCTCGCCAGGTAAATTGCGTTCCTATTTTTCTTTGGTTTTAAATAGGCAGTTTAAAATTATTTTTAAGGCTTAAAAAAGCCTTCTATTTCTTAATGTGTATAAGTTTTTAGCTCTTACTTTATTAAATTTACTGAAAATGTAGCACAAACTTTTCACGGATATTTCGTATTTATTTTATTTATTTTGGTTAGGTTTTTACATACTAAAATTGATTTTTTAGTATTTTTTTTTTCATAAATTATATTTGCTAGAATATACTTAAAGGAAAAAATACAAATTAGGTTAAGAACTGATATTTTTTGTATTCAGGTAAGCATTTTCCAAACATAGGTCGCAGCATGCGTCTTTAGTATGTACGTGACATTTGTAGCACCCAATTTTTTTTCTGGATTTAAGTAGGAAGTTTAAATATATTTCAAAGACTAGAAAAAGTCTTTCATTTGTCGATGCATTTAATGTTTTAGCTCTAACTTAAATAAATTTTCAACAAATATAGAAAAATATTTTCGGTCTATTTTACACATTTTTGGAGGTATTTAAACGTTTTTAAGTACTTAAAAGTTATCATTTCTCTAAAAATTAAACACGCACAACAAGTAAGTTTAACACACTTTTTGTTACAATACTTAAATCCACCCAAACCCTTTTAACTTGGTTACGACGAGCGTTAATCTCTAAAAACTTTGCAAATACCTTATAGTTGTATTTAGCTTAGCAAAGCAAACTTTCTATTTTAAAAATTGTGTATTTGGTTAATTTTCAACGTAAACAATCGGATAAGAGTCATTAAATAACAGGAACAAGAAATAATATTTTTTTTCTATATTATAATTATATATTATAAATGGAAAGATTTTGAACGTTTTCTGGGATTTTATTGTAAAGGCGTACACATTGACCTTTAAAAGATTTACTAACTTTACTAAGTCTGATCACCGGTATTTCTAAATTGAACGTATAGCTCGCTTCTGCAGCACAAAAATCGTATTGATGTCGGCAGCGTTTCCTCATAAGAGGATGCCATATGAACTTCTACTATGAAAATAACTGAAATAAACTAGTCTTACTGTGTATTCGTCAGCAATTTCACGTATTTTTCTGACTGCATATGCTACAGAACTGAGCCTATCTGCAAGGTTAGCAATATGAGGACCCCACTGTAGTTTACTATTATTATTATTATTTTATTATTTATTAATAAAGTACAACCACATCGCATACATTTTTTACTTAAAACTAAAATAACAATTTGTATTTAATCTAATGCATACCACAACTACGGTGTACATAGCATTAATAACAATATGTAATTATTATTCATTAAAATTTAAATAAAATAATATAAACTTAAACAAATGAGTCTCTTAATTTTTTCGTAAAAACATAATATTTATCATGGTACACATGGAGATCATTAACACTATTTATTTTATTATATTGATCAAATATTTTAGTCATCGGAGATTGTAACCCAAGATTGGTTTTGCAGGGAGGAATATAAAATGTCTTAGTTATTTTATTTCTAGGATATTTGTATGGTACGTTTAAAGTTATACGATCATGTAGACTGTTACATATGACCTTACCGTGGATAATTTTATACAGAAAACACAAGTCCAGTAATATTCTTCTATTCCGTAAGGTGAATATTGAATTTATTCAAACGTTGCTCGTATGGTTGCCTATGTGAAAATCCGCTACTGCCGTAAGCCAGGTATCTGGTAAAAACCCGCTGAATACTATCTAGTGATAAGAATACAGTGGTGTCCACCAAATCCATCTTCTCATCATTTAATAGTATATTGGTTTTAACTTGCCTAACATTGGGCAAAGTAAATTTTAAACATTTAGTTTTCTTAGAATTTAGAAGTGAGTTATTAACGTTAAACCAATGTACTATTTTTGAGAGAGCACTATTTACCTCGTCGTAATTTGACTGTTGTCGCTTCACTTCAAAAATAAGTGAAGTGTCATCAGCAAAAAGTACTATCTCATTATCATTATCCTTAGCAAGATAAGGTAAGTCGTTTATGTAGCTGAGAAAAAGGAATGGACCTAAAATGGATCCCTGCGGGACGAAATTGAATTATACTATTTTGGTCCCATTGGACCTTTTACTATTAATGTCAACCAACCCTTTGAGTTCTATTTTGAGGTAAGATGTCAAAAGATTGAGTGCTGATTCCTTAATGCCATAGTGGTGCAATTTTCTGATTAATGTAGCATGCCCAACACAGTCAAAAGCCTTGGAGAGTTCGCAAAAACCCCTAGGCATCCTGCGAGTCCTCCCATGCTTCAAATCTATACTAATATTATAGATGCGAAAGTATCTCTGTCTGTCTGTCTGTCTCGCTTTCACGCCAAAACTACTGAACCGATTGTAATGAAATTTTGTACACAGATAGTCTAACGCCTGAGAAAGGACATAGGCTACTTTTTAACTGGAAAAAGGGGTTGTAAGGGGGTGTTTATGCGTAAATTTGTTCAAATTAAGTTAGTTCCAAAAACTCATAACACATGGCGCCAAGAGTCGCCTAGATCGCGCTGTCGCTTGCTTATACATGTTTCTATAAGAGGTGGTACAATGTTAAGTTAGGTTTTTCGATTCTTTCGATTGTTATAACTCACCTACCAACATAGATATCAGAAACAACAGCCTACCAATGATAAATACTAAATAGTTTATGGGTAAAGCTAAAGTTGTGTAATAGGGGGCTAAATAAGCTTTAAAATTTGGTATAAAAAAGTATATTATGTGCACACTGCACAGCAGCTGTTTTGGGTTTTTTGATTTGAGGGGTACCAGGGTTTTAAAAAGCTTTTAAATTTGATACCAATTCTGTTGACACCACGCGCTATGAACTGAAGTCCACGCGGACGAAGTCGCGGGCAACAGCTATATTCTATAAAGAAGACCTATACCAGCATCCGTTGTGGATTGACCCTTAGTAAACTATATTGATTACTAGATGATGCCCGCAACTTCGTTGCGCCAAAATTCGTTTATCGCGCGGAAACCGTACATTCTTCCGGGATAAAAACTATCCTATGTCCTTTCTTCTTTTCGGGACTCAAAGAATCTTTATACCAAATTTCAGCAAAATCGGTTCAGCGGTTCGAGCGTGAAGAGGTAACAGACAGAAAGACAGACAGACAGAGATACTTTCACATTTATAATATTAGTATAGATTTGAAGCATGGGAGGACTCGCAGGATGCCCTAGTGGTTTTTGCAACCTCTCCAAGGCTTTTGACTGTGTTGGGCATGCTACATTAATCAGGAAATTGCACCACTATGGCATTAAGGAATCAGCACTCAATCTTTTGACATCTTACCTCAAAAATAGAACTCAAAGGGTTGACATTAATAGTAAAAGGTCAATGGGACCAAAATAGAATTATTCGTCCCGCAGGGATCCATTTTAGGTCCATTCCTTTTTTTCATCTACATATACACTTTCGCATTTATAATATTAGTATGGATTGTGCAATAAATTATTATTTAAGTTAAAATGTAATAGTAACTGATTTAAAATTATTTTTTCAAATATTTCACTTAGAGTCGGTAGAATCGATATTTGAATTACCAATAGCCTAACACGATTGGTCAACTTTTATAACACAGAATAATCAATCAAAAATACCTCTGTAAAAAAGGAATTTGTACATAGATTGGTTCAAGCTACACTTTAATTTGCCCATAGCTTATATTATGAAATGTATTTATAGTTTTTAAAATACGCGACAAAATCCATTTTGACGCTACGCCCTTTTCAATTGTCGCTGTCCCATTGCTTGTTTTCTATGAGAGGCCGAAAACAAGTAATCTAAAACATATCCAACACGGTTTAAAAAACCGTGTTGGATATGTTTTAGATACTTTAATGCGACGTCACCTAACTTCAGTCAGACATAATAATAATTTACGGACTCTGTTCCGCAGTCCGCTACGTTTATGGCTTGTCAGTAAATCTTCAGTACCTAAGCAATAAATTAAGCGGACACTTTTAATATCGACTTCAGTAGAAATATTAGCCGGCAACAATTAATGAGCTCACTATACCCTTCCTCCGAAGTCTCGTAAACTTTTAATAACCGGCTAAGTCGGCGTCTCCGGGCCCGCCGGGGATTTTGGGTTTATTTACTGCCTGCAGTTTCCGAGACGTCAAAGCTTCGTTATTTAAACGGGAGGAGGCCATCGTTAACTGTCTACTCGCCGTAAACTCAGTTGAGCGGCGCGCAGTAAATAACGTGTATTGTGGAGCGCGGGGCGGTGCGGGGCGGTGCGGGGCGGTGCGGGGCGGTGCGGGGCGAGCGAGGGCGGCGGGGAGCCCCGGTCTCGTTAAATTGTCCCGCTTCGCTGGTCCAGGCTCCGGCCCGACTCATCCGCAGCACCATCACCTTGCCACTCACTGGCTAGATACATATAACCTCTTTGGTGCTCAACATTAAATACACACACGACTTCGATCATACAGAAATACTTGATCGAAGACACACAGTCGTTAGATGAAAACTTGAGAAGGCATAATAGTCCGGTCTAATTAGACGCAAAAAAATCGTAACCTCGGAATAACTCATACAGAGCTAAAAATTGGTAGAGACGTTAAATATATCATTACAAATAAAACCTCAAAAGTCCCCGGGGATCCTCCTTGTGCAAAAAAAAATATTCAAGGTTCAAGGTATAAAAATGAGGTTTTTCCTGTTTTTTTCCCAAACTGTACATTTTATCACAAAACTTGATAAGGCAAGAGTGTAGATCATAGAATTCTCTACAAAAAATATTCAGACACTTTTTTCATACGACTTACCATTCCTTATGAATGGCGGGCTTAAAGTTTGGGAAAATCATATCTATGCTTATATTATAATGCTAAAGAATTTGTGGAACTACTGCTTTGAATTGAGGAATTCGTTTTTTGTTGGACAGTCTTATTTATCGAAGAAGATTTGAGCTATATAACATCACGTCAGCACCAATAGTTGCTCCTATTGGTGCTGACGTGATGTTATATATCAATAGATTTCTTATTTTATAATTATTATTAAAGTGGCTTGGCAATGAGCACAAGAGAAACAAAATATATAAAACTGCATATTTGGAGGAGTTCATACTTACACAGACAGCAAGCGTAAAGTGTTTTAGTATGTAACGACGCATGTGGCCGATGGTACCCAATAATATCCAATTAGTCGCTGATTATTTCTCTAGTGCTCATTGCCAAGCCACTTTAATAATATACTTTTACTGAATGTTTACTTTAAAACTCCTGTTCGTAGCAGATTCTCTAGATCAGCTATTCTGCTAGTTATTCACTCGGTTACGCTTTTATATTATTCCTCTCCTATTAAAATAATAAAACATTTAATATTACGTACGTATTCACAGTACTTTATACTACTTTTTCAGGTACTATGTTTCATAAACTATATTTTAATTCACAGTCGAAAAAGGTGTTCCTACAAACCAGAAATTATTCCCCGTGTTACGTTCGGTATGTTGAACATTGAAGGTACGTTAAGCGGGTGTTGAGCACACGCAATAAAATGTCGCAACTTGCACTCTAGCCAGCTTAGCATGCGCCAATGGGATATCTCACTCTCGAGATTATTAAAAACTACTCTTCTCATAATATCAAAATCTCGACATTATCTGGAAAAAACTCGATAAAATGTGTTATTTCGATGACAAATCTACACGAGATTTTTTTTGGCATGCTAGGGTTAATAGAGATAAAGAGACAAACCGTCAAACATCGAAAAAACATGTAGACAAAAGTTTCTCGTTTGCGCATCTTAGGCCGGCTGGACGCGTCACCAGTCACCACTCACCGCATGCCACCCGCACCCGACGACAGGAGGCGACGAGGGATCAACGCCGTGAGGAACTCCGACCCGCGAGCCAGGCCGGCTCTACTCACTGTGTCGACGAGCTGAGCCACGACTACAATGAATATAAACCACCTCCAAAATATTGTGTAAACACTTTACGATAAGGACGAACGTAGTCAACATAATAGGATTATTAATTATGTAGATTGGGATTTGTTGGAGCCGAATATAAAATATTACTAGCTGTCCCGGCAAACGTTGCTCTGCCATAACATAAAGTTAAAAGTATTTCGCCCATATTATTTTATTGAAGTGACTAAATAAGTATGTCGCCTTGGCAACGTCAATCGCTATCTCGTAGCACAAACAATGGTCGCCGTCAGTCTCAGGTTGTAATAATAGACTATTATTTATTCAACAAATGCGCTTATCAATATATTAAGTACCCAGTAGCCGATTCTCAGACCTACTGAATATGCATATAAAATTTGGTAAAAATCAGCAAAGCCGTTTCGGAGGAGTTCGTGGACTAACATTGTGACACGAGAATTTTATATATAAGATAAGACTAGCTGTCCCGGCAAACGTTGCTTTGCTATTATGTATTAGCCATATTATTTTATTGAAGTGACTAAATATGTATGTTACCATGGCAACGTCGATCGCTATCCCGTCGCACAAACAATGGTCGCCGTCAGTCTCAGGTTGTAATAATTTACTATTATTTATTCAACAAATGCACCTATCAATATTTATAATGTACCCAGTAGCCGTTACTTACTCAATCCAGTCGAATAGTATCGACATTTGTTGGAATCTTTTGGAGTTAACAGATAATTGTGACTGTTAATTAATTATAGACAAATAATTTGCAATAAAATAAAATTGCGACTATAATTAAAGAGCTAAGCTATCCTATCTCTCAAGTTGGAAAAAAGCACACATTAAAAAAACATTAAAATCGGTTAAGTAGTTTAGGAATCCATCGCGGACAAACATCGTGACAGGAGATTTAAATATATTAGATAGTATCCAAAGACCACGCCTCGTAAGGAATGCTTAATTAAATAAATCATAAGAATCATCAAAACTATAACAACACTGCCTCCGGAGGGCTGACGAGCGCGGATCAGTAGCACCGACAAACTCAACAAGCCGAAGTCAAGACAACTCAACAAACAAAGTATTTGTCTTCAATTTGTATTAGTTTGCCGCCGTAAACGAATTATGAATTATAATCAAGTCGGAAGCGAAACTTGATGAGTTAATTAAAAGTCAACAGAGATGAGCGCCGACAAATATGGCGCTGTTCTTCATTATTGTGGAGGTTTGTACATACAATATACAGAATATAGTTAATAGTTTTGTAAGTATATTGTACGTAAATAAAGAAGCGCCGGGGCGGGCGCCACCTAATGTCGAGATAAATAATTCATGACAGTCGAACAAAGGCGCCAATTTGTAAGTATAAGTACTATAAAAGTAAGCTAATAGATTAGATAGATAGTTTTATGCATATTATCTAGTGCAGTATAACGGCGGAGACCGGCACGGGCGCGGGGAGGGCGCGGCTACAAACATCCTCACGCACATACGAGTATATGATATACCATGTCGAACAAACAATAGTCTCGTTATTTGCATTCATTTAAATATTCTATTGAATTCGCATATCTCATAATTAGGTTGAATTCATTACCGAGCCCCCCCTATCCCCCCATCCCGCGCACCCCCAGCAGCCGCGCGCGTTATATTTTCATATTCTCTCGAGGACTCTCACGTCGAGGCTGTTATTTTATTTAATTAACTTAATTTTGTTAAAATGTATGTAAAGGGCTGAAGAATGTTCACGAATAAGCGCGAATTAACTTGGCTCTGTTTGCTGAGGGCAGGCTGAGGGTGACTCGTGTCAACTACGCTACAGAAACGACTTTTATGTTACATCCTATTTTTGTAATCCTGGTTATTTTACACAGACAGGTACATCGAACGGCATTAATTAATATACTACATATTCAAGGTATATTATCTTTCAGTCCTATAGAAATAGTAGTAATTGCTCAAATACACTTTTATAATTAAGTACAAGTTAAATATCCTTAATAACCTTCGATCAAATATATTAGTGATCGAAGTTAATAACCCACATTACATCACTTATCATTTACATCTCATGTAATGTTTATTGCTAAGTGCTACTGTAAAAATATAAAACTACTAAACTTCTTTTTGCTCCTGTAGTACAGACAAATTTCTGTCTCTGGGAGGTTTAAAAGAGTATGAAATGTGCCCCACTCAGTTACAGCAATTTAAAAACGCTCGAGTCACTGCATCCCGCGGCGTGCATCTTCGTGACTGTAACCGCTCCGCCGCGGATGTGGGTTAAGTCGACCCCCCCTCTACCCCCTCCTTTACCTGTAGCGGCGACATGTTTTAATTACTGCACCCGGCACCCCGCTGCCGATAATTAGGTACGTACCTAATTAGTATCTAATAACGCTTCGGCCGGCCACAAATGTATCTACAAAATACACTCGTGCTGCACTGTTTGAAATTAGTAAGCATAGTAATAATATGTGACATTATTGTAAATTATGATAATAAGTATTTTATTTCAATATTTTTATCCTGGGAGGGCCTCAGTTGTTAAGCGAAAGTTTTTCATGGGGTATCACGAGTGACCTGACACACAAATCAGGCTGGGATTTTATATCCCCGAGTGTGACGTCACAGCACTCCCCCCTCCCATAGGAGCCGGTCCCGGGTCCGGGGCGGCATAATGAGCCCTTTGTGATGCAAATCCGGCACTCCGCGCCACTCCGCCGGAGGACGGCCATCGTCAGGTGAGAACTGCACTTCAATACTTTTTGATCATCGACTCCCTCCCATCCGCAAGATCGTATTATTATATTTCAATACTAGCCGCTTATTAAGAGATATAATCCGCTCCGCTCCGCTCCGTCCTGAGTTTATTGCGGACGCCGGCTGTGTACTGAGCGTCTCGACGCCGGCTAAGCCTAATGTAATATGATGCCCTGTTCCATTACACCTACGCAATATTTATGTCCGCGGCCTTGCGCCGGCATTAGGGCGCTCCAGTCCCTCACGCATTATCCCGAGGTTGAGGGTAGAACTATTTAGTGCGTTAGTGCCTCCACCCTCACCCGCGCACCGCGCACACTACGCGCCCGACATTCCTCAACAAATTATCCTCAATTTACGGCGTTGTTTTCTCGTGAATTTGTCGACTTTTATGTTGGCATTAATCCGCTGTTATTCCGTTACGGCTTATTTCTTCGCGCGTTGTAAATGACGACTGTTTAGTGTTCGTGCCACTCGGCCGAGCTATAGAATGTGGTGTTGTCGTTGTCCATAAATATTACTGTTGACATTCAAACTTAAAAATTAGTTAAATACAATTATTTAGTTTAAAATGTTACAGTACTTATTTTTTAATTAACAAACTAAACAGCGTATTAAAATCTGACCCACGATTTTTTTTCAAAGTAACAGACGGATATAAAAATAGGACTGAAAAGCATGAAAATCGTGGTTTTACTGTACTTACAGTTACATACATACATGTGTTATAGGTACATGTGTCTTATTCTGTAAATGTACATTTTATCGCTCACTCGCTAAGCCGTGTAAGACAATATCAGTTATTTTAATCGAAGTCTGCGAGCGGTGTTCGTGTGTGGCGTCAGATAAAAGGAAGGAAATATAAAAACGGGGGGAAAACGCGCAGAAATGTTTTATATCGAATACCCTCTCAAGGAAAATAGTTGCGAAAATACTCCGACTCCGAGGAGAAAATGTTTCGGGAGGATCGTTAAAAGTTGGATCATTTGCGGGCTCGGCCTCGCTCCGGCATCGGCGTCCGGCGTCCGGCACGTGCCGTCCGGCTCCGGCTCCGGCGAGCGGGCGATTGACGCAGTGTAACGCGCCGCCGACACTTATTGGATCTCGGGCGGATTTTATGACCCTCATATAATGCTATAAACTAAATAGTAGGGGAGAGGGGGGGCTAGAATTAACAGGGGTAAGTATTAACAAGCCTATAGCTACTAAATTAAATGACGATACGGTAAGACGTTTAATGTTATAAGTTCGGGCAACGTTGGTGAACACAACAACAACAACAAGAGTGTTGTCCATCGGCCGTCCCGTTGTGAAGTTATGGTACGTCGGTGCAAAAATACAGATAAGTGGACATTTTTAAGTCTCGAATTTTTTGATTCATGCTTTAATTATTTAGTTTTGCGATTGCAGATTTTATATGATTAATGGTTATTTAGTTGTTTATTGCATTTCCGTGTTATTTTATTAAATATACCTATAGTTTTTTATTAATAATTAATTATATCCAAAAAAGTCCTCGGGGGCTAGTTTTAACAAAAGGAACGGGGTAAGTATTAACCCGTATTATTTGGTATTACAAGCAAGTTGGAGCTACCACATCTGCCGAAGGAGGTACGCCGATCACTCTGACGGCACTCCGGCAACACCATATCCACCGATGTTCATATATCGGAGGATCAGATTCAATTTTTGTTGCAACTGGAATCCATAGGGGCTGAAAACAGCTCAGGGTGGATGACATAAAAGAAAATTAATATTATTTGACAGAAGTTATTATTGTTCTTTAATATTTGTATGTCAAAAAATTAATAAATTATCGTCTTAATATTGTTATGTTTTTTACTTCCATGGTTAAATGAAATTCTAATAAGTATACTACCGTTAATACTTACCCCGTCACTGTTAATATTTGCCCCCGAAACGGGGCAAGTATTAACCGCTGACTTTTTTTAAAAAAATGCGTCTCCCTTCGAATCCAAGTAATTTAGATGAATTTTTAGCTAAGAATATGCAAGCCGAATAAATTTCCGTTACTCGGGTATAAAAATAATAACATAAAGTTTTCGAATTTAGAAGATAAATGACAATATTCAAAATTTGTTAGTACTAGCCCCCCTCTCCCCTACGTATATTTTATTAGTTATTGTTATTTATTTATGGGACGTTATGGTCAGCTGTTTATTTATAATTATTACAGATAATGTATCAGCCTGAGCTAATAGTAGCCTGAGTAATAGCACTAGACAGTTCCTGAGAACTGCCTAGTGATATACAATACTGAATAATATTATGATTAATAATATTATGATATGATTATGAGGCTTTAAGTTATCGGCTTGTCATCGATGTTGAACGTAGGCAGTGATCATCTTTTTTATGTGAAGGCACGAGGGCATGTGGCGTGAGTAACAGTGGACAAATACAGATACAGGGAGCACTCGCCGGGAGTGCGGGCGCCCTGATTGTGTGTGCGACTCAGCGCGCGCTCAGTCGAGCCGAAAACAAGCTTCATAACCTCCCTCCCTCCCCTCCCTCCCGCTCTGACAGCTGATTGTGGCCCTACCACACCTGTACGTACAGTACGTGAGGGGGGCGGGCTCCAAGGGCAATCGGCAGGCCCGCGGGAACGCCAGAGCCGCCGGGCCGGAAAATTGAAATTCGGTTCCGAATAAATTGTCAAATGTAAATAGGGCCACGGTGCGGCGGGGCGGGGGGCGAGGGAGCGGAGTGGAGGACTGCTGGAACTTTTAATGATTCGCCGCTCCCTTTCGTCGAATAATCAAAATCAACTTTTTTGTCTTTTGTTTTCCGACTCGATACAGCCGCATCGTAAAGTTTGCTTAGTACAAAGTGTGGGTCTGAATTTTAAGAAATATTTTGAAGGGAATCTAAATGTACTTTAAATTACGAAGACAAATCCTGAAAGTCCAGCGTTCTTTGGTAAAATGAAAAATGAAAATTTCCTTATAAGAAAGTATTATAAGCCTTATTTACTTATAGCAAGGGTAAGCATGGTTTAACTTTAACATCAAATATACACTCACATCAAATAATATATATGTCACCGTAACATTATAAACACCGCGAGATTGTAATATGACGAAGTGATGGATTATAAACAAACAGTTTTCCGGTGAGTTTAAATTAATTATTTCGTATCTAAAATAATAGTACGGGGGCCCTAGAACTAATTTTTTTGTGACTACTAACATGCAAATTTTTTGTGAATAGCTACATTTCGTTAAGACGAACAACATTTTTATTTTCGAAAAATCTCGAAAGTGGTAGCTAACAGAGATAGAAAGGATTTCATACTTTGACTCGACGGTTCTAAAATATGGATTGTTTTATTTGTAGGACAAGGGTATTCTTAAATTATATAATTATTAACCTACCAATATACAAAAAATCAGCTGGTTAGGGTTCCGTTTTAAGAAACAGTAGTCAACCAAGCTTTTATTCATTACAGAACCCTAAAACGGAACCCTAACCAGCTGATTTTTTGTATATTTGTAGGTTAATAGTTATATAATTTAAGAGTACCCATGTCCTACAAATAAAATAATCCATATTTTAGAACCGTTGAGTCAAAGTATGAAATCCTTTCTATCTCTGTTAGCTACCACTTTCGAGATTTTTCGAAAATAAAAATGTTGTTCATCTTAACGAAATGTAGCTACTCACAAAAAATTAGCTTGTTAGTAGTCACAAAAAAATTAGTTCTAGGGCCCCCGTACTATAACTTAAATTGCCTGAATATTAATTGATGTATGACATTGAATAAAATTTAGATGTATTTAATTAAAATGCAGTTTGAATTATAAATCAGGTTAATTTTAATAACCGAACATTCAAACAGCACTTTGAATATATCTAAATTTTATTTTATTTTATACATCTCATACCATTTGGCATTGAAGTTATTTTAAATACGAAATTATTTAAAATCACCGGAAAACTGTTTGTTTACAATCCATCACTTCGCCATATTACAATCTCGCGGTGTTTACAATCTTACGGTGACATATACATAATCACAAAATAAGTACGAAATCCTCTGTCGTGACTCGTATGTACGCGGTGTGCGCGACAGTACGCGGAGTACGACAGACGTGGGTCCGTAATAAAAGCCAGTCGCTCAGAAAATCAAAACTCCGTCGCTCTGTTTGTAAAGGATTAAGGAGAAGGAATTGACCGAAAAATATAACGAAATCCCGGGATTTGCAGATTTACAAAGTAATGAGAATATTTCCAGGGAAAAGAAGTCAAACAACACGAGAGCAATTAATTACGCGGGAATTGCGGGGC
This sequence comes from Polyommatus icarus, assembly GCA_937595015.1. Lineage (NCBI taxonomy): Eukaryota > Metazoa > Arthropoda > Insecta > Lepidoptera > Lycaenidae > Polyommatus > Polyommatus icarus. Next base: position 18,821,706 of record OW569336.1, on the reverse strand, counting down.
GCCCGCCAGATAGTGACGACGCAATTCTGATGGAGTTTGTAATAGATTTCAATTCCATAATAATATTATGATATACCAGTGCAACGGGCTTGCTTGCTGCGTACAGCTGAGCTGGGGCTAATTTTGACATCACATAACATATTATACATATTGTATTAATATTTTAATGTAGCATAAGTTTTTTTTTCTGTTTTGTGTATGTTGTGTGTTACCAAATAAACGTAATTTTATTATTATAATGATGTGAGGTGAACGCTAATGACCTCTATGGAGTACAACAATAATATGGTTCCCACACAGAACTCCTTCAGTACGCTCATGTAGTCGAAAATAATTTTTATTCAAAAAACCTTCAATGGGTGAATATCGGCGATCGAAATGTGCAGTTTTGTCGTAGTTTTATTGTCATTATCAGTTTTTTTTAATAACAATATAATGCTAACCGTGGTGTCAAGTTTGCGCTTTACGAAACTTTCAGTCTGTAGTTTAAGTACTCGCGAAGTGTGCTAAGAGGGCAAGTTTTACAATATCTCCTCCTCCTCCTATTACACATATTTGGCAGCACACAATATAATCATGGCCGTCGTCCGCCGCTGCCAAATGAAGTTGGCAGCGATTTGTAGCCTAAAACTTCCTTTGTGGGTCCCGCGCGGCGCTGGGCGGCCGCCCGCGACACAATACCAGATATATCACTCCATTGTATGTTCACTTCGCTATAATAATTTACTGCTACTGAAATGTTTCAATATTCAACGTTGGAAAATCATTTTTATTTATAACCAATTTTATAATCCCTGCGCCCCTGAATTTCCGATGTGAACTGACGGCGCGGCCGGAGGAGTGGCCGGGAATACTCAATATTGAATATTTATTCCCCGGCTCTACAAATATATTTAGCCCCGGCCGAGGTGGCGGCGCGGGCTGTTGTTCCGCGAAACAAATCAATTCTGAATCACAAAGCCGGGCTAGCGGGCGAGTGGGCTAGCGAGACTCGATAATTTTTTATCGATTACGAGTACAATCAGATAAAAATGTTTAATCCTTATCGAATATAAATACCGCCACTCGGGGCCGGCGTTACCGGTACTCGTTGCTCCAATTTCGTCATTGAATTGTTATTCAAAACTATTTTTATGGCTTTTATTTCATTGTTTGCGATTGCTAATATAAATATTTTCAATTCACACTTTTCACTTTATCCAAAAAGATTAAAATAAATATAATATACATACGCGGTGGTTCTCTAACGCTATATCAGAATTAGATTGTATTAAATTGTGTAAAACATAAATAAAAAAATTTAAATCATTGCAAGAAAATACTTAGTTACGACGTGAAAGAAGTGTAGCGCGCTTGTTAGAAACTGAAATAAGAATTTTGAATTGAGATTATAATAGTAACAATTAAACAAAGGAATAAACAAATTATAATAATTTTAAAAGTACGGTTATCAAAAATGTGGCAAATAACTAGGTTATTTAGCTGTACCTCGAAGAAGATAAAAGTATTTGTTATCTGTGAAATATGCACCTCGAAGTAGATAAAAATGATTATTATCTGTGAAACATGATAAGGAAGGTTTGGTTCATTTAGATACTTATTTATCTAATTATCGACACTTATTGGTTATTTCAGTTAGAAGTTGTTATTTATATTGTTGCTTTAATTAAAGATATGTTATAAATGTAATACTTAAATTAGAAATAAAACGTTTTGTGGTCTGATAAAATGTATTATCCAATAGAAATGTAACGGTTGGCTGATTGGACAAAGGGAATGTTTCCGGTCAAATCAAAATACTATTTAATAATTAAAATATCATACAAGATATAACATTGACTTATTTTTGATTGGTCAATGGGTTAAGCCAATAGATGTAAATATTTCCTGGTCATAGCCAAACCCGGGATATAAATAGGCCGGAAAATTAATAAGACGGTTACTTTGTCTGGTGACCTGGAGACGGCTGAACAGTGAGTTAAGTACTTTTCTATTGTAATAATTATTATCCGCCATATTTTATTGTATTTGTGTTGCTTTGTGTTTAATAGGTGGATAATATTTCTTAAATGTTATTTGATTATTGATTATGCTTTTGTTATTGTTGTTTAATGACCTGATTGTTGTGTGTTCTGTATTGTAAGTTATACTGTTTAAAAGAATATTTAGACCCACCGAGTTTCTTGCTGGTTCTTCTCGGTGGGAAGGTCACTGAACCAGTGGTAGGGCCTTGGACCGATAATAAAACATATTTTATCGTATATATATTTTTTATTTAACTACCCTCACTTCTGATGACCATATTCTTTAATGTTAATTATTAGTTAATTTTGATATTTCCAACCTTTGATTAAGTAATTATTACATAGAGTCGTCCTATTTCTCTCACGCTCATGTTTTGTCGTCTGTGCCGCGTAGCACTGCTACGTCGCGTCGTAGCGCTGGTAGCAGTGCAACGTCGTAGCGCCGGTCACTTCGAGCTGCTACAGCAGGAACGGTAACTAGCCTGTGTCTAGCCACTACCTAGTAGTCAGTAGAGTAGTAGCTAAGTATGCAGTGAGAACTGAGCTATTGTTATACGAGTATTTATTTCAAATTGGTGTTTACCTTTGTCCTTCATTAACAAGCGGGATTATGTATTGTATGTGACAGATGCAATAAAAATACAGATATATTTCGAATACGTTAGAGAAAGCGGTCGACACACACTTTTAATAATAACTGTTAGATACTCAGTACACATTACACAATATTCAAGACTGTACTGTTTATAAGTAAAAGTATAATATAGTAGACAAAAATAATAAAGTTCAGCCCGACGTGTCAGTGCGAGTGAGTGTCGGTCGTAAACCACACTCGGCCGCGACACGACGCTGCGCGGTACTCGGGAGCCCTATTCTCGTGTTTCGAATGTCACTTCGATCGCAAGCTATCACACTCACGACAGGGAGCATAATGTAAACGAGCGACTGAAATAGCCTGCGCTAGCAACACTCGAGACTCGAGAACAGGCCCTCAGGAGCAAGGACGGAAGACGGAGGACCACTCTCTTTTACGACCTCACGCGAGAGCTGAGAGGCGCCAGACTGCTATTTGAATCTAATTACAGTTAGTACATACCTCGAAGCCTTGTATAACTAGATTATACAATAACTAGCTGTTGCCCGCGACTTCGTCCGCGTTAACATACGAAGATAACAAAGATGAAAAGTTTTCCGCTTTTTGTGGTTCCTTATATAAACTTTCATTTTTCTATCTCAAGAAATAACGGACTTTCATTCAAACTTTCAACCCCAAATTTCACCCCCTTGGGGGTAGAATTTCCAAAAACGCTTAAATACGTATCCATACATTTTTAATCAGTAACACAAAAATAAAGTTTCATGTTTCTAACTCAAGAAATGACGGACTGTCAACCCCTATTTCACCCCCTTCGGGGTAAAATTTTCAAAATTCCTTCCTTAGTGGGTGTCTGCTTAATAAAACAACCCTACTCACCAAATTTCGTGGCTGTAACTTTAGCAGTTTTTGCTCAGCGATGATGAATCAGTCAGTCAGTCAGTCAGTCAGGACATGTAATAATATAAGTATAGATAATGATAAGATACATCTCATAGTTACTCAAAACACGTACCTAATAAGTTTTATAAGTCTTGTAAAATACTTGCATTTCTAACTTATTCTTTAAACCACAAAGAGTGAGTTAGGACAGATGGAGTTATTGTAGTTAAGATTAAAAAAACTACATACTAATGAAAAAAGCCTCTGGGTTGGCACACGCGCTACTTTTAATCTAAAAAAAAAAAACACTATACCTATGGGATACCCTACACACGTGAGTGGGCAGAGCCCGGGCAACAGGGTAGAAAATCATAAAATAAGCTTTATAAACTTCCAAGCCTGTTCATGTTTACCGCGTGACAGTCTCAACAGTGTCACGCGCGATGAGCGTCAGCGCGGCGTGATACAGCGTGACGTCACCGCCGGGCGTCACGTCGGGCAGCGTCACGCGCCTCATTACAGTTGTGATGGGACTGCAGCCGACACCGTGACACCGCGGGCTCGGGATAAAGTCAATGATAGTGAGAGACTTTGCCGGGTCAGCTAGTACAATCATTGAATGCCTCTGTTGTGACAGAATACCAGCTACGCAGGAAAAAATAATTGATAGTGTCCAAGTGTGAATACAGTACACAAGAGCACTTTCTCGCTGTACTTTCGTGTGAAGGATGACTGAAGAGATCTTGCACAGGACCAACATTTTATATGCTTATCCGAAGGAACATAATATTTCTTATCAGTTATCTGATAATGAACTAACAGGCCTTTACAGTCTCTGATATTAATCAAATAGGGATAATTCATTTTTGATGTCCTAAGGCGGGAATCGAATTCGCGACTTCCAAAAGCCAAGCTCTAAACCATAATTGATGAGAAATAGTCTTTATATCACAATAAATTGTTTCGGCCAGCGTAAATTAGGGAAGCAGACTAGTGTGTTGATAGTTACAGCGAGCCGGCTCCGAGCTAATGAGCTAAATAGGACTCCCTACATCGACTTGCTGCTCCCCGGCTACTTTACGCGACTGTCGGCGGATCGCACCGAATTTAGGAGCGATTAAATCGAGAGATCACTTTATTGCCTTCCCCTCTCTGCCCGCGCCCACACTCTCACCGGGAAAATCGTATTTTAATGCCGCAGTTCGGCTCCGATTGCCTTTGTTTTTCGATAAATTAGAATTTAATGGCGTTCCAAATGTTTTTGAACACTGTAATATCATCGATTGACCTACTTATCTGTGAGTTGGCCCTTAAATAAACTGAAATTTGCCTAAAAAAATTGCCGCGTGCTCAAAAAATGGACCTGAAATATGATACAACAGTCCAGAAATGTCGACTACTTATACACTTCAGGACCTGGGATGCGGCTCTCCTTTTACCCGCAGTAATTACTACCCGGCTCGCACACAGGTGACCGCCCGCCCCCGGAGGCTCCCCGGTGTACGAGGGTGACCCTAACCCCCATTAAAGAGTACAAAGTAAATCTGTTCGGTGTAAAAACTCCGTAAACTTCCTCGTTATCTTGTACCGCGGGAGCTCGCGCCGCGCGCTGTGTGACGCTATACAGTAATGTTACTGTGCAGTTATAATATTTTCGGTACGCTTTTTGCGAGTTTTCAGAATTTTTCATTTTTTGATAACGAGATACAAGTGTCAGCTGCACGAGGAACTGTTGAAATTCCTGTTTATGTTTTCGGAACAACATAAATCTAAACATTTGAAAAGTTGTTGCGTGAAAATATTTTACACCGTTTGAAGTGCGGTGCGGTCGTGCACGGGGTGCGGCGGGCGGTGACAAACAAATCGCTAGCGAGTGTTCCGTCGACTGCCGGTTCTTTAGAATTGCGCCGCGAAACAAACACCCGACATTAATCGGCGGATAACACACGTTTGAGAAATCCGCGCGATTTTTTACTCGCCCCGGAGTTCAGTATAAATTATGGAAGATAAAAAAGGTCCACTTTTTGTGTCGGGTGTCGGGCAAGGATTACATAATGCGATATCGGGGATCATTCCTCACGCCGCCCCTCATCAATCTCCCGCCCGCCCGGCCGGTTGTCCGCCCGTCCACCCGCCCGCCCCGGCCGGACAGAGACGTCGGCCACTCGACGTCGACGCGGCGCCGAAAACTATTAGTCACCGTCGATAACTTATCTGAGGAGCGAGCCGTCACCACTCGCACTCGACTGTGGAGTATCGGGGAGGGTCACACTCTGGTTTACAATAAAACAAGCACAGAACTCGTGTAATGAAAAATCCCGGTGAATTCCCGGCGACTGCGGAATGTAATAAGCCCTCTCCCGTCTCCGCATTAACATATAGCGGGGTGCGGCGTGCGGCGCGGCGCGGCGGCACATGAACACCGCGGTCGACGCGCCCGGAACACCGACGTTTGTGTTGCTTTTACAGTCTCCACATTCTTCACTCGTGTACTTAGTGTGCTCGAGTGTAAGTGTAAGCAGAAACACGATGAAAATACTAGATGACCCGGTCAACTTCGTATCACTTACCTCCTAATATAAAACTTCCCGGACTCCCACGAATATTTCAAGACTAAAATTTAAAACTTATCGATATCGATATAGATTATTGTTATTAACCCATCAAGCCCCGTAAGGCCCATATGGGCCGCGATAACAAAAGATTTCCAGGAATTGGTGATCGACGGATTAATGCATCAACACGCCTAATTTTCTCGGTAAAATTGCGACTTGATGAAATAACTCCTAAAACAACATATATAACTGGTTCGTAAACCATAAACTAAATACTAGTAAATAGTCTGTAGTCGGACTACGGGACTCGGAAGTCGAATAACACACTGAATAATTTACGAGCTAAGTTGGGAAGTGTGACGCAGCAACATTTACGCCGACGTAAAAATGACGCGACGACGTGATTCCACAACTTTGTTTACGTCGCGTCCCTTTTGTCACTTGTCTGTGTAGCGTGTACATATACAATATTATTGTTATACTGCGAAACTTGCCACGTCGTTTACGTAAATGATGTCACATATATTTTTTGAATGTATTCTGATACCGCACTTTACTAATTTGAGCAACAACTTGAGTTTTTCTATTTCCGATATTATGTTAAGAGTGGTGAAATACAAACGAAAAAACGATGTTCTCGAGAAATCGTGCATTTCCAAATTATTTATTTAGTGTGTTTTTTAACTGTGGGCGAGGTCTCTCTGATATTATTTCTATATCAGAGGAAAGAAATAATAATATTATGTGAAAGGTGGACATAATCTCATTCCTCCGTACGAGGGTCGTTTTACAACGCCGGCCGCCGCCCATCTCCTCATCTGGCTCTGCACGTGTTTTGTCCATTTTAAACGTATATGATGAGCGATATGATAGCATTTACTGATACAAAAATTCAACTGCAAATACAAAATACCAAGTATTACGCCTCATGTCAAATCCAAACCAGTACGTTTAATTTCAATCTGTAAGAAAATGGACAATTTGCTACAAAATATAACTCGATAGCAAATCAAGTTGCTCGAGTATCGTGAAGATGGAAAACAAACGACGACGACTGCCAAGTACCGAGCATCAGTGCGACCACTCCACGTTAATTACTCCAACACCTCCGACCACCACCACTCGACCACTACGACCACTAGCTCTGAACCACTAAAACCACTAGCCCTCTAGGTCGCTTAGGCCGAAACGAGGTCGAGAGCGATTCTTGCCGAGCCTCCCGATACAGTCCAGTTTGCGAATATTTCATTTAGTTTCTTGAACGATTATAAAATTAATTTCCTGACATTTTTATCGACAATATTGGACGTTGTACAAATAGGTTTTAAACGAGACAATTGTTCTCTGCACTATTATAACAGTAGATATTGATGTGGGAATATCGATCGTAAAAATACTGTGTAAATCATAAAAATAATAAAAAGGTTATTGTTTTTAAAACTACTGTAACTTTGTTGTGTACCAAAAGAATGTCACGTTTAAAATGTGATGCAGTCACATACGGGAGCATCAAAAATGTCCGCTATAGAATGCAAGCGCGGTAAAATATGAGCACACGCGGACCTCGCGCAGACCAAACACAAATATTTGCGGGAAAAGTCGCGCGGCGGCGCAAAATCAATTGTGAATGCAAACTCCGCGCCGCGCCGCGCCGCGTACCGGCCGCCACTGTACACACAGCACCGCCCCGCCGCCGCCCGCCCACAAACACGCCTGTACTATGTTGTTGTATTCACGTGTTTGCATTTCACATGTCATGTAAAAATTCACCCAACATTCCCGACATTCGTGTTGTACTTATTGTTTTGATGGCTAAACATGTGAACTATAATAAAATAATCTAGAAACGATTATAAATATACGGATTGTACAAAGCTTTGCAAGTAATCTAACATCGTATCACGTTTAACATTACCTACATGGATTACAAGAATATTATGATACAAATTGCTAAACTACTTTCGTCGCAAATTTTTTACAGGCGAAAACTTTAGAGGTTGATTCAGACCGCAACGCGACGCGTAGATAAATTTTTAAATTTATATGAATTTGACAGATTCGCAAGATGTCTCACGCAATTGAAATCTGTCAAATCCATACAATTCATGCCACGCCGCGCCACGTCGCGTTGCGGTCTGAATTGACCCTAACTCGTCACTTCAAACATATTTACATGTTATAATAAATACAACGAGATGCAGTTAATATAATCGGTACCAGCGATATAATATATAATTAGCGTGTAACAATAATATGAAGTGTCTGCATCCGCGCGGATGGCGGTGGCGGGCGGACCGCAGCACTCACAATTAGCATATACAATACCACTTCGTTAGCGCTCGCTATTGAGACGTCCGCTGTCCGCTAGCAAATTTCATTTCCTACAATTTGCTGAATACCTCACTTTATATAAATATACAATAATTATAGTTTATACTATTGTGCACCGTCCTTCCAACAATATCTCCACAATGTACCATCGAGGAAATTGATTCCTAGGCAGTTGACCAACCTACGCCATTTATTCGGCTTATGTCAATTCAATGTTAGCTGTGATCGGTCGGATGGGTTTTATTAACGTGACCAAATTCCGCCATCTGCCTAGGAATCAACTTCTCTGATAATACATACACAATACAATAAACTGAGACTGTATTCTGTACGCGACGAAGAAAAACTTGTATTGTCGAAGAATAATCGTAGCCTCAGGCGATAATTTGCAGCCGGGTATGTGTGAGTGTGCAAACAGCACGTGTATGTACACGTTGTTAGCACGCACACACAGGCGGCGCAGACGTCTTCAATTAGATTTGCTGCTCTCGACTGAGGGGGCAGGGGGTGAGATATCCGCAGGCTGTACGTCATGCTCGGCCCAGTGCGTAATCAACGGAATAAACGCCACCGACACCAGTATTGATAAAGGCTAAAACGAGCTTGACTGGAAATAAAGATGAGCTGAAGCCTTGCTAGATATCACCCGCAACTTCGTTTGTGAAGCAAATCAGTTTATCTATTTTGTCACGAGAAAAAGCGGAAAGTATAGAAATCCAGAATCAGACTAATTTCTATGCAATTACATCAAAATATCTCCAGTGGATTTACCGTCCGTATCGTAACAGGTAAACAGGCATATACTGTGACTTACGCGTTCAAACTATTGATAAGGAGTAGCTGGAACGTAGTTGGAACGTAGATAAATCTCCATCTCATTACACTTACCGTCTATTCATGATCGTGTAACGTAAATCACGCCGTAAGTAGCAGAAAACCTCCGAATAACGCTACTTAGCAAGTTGGGGACTAATGCGAAAAGTTGGTCGAGTTAGTGGGCGGGGGTAGGTGTGGGGGAGGTCACGCGCGGGGGGAGGGGGGAGGTTACAGCAGCAGCAGGCACCGCTCACTATAGGTACTCTAGGAGTTATTAGAACATAGTAAAGTTTATTTCTGCCTACAAAACTCAAAATATGTGTGAGTGTGCAAACATCACGTGTTTGTACACGTTGTTAGCACGCACACACGGGCGGCGCAGACGCGACGTTTTCAGGAAGAAAAAATTGTAGTGATTGTGAGTCAATAAAATATTATGACGAATATACGCTGTAGCCTGTAGAAGACAGTGTAGGTCACACTCCTGTATCAACATTTTGGTATGAAAAAGGCCTTCAGTTAAGTATTAATTAAGCACATTCAACCTTCCTGTGCCACCTATGTTAGTCCCGTCTGAAACAGACATAATATTATACTGGTAATAATAATACTCGTATTGTACATAACGCAGGCACTCACACACACGTACAGCTGTAACGGTCCCGCACGTCGCGGTAACGCCACCGTAATTGTTGTTTACGGCGCCGCCGCCCGCCGCCCGCCGCCCGCCGCCCGCCGCCCGCCGCCCGCCGCCCGCACCTGCTAATGGAAAAATTATATACGACGGAGAAGTGCACCAATAAATATCATACTTTATTCTGTTATCACTTTGTCCTAGTATATACGAGTACATATATTATTATATACTGGACTCTACCGTACGTTACTTGATTATTAACGTTGTGCATTATTTTTTAACCCATTTTTTATGAAAATCGTTTTTTTAAAACATCGTTTTTTTTAAATTAATCAAAACCCTTACCATTCGATTAAATATTTTTAACCCATTTTTAATGAAAATCGATTTTTTAAAAATTGATTTTTTTAATAAATCGAAACCCTTACAATGGATTAAAAAATATCGACTATCGAAAAAAAACAATCGATTGTTCGATTAATCGATTTCGATGTTACAACACTACTCTCCAACCGTCTAAGTCACAGGCTACTCGGTCAAATTTTCATCAATCTGATTGACGGAATGTTCGTTCGTTCGTTGTTCTTATGTCAAGAACAACGCCGAGTCTCAGGCGGCGGTCAAGTAACCTGATCAACCAGCACAACCAGCTGGGCTGTTAGTGTAGGTAGGAAATGACCAGCACAACCCGTTATCTCGTGGTCATGTTTCGCGAGATCGGGGGCCTTGGCTTAACCGCCCGGGCCGAGAGGTAGAAAGCCTCAATAAAAAATTTACTCCAATCCTACGGTGAGTTACGCGCCAATAGGATGCATGGCTGGCGGAAGGTTCAGTCACTAGCGGACAACCTCGGTGGACCTGGCAAATACCGTGAATCGCCTTCTAGGGGGAAAGGGCGTCACCCTCCTAGCGACCATATACTACATAACAACATGATGAAAGAAACTAATGAACAAACAAAACCCCCAGAAAATGCACTTGTGCAACAAATATTTCACCCAGCACTTTTCACTCGACCTCGGTCCTCCTCTCTTAGTAACATCTCATCAACCAGACTTGAAAATGAACAGAACCCTCGCAGTGAAATAACTAACTGCGACAATGATAGTCCACAAAATACTACAGAAAATATCGACAAATTATCACTGTCTGTGCCATGGTGGCACAGAGTGAAAACTATAAGAGGCACGAAAAGGAAGAAAGTCTCAACACCATTCCCTGAAAAAATAGACCTGTCAAATAGCTTCAGTGGACTTCCAACAGATGAAAAAGAAGTCACGAAAGATGTCAAGAAAATTCCAAAACCTCCACCCATAATCTTATACGGCATAGAAGATCTTAAGAAACTTACAGAAGTCCTAGAAAATGTAATTAGCAAAACTGACTTTACTTACAAAATAGTAAACAAAAATCATCTCCGAATTTCCTGCACTAATGTAGAAACATACAAAAAAGTTATTGATACTGTTAGAGAAAAGGGCCTAATAGGACACACATTTAACAGAAAATAATAATAATAATAATAATAATAATAATAAACATTTATTCAACAAATACATATTCACACCACGCTGCACTTAAACACACATATTACACAGATACAAGGTACAAAAAACAAAACAAATAAAAAACAAGTAGTAAAAAAAACATCAGTAAAAAAAATAAAAGAACATAAGAGACTTTTTAAAATTGATGGACTAGGTACCCTGATGTAAGTGCGATGCGAACACATTGTCGAAAATGATTCCACTCAGGCTGTGATCACGGTATAGGATACCTGTACCGTGATCCCTGGTATTCTGTGGATCCTATATAGAAGTTGTCAGGCGATTGACAGACAACACGCAGTATTTTACATATATAAATATTAAATAGAAAAGTAAATAAATATGATTGAAATATAATAATACGCTAAATATTAATAATATAAAATAAATTAAATAAATAATACCGTGAGTTAATGTACAATAAAAGTGCCCTATGTTAAATGAAAAATAAATAAAACAGGCAGCCGATTAAAGATAAATAGTAAGTAATATTATTTTGAGTTTAGACTTCACCGGTACAAGGTACGATAAAAAAAAGACAAGCGACCATACAGGATAGTAATTAGAAACCTACATTACACAACACCTCTTAGCATTATCAAGGATACACTAGAAGGCACAGGCAATACTGTTGTTGGAGAAATCACAAACGCTAAGTATGGCCCTGAAAAGAAACCGACATCTACTTTCTTTGCTAACTTAGCTCAAGGACCGATTAACAAGCTAGTAAAAAACTTGAAATACATATATCACCAATCCATAACAATAGAAGATCCACGTAAACAAAAGGCAGTTGTTCAATGCCAAAGATGCTAGCAATATGGCCATACAAAAAATTACTGTATGAGACCATATCGATGTGTGAAGTGTGCACAACCTCATAAAACTTCAGACTGCCCGAAAATTGATCGCAACTCTCCAGCTCAATGTGCACTGTGCCTTGGTGATCATCCAGCAAATTATAAGGGTTGTGAGGTATATAAAGAAATACTATCCAGAAAATCCATCAAAACTGGCACTAACCGGAAAACAAATCTCACAAGACCGGCTTACCCAAAGTACAAGTAACAAGAACACCGAAGCTATATAATAAGCGCACAGACTGGTCGTCTTTTCGGGAACTTATATATGACAAGCTAGACCTAAATATAGCTCTTAAAACAGAAGCCGACATTGATAAAGCTGCAAATACCATCACCACAATACCTGCAAATACCACAGCAAAATGATGACTCGCTCAGCCGTGGCCCGCCATAATGAGGAGCAACTTCGTGTGGCCCTCACCGAACTAAAACAATATAAGGACCAGTGCCAAATGCTGTTAAGGGAGAGAGATGATAATGAAAAAGAAATGCTATCTGTTTTACAAAAGAACAAGGATTTAAAATTAGAACTAAACAAGTTAAGCTTGGACTTTGAGAACATTCATAAGCAAAACATTGAACTACAGAGCATCGTCGACGGCTTCGACCAATGCAGGGAAGAGTATGAAGACACTCTCAAGAACTCGGCTAGCTTGAAAATTAAACTGAATAATGCTGAGGACTATATTTTAAAACTAGAAGAACAAATACAAGTTCAAAGTGCCACCCAAACACAAATCTTGTATGATGAACTTATCCATAGTAAAAGTAAGTCACATTCTATCTCTAAATCTTGTAACATTGACATCTCTACTGTTGATTTAACAGGTGATGATTCATTGCCACTGTGTGAAATGAATAGTAGGAAAAAATTATGGAAATATATTAGAATCAGAAAGTGCATCAAGAATTATTGTAAACTGTCACTGAAAAATAAAAAATGTTTAAATAATTTATCAAAGGTTGTTAAAGAAAACCAAATTTTGAATAATAATTTGCTAAATTGTAAAATTGACTTGGAGCAAATTAAGTGTAGCTATGAGGCCGATGTATGCAACCTACAGGCAGAGATTTCAATACTTTTAGACTCTTTAGACAATTTGAAAAAGAAATATGAGTTGTCACAGCAGGAAATGCAGGGGCATATATCTGCAATGAATGATCTGCTCGAAATGACTCATTACAATGAGGAGCGGGTTTATTCTTTATTGAGAAACAACGGTTCCTCAGATAAAGCTTATCATTCAGTTTTAAATAATATTGCAGACATATGCTCCAGTCAGAAGGTGCATACGGAATGCCTAACAAACATTACTTTAGTCAGTGACGAGTTAGGTAAGGATTAGGTGTATATTTGAATAGAATGTGTATCGGACAATCTTTTTCTAATTTTTGTATGCCCGGAGCTTCTTACACTGAAATTTTAAAAAGGGCTTTAACTATGACATATTGTCCGAATACTACATTATTAATTTTAGTTGGGAGGAGAGGAAAATTAAACAAAAAACAGATGACTGAATATTTGGACAAATTATTTAACATAAAAAATGTTACAAAAATCATTTTGTTTACTTTTCCCTACATACAAATGTTGCCAAAAAGATATAATAAAGAAAACATTTCTAGGTATCAGCTGAATAGCCTAATGTATACAGCTGTAAATAATAATTGTATTATTTTAAATGACTCGCATACACAATGTCAGGTTGTAGATATTAATAATTTAGATTTGAAATTATCTATTATGAAAAGAGATAAGTACTTCTTATCTGATTTTTATAAAAGACGTATAGCAAAGTTGCTATTTAACTTTTTGTTTATAAAATCAGCCAAGTATTTGGCTTCCTCGACTACTGCTTCTATTGAGCAGAATTCTAGTCATATTTTGAACGAATTGGAACATGTTCCAAATATTTCTTTAAATTAGATAATAAGACAATGGAGGAAATCTCTTGCAGAAATAAATTAACTTTAAATAGTCAAAATCCTACCAATAACTTAATAGATTCAAATATAGTTAGTGAAAATAATTGTAATTTAATTAATCTGGTGCATCAGAATTTACAAGGTATGGTAGGTAAAGAACTTGAAATTGAGTTATTTTTGAAGGAATTTAACATTGATATTATGTGTATATCTGAACATTGGTTCAGATCACACAAACTCATTTTCAATTTCAATGATCACCAGATAGCAAGTTCGTTCAGTAGAGAAAATGCCATTAGAGGCGGCTCTTTAATTTTAATCCGAAACAATTTGAAATTTAAGGAACGTAAGGATATTGTGAGTCTCTCTACTGAACGAATAATAGAAGTGGCCTGCATAGAGCTGAGCCATCTAATAATCGTGAGCGTATACAGGCCTCCATCAGGGTTATACGAATCTTTTGAAGTAACTATGGAACAAATTTTATCAAAAATATGTGCATCTAACAAAAAGGTTATTATATGTGGCGACTTTAACATTAATTTATTAGATTTAACCTCAACTTCTGTTAGATTCACATCTTTATTTCAATCGTATAACCTTTACAGTTTGTTTCAGGAACCTACAAGAGTCTGTGAGACTACAGCCACTTGTATTGACAACATAATTACTAATCTTATTCCAGACAAAAAAGAAATAATTAGTAAGCTAAGTTCTGATCACTATGGACAAATAGCCTCTTTTAATATCAAATGTGACAGTGATGAGAAGAAAAATCTTGTGTTTATTCCTGTGACCACAAAACGTATTGAGCAATTTAGAAGTAAATTAAATTCAAATATCCATTTATTGGACAGGTCACATAGTTCTGATGAAGCTTTTAATAAATTATTTAAGGTGATAAGAACTCAATTTGATTCAATATTTACTTCTAAAACGGTTAGAAACAGTAATAAAAAAACTAAATTTATTAATTGGGCAACAAAAGGAATAAAAATAAGTAGGAAAAGATTATATGACTTATATGATGAAAGGTGTATTAACAATAGTGAAGTATTTAAAGCATATGTTAAAAACTACTCAAAAACTTTTAGAAAAGTTTGTAAAGCTGCTAAAGCCCTTTATATAAAAAATAAAATTAAAAACTCTAAAAATAAAATCAAAACTACATGGCAGGTAATAGCTGGTGAGACTGGAAATGTCACCTGTCGTAGCTCTGATTTTGAACTGTACTTTGAAAATAAAAAGATTACTAATGATCAAGAAGTTGCGACGGTCTTTGAAAAGTTTTTTGCTGACATTCCGGTCTCAACGACAAAAAATTTAAATTCTTCGCCTGAAGCTGCCGAAAAGCTACTCAGAGACAATGTAAAGGAATGTGATGTCAATTTTAAGTTTAGAGAAATTAACCCCGGAGATATTATTGATACCTTTAAATTGTTGAGTATTAAAAACACTGCTGATCTCTGGGGCATGTCTACAAAAATTATTAAATCAATAATTGACATCGTAGCTCCTCATTTAGCAATGATTTTTAATGACTGCATAAAAAATGGTGTTTTTCCTGATTTAATGAAGCATAGCAAGATTGTTCCTTTATTCAAAGCCGGAACTAAATCGGATCCCACGAATTTCAGGCCTATATCAATTCTACCGACCTTTAGTAAAATATTTGAAAAAATTATTTTAAAACAATTACTAGCACATTTTAATTCAAACAATTTACTACATGATAATCAATACGGATTTACTAAGGGTCGATCCACAACGGATGCTGGTATAGGACTTCTTTGCAGTATTTTTGAAGCTTGGGAGGAGTCGCAGGATGCCTTAGGTGTGTTTTGCGATCTCTCCAAAGCCTTCGATTGTGTTGAGCATGCTACATTGATCAGGAAATTGCGCCACTACGGAATTAAGGACTCTGCTCTCAGCCTTTTGACTTCTTACCTTAAAAATAGGACTCAAAGGGTTGAGGTTAATAGTAAAAGGTCCAATGGAACCAAAATAGAATTAGGTGTCCCACAGGGATCTATACTAGGCCCATTTCTTTTTCTCATCTATATAAATGACTTACCTTATCTAGTTAAGGATAATAATAATGAGATAGTGCTTTTTGCTGATGACACTTCACTTATTTTTAAAGTGAAGCGACAACAGTCGAACTACGACGAGGTAAACAGTGCACTCTCAAAAATAGTACATTGGTTTAATGTTAATAACTTACTTTTAAATTCTAGTAAAACAAAATGTATAAAGTTTACTTTGCCTAATGTTAGGCAAGTCCAAACCAATGTAGTATTAAATGATGAGAAGATGAATTTGGTTGACAACACTGTATTCTTAGGTATTACACTTGATAGTAAATTACAGTGGGGCCCTCATATTGTTAATCTTGCAGGTAGGCTCAGTTCTGCAGCATATGCAGTCAGAAAAATAAGGGAAATTTCTGACGAAGACACGGCACGATTAGTATATTTTAGTTATTTTCATAGTAGGATGTCATATGGAATCCTTTTATGGGGAAACGCTGCCGACATTAATACAATATTTGTGCTGCAGAAGCGAGCCATACGTTCTATTTATAAAATGTCTGCTTTTGAATCTCTGAGAGATAAATTTAAAGAAATTAGTATTCTAACTGTTGCCTCTCAATACATTTTGGATAATGTAATATAATATGTTAGAAAAAATATAACAAAATTTAAAGTTAAAAGTGACATTCACTGTAGGAATACTAGAAATAAGCACAAGCTATATATGCCGGTGATCAGACTTAGTAAAGTCAGTAAATCTTTTAAAGGTCAATGTATACGCCTTTACAACAAAATCCCAGTAAACGTTCAAAATCTTTCCATTAATAAATTTAAAAAAGTAGTTAAAGAACGTTTGTGTGCCAAAGCCTATTATAAGGTCAATGATTTCATAAACGATGGCACACCTTGGGAGTAGGATGGCTTCTTGCAAGGCTACTTCTACATTATTATTAATAGAAAAAAAAGTAAAGCGGAACTATTTGCAAAACACTTAAGCCAAGTGTTCAAACCAAATGACCCATCGCCTGCTGCTGACGAATCTGATATTGATTTAGTCCTTAATCAAGACTTCCAGATGGACCTTCCACTTAACCCAGTAACGCCCCGTGAAATCAAAAGAAACATCAAGTCTATGGATAATAAAAAAGCCCCTCGATTTGACCTAATTGACAAGAAAATTTTAGAGGAACTTCCACGCAAAGCTATAGTGTTTTTGACATTGATTTTTAACGCCATGCTCAGAATAGGGTACTTCCCTGACCTGTGGAAAGTATCTCAGGTAATAATGATCCTTAAGTCTGGAAAGCCTCCTCACGAAGTTACCTCCTACAGATCCATTAGCCTGCTACCGATATTCTCGAAACTGTTTGAGAAATGCCTGCTTCAAAGACTGATCTCTGCAACAAATAAGAAGTCAATAATACCCGACCACCAATTTGGCTTTCGAAGTAAACATTCAACTATAGAACAAGTCCATAGAGTATGTAGAAGAATCAGAAAGTCTTTTGAACTCAAAGAATATTGCTCATCGGCATTTCTTGATATACAAGCAGCTTTTGACAAGGTATGGCATAAAGGGCTGTTATTTAAAATAAAGTCCCTACTACCCCACACGTTCTATGGAATTCTCAGATCTTATGTATCAAACAGAAATTTTCAAGTAAGAGAAGGCGACTCTACATCTCAGTTTTACAACATAGAAGCAGGTGTGCCTCAAGGATCGGTACTTGGACCTTATATTAACATCTGACTCACCTGAAACATCCAATGTCACCACCGCCACCTTCGCTGATGATACTGCTCTTATAGCCTTTAACAAATGTCCAATTGAAGCTTCACAAGCGCTACAAGCGAGTCTGCTTGAGGTCCAAAAATGGCTAAAAAAATGGAGAATAGCTGCAAGCGTCAACAAATCGGTTCATGTCACATTTACCCTCCGTAAAGAAGACTGTCCACCTGTCTCTCTAAACGGCACACCACTGCCTCACAAAGACACTGTGAAGTATCTAGGAATGCACCTAGATAGAAGATTAACTTGGAAAAACCACGTAAAAGCCAAAAGGGACGAAATTAACTTCAAAATCAGGGGTCTGAATTGGTTGATAGGCAGAAACTCCAAACTGTCTATTGAGAATAAGATTCTTGTGTACAAAACAGTGATAAAGCCAATCTGGACATACGGCATACAACTCTGGGGTACTGCCAGTGCTAGCAACCAATCCATCATACAAAGAGCCCAAAATAACGTACTCAGACAGGCCTCAAATGCACCATGGTTTCTCAGAACATCAGGGCTACATGACAGTCTCAACATGCTAACAGTAAAAGAGGAGATTAATGCCGTTGCTAGCACATACAAATGCAGGCTCCAGAACCATCAAAATTTACTATACTGCTAATGTTCAGCTCAGCTGGACAGCTAACAATCCCAGAAGTAAATCTCTGAAAAAGAGACGTGACATATTTGACCAAGACAGTCAGTCGAAGTAATAAAGGGATGTATTCCACTGGGAGTACCACCCTACACTGAAGCCTATATCACATCTGCTTATAGCCTGAAGGCTGATTGCAAGATTCAAGGATTATAAAAAAATAACCGGCCAAGTGCGAGTCGGACTCGCGCACCTAGGGTTCCGTACAAACCTGCAAGGTTTACAAAGTTCGTTTGATATGAATTTCAACTTGATAGCTCTACGCGTTCATGAGGAAAAAAGTAATAAGTTTATATTTATTAAAAAATATATATTTTGTAATGTAACTAAAAATTTAAGGTTTTCGGAATTTTTCCTTTATGTGTGCTATAAAACGTTGCTTCATGCCAAATTTCAAGATTCTAGGTCGACTGGAAGTACCCTTTAGGTTTTGATTCCCTTGCGAGTACTTGCGAGTTTCAAAATATGCAGCTTAAATTGCTGTTTCTTTTGATTGCGTTGACACAGAAGTTTGATTTTGTTACAGCTTAAAGGTATTATAGACCTGAGTATTTGGTATGAATTTCAATTTAATACCTCTACGCGTTTATGAGGAAATGGGTAGTAAGTTTAAAATTATAAAAAAAAATATATTATGTGATGTAACTAAAAATTTATGGTTTTCGTAATTTTTCCTTTATCTATGCTATAAGACGTTGCTTCGTACCAAATTTCAAGATTCTGAGTTCACGGGAAGCACCCTGTAGGTTTTGATTCCCTTGCAAGTGTCGAAAATTTGCGGCATAAACGGCTGTATCTTTTGATTGCGTTGGCTTAGAAGTTTGATTTTTTCACAGCTTCAAGGGACAGTAGACCTGAGTAATTGATATAAATTTCAGCTTCATACCTCCACGCGTTCCTGAGAAAAAGGGTCTTGACAGACGGACGGACAGACGGACAACAAAGTGATCCTATAAGGGTTCCGTTTTTTCCATTTGAGGTACGGAACCCTAAAAAAGTTTCACGGTGTAAAAACTTCCATTGAACTCCGTCGGGAGCGCACAAAAAGCTAATTATATGAATTTTAAACGACGCCCCGGCGCTGAAACTTGTTATCGGGCGGCGGGTGACGGCGGGGATGCGGGTAGGGCGGCGCGGGAAGAGGAAGGGAGCTAATGGACACTCGCCCTAATCCACGAGAGCCTACTCCGGTAATACCAGGTACTGGAGCGGGATGGTCTCGGTACGCATTGCTGCAGCCCGATCCTTTGCATTATCATCATCCTGATCTTAACCAGAAAGAGCGGCTTCTTAAGAAAACAATACTATTAGTATGTCTGGTCTCTGCTATTATACAATAGTATAATTAAACAATAAATATTGAATATTTATTTGACGCTAAGATTGAAAGGCGTTCAATATCAACTCTAGATGGTCAATAATATACCACAATCCGTGATATTTCACACTAAAATTGATCGTCTAGCTAGGGGCCCGCTTACACAATGTTTTCGCTACATTACTGGTAGAATAGATAATAATAAATGAGGGCATTCTTCCCGCGTGCCGGGCAGAGAGATGTGGTGCTCACTCGAGCTGTTCGAGTTGGAATCACGGCGTGCCGAGCTCGCAGTAGATCACGGGCAGGAGCCGGCAAATTTATGGGGCACACGGCGCGGGGCCTCGGGGCACACGGCGCGGGGCACGCGGGGCACCGAGCTCGGGGCGTAAAGTTTAAAAGTTCCAGGCGTGATGTGAAGTTCCGAGCTCATTACGCCGCGGTGGATTCCTCCAGACGCTTTGCCGGAAATTGAGCTGCCCCGTGTAGTTAACGTTTTATTTATGTAGGCCGCGCCCGCCCGGCAATATCTGATCGCTGAAGCTCCTAGAAATATATTATTATGATCACAACAGAATTGCTATGATTTGGCGTTGTCACATAAATCGTGCAATAAATAACACAACATACTGCTGAAATGTAACTTTTTAGGAAGCGCCAGAATTTTGTTTTATCATACAAGCGCCCTAGAAGCGTCCCATATAATATTGTTTTTCGCATTATGTCAACGAGCAGATTAAGTCTGTTCAGCCGGGTGTTGGCGGGGGGCGCGGCGATATTTCACGCTATCGATAGCCGCCATCATATTTCCACATAATAGGTCGCGCGGGCAAAAACTACGAGGATTTATTGTTTATCGACGTGACAGTGTCGACGGAGATGTTATCGCGGGGGGGTGATAGTGAGGGGGGGACTTCCTGGCCACAGGCGGAGTGTGTGCGGCTAAAGTTGTGTGTTGACCTCCGCGTACATTATTATGTCACTCGTTTTCTGCTGTGACATTAAATATAATATTTATGTAATATTATACAACTTTTTACTACGTTAGTAAACCGAAAAGCTAAGTCACCTTCCTTTGTTACTATGCAGTGCGTCGTGACACAGTATCAACGTTGCATTGCGTTGCGTTGCATCGTGCATCGATCCAAGTGACTTGACGGGGAAGGAAAAACCCAGTATATTGTGTCCTCGCTTTAAACTACGTTTGAGATAAGCAGAAATATTTGTCAGCTTCATCATCTTAGTTTAAACAAAAGGCGTCAAATGTACGACGTGTGATAACATCATATGTATACATTAACCCCACAGAACTACGGAACTGAATCGACCTTTATCGACGTAGCATCGTATAGATACATAACATGGTTTAGATAGAAACAGAACCCCACAGAGATTTGGATTTGAAAATTTAATAAGTGTACCGAGCGAAGAGCCGGGAAGTTGCGCAGGAAACAGTTCGAAGAATGTCTCCGGGGGAGGGGGGAGTGCTGTGGAAGGTGAGTCAAAGAGCACAGGAAGGGCACAATACAAGTTACATACAGAAAGCCATCTGCGTGCTAGACTGACAGAATCAGACATACACGCAATAGTTAACAAATTTTAAAAACTTGATGTGAAAACGATGGAGAGTCATTCAAAAGTTTATCCCTGCGTTGAGCAAGTCAATTTCAATACACCGCTGCAGAGCTACTCTTTTGTATACTTTATGTTGTGGCACGGGAAGACGCAGTACATCGGTCCTTTGTGCAGCGCTAATGAAATTGTCCGGCCGAGCTGTCTGGAGGAGTCCGGCACCGGACGAGCACAATGCAGAGGCATTGTAATACCGCACCTCGTACTTGACTTCGATGTGAATAATGCAACCGGGACGACTGCTGTTGATTCGTAGAGAACAGATTCGATGTGCCAGATGCCACATCTGAAGAGCGTACGATCTGCGCTATTCATTGTAGGTAGGTATTCATAGCAGTAGGTATAAAGAGCAACAAAAACAGTGCTGCATTAAATGTACAAAACAAATCTATACTTTATGATACTGTGTGCGTATGACTCGGTCTATCTGCCTGTCTCTTACGATTGCAGGGAGATGGACAAAAGTTGAATTGAACCCCAGGCTGCTGTCGCTGCATAATTACTAGCGCTGCGAAACAGAACGCAAAATAACAAGTAAAAGTCTAGCCCTCTGTATCACGGCGCATTGTTTTAGATAAAGTCAAACAAACTCTGCCAGGAGAGTAAAAACCTAATTTTTTCGGGCACAGATAACGTTGTTTAATTTACTTGTGCATCCTGCAGCGTCAGTGACAATAGCGCCGGGAATGAATTGTAGCCACGGCAACTTATTTTTAGTTAAAATAAAAATTTATTTAGTGACGTGCTACGCGAATGTAGCGACATGCTACGAGCATATTATAGTGACGTGCTACAAGCATACAGTGACGTGCTACGAGGATACAGTGACGTGCTACAAACATACAGTGACGTACTACGAGCATACAGTGACGTGCTACACGGATGTAGCGACGTGCTACGCGAATGCAGCGACGTGCTACGAGCATGCAGTGACGCACTACGAGTACACAGTGACATCCTACGCGAATGTAGCGACGTGCTACGTAAATTATGATAATGTACGATATCATTTGCACTATTTAATATTAACGAATGCAGTACAATACGAGTACAGACCGGTGATAAGTGTTGCGACGCGGACGTTTGTCGCCGGCCGAGCGCTCATCACCATAATGCGCCACATTACCGGCCAGCCCGACTGACGGACAAACGGACTGCTAATATACATATTAGTATGCACTCCGCTATTAATGCGCGCTGCATTAACTCCTTACGTCACGTTTGATCTACTACGTTATTGTGTAATATAATATTTAGTACGAAAATATTATTTTAACAATATTTTGTCCAATAAACGTTCTCGGTCGATGACACGACGAGAGCTAAGTAACTTGGAACGAAACAATTCACGAAATTAAAATAGAAACGAAGTGGGCAAGATAAAAATAAAAGTCGGACGACTTGGCATGAGTTGGCTTCGCCGTCAATGCATAAAAAATAAAGAGCGCACTTCGCAACAATACCGAGAGAAAAGACACAGCGAGTTTATTAGAGTTTGGCGAACCGCACGCGGACACGAACATAGTGTGCTTCTTATCAAATTATTGAAATAAAATAGATATTATATTATGTTGAGAGTAATTTTATTAAGGTGTTTGTAGTGTTGTGATACTTGTAGTAGAACTCAGGTAAAGTTTGCAGTAACTCCTCCGTGCAATTTCGAACAAACTTAATGTAAATACTTAACCTATCAATCCCCATAAGGACACCGGCGACCGCGACAACAATAGAGTAACAATAGATTTTCAAGAAACCGCGATCGAAGGATAAGACACCGCCATTTCGCATAAATTCCTAATTTGCAACCATACATACGATACAGCTTGTCTGATTTGAAATGACGCGCCCCGCCACTTCACTAGTTGATGTAGATAAAAAAATGTTGTACTGTGAATACGAGGGAAGGGCGCGTCATTTTAAGTTAGACAAGTCATAACAATATTTTGTTACAAAAATGAAATTACTATGTATAACGCATACTGAGTCTAGTTACGCGCTGCTGGTGAGTGGTGCTCTGTTACAATCATCGCTGTGTCCTAATTCCTGCACTAACACCTCCTCATCTCGCGACCTCCGGGGTCTGAGCTAACGAAGGGATCTGTGTCTTGAGACTTGACCTTACTCCGCACTCCGCACTTGACGCGAATCACATTTGCATGGGAACTGACTCGTCAGCTCGCACCCCTCCCCCCTTCCTGCCGCGCCCGCCTCCCCGCACACACTTGACCCAATGTACGTGTGTGTGAGTGTGTGAACATGCGATAGCACCAGTGTGCCAAGAAAATTCATTACATTATGTCCAGGCTCCAGAGATATAGAAACTTCGAATCAAGTTTTATTGTTACTCATTTGATCACAGGGCACAACCGTTCTTTCGTTTAAATATTTTGGTGCTGCTATTGTTTTTGCCTTCGTTCTTTAATTACCCTTAATTTCCATAATAAGTATATACAAATTGGTTGAAATTTGTGCCGTAATATTTGTTTGTATACACAATAATCAAATTATATTTTTAAATAATTAAGTGTACAAACTCGTATCGGCGTATCGGCACAGAATATATAATTATTAGTGTATGGGTACTTCGTTACCGGAGATAATCAACGGTGAAATTGGTTGTTTTAAAATGATGTAATTAAAACAAAACATACACAAATATCCTTTGTGGTTGCGCTGTACACACAGCTCCGCTTTATTCAATTATATATTTTGGCTCTCGGTTATATTTTATTAAAATTGTAGATACGTTTTTGAAACCAATTTCATAATTAAAACGATAGCATTATTATTGGAACCAAATAATTCCAAATCGATTGCTACTTTTGGAGAACGTAAAATTATATGTTGAACAATTATAATAATTTATTGTTATAAAATTTGTAATAATGTGTTAGCCGTATGTCTTCAGTAACTTTATTACTAAAGCAAATAGCTAAATATCCTAGTCTTATACTGTATATTGTTTATCTTCTAATGATGATAATGATAATGTCAACAAGTTAAGACCGTATGTGGACAATAATAATTAAACTACAAAGTATTTTGTCTAGCTATTTGCAGACGTGGGTAAAGGCATACAGGAGCTGATAGGGCTGCATAAGTAGCAGGTAGGAGATATATAGAGGTAGGTAGAGATTGGTAGAGGTATGTACAGGGAATACGTGCCCGAGTGTCCACTCGGCGCCGGTGTACAATGCTGATCATATCGCCGCTCCGACGTTATTTGTGTCCGTGTACAAGCGTGTACACTGATAAAAGAGTGGAAATAAGCGTACGCTTACATAATTTTATATATAGAACGTAACACAGGATGTTTTTAATCCAAAGTCCAAGCTTTTATTCTTTTAATTTACGTAACTTTAACTAGCTTACCCTCTTAGTTTAAAAATGTACTATTGCACACAAAATTTCTAAACTATTTTTTCTGTATTAAACAACAATTTGAGGAACCAATGATTGGCTTAATTCAATCTAGCTAGATTTTATTGTATTAGTTTAGTCATTTTTACTTTCTTTTTTAAAAATTTAACGTTCACTCAAAAATCACATTCGATACTAACATATAATGTGAATTTTGAGTTTGTGATCTAGCTAGTGGAACGAACGAATGAACTTAATTTAGTGGTTTAATATAACTGAAATCCCGCTAAGTCGAATTACAGAAGTAATAAGTAATAAGAACCGATGTAATACGAGTAAGAACCGTATCTAATGAATGCCGGTCGCCGCAGTCAGCACTCAAAGGCGCTGCCGGCTCAATGCTGCGATCAGCCGCTCCTCATTAGCTGTCTATTAATGCCCCTCTCTGGACCCCTCGTCCCCCTGTGGACCCCCTGATGTTCTCCTACCCCGGGGGTCTACACTCGACCATCGATTGCATGTCACATTTTTACGTCATAATAATAGGAACTGCGTTTATTGGTTAATATTTCTTGTAATGTATTGGCTAAACTGTTTTATATTTAAAATATTAGCTTTGTTTATAATATATTTTACCAAACTTGATAACTTTTGTGTACTGCATATTTAAATTTATATATTTTTTAAATTTTGTTTGAAAAATGTGTTTTGCCAAAAAGATTTGAGAGGTAACATATTTTCCAAGTAGGTTTTATTTTGTTAAATATACAGCCCAACTTTAGGTTGAAATCACAGAAAGTGGCAGCACAGAGCTAAATATACACAATACAGTATGTATGTAGCGGTGGTATGTCGTGTCCGGGGAGACACGTCCCGTCAGATGTTGTGCTGTCTCATGTCTGAAAATCTTGCTAACATAATTATTATCACATAAGTTTACATTTTCGTTTACTTTTTAAGAAAATATTTATTTTATGTTTTCAGAAACGTGATAAACAAGTTCACAATAATTATTAATTTAATCAGTTACTTTCTTTATCAATACATCGGCAACTTTTTTCAGCTTTTGTAAAAACTGAGTTGTGTTATGTTTTCTGAATAAAATAATTAAATTGTCCAAAACTCAAGCGCTTAAAATCGATCACGAAAAATTTGATTCATGACCAACACCTATGTCTTATTAGACTTAATGAAGTTACAAATTCGCGGCTATCAAATACTCGTGCTTACTCAGAGCGAGGAGAGGCGACCTGTATATGAGTCAGTTTGCACATCTTGCGGCGCAATCAAACCGAAATGAAGTTCCGCCGACAAGGTTATGTTAAACACCGCCAGCCGCCTGTCTGCAGCCCCAGGAACTAACGAACGTACCTCCGCTTAGATCTGCGGGATAGGTACAGACTACAGCCACAATATAATTAATATACAGCAGAGTATGTACGAGGCAGTCCGAATGAGACGCCCCCACTCAGCTTGCTTGTAAGCAACAAATAGTTCAACAAATGCAAAATGGAGCTGGATTTTTTAAGACTCCAGATGCTACAATCAACTTTTTACTAACTTACCACGTACATGGCACATACAATAATCATACTCACTATAGTCTGTTACGATAATATTAATAAGGGTCCGGTACGAATGGTTTATGGTCGCAGTAAGGGATAGTCGTTAAAACCGGTATCAAATATTCATAGACGTACTGTTCACTGTTGTGTGTGATTAAGTCGTATTACTTGTCATGTTGTCTTTATAATATTGATGTCTTATAAAGAGTATTTAATTAATAATTTATGTGCTTTCAACAAAAAGAGAAAAAATATCTTTTCTTTCCGTCTGTCGTCTGGTCACTTTATATCGCAGGGTATCTTAACCGTATGTTACAAGGATATCGGCGATGGAGCCGATATGTAATAGATTTATGTGAAGTCGGGGATACGGATCGGCCCTGCGGCCCCCTGCGGTTCAACTGCGGCCCCGTGCGGTCCACCTGCGGCCCGGAGGGAAATCAGCCGACGCCACACCGGCCTTTTACATCCGTCTGGGTAATTACTCACCGCGTGGGGTAGTGGGGGAGAGGCGGGGAATATAATATACTGATTTTCATTAACACGGAATACTGTACTAAAATTTAAAAAGGTAATAGGCATTAATAGTTTGGATACCCATTTAAAAATGTTTGAGTTTATAGTAGCTAAGATGGACAATTTAACGAGAGACATAGAGCATCTACAAATGTTATTAAGATACAAAATATACCTCACATAGAATTATAACCTTCGACGTATTGAAATCGTTGATACCTCATTATAAAATAATGAGTTTTCCAAGACTAGGTATTACATTTATGGGCGCTCTCAATACGAATAAACCGTTACATAATATTCGGTAAGCCGCATCTTCAATTTATATAAACTGTACTCACGGAGTTTCTCGTCGATTGACTTTGTATTTTTATGAGAACGGGTACCGAAATTGGTTCCCGATCGAACAGCGGGGGCGGGGCGGGCTGCGACGCAGCGCAGCGCTCCACAGCGCGGCACAACGCGGCGCAGCGCTCGTAAACCAGCGGAGATTAGCCGCGCCGTAACTCAGGACGACGTTTACGCCGCGTATTTTATTATATCGCCGGGTTATTCCAGCTTTATAGAGATTAACGCGCCGCAAGTCTATCATAAAACCTGCTCGATTGTGAAATATTACATCGAGGGCGCGCTAACCCGCCCGACTATTTCTTCGAGGATGAATATTTTCTCTCATATGTTTGTAGTGGTTTTCGGAAAACATATTAATGTTTTTATCGCTTAAAATAAGCATAAAATATACGAGCAAAATTGGTGGTAACAAATCTACAAATTTTCTAGCCGTTTTGGAGTAAATCGAAGCCAACCACAGCCGAGTGCTTCCGTAAATAGAGCTCGATTATTGAATACAGCATGTTCCGAGTTTAATATTGGAATGTGAACTGAAAACGTCCATCCGCTAGAATATTAGCCGGCGCGCGCTGTCTGCTTGCTGCTTCGCCGCTCGTCTATTTCTGCAGCAACTTACACGGCGCTTAATAATTCTTTGCACAACAGGACATTATTCCTTTAATATTATAACAGCTGCAATTGATGAATAACCATTACTGCCAACTTCTTTTCTAAGAAATAAAAATTAAAATATATATGTTACGCTCAAAGACCGAAATCGCTCAGTGAGCGAAAAATAGATCACAACGCGTTGTGGTCACAGTGAAACAGCCATGACGCGAATGTCGCGTCGTGGGTCTAATGAAAACGGCCACGACGCGTTCTGGCAATCATAAAAAGGTCATAACGCGAAATTCGTGTCGTGGCTAATATGCTATTCATTTTTCTTGATTTATTCTTGATTGATTAATCATCCATAGGTATGGAAGATTATATTTGAATTACCACGCGTACTACAAAATATCTTTTCTTTTACTAAATCACTGCAAAACGTGCTTGTCATTATATCTATATATATAAAAGAAAGTTGTGCTAGTTATGCCACTTATAACTCAAGAAAAGATGAACCGATTTGGCTGAAAATTGGTGGAGAGGTAGCTTAGAACCAGGAATAGGACATAGGATACATTTTGTCCCGGAAAAATGTAAGGTTACTGCACAATATACTTTTATGATTTTCGCGTAAACTATTCAATCTGTTTTTATGAAATTCGGTATGGAGATACCATGAGTCTCGGGAAAGGACAAGGGATACTATTTTTGTCTCGGAAAATGTACGGTTCCTGCACAATAAACTTTTATGATTTTCGCTTAAACTATTTAATCTATTTTGATGAAATTTGGCATAAAGATACTAATTTTAATCTATTGTTTTCTTAATTATACCAATTCGAATTAAATAATCATCGTTAAGATAGGACAACGTCTGTCGGGTCAGCTAGTTATTTACAAAATATCCATAGTTCCATACTATCCGTACTAATATTATCTGTCTGTCTTTCTGGCGCAACGTGTTGTTGATTTATTTTTATATATTATGTATAAGGAAAGTAATCTGATCTCAATAAATAATAAAAATATAGTTTTATTTTAATTAATATAATTTAAATATAATACTTACTACTAGTTGATGTCCGCTACTACGTTGCGCCATACAGACAGAGAGACTGACATTAATAATAATTATTAGTACGGATAGTATAAAACTATGGATATTTTATAAATAATAATGATAAAAGAAAAATATTTTGTAGTACGCGTGGTAATTCAAATATATAATCTTCCATACCTATCAATGATGATTAATCAATCAAGAACAAATCAAGAAAAACGAATAGCATAACAGCCACGAAATAAAATGATTTCTTAAGTTTTCGCGAGTATCACTCATGATATTATAAGTTTAAACACTTACGGATTTTGTCGCGGAGCACTTTTATTAATCCCGACGTTTCGGCTACTTTGCAGCGGCCGTGGTCACGGGCGGACTGAGGTGACAGGTGTCCAATTTCTTGAAGTTATCCAACTACCCGACGACTCATCAATTTTTGTTTGCGTTCCGATCTACGCAGAATGAACTCACAGTGTCTTGAAGCCGAGGTGTCATGGATTTGTGCTTGAGTTTGTTTATTACTGGATCCCAACTAGATGGCAGCACCCAACCATCTTCACGGTTAAAATTAGGGTGTTTTTTAATTTCTATGGCCTCGCGTATCATTCTTGGGCGGTATCGTGCTTCTTTTGCCAGTACTTGTGGCTTATCAAATCTTATGTAATGGCGAGGTTGATCCAGTGTGTGTTCACAAATCGCGGACTTGGTGTTTCTACGGTGTTTGACATCTGCAATGTGTTCCTTGATCCGGGTTTTGATGGACCTTTTGGTTTGCCCTATATAAGAGAGGCCACAATCACAGTCGAGTTTGTAGATTCCTGCATCTTGAAGGGGTAAGTTGCATTTCACTGATGGTAAACATTGGCTGATCTTTTTGGGCGGCTTAAAGTATGTTTTTATTGAAGCTTTCCTTAGAATGTAGCTCACTTTATCAGTGACTCCCTTTATAAACGGTAACACTGCAGGTAATCTTTCAACTGTAGCCGGCTTCACTCGGTTGCTGCTCTGTTTGCGTGGCACCCGAAGCTTATTGTCGCGTAGAACTTGTATAAATTTCGTGCCTTTTTGTGATTGCCAGAACGCGTCGTGGCCGCTTTGATTAGAGCCACGACGCGAAATTCGTGTTGTGGCTGTTTCACTGTGACCACAACGCGTTGTGAGCTATTTTTTTGCTCACTGAGCGACTTCGGTCTTTGAGCGTAACATATTATAAATAATGTTATATGTCGCAGTCGACTGGTTAAGAGCCATTCAATCAAACAGCTAGCCCTTTGACTGAACAACGCCATTCAACCACACGGCTATATAGATCTCTAAACCCTAGACGCGCAATTTTATTGCGTAATATCACGTATTGCGTAATAATATCATTGAATGTCTAAGGTTGATATTTAACCTACGGGCCGGCTAAGACTCTACAACCTATCGTCCATTATTGCATCTACATACTTTAACATAACTGCAGTCAGCAGCGACGTTTGTTCTTGATATCGCGTCATACATAATAATTGTGACAAAATCGTACAGTAATAATATATTGTGTTCCGGGTTTCATGTTTCATCGAGCACACGTTCCCGCGGGTCCGCCGCTGTTTCACAACAATTATCACAAGGATCCGCCAACGCGAGCGGATATTTTGACACAATTCAGGTCACTGGAGAAAACTCCATTCTGCGTTGCCGCTTTGATGTATTTCGATATTATTTGAATCGTAATAATTGTCTGAATCACATAAATACCTTTGATGATTTGTAAAGATGTAAATAAATGGAACATTAGGGAAATCAATTCGTTCGCAGATGGAGGATCTATAATATTTTACTTGATTTAGTTATGTCAGTACGTTAGCCTAGAGTCTAGACTCTAGATCAGCTGTCGTCTAGGCTATCCGACAAAATAACGTTGGTTCGCCATGGATTCACTATGAACTCAAAACTCAACTTTTTTTATTCAGAATAAATTTTTGCAAATATTTTCTGAAAGTCTACATGATGCCCACCACCGGTTGTATGTATGTGTGAACCCTTGTTTCGGATAGTACAATGTACTCATCCAGGAATTAACAAAATGTTATAGAGGCTGCTAAAAGATAAATCGAACATGTATTAACATATAATAAAACAACAAATAAAAATTGTTTTATTTCTGAATAGATTTGAATCAAATACTTTCAGAACGTTGTTGCTACTATGCCTGCCACTGGTTCGGAAACTAACTTTACAATATAATATCGTTTCAAATGCTTGTGTAGTTATCGTGATAAGTCCCGCGACCTATAATGCGAGGTAGACACTTGGAACAAACAGCTACGAATTACGATTAAGCTTATCCACCTTTATCCAAAATACGTCGGTAAATAGAACGCCCACTGACACCGTTCCGAACACAAATCAAATTAAAACAGGATACCTTAAATACATAATCTTGTTTAAAAGTAAACATCGGACGTAATCGCCGGGGCCCGCGGGCCGCGCCGCCCGCGCCGATTCAGTTACCTAATTGAAATCCACCGGCAAATAATTACCAGATAACTTAATTAAAGGCGAGGTGGAGTAAAACTGGTCGGAATACAGCACTCTGTAGACCGAGTCCTGTGGCCCGGGTGCTGGGGACTCTGTCGACTACTCGATTCGCTAGCAGCTAGTATTCGAAGTGATTCAGTTTCAATGTATATTGGCTGTTAATATAATTTACCGAGTTTATTTGCCGCTAGATTTCTTTAAAAACTAAGTTCATTTCTGTAGCTTTTATTGAGTTTATACCGTCTTAAATATATTTACATGGTAAGTAAACTGGAATCGATAGTACATAAATATAACGAGTAGAGTTAAGAGTAAAACAATTCTTCTGAATTTTAATTTCGTCTCAATTAATGCACGTATATGTCCAGAGTTATAGTTGGGAGTAGCTCGAGCGTGTCAGATTAGGCTTGCATAGGCTTCCGACATGACGTGTCTAGTTATCATGGTATAGAAATCAGATTTCCCACGTGGTGGGTAATTTTTTTTTTTTAATATTGAAATGTCGTCGGATCTGTCAGATGATAGGGGATGTTTAGTATATCCCAAAGAAGCTTCCATATAAAGCACTGACGATTCAAAGGTTAGGTAAGCCTGTAGGGACATTTTAAAATATAGAAAATGAAGCTTCATATTTTCTTAACTAAGCTTCGCAGATATTTTATTTTGCTCTAAACTAAATGATTTAGTCCTTGTTGTCTAAAATATATTTATAATTGACCTAAATAAGCAATTTTCTGAATATATTTTCTTTTCCGAAACTTTAAAATGGCTGCAGTTTCTGAACCCACCGCAAAAATAAAGAAACGCTCTTATTATTTTTTTATCATCTTTAACGAATGTACAAAACCTACGTCTAGGTCTCCATGACGCTCGAGTGATTACATAAATAGCACCCTCCCCTCCTCTACTATTAGACATCAACTGCCACATTCCGTACACCGGATGTCGGCAAATTGAGTTATTACATACAAACCGGACAGACACACACAGTGATTGAGTTGGCCGAGTGTATATGCGTAGCTAAATTGTATACAGCGGCGAACATTGTGCGGCGAACATTGTGCGGCGAACACAATACATACTACAGCTGTATGTTGTTAGTGCGGCGGACATCTCGGTTCCGGCTCGCGGACACACTTCCTCCACATAACTACTCGTCGTTTAGCGAGTTCCACAGAAATTAATTATATTTTCCATCAAAGCGATATTTCATGAAACGCGCTCGCAATATTATCAACAAAATCACGCCAAACCCGGGGAAGAAAGCTCGCTAATCTGAAATCTCATCAGCCAACATCGTATATTAAATATTGCGGCGACCGGCTCGGTAGTTCTGCGCGCCTGGTACTCCGGCCTAATTGAATCCCGGTGCGGGCAAATAATGCCGGATTACCGGGCCGTAGTCTTAATCGAACGCGGCGGAGGCAGGTGCGCAGCATTCCGTGTTTGTTTAAATCTAATTTTAAAGGTGAATCTCAGGACATAATCACAGGACTGACGTGGTGTGAAGCGTCCATAGATATTTAAAAGAAATCAGAAACCAAGGCCCAATATAGTCGATGAGACCAACAAATTGTGGTAACAATTAGTGGTAAGAGAATTGCGAAGCATATTGTGTTGTGTTTGAGGACTTTGAGAAATTTATACTATTTATAAATAAAAAAATAAATAAAATGTCTTTATTTCAGGCATAATAATTGTACCCATACCGATTATATAAAATATTATGTAAAATTAAAATTAAAATAAAATAATGTTGACACTGTAAAGGGGTGTCCAGTCATAAAATCACTTCTTGTTCTGGTTCATGTGAACAGAGATCCACCGCACGTACATTAAATTATTGTAGTAGTCGTCAGAGATAGCCGCGAGTATCCTATTACCAGAGCTGCGCAGTCTGTGCCAAAATGCAGCCACCCGAGATCTAATGATCGCAAAAAAGTCAGGGACTCCCGCCTCCGCAAACATACCCGAAGCACTGCAGCTTCGCGGGAGCCGCATAAGAGTTCGGTATGCATCATTATACTGAACTCTTATACGGCTCATCGACTTTTGTTTGAACGTTATCCCAAGCTGGCAGGTGTACATGCTAAGGCAATACGCCTTAAAAAGTGTGGTTTTAACGTCCCTGCTGCAGTTGGCAAAACGTCGAGCGATCATGTTTGCTCTAACGGCGAGAGCCCTGCGCTCTCGCTCAATGTCAGCGTCATCCTCCAGCCGGTCAGTCAGCAGGTGACCTAGATACCGGAACTGCTTAACAACACCTATCTCACATCCATTCAAGTACACTTTGGGTACTACCTCTGGACCCCGACCAGATGCGAAAACCATGACTTCGGTTTTGGAGACATTATATTTCAGTCCATGCGCATTCGCATAATGCTCACAGACCGATAACAGTCGCCTCAATCCTTTGATTGAGGGGCTGAGGAGCACCATATCGTCTGCGTAGCTCAGGTTATTCAAACAAACGTTTCCTATATGGCAGCCGATTCTGGTGCTACTCAGCTCCTCAATCAGGCCGTTCACATACACATTGAAGAGGTCCGGAGAGGTGACCCCCCCTTGGCGAACTCCACACTCTAGCCTATATACACTAGAGGTCGCGTCACCCCATTTCACTAAGTTAGTTTGGCCTCCGTACCAGAATCTCAACAGATCAACGACCCGCCTAGGCACCTGTGACTTGAGCAACTTATTCCATAGAATGTCATAGTTGACCAAATCAAAGGCGCGGCTCAGGTCTAGAAAGCACGCATAAACAGAAGTCTTACGGGACTTGTAGTGGTTTATGGTGCTTTTCAGAGTGGCTATAGCGGCATCCGTCGAGAGTCCGGCCCGGAAGCCAAACTGCGCGTCGTCAATTTTAATGTTATTAAGCAGTTCCGGTTGCAACAGTCTCTCTAATATTTTGCCGACAATTGTACCTAAGGATATCGGCCGGTAGTTTGACGCAGAACTCAGGTTACCCGTTTTATTTTTGACGATAGGAGTGACTATCGTTCTCATTAGCTCCTCGGGTAAGTACGAGTACTTAATACAAAGATTAAATAATCGACTTAAATGTCTAGTAATTTTGTCGCTGGCCCACACTATGTGCTCGATACTGAGTCCATCATGCCCCGGCGATTTACCACGTTTCATACTCATTATGACCTTCGAGATATCCTCTGGTGTAAATTCTATGACATCATTATTAGGACAAATCTCAGTATCAAACACATATTGCGCATCCAGAGGACTTATTCTAAATTTACGAGCAAATAATTCAGCTATATCAGACTGCTGCTGGCAGCCCTCCACCGATACAGGTAAATTTTGTTTATAGTTGAGTTTCTTAGTAGCATTCCAAAATTTAATAAAGTTTTTATTCTTTCTATGTAAAGCTAAAATATTCATTTTAATACTTTCCTCATTTTTTTGACACCATTTAATTTTGTTTTTAAATTCTTTCCGACTTTTGCACATGTTTTCGTAATCTGTACCGCTGGAGGGCTTGCCAGCGACCATCCAGCACTTAAAATAAAACCTAGCTCTCTCGTGGCTGTCTCTGACGTGGTAGTTCCAGCCTGGTAACTCCTTACCTCGTCTGTGTTCACATGAACCAGAACTTACAATTGCAGCGTTTTGTAATACGTCAATAATATGCCTATAATGTCGATCAATATTACTATATTGATATTGTAAATGTTCACAATTAAAAACGTTTTGACAATCACATGAAAAATAATCAGGAAATATATCTAAATTATTATAACAAAATTCCCCATATAAATTAATTTGACTAGAGTTTCTCTCGCCCCATCTTACATACTTCAGGGCGTCCGGCTTGTAGGAAATGCTAGGACTTATCGTGGTTACTAAAATATCACACACTATACTTAACGGGTGGTGGTCGGACCAGAGTACGTCATGGGTGACATAGGCATCTACCACAGTATCCCATGCGGCCTTTGTTGATTATACGAAGTTCACAATGTGAGTACTGTAATAGACTATTGAGTATATAACATCGTCGTCCGTTCTCAGAGTGCACCGTCACCGCACGTCGCCCGCCGCCGGTGCGGGCGGTAATGTGTATTGATGGCGACGCGTCACTCTCGCGGATGTCGCGCGTTACCGCCGCCACCGCGACCGTGTCGCCGGTTATAATATTACAGCGGACAAACGATGGGCCGTTTAGTTTACAGAATAGGTGACCATTTCGTGGGTGAACAACAGCGACGCTAAACATAAATGGCCAATAGGCAGACAGGAAAACTTTCGTATTTTTAATACGCAAGGTCCACGCAAAACCTGACTGGGTTATAACTTTACAGGATCTCTTCGGTTGAGAGCTGGCCCATGTGCATCGAAGTATGGCTCATGGCTCCACCGTGAAAATTTGCACCAATAAGTTGCAGATTTTCACATTAATCGTAAATCTTTCATACTACGGGATTCATGATAGGCTATACATCTCCCGGCAGCTCGGGCTGGATCAAAATATTAGCCCAGTCAATCGGCTGCAATCGATTTAGCGCAAACGACGCTGTGTACTCAGCTTTTTTCAAAATTTCATGAGCTCTGCACCGCGGTAGGGTATTCTGGACCCTACGAGAGTATGTTTAGGGTGTATAATATGACGACAAGGGGTTGTTTTTATCCACGAGGCCGGTGAATTAGTGATGAGCGTTCGGCGGCGGGCGGAGGCGCGCAGGTAGCGCGGCGCGGCGCGGACACAGCGGGGTATTACATCACTCACTTGTCAGACTCTAATGTCTATCGAACTGAAAATAGTCCATTGAAATGTTATATTTGCTTTGCATTTATTAGAGGACGCAATTTTATTTTTGGAATATGTTGGGGGGGGTCAATAGAAGCTTAACCTCAAGTTTGTGGGGTCGCCACTCTTGTCCCCCGGCCGCCATCTTGAAAAAGGGGGCGACAACACTATTTTCGTGATATCACGAAAATAGTGTTGTATTAGAGAATTCAAGTTTCCAAAATATTTTGGAAATTTAAATCCCCCGCAAAAATAAAATTGCGTCCTCTAATAATGCTATATTCGGTCCTTAAATTGTAACATTTCAATGGACTAAAATCACCTGAGAGGACTTGACGGCACAAGACATAAGAGTCAGCATCGTATAAATATGAACTCCGAAGTAAAGCAACACCGGGTATACTCTACAAGGCACTACAATGGCCTTACCAGCGAGTCTCCGTTTTTTAAATCTTACTAAAATGTATCACCGGCTGTCTTGTCTTAGTTACCCTAATACTAAACAATATTGCAACTCACCGATGCCTCGTTAATTATTATCTTATTACAATAATAAAGTTTGAAGCCGATTGATGTAATAGCACCCCTAAGCTTCCGAATAGCGCTGGAAGGCAGGGGTTACGTAATACCATCCATATAAACTATACGAGGGTCCGTCTTATTATATTTAGCTCACGAAGCCAATAACAACTATCGGGCCATCGATACGCCCGAGATGAAATGCCTCCGCAGACCTTTTAGATAAAACCGGACGCGGAATTTTATTAATGTAGATCGAGGGTTATTTTTTACATTTACCGGATTCTGCAAGTGATAAATTATAAATGAATCCCGCGGACCGTGTCATGGTGTCACGCTCGCGTGTGACGTGTCACTCCGATGTCGCGCGCCGCGGCCGCTCCGCCAGCACACGTGGATTCAATAAACTATTATCGCTGCCGAAAATTGAATATTCAGCGATTTTATTAAATAAAGTTTTTAATCCCATCGATATTTATAAAAAAATAATTGGAAAATTAAATACTACGCACACCACACAGTTAAACACTATCGTTCCCTAGCGCCCCTCATTTCTATACATTGCGATATCTACTCGACAAGCTACTCTTGTAGCATATTTTGTGGTCGCAATAACTAAAATTATGTAGTTCATTCTTTTAAATTGTTCTACATTCAACCTGGGACGATACTGATGATGTATAATAATAATACTCCCCACACCGGTTTCGGTGACGGTGGCCGGTTTCATCGAAACCAGGCCAGTTACGCAGGAGTAATTTTATAGTGTCCTGTAGCCCTAGCATGGTCACCAGTAGAAATGCGAAAGTATAGACTAACCGTGGACCTCCGATCTTTACCGCGGCTAATCGCAACCGACTAAAATTCAATTAAAATGCCACTTTATGACAGACTATAGTATATGTCATAAAGTATTATTTGAATTTTTGGGACTATAGTGTGTCATAAAGTGGCATTTTAATTGAATTTTTCGGAACGAAAAAAGATCGGAACGGCACCTTAAGTTTATCTCCACAGTTTGTCTATACTTTCGCATTTCTACAGGTGGCCATGCTAGGGGTACAGGTGTCAGGTGTGTGCGCAGTACACAAGAGCACTCTCTATTCCTTTACTCTCATAACCCAGTGGGACGGCAGACGACCGGCGAGAGATAAGGCGCAGGACTTCATCATCTCGCAGGATCATCTTACTTGTCTAACAATCAGGTGATCCTGCCTGCATTGTCCTAACCAAACTTGGAAATATTATGTTTTCAACGCAGGAATCGAACCCACGACTTCCGAGTCAAGAGCCGCGCTCTATACCACTAGACCTCGGAGGACTGATGATATGTGTACAAATCGACACGACTCGTGCATTTTATTTCAACGAGAAACATAAAATGAACGTTCGTCTGCCGCCGCCCAACGAGCACCGGGCAGCGCGCTCGGCGCTACTCAATCCAATTACACGAGTTTAAATGAGTTACCGAATGAAATATATTATCTATATATATAAAAGAAAGTTGTGTTAGTTACGCCACTTATAACTTAAGAACGGATGAACCGATTTGGCTGAAAATTGGTGGAGAGGTAGCTTAGAACCAGGATTGGGACATAGGATACATTTTGTCCCGGAAAATGTACGGTTCCCACACAATAAACTTTTATGATTTTCGCCTAAACTATTCAGTCTATTTTTATGAAATTCGGTATGGAGATACTTTGAGTCTCGGGAAAGGACAAGGGATACTTTTTGTCCCGGAAAATGTACGGTTCCAGCGCAATAACCTTGTATGATTTTCGCTTTAACTATTTATTAATCTATTTGATGAAATTTGTCATGAAGATACTAATTTTAATCTGTTGTTTTCTTAATTATACCAATTCGAATTAAATAATCATCTTTAAGACAGGACAACATCTGTCGGGTCAGCTAGTTACATTATAAACTAACCACATTATAAGAGCTCAGTCACACTCGCTGGAGATGACATTTGTAGTTATATTTTAAGTTTTGTTATTTTGTTACTAATAAATAACTATTGTGGAAAATTTCATCTGAAAAAGTTCATCATCAGTCGGTTACATTATTTTCTAATAACTTACTAATATAATATTTTTAGGCCCGTACCAATATTACACCATCGGGTAGATAATATTTAAATTCAGAGATGCTAGCCTTGCATAATTCTTGGTTCTTGTTTGTCGAAACACTTTTCTTTATAATAATAGTTTATATTAATATATGGAAATACAAATTATATTATGTCCTTTAACCAAGGGCAAGTGCTTTACTTTTACACTTGATCGCGCTGCAGTAACTATGCTGTAGTTACTGTAACGCGATCACGGGCCTGTAAAACGTGTCTATCCATTCAAATATTACGTATCTTAGGAAACCGTTCAGGCACACTCCTATAACATCGACTTATTTCATAACAATCTAATAACAATATAACAATATCCCTCGAGTACAGAAGTCAGAAACGCTGACGTTTCTGACTTCTGAGAAAACTCCTCACAAACAGTCGCTAGCGGTGCTCGGTGTGAGCTGTGACGTCACGGCTGCTGGGGTGGGGGGATGACGTCATCGGTGCGGGGGAGCAGGGGGGTGATCTCCCTGGAATTACGAGCTCGCACTAGTAAACTGTAAACTGATAAACCACCCGAGTATTTCGATGTGATGTCAAATATTGATTATTGACCACTAAGTTTATTTAAATTCGTATTTAGTACCTTGTTAGATTTCTACACGAACGAAGCGGGCAACATCTATTGAAGAAGCAAAACTAATTTCAATGTCAAGGTATAATTTTGTACCCTTGAAAATGTTAGCAAACTTTGTGAGTAAGAGCAATGTTCCTGAAACACAAACGATTTATTTTTTTGTCTAAATATCAAGTTTTGAGTGACTTATCTTTAAAGATTTCATTGCAAGTGATCTTTCAAATACGTAGAGGAAAACTAGATTAGTTAATTCATTTGAGCACATAACCCATGTACGTTGTTCAGACAAAGCATAAAAGGACAAATTAATAACACAACTACTGCATCTGTTGTACAGCACATCGAATACTCACCTCGATACGAAACAAAATACGTAGTAATTGTGGAGCAAAGTGCGACCCAATTACATCGCACAATCACAATTGTTTGTCAAACATGCTCACAAACACCCACACGCTCGAGACTTGTCACTCCTGGGTACTTACTCCAATTGTGTTCGATAATTTCAACAGCGAAGTTAGATATAAAAAAAGTGGCAGACAGACAGATGACGAATCTGTAAGTTTTTTTTCATATTTTGTCTACGGAATCCTAAAAAGTGTGTCGCCAAGTGGCATTGCAATTGCGTTGCTTTACGTCAAGTTCTATACATAATACAATTTATAGATATCTCACTTCGCTGGCGCCACAATCGAATGTTGTTTGACTAAGCACCCAGCCTCGAGTCGAGTTCGATCTTAATTATCGCGTTTACTCTAAATACTAAAAGCCTTCGTCGAGCTCCACTGAGACGTAACAAACATCATTACAATAATTACAGAGCGAAGTAGACTGTTTATAATATCATTTGCGCCGCTGTATTTTCACTTTTCACTAATTACTCGCTCCCTCGTTAAAGAAAAGTTACGCGTAGAGGCTTAGAACATTCCAATTATTATGCTTCCGAGACAATTACACTAAGTATAATGTACTTCAGTGTGTTCCAACTTGGGGTCCGTGCGGCGGTGCCATCTCTGGAATATACATAATGCAAAATTTTCCCTGTTTATTTTTTTATGGAGATTCGTGAAAACTTAATTGATTTCCTAGGGGTTCGGGGCTGAAAAAGGTTGGGAAACACTTGATGTAATTCACTTATTTATATAACTTTTTGTCGACGATGACAATCATTGTCGAGTGCTACAAAACTTCAGTCAATATAGATAATAATAGAGCCAGACTGGTGAACTCACCAGGATTTTTGCAACAAAGATTATTTACTTTTACAGAGAAATATATTGGTAATATTTACGTCAAAGGTGAAGATGCTGATGATGATGATGATGATGATGACGGTGGTGTGAGGTTCGTTGCCGGGTCAATGACTAATGAGTCGCGCGCCGTGCCGATATCGTCCGTACTCCGCGCTCGCCGCTCATCACACCACACTGGATACGGCTGACTATTATTGCATTGTCGCTGCCCTTGCTAGCAATAAAAGAAATAATATCTATAATCAAACAAATTACAATATATTTTATAATATCGAAAGATCTGTTAAAATTTTTTTAAACGACCGAACTTTGTTATGTCAACTTAACTCTCTCGAATTGATGTCAAACGTTTCCTTAAAAGATACAACTGGTACTCGATAAGAATTTCCAGAACCATAATGTGTAGGGCCCTTTAACGTCGCTTTAAGTGCCTTACAGATGTACGAACTTAAAGCACGCGGGTTTTAGGGCCTTCCCCCGAGCAAACGACCTTGGCCATACACTTGCCGCGTTGCCGAGATCGCAACCTATTATTTTTACTTATCTCAGTGCAAAATTGTCCTTAAAAAAAATTAAAACGGGGAATATGTAGTTTATCATATTGTCAATCTATTGGCGTGAGTTTCAAATAAAAGTAATTTGTAAATGCTAAGGAGATGCTGAATTTATGCTTGAATTTTAATAAATTGGTATTACTTTGGAAGCTGATATCATGAGTATAATAAACAAAAATAGAAAATTTAAAACGGGGAAAGGAATGTTGAGATACTGAAGATTATTGCTGTATTTTTATTTTAACTTTGTAGCTTTCAGATTATTAGTTTATAAGGTTTTAAATACGGTAAATTACGGAATCTCCGGAGGGAACGCCCTTAAGTTCGTGAACTTACTCAGTTCGCAACGTTGACACACGAGAATCGCTCACACTGGATTACTATGCCCCCAGGCTCACGGCTCTTTACCGTACCCATAAGTACGTCGACCCATAAGTCCACGCACTTACTCGCACGTCTGTCACCCCCTTTAATGTTGTCTATGTACACGGTTAATGGCAAAGGGTGGTCCACATATTTCACAATACAAACTTCGTGACGTCAAATTCTTGAGTTTTCGGTCGTAAATCATGGAGTCCTGGTACTTTGTTAATACGTGTCATGTTGCTGCGCGCCGGGTAACTGTGTTAGCAGTTCGCAACTCTGTTGATAGTCACCGGAGCGTCCACAAAAAAGTTTTCAGACTCGTTTCGAACTGTTCCTCGGACTCAAATTCAAACTCTATTAAGGTCATTTAATTCGTTATTCAAAGAATTTTTTCGGGTAGTGGATATTAAGTTTAAGTCATTAAAGAAATTATTAATAACTCCTACACCGGTTTCGGTGACGGTGGTCGGTT
This sequence comes from Polyommatus icarus, assembly GCA_937595015.1. NCBI lineage: Eukaryota > Metazoa > Arthropoda > Insecta > Lepidoptera > Lycaenidae > Polyommatus > Polyommatus icarus. Next base: position 18,779,512 of record OW569336.1, on the reverse strand, counting down.
TCATTGAAACCAGGCCAGCTACGCAGGAGTCATTTTATAGTGCCCAAGTGTGTGCGCAGTACACAAGAGCACTCTCTATTCCTTTGCTCTCATAAGTCATAACCCAGTGGGACGAAAGACCGACACGACTGGCGAGAGATCAGGCGCAGGACCGACTTATTACATGCCCATCTGACGCATGGATCATTATCTGTCAGACCATCAGCCTGCATTGTCCTAACCAAACTCGGAATTAACAAGTAGCCGCGCTCTAAGCCACTGGGCCACGGAGGCGTTCCAAAGAAATATATTATATTATATTAAACTCATTAAAATACTTATTTTATTTAAAAGCAACAGCTTTTTTGTAACAAAACGGTGAAGAAAATATAAGCGAGTAAAAAGTGTCGTCCGCCGGCGACGCGCGACGTGTACTCGGTCGGGGTGGATTTTTATTTCATTTCACACGAGACAGTCTACAACTCTACACTTTTTGTCCAGTAATCAAGTTAGTTTTGTTCTCGCCGCGGAAAATGTAGCGAAAAACACGACGTTGTATGCGTCTATATATTGTTGTTTTTTGCTTTTTAATTGCTGCAACTGAAATACTTTGTGAAATCAACTGTTTATTTCGTGGTTTTTGAAATTCCGATTGATAATAAACAAATGGAATGATAATATGCAACGAAGTCTTTGTAATAGTGTTTTTAACTTTTTACCCTTTAAGTATTTACAGTGTAAACTCTATTTAACGTCACTTAAGGGACCGTGCATTTTATGACGTTATATAGAGTGGCCGAGTGGTGCTTTTTCGTCAATATTTTCTATGTTTGTAACATGTTTAACTGAGAATATGATAACGAATACATAATAATCCATGACTCCTTATTATTAGTTAGGGTCTAAAACAGCCTACACGTGCAATCAATCTCAATTTGTAAACAAAAGAACGAATTTCTTAGAAAGTTCTGTATGCATGATGCCGAAAGTCGAGTTTATTGCGGGCTAGGATAACAATGCGACAAAAAAACGTACACAGCAGCGCAGTTTTTACTAATTTTAGTAATTTAAAAGGTACTTCTTACTGTTCATTTGTTGTGATGATGTCGTTATTGGGAGTGGGTGTGATGCTATGTAGAGTCATCATTGTATGGTAGACCAGCTAAACCAAACAAAGTCCAATGATTTCGACGCATTAGAGAGTTTGTCGTTAAATAGAGTGACGTTACATGGAGTTTACACTGTATTATTTTTTCGTATTAAATATTTTCTGAGGGCGGATAATGGGGTCACCTCATAACAGATTAAGACGTGGCCTTCTCCAGCGCGTCGGCAAAAGGTCGCCTCATCAGTTATTAACACGTGCGTCGTGCACACATAACGCTCACCGAGCACCCTGTATCACCCTTCCTGTCCCTGTATAGTCTGTCACCTTACACAGGACTCAGTCCGCCGCACACGACACGATTTATCGTAACAATTTGCGCTGCACATTTAAATAATGTATAATATTATGTCAACAACAAACGATAAAATTTGCAATGATTCATCGTAAACTCGATCATCCACGCCATCTAAGATGTATATTATACAAAAGAGTGTGTTCCTCGTCGCACTTAATCAGCTAAATCGTTTTTTTAAGCTATACAGAAACTTTGAGTCTCGAAAAAGGACAGAGTTAGTTTTATTCCGGAATGAACGGTCGCTGGCCGCTGCTCGTTGGCGCAACTTAGTTTCGGGGAACGTGTAATCGATCAATGAATCTGTATAGTGCATAGGTCCGCACCGATAAATCGCTCCGATATAAAGTATCGTATGTAGCGCGTTTAACGCGGGCTAAATGTCCCGCCCTGTACGGCTCGGAGGCGTCAGCTATTTACATACTAAAGGTCAGAGTCGATCGTCTGTTTATTTAAGGGTTTTCAGTTACCAAGGCCTGCTCAATAAACCGTTATATTTTATAAGTATCTGCAGAAATAATATATTCTATACACAATATAATATTACGTTCACGAATTGTGTGCGTTACTTTTTAATGAAGTTAATAATAACATTTTGTACCGATTACATTAAAAAGAAGGCTCCAGATACTTGTGACAAAAATGATAAATAAGCTATATATTCCGTTTTTTGTATAACTACTGGTATACTAGACGTATCTTAACTGAAATAGTGCTTATCCAGAGCCAGAATCTAGTGATGCCTGCTACTGTATCAAAGGATACAAGGGCTAAGACATTCCACTTTCCATTCTTGGTTTTATAACTCTACATCTTAATGTAAAACTACACAATCTTTGTTTCAATAATATTGAAAAGTGTGATAAGGTTTCAAGTTGACATGAGAATTTAGTTCTAACATATTCATATTTAGAGTTACATTGTCCCACATGAAGTTCTGTTTCACATCTCACAGTTTTGACGATAGCGTGTTAGAATGTAGATTGTAGAGCTGCCACAGGCTGTCAGCAGTCAGCACAGCCTACTGTAAGTACATAATTATAGCGCTAGAGTACTAATGAAGTGACGAGTCGCGGCGCTTGCGTGACGGCGGGCGGCTCGCGTGACAACTCGTTCATTGTTATTATACACAGTAGTTTCTATGAAAGTGACCCTTACGCCTTAGTCAATGAGGTCCTGCCCCAGGTAGAACAACTCCGAACGCCCCGTAGCGTGCTCGCCACCAGCTTTTGGAAGGACATTATACAACCCACTCGTAGTCCACGGAAATATTGCTCTATTTTCATTCATTGCTATTTACGAATGTTCATTCATAATTAACGTCATTAACTCATAAACAATTTTCACAATTTTCGTATATATACAATATACATGTATTATAATGGAATGAACGCTATACCTACGTTAATACAATATCTTAATAAGCTTGATTTTCAATTGACATAAGACTTAGAAAGCTATTGGATTCGTGGCCGAAATGAGGGTTAGAAAATTAACCCCATGAATTGTTTTCAGATAACGTACCTAATTAATAGTTCCCACTTAGTCCAATCTATACCTCCAGGCTCCAGATAAATTTAATCATAGAGTATTGTTACGTGCTAGGGTTCGATGATTCGGAGAGAAAGACCTGGTGACTCTCTTGAAGACTTTATTCACAAACACTAGCTCACACTAATCACTGAGTCCAAACACTAAGCACTAGATCCAAATCACTGAGCACTATCACTGTTCTAGGTCGTAGCCGAGTCACTATCACAATCACAATCACTCACTATTGATCACTTGTTACCTATATAATTCGGTTGAATTAATATTACGTAAAGTCAATGCTAGCCGTAATTTGCCGGTTGAAACCTGTCTATAAATCAATTTTCCTGACAGTACCTACATAAGATGCTCTTGTTTCAGTCAGCGCAAGTCATCGCGGTGCGGTGCGGTGCGGTGCGGTGCGGTGCGGTGCGGTGCGGTGCGCATGTGATTGCATCCGTGATTGGCGGATTAGCGACTGTTTACTCTGCTGAGTGATCAGTTGTTGGAATTGCGGTGTGGTTATGTAATATCGGTACGTAATTGATAATGTCTAACTAAGGAGATTAATTTACGACAATTTGGCAACTGGAGGTATTATTAAGTAAACTCGATTTGAACATCGTACTAGATCCTATTTGTAGCACCTTTTAAAAACAACACAGGAATTCAGCGCCCCGTATAATAAATTGTAAAGTTTCATACGGTGCCGTATCCCTGTGATTAATGACCGCGGCGGGATGAGTAATGCGCGCCTCGTGCGGTCGTCTGACCGCGAGTGTTTTGTCTTCGCGCAGAACGACCGCGACCCCCGTGTGCCCGTGTCGTGTAAATATTAAAAGTTTGCGGGCCGGTTCAAGTGGAAGGCTACACGCTCCCCGGGCCGCGGTGGACGAAACGACGGCACAAAGGTGAAAATTAATTTAAGTTCGGGGTGAAATTACCGGCGCGGGGCGGGGCGGGGCAGCGGGGAGCGGGGGCGCATTGTGCCGCGAACAAAGCCGCGCGGAAAACCGTCCGTTACACAAAATGTATTTAAACAAAAAGTCCCCGCTGTCAGCGTCGGGGGAACGGCGCGCGGCGACGGTACGCGTCTTTACTGTTCTTGTTGTTGTAGCTTCATTTGCACTGGAAAATTTTGTCGCCGAGCACGGAGCACCAGGCAACATTCTTAGTCGCTCCATCATCTTAATCTAATATTGGCTATCTGGCTCCATCAAAAAAGTACTTCATCGTGAAAAAAATGACATGAACGAGGATAAAAACACCCTTTCTCGGATCAAGGCTTCATCACAAACAAATCGGCAGGCTTTAGCAATGGAAGCTTTTTTGAGAGAACCATCTACACAAAAACCAGCAAATAAAAACAAAAGATATAGGGCCGATTTCGGGTAAGTGCTCCCGCCAAAACTCAGACTGGCCCAGAGCCCCGAAGATCACATAATAAATGCCTTCCTCGAGTTCCAAGCGATAATAAGAGCAAATAAGACCATAAATCTCTTGACCTGCAATAAGATCATGCAGGCCTATCAGCGAAAAAATCAAAAGCTGTTAGAAGTGAGACTCGAGGATGCAAAAGCTGCCATATACGACAATGTCAGCTCCACAATAATTGCCGGGGCGATGACAGGGCAGTATATGGCGGCATTAAGCGCTGACTGTGGGTTCGTGGTTCTGGACGAGGATGAGACAAAACGCACAGGAACACTCAAATTTATAACAACATCTGAGGATCCAAAAGTGGTAATAGCAAAATGTACCAGAATAATACTGGAAGACAGGATACTAGAAATGGCAGAAGTCCTATCTGGGGACCCTGAATCCAGCATGAACTGGGACATATTCGCGAGACCCATCAACTACTCGTGGGTCAATGGGGTTCCTGGATGTGGGAAGACAACCTGGATCGTTAATAACTTCAATGAGGAAACAGACGTTATAATAACAACGACGATCGAAGCAGCCGAGGATCTAAAGCAAAGGCTATCACTACGAACTGGCAACAAAGTTAAAGATAAAGTTCGTACCATGGCCTCTTTGCTGGTAAATGGGACAAAAGGAGTCTACAAAAGGTTAATAGTTGACGAGGACCTCATGAATCATTTCGGCTCAATCGTCATGGCGAATCAGTTAACAGGCGCCAACGATGTCATCCTCATTGGAGATATTAACAAACTTCCGTTTATAGAGCGTGAAAACCTCTTTAAACTTAATTACACTCGTCCAAACCTGGTAACCAGCATCACCCAGGAGTTGTCTTGCACACACAGGAGCCCTATGGATGTGGCATACGCCCTCAACATGGTCTATAATAACATCTATTCATCGAAGGGAATTGTGCGGAGTATACAGGAGCGAGAATACCTAAAAACGATCTAAATACCCTGTATCTTGTCCACACACAGGAGGGGAAAGCAGTCCTCACTAGTACAGGCTATGGATCGGGAACGGACTCTCGCGTCCTCACAATCCATGAAGCTCAGGGATTAACGAGTCCTTCGGTGATTATCATACAGACCAAGTCCCGAAAGCTGGCAATCCATGACAGCGTTCCTCATGCAGTCGTAGCTATATCCCGGCACACTAACACCTGTGTCCATTACACTGACACTGATGGAGACGCTGTGGCAAGCTTCATAAAAAGAACCACGGAAGTGTCAACCGAACACATAAAAGATTACAACATAAAAATGGCTATAAAAGACAGAAACGATAAAGTCCTAAGCCACATAGCGGGTCGTGACCTGTGATCCTCAGAGATCGGCAGAAATAAAATACCAATTAATAAAAGGTAAACCTTATACCTATATAACCTGGCGATTCCACTGGCTGGCAACTGGTAGATTCGACACAGAACGATATCCTTTTAACACCCTAGAAACTCCACCCAGCTTGAGTGACCCCTCTCCACCAAGCTAATGTCACAACAACTAAAGGCAAAGGGTGGAGCAGCATAAAATCTAAGGAAATCGAATCGGAAATCGAAGGATCTACCGCCCGCCACACTGGCACCACACCGTTCAAAACATTAATATTATAATTATGTAATTTTTTATATTTAGTTATTATATGTATATATCATATTATATATAATCTACTCTATTATATATATATATATATATATATATATATATATATATATATATATATATATATATATATATATATATATATATATATATATATATATATAAATAAAAAGTCCATAGCGTGATGGACTGCAATTAATTAAAATTAATAATAGTGCAGTCGCCAGAGGTTTTAACCTCCGAAAGTTGTAATAGTGAATGGATTTTTGTTTTTGAGGCGTCATTTTCGTTTTTACTCTATAACTTGCAAAGTTTACCAAAAAATTTTTTGTGCTTTTAGTTTTTTAGTTACTTAATTAAAAATTAATATTTCACCATATAAAACCGGTCCAGAAAAAATTTTTTTCTTGTTCCTGTTATTTAATGACTCTTATCTGATTGTTTACGTTAAAAATTAACCAAATACACAATTTTTAAAAAAGAAAGTTTGCTTTGCTATGCTAAATACAACTATAAGGTTTTTGCAAAGTTTTTAGAGATTAACGCTCGTCGTAACCAAGATAAAAGGGTTTGGGTGGATTTAAGGGTTGTAACGAAAAGTGTGTTAAACTTACTTGTTGTGCGTATTTAATTTTTAGAGAAATGATAACTTTTAAGTACTTAAAAATGTTTAAATGTCTCCAAAAATGTGTAAAATAGACCGAAAATATTTTTCTATATTTGTTGAGAATTTATTTAAGTCAGAGCTAAACCATTAAATGCATCGACAAATGAAAGACTTTTTCTAGTCTTTGAAATATTTTTAAACTTCCTACTTAAAGCCAGAAATTGGGTGCTACAAATCTCACGTACATACTAAAGACGCATGCTGCGACCTATGTTTGGAAAATGCTTACCTGAATACAAAAAATATCAGTTCTTAACCTAATTTGTATTTTTTTCCTTTAAGTATGTTTTATCAAATATAATTAATGAAAAAAAAAATCAATTTTATTCTGTAAAAACCTAACCAAAAGAAATAAAATACAGATTTTCTTCGAAATATCCGTGAAAAGTTTGTGCTACATTTTCAAAAAAAATAATAAAGTAAGAGCTAAAAAGTTATACACATTAAGAAATAGAAGGCTTTTTTAAGCCTAAAAAATAATTTGAAAATTCCTATTTAAAACCAGAGAAAAATAGGAACGCCATTTACCTGGCGAGGCGCACAACAAGCACATTTGGAGGTATGCTCATCTACATACAAAAGTATCAATTTTAAATCTAAATTATATATTTTTTCAACTTATTTTCTTTCTTTGGAATATAAGCAACGATACAAATCAAGAAAATAATAATATACACACCGGCAAAATTAGAGGAACATAACAAAATTATTTTTTTTTTGAAAATTATTCGCTGTTTTTTATATATTTATTTATTTATTAAATAATTGACGATTAAAAAATAAAACTTATATAAATTTAGGGCATAAAAACGTGTAAGATAGAAAAAATCTGCAAAAATCAAAAATTAAGAAAAATAAATATAAATATAAATAATAAAAATTTTTACTTAAGAAATGCCATGTTTAAAGCGTGTAATGCCTTCTATGGATCTCAAGAGGGTCTGGATACGCCATTCCATGCTTGCATTTTGATTGTCGATCATTTCCTGTGGGATATTCTTCTACTCCTCCAGTAGCGCCAACTCGAGCTTCTGAACACATTTTGGAGCTGGAGTTTTAACTCGTACCGTTCACCCATTGATGTGCCACACGTCCTCAATTGGATCCACATCCGTAGACCATGCTGACCTCTCCACCTGGGCTACGCCAGCGTCATTTAGGTAATAATACCCGATTTTTTTACTCTATGGACGCGCATAAAATTAAAGTTACTGCCTAAAACTTTGTAAAAGGCACAACATGCAGTTCTAGGATGTTTGTGCTATAGCCCTGTACTGTCAAAGTACCATCATTAACAATCATCAGCTCCGTGCGGGCTCCAAATCATATGCCACCCCAAACCATTACGAAGCCTGCATGATAGGCCACTGTGTCCGTTAAGTTTGATGGTCTATAGCGTTCCTTACGATTTATCCACATTCTTTATCGCCTGTCAACAAAATTTACACAGAGTTTGCTCCCATCACTGTACAGCACACGATTTCACTAACTTGTTAAATTTCACGCGCAAATCTTAGCCTGGCTCTTTGCGGTCCTGTCTCAAGTTTTGGTGCCCTTGCTGGCACTTTTGAGTTTAATTTAACTTCTTTGATTCTTCTTCTTACTGTACAATCACTTACACGTCCATCTCGGACCTGTTCCGACAGGTTTCGTCTCTGCAAAGCAGTTTGAGGTCGATTTCTTAAGGCTTGTACCCTTACAAAACGGTCATCCTGAACCATTGCCACCCGAAATCTGCCTTGTTCTCGTCTCCGGACGTAAGATCCAGTCTCTCTGTAGCGTTGAAAGTTGCGATGGACCACGAAAGCCGACACACCTAAGGCCTGACTGACCGAACGGTAGGTGTGACCTTTCTCTATCGTGGTTACAGCTCTAGCAGTCGTAAATGCTGTAAAATCACTAATTTTGTATCTAAGCAATGTGTTCTTCCAAAAAGCAAACAATCAAATGAGCTGGCATGCCTTGCATCCCGCTAAAAACGCCATTCTTATCAGAAACACTTACAACGTCAATCATCGAAAAACACTTAGTAGGGCATAATTGCAATAAAAATCTGTTAGCTTCCCAGTTGTGTTCAATATTTTATTTCTTAAATGAGCTTAGAAACTATAAAAAAGGATTTCACACAGCCCGACCCACTTGAATTCAAGTTGTGGCCCTGTTTACCTATGTTCCGCTAATTTTGCCGGTGTGTGTATATTTTATTATTTTGCTATATGTATATTTAAAAGAAAGAAATATGCAAATTTTCTTCAAAATTTTACAGTTTATGAGTTTACTTGAAGTGGAAGAGAATAATTTAAAAATCACATTCCTTTTTTTCTTTTTAATTTTCATCCATTATTGCAAAAATCGGAGGTTAGCACGATTTTTACGCTCTGGGAACTCCACTATAATATTATATCAAATATCCTTGGTGCGAAAAATCTAATTAATAAAATAACAAAAAAAGGATATGGGCGAACAGCCCATAGACGGCCCCAATTTTATAATAATAAAAAAACATTCTTAGTCGCCGTTTTTATATCACCGCCTAGCCAAGTTCGTGGTATTTAAAAGAGCTTGGAAGACGAAGACTTACTTTTGTAAGAATCATACTTTCTATAAAAATGAGACCTAATTCAAATGTTAACAAAATAAAAGTTGTGTTCACTTTAACTTAACAGACTTTTAATTTTAAATTTAACCATACATAGAGAATGTAAAATAGAGCTCCAAGTGGAAAGTTTTGTAGCAGAAAACTACTTTTGGCCAGCAGCACCCGAGGGATCCGCTGGCCGCTACACCGACCGACCGACGGTGAATCGACCGCTTTTAAAAATTAAAAACCCAAAAAGCAATTGAAAACAAAAGAAACTAGATAGTACCAGTTCGAGTGTTACATTTTAAAGACAACAGTACAGCTTCGTGTTTAGAACTAAGATAGTAGATTTTAAATATTGGAATGGATTTGTGTCACAAACTTAAACAAAGGCTACTTTTATAGTCTTTAAGCTGTTTTAGCAAGACAAAATTATGTTAATATAGCTTCTGAAAACCGTAGATTTTGTGACGATACAAATTGTTATATATTTTAGTTTTTTTCATGACTCAATGTGTCTTCATATCGATATAAATAATTAATTGATTCAGTGGTTACATCGTGAAGAATTGTTTGACAGGCTCGCTTTCTCAGTATAATATGGATCCAATTAATATTGCAATACGTAATCGTGCGGATGGGGCTAATCGTAGAAGAAATGGAACATTGCCCGAAACGAGGTCAATATTATAAATAACGAGTGCGGGACTTCTCCCCTGCTCCCCCCACACCCCCCGGCGGTAATTACTATAATCTGCTCAGCCAAATTGCTTTCACAAGATCTCCACATATTAATTACGGGGCCCAGGGTCGCCGGCTGCGGGGAATAAATCCGCGCCTTTGATATCTCTCCCACCTCGCACGTCCTCGCAACTCGCGAGCGTCTAATTACATCGAGTAATTAAAATTTGAGGCACGATTTCATTATAATACGTGTGTTTTAAGCAGCCCCGTGACTTTATCTAAGTGTACAAAAGGAAATCTGGCGAGGTACATGCTTATATAATTTGCCGGTATAAAGTACCATAAAGCCCTTCAATTAGCTTAATAACTCTACTGTATAATGTATATCCGAAGAAAATTTCGTCACAACAGGTTCAGTAATTTTAAAACGTATTCGACAAAAACAGAAATCCATATTGGTGTTATTACTTATTAGTTGTCGCTATTATCTTGTGTTCACAACTTTCTTCGCTTGAACTCTAAAGCAAAATATTTGTATCGTTATTTTGCTTAAAGTATCCTCCGATTGAACACAGAAATAAATCGAAGCAAACCTACATGTTGAAATAAGCATATTGATTCAACAGCTTGCAAATAAACCTGCACAGCTCTGGTATTTACAGGTCATGTTTGACTAAGTGCCGATTTCACTCGTCTGCTAAAGTTAATTGTTGATTAAGTATCATGTTACCTCCTTCTTTCCTCGTATCGATGAAAGAGAAGGCATGAATTTTAACAAGCCGTTAGCACTGACAGACATCGGTTAAATCGGGACTGAGTGGTCGAGTCTCGAGACTAATGCACGAGGTGAGGACCGAACGAGAGGTAGTGGTTGAGTCTACCCGGAACTAGTGGTCGAGTGATTAAGTGGTTTTAGTACTCGAGTACTTAGTTACTTTCAAATCAAGAGATTATCTCTCGACGCTTCTACTTTCTTGTACTTTTTCCAGTATTTTTAAGGACTTAAAATGCCGTTGACCTTTGTATTTAAATACTTTATTCCGTCGGAAGCTTCCATAGAATCCATCAGACTATCTGTGATCTTCACGACCGCCAATTACTGCTAAGATTTTATCTTTAATTAGCTCCGAGAGACGATGAAGTCGAATGTATTCATTTCACGTTTGTTGTGAGTAACACACCTTACACGCGATGTAACATAATATTTTAACTTGATCCAGGGATTATCAGCGTATTATTTCCGGGGATATAATTGCCCCCCCCCCCCTCCCCTCCCCCCTTCCTACTCTACCGCAGCGGCCGGTAATAGATGGCCACTCCCGGAGTGAGTAATTGTGGATGAGAAAAAGTTGGGGCCCCCCTGCGTGGAAACTAGCAACATACGGATTTATTTATTTATTTATTTATTAAAAAGCACAATACACAGTACAATCAAAATAATACAAGGCGGTTGTTTACATTGGTATCTAAGCTGGATTGTAACGTAAAACTATGTGCATACAACTAATCTAAAATTAACAAATTTAAGTTCCCATAATACTATAATAATAATTATTATAACATATGATGATATTGTGTTATGTAGTAATAATAGGTATTATATTGTAGATCATACTTCAAAGTTGTTCGAAATAAACAGGTTATGGAGGATGTCTTTCAGAATTGTCGAAAATGATTTAGAGTTTTTATTAAAAATGTCCAATTCAATATAGTCTTTAGCAAAATCATTGTATTGCCTGGCCATGCGCGTCAACGGGTTAAGGATTACGGAGATAATTAACAAATTACAAGACATTCCGTAATACTGACGTTTTGTATGGCGTAGCTCCGTTCCTGGCTAAGGTATCAAGATCATACGGTTACATAATATTATGAAATCGCGTCGCTCCGCTGCAGTGTGGTCTCACCTTAAGAAGCTGTAGTGGGCGAGGGCGACACCAGAGTACGTAGACATCAGAGTACATTGCCGCTGCAAAGTTTGACTTTCAAAGGTCAACGTCTAGACTAGAATACTTTGAAAGTTACGTGATATTATATCAATACTCTTTTCTGATATTTACACGAATATTGTTTTAATTATTTTTCTTATTCCATGCGACGATACATAATAACTAATAAGTAATAACAATATCCACCATAGTTATTTTATGCGTCGTCAAATCGTGCCTCGTTTCGTTTTGATAGAGCTTAATTTCATATACCCCATTTCCATCACATGCAAATAAACGAAATTTGCTATACGGTACTGCAGTAACTCTCAACCATACATTATTAACCTCCCGGTCACCTGCCCCACCACCCCGCTCCACCCTCCGCTCCGATATCCCGGTGTATATCCGTCCGCCGGCTCCCGCGGGAACCGCTCCGCTTCTCACGGTAAAATACCGCCACCTACATAAAGTCCGCATTTTGCGCTACATTCACTGTGACAATTTAAATGAGATGCTAATTAGTTAATTAAGAAGGTTCCCGACGAGCAGACGAGAACAAAAATATTTTTATATAAATTTAATGAGGCCGGACAGTATATAAGAATTTATTCCGTAAACATTTGTTTTTTTAAATAAAACATTGTTAAATTGTAGAGATAATTAGCAATTAGCGCCCACTTTAATTTTTTGTCTGAATTACTGATGTTACAGCTTTTGTGAAGGAAATAATTATAGTGTAATCTCCTCATCTCAATGCCAAGAACAGTATTTGATAATTCGGTAAAGACAGGCAAGTATATCTGTTATCTTGTATATATGTATAATGTATATCAACAGATGTGTTTGAGAGTGTCTGACGTCTGTTAGTTCTCTATCTCTTCGGGCTTAAGTCTATGGATGCTTTGAAAATTGAAAACATACAGAATAGTTTATAGCAAAAAATGTATGCCCACTGGTCCATTAACTGTGTTTTGAGCAAATGAAGTTTCAGGCAACATCTAGTCTATACTAATATTATAAAGCGGAAGAGTTTGTTTGTTTGTTTGAACGCGCTAATCTCAGGAACTACTCGTCCGAATTGAAAAATTATTTCAGTTTTAGATATCCCATTTATCGAGAAAGACTATAAGCTATACTTTATCACGCTAAGACTAACAGCAGCGAAGAAATAGAGGAAAATGTGGAAAAAACGGGGGAAACTATTTGAAAGGGCTGATCTCACGAACTACTGGAGCAATTTTTCTGTTATTTGGCATAGATAAGGACCATAGGCGATTTTTTGTGGAATAATTTGTCTGTGAAATATCAAATTTAACGCGGGCGAAGCCACGCGGAACGTCTATTTTATTTATACAGAAAGAGACTGAAGCATAAGAGATCTGCTTATTTTAAATCTACATATAGTAATGAAGTTGCTTTTGTGATTGTTTAATGGCTATTATATATTTTCATTATACAAGAATTTCTGCTGATGTATGTATACGAAGCTATATATTCGAGTCCAAGTCCTTACAAGTGTCTGTGTTGTGCCGCGTACGTGTTTCAGCCAAACCAAGCGAGTTACACTCGGAGACACTCCACGCGCGAATTTACAACATAGGGCACATTCATAGTTAGTACAGAGTCAATGCGAAAGTCTCAAAATTAGTAAAGATAGTATACATTTTTATGTCCACAACGTCTTGTATAAACTTTGTTTGAGATAAGAGTTGGTTGAACATAAACTTAGGAACTTGTGTTAAGTGTGACCATTTTCTTCTAGCACAAAAGTCAAGAAACATTTTGTAGAATAACTTGTGGACAAAATCGATCCATTGGAGGAATGTGCTTGAGAACTTCAAAAAAATATTTTTCGACCGAGCGAGGAGTTGTTATTTTAGACGTTGTAATGAAAACTTTGAGAACCTAAAACTTTTGATAGCGCAATGAAAGATTAAAGTTCAAGATTAAAAGTCTGAAGAGCGGTCAACATTTTAACAAAATCGGTCCAGCCGTTTTAGAGGAGTGGCGACAAACACACGCGACAGTTTTATGTATAAGTTTTTTAATTTATATATTTAAGTTATTACATTTTCAGAATTTAAATTGTCGCCTCGACTGTGCGCCTACACAAACGAGCCCTTAGCGGATTGTTATTCCCGCACTTTCATTTTTCCCGCCCGGCCCTGCGACCTACTTCACGTTTTAGATAAATAATAGGGGAACGTCTCGAAGGGCTGACATTGTAGTCCGCTATCAGCTAATGAACTTGTATTTTGACTGAATTTGCCTTTAAGATGACTGAAGGTTTTATTACCGCTGCAGAAGCAGGGCTGAGATTGTATTGTTTGATGTTTCACAAAAGTAAATAGGCACAGAGTAATTACAGAAGCTACAGTTGCAAGATTTTCGTTTTGTCCATGTTCCTTGATTTATATTTTAGGTTCAGGTCACACTGGAATAATACGCAAGGCGTGGCTTACAGATGCCCGAAGGAAATGTAAAAATTTTATGTTCATGGACATTTCAATTTCGTATTGCGTTTATGACTTTATGTATTAAATATTGGGAAAAAATATAATGACCACCAAAAAATGCGCTGATACCCTAAAATTGTTTACCAAAAAAAAGTTACTTAACACCAAAAAAAGAAAGTCTAAAATTGCAATACTACCAGCTATTTTTGTCACGACTACGCCTTAAATTGTAATCGAACGCCAAATATAGTAAATGATCACCAAATATAGTAAATGATTTGTCCAAATAAATCACTACGATTGACAAAAAATGTACTTAAGTATATTATAATTAACAAGGAAGTATTATAACTCTATATTAATGTTTTATTCAGCAGTTTGGACCTGAAGAGATAACAGACGGACCCATTTTAATTTAAATTTTAGCATCATCCAGCGACCACATAGCCTATGCCCTATATTATGTGGTCGCTGGCATCATCCATGCTGAGAGTTTTACATACTAATAAGAAATATTATAAATGCGAAAGTGTGTCTGTCTGTCTGTCTATAACCTCTTTACGCCCAAACCACTGAACCGATTTTGCTGGGTATGGAGATACTTATACTGAGTCCTGTTATCATTATATTTTATTATATTTATTATTATATTATTATTATTATATTTATTTACGATAACCAAATAACGAGATGTAATTCTTTTGTTTCTGTTTGGTTTTTATTATTTATTATTCTCCGGCTGGCAATCATTGTTTTGATTCATTATATTATAATTTAATACATTAAAATAATAATTAATATATAAATAATATTAATTAACGCGTGCACACAAATTTTTGCATGTTTTACAATCACACATTCCTATTTTCACTCAGGTCTTCTGGAAGACATTCCATCTTTGGAATATGATGTACCTGTGTACAATACATATTTTTAGTTTTAAGCTGGTTTGTTTCTTCATATTGTGTGTACATAAATTGTTAAAATAAAATAAATAAAATGCTAGTATGATGTTGGTGATCATTTACTAACTTTGGTGATCGTTTACTAATTCTGGTGATCATTTACTAATTTTGGTGATCATTTACTATTTTTGGTTTTAAGATGTTAAATCTTTGGTGGTCATTTTACATTAAAATGCCAGTATAATGTTGGTGATCATTTACTAATTTTGGTGATCATTTACTAATTTTGATGATCATTTACTATTTTTGGTGTTAAGATGTTAAATCTTTGGTTATCATTTTACATTAAAATGGTGGTCTGTATTTTAGTGATCGTTGACTATTTTTGTCTGTGAAATGTTACTATTTCTGGTGATCAGTTAATTATAAGCCTTAAATATTATCTACTTATTTGGTATCCTTAAAGTAAAGAAGATTCACATCAATCAGTGTAAATATAAATATTAAATAGGTATAATGTATGTACATATAGTATATACATTATACAGATAACTTTTAATCGTAGATAAACTTTACAATAATATTCCGTTTAATTGATCCCCGCTACTGCTAGCGGTTTCAATTATTTTCGTTCCCGACTTTTGACAATTAAATCCGCGCCGGCCACTCGAACGCGGGAACACTCGCGTATCACACGGTGTTTGAGCACCCCCCTCCCCCTTTCGCGAATACAGGGGGAGGGGCGAGGAGCGAGAAATAACTTATCAATTCAGATACACAGGCGAGCGGCCGCGCGTTGCCAAAACTGCGCTGTTTGACTAACGGCCGGCATTGTTTGTCTCGCAAATTGCCCGACATCCTCCCCTCTCCCTCCTCGTCCCGTCAGCCCCGCTCGCCCCAGTGGCCCCACAAGACGAGTGTGACCCATTTGTGTAATGCAGGACGGCTAAGTGGCCGCTCTCTAGTGTTATTAGCCGCTACTCGAGTAAAGCTGGGTCGCTTTACCTTGTTATTTGAAATCCGTGCGAGTGTGGCTTTAGTTACAGCTCCCACACACGTTTTGCAATAGAAGAATATGTTTAAAAACTATAGGTTTACTTTTCTTTATACCTATATATGGGCTTTGCGCTCTTGATAACGTATTACATAGAGGCACAAACCTATGTAACAAAGTAAGCAACATAATTTGACGTATACATTATACAATATACATATTATTATTTTATTTATTTTATTTTAGCCTTTCTATCAAGCTGCAGTTTCCTTTTGTTCCTTTGTTGCTCCTCTGTCTTAAGCTTGTTTGCCCTTTTGGCAAAAGGCCTCCTCCAGGGCTTTCCACCTTTCCCTGTTCCTCCCCAGTCTAGTCCAGGTGCTACCCGCTACCTGTTTTATATCATCTGTCCATCTTTTATATTGTCTTCCCTTTTTCCTTTTTCCAGTTCTTGGGTACCAATCCAGGATGGTTTTACTCCACTTTTCTGATCCTCTCAGTATATGGCCTGTCCACCTCCATTTTAGTTTTTTAACTTTGACTGTTACATCTTCTATTTTGGTATTGTTTCTGAGGGTTTCATTTCTTATCTTATCCTTTCTTGATTTGTTGAGCATGCTTCGCTCCATCGCCCTTTGACATATCTCTAATTTATTGTTTTGGGATTTAGTTAATGACCATGTTTGGCACCCATATGTGAGGACAGGGAGAATAGATGTGTTGTAGAGTTTCTTTTTTATGTGAGTGCTAATTTCCTTGTTTTTCATAACTTCTTTAAGGGACCAGTACCTCATCCATGCCTTCGCTATACGTGTTTCTACCTCTTTTTGCATCATATCATTTGGTGATATTAATTGTCCTAGGTAGGTGTACTCACTTGTATACTCTATATTGGTATTGTTTATGTCATGTATAGGGCGTTTTTCCCAATTCGTCATTGCCTTGGTTTTGTCGGTGTTAATGGAAAGGCCTACTTTGTAGCTTTCTTTCTGCAATTCATGAAGCATTTCCTGAAGCATTTCAGGTGATGGTGCGAATATTATTATGTCATCTGCGAATCTTAAATTTGACAGTGTTTCCCCATTTATATTAAGACCGTAATTTTGCCAGTTCATTTTGCGGAACACTTGTTCTAACACAGCCGAGAATATTTTTGGTGAGAGGGGATCGCCTTGACGCACTCCTCTTTCTATTTTTATTTCTGTGCCTTTCGTTTCAAGTTTGATATTGGCTGTGCTATCTTTGTATACATTCCTTATAATCCGTACGTATTTTTGTTCTACCCCTTGTTGTTCAAGACTTTTCCAGATGATACTGTGATTAAGAGAGTCGAAAGCTTTGCTGTAGTCTATAAAACAACAGTACACTGGGATGTTATATTCTTTGCTCTTTTCGAGTATTTGTTTAACTACTAGTATGTGGTCCAGTGTAGCATAGCCACTGCGGAAGCCCGCCTGCTCTCTTGGTTGGTTCTCGTCGAGGATTTTTGTTATTCTCTGCAGAATCACTTTAGCAAAAATTTTGTATAAATTAGATATTAGACTAATTGGCCTATAGTTATTTATATCGTCTTTGTCCCCTTTTTTATGCAGTAGTATAATTTCAGATTCTGACCATTGCTTTGGTATTTCTTCTTTTTCCAGTATTTCATTAAAGAGCTTTGTGAGTACGGGTGTAATATGTTCCTTTATGGCTATGAGTAGGTTGTTAGTTATTTTGTCGGTTCCTGGAGCTTTGTCTTTTTTCTGTGTCTCAATAGCTTTCTCTACTTCACTTTCCAGTATTTTTGGGATGTCATTTCCGTTATCTTCATCATTTAGCAGTACTGTTGCCGTAGTTCTTTCCTGGTTAGTGTATAACTCTTTAAAGTAATTAGTAGCAGTGTCCATTATATCTATCCTTTTTGTCTTCTTTTTCCCTTTTTTGTCTTTAATGTTAGGTATCCATTCTATTCTGTCATTTAGTAGTTTTATAGCTTTTTTAATACCTCCTGTTTTCACTATGTATTTTTCGATTAAATCTTTTCTCCTATATTGCTTTTCTTTTCTAATGTTTTTCTTTATTTCCTTACTTAGTCTGCTTATTTCTCGTCTTGTGTCTCGTGTTTTGTGCGCTTGTCCAATCAGCTTAGCTCTGGCTTCAAGAAGTTGTCTTGTTGTGTCTGAAAGGTTTGTATTTGTTGCAGATTTGTTGTGTGTATCACTTCTTTTATTCATTGTTAATACTTTTTGTAGGTAGTTATACTTATCCTGCAGCTTGGATGTTTTGTTTGTCTCAGTAAAGTTTGAAAGTTCTGTTTTTATGGTATCAATGTTCGGAGTGTTGCTTGCTTGCAAGTACTTTGTTATCCGGGGTATTTTGTTTCTTTTGGTAGTGTCTTGCACTTTGAGTTTAGCTCTTACCATCCTATGGTTGCTATTAAAGTTTATGTTATTAAGTGTTGAGCAATCTTTAAAACATGTGCTTCTATTTGTAAGGATGAAGTCGATTTCATTTTTATAAAGCCCGTCAGGTGAGATCCATGTCCATTTTCTGTCTTTTCTCTTTTTATAGAGACTGTTAAGGATTGTGAGATTATTCTCGTATGCTAGATCCAGTAACTTTTCCCCATTCCTAGATCTCACTCCCGTACTGTATGGTCCTAAAACTGTTTCTTCCCCGTCTCTCCTGCTTCCCAATTTGGCATTAAAGTCCCCCATTACAATTATATTGCTATGAGTGTGTTTCTTAATACATGCGTTGAGTTCGCTGTAGAAAGTTTCTATTTCGGAGTTGCTTGATTGCTCGGTGGGTGAGTATACTTGTAGTATCGACCATTCGTCCTTGTGTGGGGGGATGCGTATATTCAGGACTGCAATGCGATCCGATATCCCTATAATTTCTGTTATATTTTCTCTTAAGCAGCTTTTTATGATGAAGCCTATTCCATGCTTGCCTGGTTTATCGCCCTTGTAGTACAAAATGAAATCTCCATAGTCTTCAATCTTTTCTCCATGTCTCCGTATTTCACTTAAGCCAATAATTGACCATTTAACTTTCTCTAATGCTGCCATTAGCTCCACTAAGTTTGCATCTAATCTTAATGTCAGTACGTTGTAAGTTGCTATGAACAGATCTTTTGTTGCTCTTGTGTTCACTGGGTTAGAGTAATTATTTTTGTAGTTTTTGTTTAGGTAGGTGGATTTTGTTATGTATATTTGTTTGTTTTCCATTGTTTTCTTTTTATTTTCCACTGGAGGGTGATGGTCTGATTCCCCACGGTGACCAGCCGGCTTGGGGAATGTTGTATTTATTTGTTGTGTTGTAAACTGTTGTGTTGGCATATTGCCGGTTCCTTGTTCTTGTTTAGTTTCTAAGATATGTATTTTTTTCTGACAGTGAGTATGCTCTCTCGCGCATGAGGTGAAATGCATCCTTCCGTATAACCTTAGAGAGATTTTGGTTTTTGCTTAGGCTCGGATCACTGGGGCTGGGTGTCTCGGATCTTTTCCTTTTTTCATTTTCGTTTGTGTGACCAGTCTTTCTTTGTTTTTTCTGTTGCAAGGCTGATTTAGGTAAATCATGGGTTATATACGTATTTAGTTGCATTTTCTTTTTGTTCTTGAGCATTTCAATTTTCTTTTGTTGTGTAGTGGTTGATACTAAGATTGGTCGAATTTTTCCTTCCCCTCTTTTTCCTAAGCGATGCATTCTATTTATATCTGAATTCTCAAGTACAACATCGATATCATTTATCGTTGACTTCACCAAGTTTGACAATTGTTCGTAATTTTCTTCCTTGGATTCTGCGAGACCATGTATTATCACATTATTTTTCCTACTGTTTAGCTCCAAAAAATCGATCTTCTTATTGAGAATATCTATTTCTGACTTTAGTTTTTGATTTTCTTCAATAAGCGGTTGGATTATAACTTCCACTTGTTGTAAAACTGCCGTAGTTACATTATTTGTTATCGTTTTGGTTTGTTGATTCATTTCTTCTTTCATTTTTGACAATAGCAGTGACATTTCTGGTGGCAGTTGGGTTGCCATAGTTGTTTGTGGTGCTTTATCCATAGAGTAGCAGGAGACTTGGATGTTTTGTCTTTGGTCGTGTCTTTGGAATTTATCTATAGTCTGTGGTTTTTATTTTTGTTAGTTTGGTAGCACTTGTGTTGGTGTTTAAATTGTCACTTTGTTTTGCGAATTGCAAATTGCGATTTTATTTTATACCCTCCTGTCCCAGAAAAAGTTCTGCTAGCTTCGTATTGCAAAACGACTTTTTAACTTATTTTCGTCACTTTCGATTTATACTTTAATAGTCATTGATTAAGTTGGCACTTATAACACTTTTATTTCGCACTTTGACACTGTTTCGCTGATTAAAATGCACTGTTTTCTATTTTTCGTAGCGAGCGTTGCACTTTGCGTATTTACTGTATGGCGACCGGAACCGGAAGCATACATATTATTACGTACCTACTAATGAAGCTCATTTCGTCGTCGGGTACTCTTATACCTCTAAATCTAACATCATTACGGCGAAAATACATATTAACGTTATGTATTTCACGGTAATAACAGTTTCTATGCAAAACGGTCCACTTTGTATGAATACCTAAGCGTGGCATTTCACATTTCAGCTTAAATAACCCTAACTTATTGCATATTCCAGTCGAATGACATTACACAGTTTTAATACGAGCTACGCTTATTTGACTGCGGTTGCCCTCTCTCCCCCCTGCCGTAGGGGTAGGGGCTAGAACCCCGCCCGTCTCCATTCAGGCGAACCTTAAACCTAATACCTGAGCTGTCGCGGCGTGACTTTGAATTTGGGACGTTAATTATGTCTCCCCCCTCGCAGCCACCTCCCCCCGGCGTGTCGTGTGTACGTTAAATTAAATCCTCCAGGTGGTCGTGCGGCGGGCGGGCGCGGAGGTGAGGCGTGGTGACGGGGGGACGGTCACGGCTAATTCACCGCCGCGGCCGCACTAATGTAAGTAGGAACAGCGGCTGAGATTGCGGAATATACGGGGGACTACTGTGTAGATAACCGTTCGTTGGCCATATTAGTAAAATTACTGACATTGACCTATATTAGAATTTGATCAACAATTAATTAAAAAAACAACATTTTATCAATAATTATTTCTAGAAACAACCGTTTCTCAAATTGAAAGTCCACAATACGACAGTAACCGTACGGCATACCGTGACTGTGCTTTATTGTATTTTTATATTTCCGTTCACGTTAGCTACACTAAAGTGAAATTGTTGAATTTTAGTACTACTCACAACGATTTAATAATAAATAGATAATACTCGTAGATAACAAGGCCCAACAAAAGCGGACAAACTGTTTACACCGCGACGAAAACGCAGCGAGTCCTCAGCCGTGTGTTTAGACGGGCGCAGCAACGTCGTGTATTCAGCGGCCGGCTATTTAGCCATTGTGCTGGGAGCTGCACTGTTCACCAGCACAATGTGGAGTGTACAGGGTGGCGGTCACCACTCACCACCCACCATTGTCCGGCCACTTCTCACAATGTTATACGCTTTTCTACTTCATGTTTTCATTTGCTGTTACTATGTCTACTTGAAACTTTTGTGTCTAAAAGACGCTAAGGCCCACTTACACTGTGGTAAAATCAAGAATAAAAAATTGTAACTGTAACTGCTATATTTTCGTATTTTTTAAAGAGAATTCTTGTAGTTTTGAGGGACGACAGCATCACGATAATGTGCCTCATTGCGGTTACTCATTAGAAACCAGGCGATATAAGTGATTTGCATTGGTTTGATCGCAAATAAATTGCCATTCTAAGGCCTTTCAAAACTCTCATAAGCTTAGTTAAAGTGAGACGTAGCATGCTGTTCAAATGTAGGATTTCAATATTATATTATGGAGTAACACATATCAATGGCGCTATACGTAACTAATGTAGTTTATATACACTACACCCATGGCTACCAACATCAGCTTGAATCTTGCCTCTGCGGGGGAGGTGACGCTTATACGATCGTAGTCGTCAAACTTCAGTGGGCTGACATTGAGCAAGGTCAAATCTTTACAAAGAGGAGATTAAGTGAGCTATAAATCAGTGGCATAGCGTGCGGCAGACGCGCCTTGAAGCTCTCACCCCTGTGCCAAAGTTTACAGGACCTTAAGGTGACGAAGAAGTGTTAAATGAGACATAAAAACTTTTAAAATCTCAAAAGACTATCGTTTTCAAGAACTTTTAAGACGCGTCATATAATATTTTCATAATTATTAACGCTTATCTCGTTAGTTAATTATTATTAAAGACCTAACATAAGTTTAAAAGTTGATTGGAAGTTTCATACTTTCCATTTTAATATTGTACTTCCAGTCCAAATATATACCAGTAACTGTGTAACTATAATATGTTGTAGGTACATTATATAAATAAGGTTATTTTTCGTTTGTATGCCATGACGCAGTAGGAAGCACTAAACTATACCCCTGTTAATATTGTCATCAATCTACCTCCTGTCTCACCGCAGGAGTCCAATTCTTTTACAGTTTGATTATAAAGCTCGATCTTGCTCACTTTATAGCAGCATAACCTTGCAATCGAACAAGATCAAGGCATCAGAATTGGTTCCCCACGCCCGGTATTAAGTGTAGCCCTTGTATCGCGATTCGCAATCTCCCTGCGCTTTGACGCGTGATGCCGCTCGTGACACCGCGACAGTAAACCAACAAGTCGCTTTGTTCGTACACGTGTAAAACGATATTATTATAATTTGTATTTACAACAATGAACCAGGCGTATGTATATTAGAATATTACGTCATTGTATTCTGATACAAATTAAAGAAATTTTTGTTGAAACTCATTTTATATTGTTATAACTGCCCTCAATAGAATAAAATATAAATGACCGGCCCGATCGCCGAATTGCGGTCGTATTCGGTGGCACATCGATTTATAATTAGCTGCTTTTGTGTTCATTGTTCCCCCCTCCCTCCTCTACCCTGGATTGAGACCCGCAATGACCTAATTTATAAAAATATTCGTTACCGCTCTTGTCGTATATTGTGCGTTACTACTTATTTGATAAGTTTTACATAATATAACAAATAGCAAATCTTTTTAATTTTTTTATTTATACTCCTGCCGCTGCCTACTTCCCGCCTTTAGCCTTATATCCGCCACTGTTAGGCCCACTCGTTATATCCGGCCCAGCGCGGCCCGACGCGGCCTGCGGTGAGGTGTCGCGCGCAGTGGACCGCGACAATTTATTGCGGGCTCGTGTTGCCGCGACAGGTCGCAGGTCGCTCACCAAACCGCAAAACATTGTAATAGTTTACCGTTGAAATAACGATACAAATGGAAAATTTGTTATTTACCATTAAATAATATTATACTTTAGATTAAAAAACGCACAAGATAATATCCTTTAATTTACAATAAAGAATCTGAGATTGAAGTCTAGGTCTCATGTATAACATAACATATTTAGACTCTAGATTCTAGAACCTGTATACTAACGTGCTTACTAGACCATCTTGGTTATGTACATTAGTAGGTATATAAATTTTCATATATTATTATTATTTTAAATTATAAATCATAAATCTACAATCTTAGATATATTGACGTGACAACGTCTTAAATTAGGTTGCGGCTGGGAGTCACTTATGAAAAAGTGTAACGCTCGGTAACGTTACGATGAGTCACCGAACGAGAGAGAGGCCCGCCGAATGCCTTGCGTCTCTCTCCCACTCAACTATGATCGGTCTGCCGCGCGCGCAGCGCGCATTCATATCAATAAAATATATTCTACCGAGAAAAAGACGTTGTCACGTAAAATCTTCGCCCGTAAAACCGACTTTACAGGCAACCATTTTTTTTAAATTATTTATTAATACCAGTTGCCAACTCCTGCTGTTATAATACTCGTAATATTATAACGCTTAATCAAATAATTAATAAGGTCGTGGTTCAAATTCTTGTACTTGTATAATATTATAATTGATGAATGTCGTTGGGGTCGAGACTCGTGTTAGAGTATGTGGTTGTATCGTGTAGGAGGTGTATGTGGTGTAGGTGTCGACGCGAATGTTAACGTCCCATGTCGTCATCAATCATGTCGCTTAATCACACTTGGGCACTCATTAATTTGTGAAATAGAAATTATACTAAATTTAGAAGGCTGTGTCGAACCACAAGTTTAAGTTACGTGCCCCAACAACAGTATAATTAATAATATTTTATACAATACTAGCTGTCCCGGCAAACATTTCTTTGCCATATTATATAAAGTATATCGCCCGTATTATTTATTGAATTAGTGACTAAATAAGTATCTCACCATGGCAACGTCCATCGCTATCCCGTGACCCGCGTCGCATAAACAATGGTCGCTCTTTATAGACAAATAATTTGCAATAAAATAAAATTGCGACTATAATTAAAGATATAAGCTATCCTGTCTCTCAAGTTGGAAAAAAGCACACAATATTAAAAAAAAGAAACATTAAAATCGGTTAAGTAGTTAAGGAATCGGTCGCGGACAAACATCGTGACAGGAGATTTATATATATTAGATTATGTCTTCAATAAAAAATAATCCCTGCTAAGTCAATAACGTATTACGTAACAACTAACTGCAGCAGGGGCAAGCATATAATTATTTTGAGGTAAGGCAGGGAATTGTTGATTGTAGTATTCTTAGTCTGAGTAACAAGTGCCATTTTCCTCAAAACCTGATCTCATGCACCGAAATTTATGATTTTGGTCTCATTCGATTCGGAATAGCACCTAGAACATTCTATCAAAATTCCAAGAGGGGCTGAAAAAAAATGCATAAGTTATAAACAATAAAGTAAACAAAAAAAGAAGGGTTTGGTTTTTTTTTTTGTTCTTTTGAGATAATTTTAAAAGGGCTTAGAAGAGATCACCGTCGAAAAAATTCAAGAATTTTGAGTTTTCATTTTTTTATTAACATTCAAAGGCATTCAAAAATTATTCATGTAAATAAAGCCATTACGGTATTTATATGTCCAATAATTGTTTCTATTCTGTTTTGTTATTGTTAGAAGCCAGATAATAATATTTATATTTTTACATATTATAACTAATAAAATTGAAATAATATTTTTTATTAATGAAAAACCCCTAATTACTTTATTTACATGAAAAATTCTTGAATGCCTTTGATTGTTCATAAAAAAAGTAAAAAATCAAAATTTTTCAATTTTTCCCACGGGGATCTCTTCAAAGCCCTTTGAAAAATCTAGATTTCTTGTTTTGAAAAAAAAACTGCGTTTTATGTTAACATTAAAATAGTGACTATTAACAAATTAAGAAAAGCATAACAATTAAACAAATGGTGATAATTTATTTTTGTTGACGGATTCTTGTTTATTGATATGTCTACTTAGTACCATTTTTTTATTCCTTAATATTAATATTTAATGAGTTAAAATATGTTTTTAGTTCACGTGGCAGATTGCGGCATATCACGCAAAATGCGAACTATGCGTTTTTACCGTTACTTTCGCCGCTCAATAAAATTATAATGATTGTTGGTAAAGTTCCAAAAGTTAGGATTTGTTTTAGGAAATTTCCTGCTCTTTAAGGATCTATTTTCAAATTTTGTGAAATATTAAAAAAATCAAACCCTTCTTTTTTTGTTTACTTAATTGTTTATAACTTTTGCAATTTATTTCAGCCCCTCTTGGAATTATGATAGAATATTCTAGATGGTATTGCGAATCGAATGAGACCAAAATCATAATTTTCGGTGCATGAGATCAGGTTTCGAGGAAAATGGCACTTGTTAGTCAGACTATCTACGCGGCGTAGCACATCGCCAATCACCGGCGTAGCACATGGTGTAGCAACGCTACGCGGCGTAGCACTGCTACGACGCTGACCTGCCTGCTACGACGCGGTTGCTACACTCACGTAGCTGCTGCTCTATGACGTAGCTGTTCTACGACAGTCCACCATCAAAAATAGATAGATTTGTTTCAGAAAATTGATGCGTATTGTGTGTGATCAAAGGTGAATGCGCAAAAATGTATGGACCAAAAACCCGTAATCGATTCAAACCATTTATATGGGGCATAGTAGACTACATCTACGGTATCCCAAATACAATGTCCTTTTTTGGATTAAACAATCACCAAGTACTTAAAAAACGATCGTAACCAATTGACTTTTCTTATATAAATCTATGATATTTAGGACGACATGATGCTACAAACGATATTGTGATGATTAGTACGTAGTAAAAACACATTTATATTTAATAATAATAATAATAAAAATCTTTATTTGCCACTACAAACACGGTACATAACATGATAATATATAGCAATTCTAGCAGTTGCAAATTGGCCCACGCTCGGCATATGCTGGTACACCCGAAGGCATATTCAGCGCCGGTCTTCCGCGAGAGCCATAAGTGACAACATGGATATCACAATTCATTATAAACTAATCACAAACAGGAAACAACTTAAAAACAAATAATTAACTATATCTAGACAAATAAAATTAGGCGCGACAGCTCACGCTGATGCTGTCGCACACGCGACAAGCATCTGTCGCACGCCGCCGCCACAAGTGATTGTATTTGGCAACACACAATAAGACAAATTGTCTATGATTTTCATATGTCACTAGTCAAAACCAAGTCAAAAGTCATAAATACAGCTACAAATAGGTACTTAAATGTTTTTGTTGTACATACAAAATTAAGTTAATTATCAACTAAATGAAACAAGATACATACTAGAGAAAATCAAAAAGTACCCAACACCAACACCAACCAACAACCAAAAACAAAACAAAAAGTTCCTTCAAAACGTAAAACGTAAGTATACTTTAATTATTATGGATACCAGCCGGTTTTTAATTCTTAAAACTAATATTTTATTGGATTTTAGGTATTATAATTATGAAAACAAATAACTTAAACAACACAATGACTAGATCACGGATATATCCTGAGCGAGGTTTTCTTGAGACAACTGTTGATCCAAAAGAAACCGCCGCAGTTTGTTCTTAAATGATTTAAGACTTTTGGCGTTTCTAATGGGGGGCGGGATGTTATTCCAGCATTTAGACGCTGAATACCGAAAACTGCCTCTAAAAGAGGTTGTTCGGTGTTTTTCAATTGCCAACTGTGCTGAACACATCCGTGA
Organism: Polyommatus icarus; assembly: GCA_937595015.1. NCBI lineage: Eukaryota > Metazoa > Arthropoda > Insecta > Lepidoptera > Lycaenidae > Polyommatus > Polyommatus icarus. The sequence goes on along the minus strand of OW569336.1, from coordinate 18,752,139 downwards.
CCCACAAGATCTAAGACTAGCTGTTCTTGATAATTTATTAAAAAGATACTTGGGTTCTTCATACTTCAGCACCCCGAAAAGTAAACATGCAAGATGAAACCTGCGTCTGTGTTTCATTTTTAATATTGAGGGAATTTCTGGAGGGAATACTGAAGCAGAATCGAGCACAAGCATTTTGGACTCTTTGAATAAGTCTTTTAGTACCCGAAACTAGACGGGGGCCATAAACTATATCGGTGTAGTTCAACTTTGAGAGGACCAGAGACTCAACCAGACTGATACGCATCTCTTCTGACAGATATGGTCTTATTCTGTATAGTATTTTTAGTTTATAGAATGAACTACTGACTAGGTTAGTAACATGCTCATGAAAACGCAAGTTGCAATCAAGAAACAGTCCAAGATTACGAGCCACATATGTACGCTCAATAGGCTCACCCATCAGCATAACATCAGTTGAAGGGTTTATAAGACTGAGTTGTTTGTTAGTGCCACAGATTATGTATTTTGATTTTGCTGGATTGAGACACAAACTATTTTTCTGGGCCCATGTGGCTATACTATTGAGGTCTTCATTTAGTTGCTTAATTGCAATGTCTACTTCATTTGGCTTGCAGAACAAATAAATTTGGGTGTCGTCTGCATAAAAATTGAATTTGCAGTACCTAATATACCTACCAACATCAGCTGTATATAGAATGAACAGTATGGGGCCTAATATAGAACCTTGGGGCACACCATCTGTAACAAATTTAAAGTCCGAAAATGCAGAGGTGCCACTGCTATCAGAGAGTTTAACACATTGGCGACGACCAGAAAGGTAACTATTAAACCATTTTATCGTAGCGATATCAAACCCATAATAGCTTAGCTTAGCAAGCTAAATATTTATATTTAATGTCTCGAAAGCCCGGGAGAAATCTAGTAAGACAAGTAGGGTGCAGTAACCATTGTCTTGCGCACTAAGGATATTATCAGTGACATCAAGCAAAGCTGTTACTGTACTGCGACCCCTTCTAAAACCTGACTGCATCTCTGGTAACATGTTATTTTTTTCCAGGTAGCCAGTAACCTGCTCACATACGACTCTCTCTAGGATTTTCGAAAGGCATGGCAGAATGCTTATTGGCCTTAGATCCTTTAACTCAACGGGGTTGGAAGTTTTTGGGAGAGGCCTTACTACTGCCTGCTTCCAATTCGCAGGATAGGTTCCTGTTTTTATGGACATGTTAACAATGCCAAGTATTGCTTCTAAAGTGTTTGGGAGGGATAAAAATAACATGTCTAAGCTAATACCATCACTGCCTATTGCTTTAGATTTTAATGTTTTTATAATACGAATCAGAGCACTTGTGGATACAGTCTCAAGGTGGAATGTTGCATCACTAAATTTGTGAAATTCATAATATGTTATGCATGAGAGATGAGTTACAGGTGCGCTGGGTATTTTTAGGAAGTGTTGATTTATAGTGTTAGGATCATTGAAATGTGGGGGTAGGTCATATTCAGTCTTAGGTGTTATTGTATTTTTTATGTTTTTCCATAGCTTCTTAGGTTGGTTTATTTTACTATTTATGTTCTGATTAAAATATGCAACTTTTTCGTAGTGTAATGCCTTATTTACTAAAGTTTTTAAGCTTCTATAATACTCTTTTTTACTTTCAGACTTTGATCTGCGGTATTCTGCGAGTGCCCTGTCACGATGCCTCATCATTAATTTAATGGTATCTGTGATCCAGGGATGGGAATATGTTTTTATATGAATAGTTTTAACGGGTGCATGTAGATTAAAAAGTGTTAAAATATGTGAATTAAAATACTCAACCATCAAATCAACGTCATTTAAACTAAGAATATTATGCCAGTTTATAGCCTGTAAGTCAATATTAAATTTTTCAATGTCTATATGTTTAATTGGTCTATATGTGATGATATGTGGTTTGTTCCTTTCTTTTTTTAGGTTAAACTCACACCCAATCAAGCAATGCCCATACATTGAACCTATGTGTTCTGTAAATATAGTTTTTGCTGTTAGATTTGAGCTGATAGTGTCTATCAGAGTTTGAGCAGACTCAGTATAATGTGTTGGCGTTGTAATCAATTGAAGTAAACCAAAACAGCTCAGAAAAGCTTTTAATTTGTTAGTGTTCACTGTATTAGGACAAAGAAGATTAATATTAAAGTCACCAGTTAAAATTAAATAGTCATGAGTGGGAATTGCACTGATTACTTCTGTAAGAGCATCCAAAAAGATATCAACATCCAACCAAGGTGGCCGGTAAGCAGTTCCGACTATCAGTTTTTTCCCATTTATAGCCAACTTAAGCCACATATGCTCAACACTTGAATACTTTGGATCAGTGGGAGTTGACAAGGTATGTGCAGACAGGCCATTACGGATATAAAATCCGACCCCTCCACCACGTGATCGGACCTCTCGTCGACGTGGCTTATGGACAAGACGGTAACCAGACAAGTGAGGGGCTCGGCCATCCTCACCATGTTTTAGCCATGTCTCATTTATAGCAAGTATGTCCAAGTCTAGAAAATTAACCTTTGAGACAATGTTGTCATGATTTGTACCTAGCGAGCCTGCATTGTATAACCCAACTTTAAGACTTTTGGAAATCATTATTTAAAAATGTTAAGACTGGGAAACCCTGTATGTATGTGAATTATCTGAGAGAAACAATGCATTCCTTTATAAGTGTTGCTCTTATTGAAACAAAATTAAGTTGCATATATATTGTGAGATAAAGTACACAACATGACAGTGTATTTGATAATATAATATTGTTGCAAATTACTACCTTCTGTTGAATAAGGAATAATTTAATTAGGTTCATTTGTATAATGCTGATGTAAAATCTAATGTAGATATAATATTCTGATAGTTTGTAATTATGTTTCAGTGACTTAGGCTTATGTACCATTAATAATTTAGTATAAATATAGTAAACCGAGTAAGAGATAAGTGATTCATCTGGCAACCATAGTACAATCCAAAAACACAACTTAAAGCCAAAATTAAAAACATAATGACAAATCAAGTTAAATGAATAGAATGTAGTATAAAACAAAATTAGGAGGCCAATGTCTAGAGGTTTAAGTACAACAAATTTTGAGCAATTCGATTTTACGTAAGAGACCGACAATCTTAAAATCTTAAAGGTAACATTCATAAAAATATAAACTATATCCATGTGAAGGTCTGATATTATTGCAAAAAATGGCCGCAACAAATACTTATACATTGCTCTATAAATTCTACAGGCTCCCAACACTCGACGAATGTCCTCTTCGTTACGAATGGTGGAAACCGATTCGCCTGTTTTTTGTCTGGCAAGTATGCGACCACGCTTTGTCCAGACATATTTCCATCCAAGACGGTTACCTGTCTCGCGCGCTTGATGAAACAATTGCCTATTCGTTTTTGTCAGGCGCTCGTTAATATAAAAACGGGTTGGCGTTCCGGGCATGCCGAGGTCAGCGGTGGTGGCGCCGCGCCGGACTCTCGCGCAGGCTAGTAGCTGGTCCCGCAGGTCGCGCCGAGTCAGCCGCACGACGAGCCGGCGCGGGCGGGCGGGGGGCTGGCCAGAAGTTGACGACGGATCAGTGGCGTTGATGCGGCGGGCGCCGATGCGCTCCGCGCTGACAATGTCGTGCTCGTCCAGCTTCATGCCGATTTTCGCGGCCACCAGCAGCACCGAATGGGTGGGATTCTCCTTGTCTACCTCGGGCAGGTTTCCGATCTCCACATCATTGGACAGCATCTCCTGGTCTTTTTCGTTGATTTCATTTTTTAGTTTTTCCACAACGCTCTCCAGGTCCGAGGAAGGGAGTCCACGCTGCTGCTCGTCCTCCAGAGCCGATACCCTTTTTTCGAGACTGGTAATACGTGCCCCCAGCTCTTCACGGAGTAGTTGAAATTCCCGTTTAATGTGGCTCATGATCTCATCGGTGGCCAATTTCAACTCCGTTTTGAAATTATACATCAGATCCCCAGTTCTCGCGGTCTGGACCGGTGTTGAGAAACGGTTGTTAAGGTCGCTCTCTTGTGAGAGATCATGGTCATTATGCTTAGCTGGTGTAGAGCAAGCTTTCACGCAACTCGGGCATTTCCATTCAGAAGGGGCTTTAGCTTTAGCAGTTAGTCCCACACATAATTTGTGATATTTCTCAGAGCAAAGCATGCAGTTAGCGACATCTATTTGCGCAACAAATTGACCACACTTCTTGCATCGGGTCATTATCGGGCTTACTAAAAAGTTCGCGCGGCAAAAGACAGATGGCACTAGTGCTGCTCTAATTAATTAATTATTACAATGGGGAATTTAATAGCACTTGCGCACCATAAGCCCGCCGTACGGCGAGGCGAACGGATGTCAATTTGTGAATCCCGGTATTAACAGTGTTCGCGTAAAGCACAATGTCACTGATTTAACACTTTTGTTTTTTATTAACTAATAAAGGGTACTTGTAGATAAAAATGGAGAAATCGTTCACTTTTAATTGGTTTTATTGTCCTTGCACTTCACATAAACACTAGATAACAATATATAACGTTCCTGGCACCGTTTGCCACACTGAGTTTAATTCGACTTGGATTAAAAATAATTCTAAGATTTTTAAATAAGCAATTATTACGGAGCCACTAGCGAGGTCAATGACATCCGTGACGTCACTCCATTTGTCTATTGATTCTTATATTCATTTATTTAATATTAAAATATTTATCACTTTTATATTTGAAAGTATAGAATGTCAGTTTGGTATAGAAATGGTATAATCTGTACATGTATTTTTAACGATTATTTACATGATATCAATTAACTATCTACGTTCTAAGAAGACTTTATAAGTTAAGTATTGAGTAATAGTCGATCAACTTAAAAAATTGTAACTATTCGTAGAAGTATTATATATTTAGTAAGGAATTTATATTATAAGGAACTTATAATATAAATTCCTTTAAAAACGTAACTGAGATGATGTTGTTAGCAATGTAGGTATAACACGTTATAAAATATGTACATTCATTGACCATTCAAAAAATATCAAAAACTATCGGTAATACGAAACCTTATATTGCGCGTGGCCCGACACGCACTTGGCCGGTTTTGACTTTATTTTCTCTAAATTGTATATTCTTATACGTGTCACCATCGTTTTTACGAGGAAAAGACAAAAACAAAGGAAGAAACTACATAGTTGATTCAAAGCGCTGTCTCAAAATCTCAGATTTATTTTTTTAATTATCCGTTTCGGTAATGGTTTTGAATAACATGAGTTACATATTTACAATCTACTATTAATGGTCTACTTTGCTGTATATAAATTATTTTAATCGACTACGGGTTTTTTTTGGGCATTCGCCTTTGAAATTGTTTAAATAAATATTTTGTATATTGTGGACTGTGGCATACACATTACACACATTTTATTTCAACAATTTTAAAATATAGAATTCGTATTAATGGATTTAATATTATATTTAGTATTAGTACCTCAGATATATTTTTCAGTATTCAACTGATATCTCGTATCAGGTGGCGCGGTGCGCGCGTCGGCACATACACGTACGTAATTGGCGCGGGGCGGTCGCGGCGGGGGGGCGGTGGGGCGCGGGAGAGGGGCGTGCAGCTGACTTATCGATAACCTGCGAGATTAAAACACGAGATTGCCTGCGCCCCCTCCCCGCCGCCGCCGTCCCGCACCTCACCCCCGCGCCCGCCCGCTGCACACGCTAGTTTCAGCGATGGTTTTGGGAGCTACTTATCCGATGAGATAAGTTGCGAGATAACTACCCGCCGGTTAAGATACGGTCGAAGTTTGATTACGAGTTACGACCATCAAGTAAACGATTTCGAGTAACTGCAGAACTCGGTTAAAAAGTTTGCACCAAAAATGCTATTTTTTGAATCCTCAGAATGACCTACTAAATAGGAGTGATTTTTATCGATTTCTAAGATTTATACGGGTCATTTTTTAGAACGTGACGCAAATTATAAAAATACAAAACAATTATCTTATAAACGAAAAAATATGTCTGTCTATTTATTAGATCTTTACTTCAAGCACAATGAAGAATATATCTAGAAAATTCTTAGTACTCCGATCAATTTAGACATCCAAGGTTACATAAATTCCGACAAGGCTGAATATTGGTAGGATTGTTCAATAAACTATAATAAAGGAAATATGAAAAGTCCTCATTGATCCGGCACATGCAAAAAAAATTACTCTGGGTCAAAGATTACAAAAATGGGTTTCAGCAAAACGGTAAGTTTTATCATAAAATCAGTTAAGACAAAATTTGTAGATCAGATAATTATCTATAAATGTCCTAATACTTATTTTCTTAAGAGCCACCATTTTTGTGATATAACGATTCAAAAAGTTGAAAGAATTTGAGTTAAAAGTGTACTTTTGTCTACGACGACGCAACGCATACATCAGACTAGTCAGTTTTGTCGTTGATGTACACTTAAAAGGTGTAACTTGAAAAATAACGCGCTAAGTACACTTATACCTCAAACTCTTTCAACTTTTTGAATCGTTATATCTAAAAAATGGTGGCTCTCAGGAAAAAAAGTGTAAAGACATTTTTATGGACAATTATCTGATCTACAAATTTTGTCTGAGCTGATTTTATGATAAAACTTACCGTTTTGCTGAAAATCGCGGAAAACCCGTTTTTGTAACCTTTGACCCCGAGTAAATTTTTTACACGTGCCGGATCGATGAGGACTTTTCACATTTCCTTTATTATAGTGTATTGAACAATCCTACCAATATTCAGCCTTGTCGGAATTTATGTAACCTCACCCCAATTTTTTTGTCTAAATGGACCGGACTATAGTTCTAGAAAGGAATCTATTCTTATTAAAACACATCTACATAAAATTCTTACAGTTACAAACTGTGCTTTTGTAAAATACCAAGTCTCCACTGTTATTTGATGAAGTAAATCACGGGTCTCCCTACTATGATACTTCATACTAGCATAATATTGTGAACCGGCTGACGGTAGTTACCCCGAGCTAATATCCCAAAATGTATTTTCAGTGTTGCATAAGCATCGCGCGCTGTTTACGGAGCTGTTACCGACTCCTAGCATACCTAGCCCGCGCAAAACATAGATATAGCTAAGGCCTTGCATTGTGCTAATACCTAGTCTTGATTCGAGTTTAAGAGACAAATATTTATTTAAATAGTTCATGATCAAGTTGCTGGACTAGTTTAAATGGAAACAAATATACTGTTAGTTTTGAGAAAAGACAAAGAATATATTTTATAATGCGGTGAAGAAAAAAACTAGGCCTTTGCATCCGTTGTGGATGATTTATACAGCATTTTCAGTGCGAAGTAACCACTCCTCAAAGTAGCCTCCTGTAGTGCATGGGACAAGATTTAAATATCCGCATGGTTGCCCAAGCACATACGACATTCTCGCAAAATAGTCAGCCTAGTCCAGAGGAAAGAACTAGTCAATACGTCTGGGACCAACTATGTGCGGATTCCCTCACGATGTTTTCCTTCACCGTATGAGTGTCCGTATTATGTACTTGAGATCAGAAAATGTCTCATTGGTACACGCCTCCACCCGGGTTCAAACCTGCACCCTCTACGAGTGCAAACCAAAGGTGTACCCATGGACCCATTAGGCCATGGACGCTCTTTTCTGCGGTGAGCTCTTTTCGCACGGCTAATTTCTAAGCAAACGAAGTTGCGGGCAGCATCTAGCAGGCGAGGCTTACATAAGCTATTCTCTCTCGTGGTTTTACTCAAGACTAAGGCGAGATTATCCACTAGAATCACCTCACTTTATTTCATTACCGGTCTCTCGGCGATCGCCGCTATTTCCGTGTTTGCTGCGCCGCGCCGCGCCGCGCTGCAGTGCTGCGATTTTGCAGTGCGGTAAGCTGTGATTACATTACAAGTGTACAATTAGACCGGCGGCGGACAGGGTGGAGGGGGTTGGAGGGGGGAGGGTAAATAGTGTAGTGTAAACTCCGGGTCAGGTGCACTGGGATTAGTTGAAAGTCACTACACTACACAGTAACTACAAACGACATGCTTACTTTTAACTTATTTAGTTAACTAAGTAAGTTAATGTAAGAAAATAAACAGGAAATGGTCCTCAATTGTGTTTTCTTTAGTTTTTATGGCCGTACATTTTGTGGCTCAATAAAACGTTAAGGGTGCTAAAATTTTGCACCTAGACAAATAATTAATAATAATATAATAATAATATCTATGGACGCTTCACACCACGTCAGTCTGGCCCCGTGCTAAGTACCTAAAGGACTTGTGTTTCATGTACCAGACAACGTAAATATATTTAATACTTTTATACTATACACATATTTAAGATTTTTATTATATCATACACATATTTAATACACATCCAGACCCGGGAACATTGAAAACTTTTGTTCCGTCGCGTCGGCGGGATTCGAGCTTGAGCGTCCAACGCGCTTACCACTGAGCCACAGAGGTCGTCAATTGCACAACAAGTTATCTAGGACAAACCCGTCAAAATCACTGTACTAGAGAGTCGGGCGTCACTAACTCGCCATAATAACAGTTTTACAGCACACGTCTTGTAATGGTGTCCTACAGGGGTGGGGTCCGGCGCGACCCCCGCGTCCGGACACGTCCGCCCGGCACGTCCCGGGACACGTCCGGGCACGGTTTACGACGCCCCGGGGACCGCGCACTTGCACTTATGTATAATCGTGTAGGAGCACACTTAAATTACTTGCAGAGGTTACTGCCGTAAAGGTACTGTCATTACGGCACGTAAAAGGGGTTCTGTTTAAGGACATCATCACCTGTCGACCCCTCAGAGGGGTGAGCATGAGTTGCTGTAGACAGGTGCGTAATCGTAACGTTAAGGAGTATCGAATGTCATTTTGAGTCAAATGTATGGGAATTATGTTAAAACATACAATAAAATGAAGTATTTGTTTTCGGTAACATTATTACAGACTACAAGCCCGGCCTGAAGAAAATCATCCTGTGAAATGAACTAGCGTGAATATCACTTATATATATTATATGAACACTATGCCGCCTATTACGATTATTGTAATAACTATAGGCGTCACAGAAACTCGTGCTTGTTGCTCTAAATATCCTTTTTATGTGTTTAAAAAAGAAGTTATTCGTTCTCATATAAAAAAGTTAGTGGTTGGTTCTTTGTAAGCAAAAATTTAAATCATGCTAAAACGACAAACAGAATCGCACTACTTTAAATAATTTCTTTCTGCGTACAAAACAGAAGCAAGTGCTACTTGATATAAAATTATGTTTCTCGTACAATTTCAAAACACTTTAGAAATCCGCAGCCCGGGCGGAAGCGCGGCGGTCCTCGAACGAACGTTTTTTGAGAAAATTCACCGGTTGCTAAATAGTTTATGAACCCGCGGCGGTGCTGCGGGTGGGGGGGTGAGGGGGTCAGGGGGGCAATCGTATCCCGCTGACCTGTTTTTAAATCATTTCGCTCGTGACGTCACGAAGCGCAGTAAACAGTACGAGTATCAACGCTAGATGTTGGCTGCGATTTGTACTCACGCTCCCGTGAGTACAAATCGCAGCCAACAGTAAACATTATGCTGTCAGCTACTAGAGAGTAGCCTATATCCAGTAGATATGATGACGCAAGAGTGAATTGTATCTGTTATTTTTTTTAAATGTTTAATTTTTTTTATTTTAGCACTACAAGTAAAATGGTTTCACTGTGGTTTTGGTCTTTCGTCTATGTACTATCGAGGAAATTAATTCCCAGGCAGATGACAGACCAACGTCATTTCGTCTCGGATCATATTGTCATTTCAATGTTAATTGTGATCTGTCAGCTGGGTTTGATATAACACGACCAAACTACATAAGTCTCCCATCTACCTAGGAATCAACTTCTCTAATTATAGTACATTACAACCCAGCGTGCCACTTTTCAACCTTTTGACAATAGTCACAAGATCGAAATGTGCCTGAGGCAAAAATGTACACAGTACTCTCGTGAAATTAGTTTAATATAAAGCGGGGCGCACGTGATCGGTCGCACGCCGAATTAGATTACACGCCGCAGTAGATACTACAGATAGAACGTTATATTATTTCAAAACGCTAAATCAAATTACTGAGTGTGGTATTCATTTTTGATAGAAAAATATTAGCGGCGTGGTGCACATTTTGTGGCGGGTAAAAAATTGACAACTCGCGTCAGAACACGATATCTAATAGAATAATAGAAAATTGCCAAGAACGTGGGAGAGTATGAGAGTAGAGTAGAGAGAATCATTAAGATTATTTGCTGCAAACCACTTTTTGTAACATGAGACTGATAGACTTTAACTGTGTTATTCAGCAGCGTCATCATGTCAACAAACAATAAATTCATAAAAAAATACTCTATATTATTTCTCGATATTATATTTTACTTCTTTAATATAAAAATAAGGGTAACGAATTACAGACAAACAAGTATGAAGTAACGTTATCGAAAGTTGACGTAACGCGTAGCTGCCAACTGTTCCATACTGCAAGATCGAGTTAAACGTGTATGTGTGTCAATTAGCGACACAAGACAATAGTGCAGTTGGCAAACTAGCTGATGCTCCTGAAACTCCTCGCGTACTGTTCGCTGCCATCCAATTAACTGCCGCCGACACCTTACAAAAGCCGCGAATCTATTATGTGTATAATACAGTTTTCACCTTAACTTACCATGTACTACAACAGGTACAATACAGTCTATCACCCGCTCAGTTTAGATTTTAGAATTTTAGGTCTATTCTATCTACTTGTTAGAACATTCTAACAAATAAGATCGTTAATTGAAAAAAAAAGACGACTGTATTTTGATATATCGTGTAACTCTCGCAGTAAACAATATTGTAAATTGTAATCTAACAAGTTACAACACCTCTTAAGCGAAAATTCATAATGTCATAATACAGTCTGCAGAGCCTGCCAAACAGTTATACAAACACCCATACGTGATACAATATACTTTCTAAAAACGTAGCCCTCCTTCTGGCGTAGTCAGGTAAATGCATTAAAGCAAATAATATAATACAAAATTACCTTTTGCTAAGAAAACAGGCATACAAAAATTTGGTTTAGATCATTATTATCGTTTATGTTTAGATCAATGTGGATGAACCAACGATACCTGGCGCTAATTTTAATTGAAACTTGAGCTTTGGATTACATACAAGCTTGAGCGAAAGTTGTAAACTTGTCGCATTGTGTAGACCGCGACCGGAACGACTGCCGAGGGGGGAGGTCATGTATGAGGCGAGCAAGACATTAGTAATTGTATTTTCACCGTGTGATAATGTGATCGCGTCAGCCTCTGGGAGGCTTAAGAGGAATAAAACGTAACGGTTATAATAATTTTGATTAATTAAAATTTAATAGACAACTAATAGAACGAATTGTAGCTAACTTACGAGGCGAGACCAGAACCGCCATGAGAGGAAGGCAACTCTCACAATGCCAGAAGATTTGGGGTCTTACTACAAAAGATTTAAACACCCGTTGAACAGTTGATTAGAGAAAAATTCCATACAAAATTGTCTCAAAACAACTGTTCAACAGATGTTTAAATCTTTTGTGGTAAGACCGTTGATATCCTTAATTCCACACTACGTTCTTTCGTACTGGCCACCTCTGAGGTTGTACTATTTCCATCAAGCGTGACCACTACGTCACAAGTGGGTTACATACGCCAAGTGCTTCCATTACAAACGCGCGGATGGGATCCGCCGCAAGTTTAATATGAAGCGCTGCTGCGAACAATGCCGCGGCCGCAGTTTATTAAACTACATATCTGTCGACAAAAGAACCACCGCCGGGGGCATTGCGGGGGATGCGGGGGTTGCGAGGGAAGGGAGGGACAGGTGCTCCGTATATATCATCTTGGCGGAGCGCCGCAGGGCTGCGCCAACTGACGGCTTTATTACACCTGACTTCTTTTCGCTGATTGTCGTGTGTTATGTTCCGTAACTGGGTGTTACGGAATATTTTGTGACGTGATTAATCTGTGGAAGAGTTATGTTCTTTTTCTACTGTCACTTTTAATGGCCTATTTGTCTAATTTAATTAACTTTCAACTTTTCAGGCATAATTTTAAAATGTAATACATAAACTTTTTATTTTGCATAATAATATTATTATTAAAGATAATTCATGTGTTCTCAAGACTACACTAATTTTATCACTAAATCTATACAATTATACACATCCATTACCAAATCAAATAACACTCTTAAAAGGACTACAAAGTCTGTACCTTCAATCTAAGCAATCTTAGTCAACCCTCGCTAGGCCAATAAAGGAAGAGTGCAGTTGTGTACGGACTGCTTCGCAAAAACCTCACAAAACCGCACTTGCACGCCGCGGGGTGCTCAGGGGGAAAGGGGTAGGGGTTGGAGGTGATACGTCACTGTCACGGTCCGCCGCCGCAAGGAGCAACTCACAACTCGCTAACAATTGCAGTAAGTAGTGATATTAACTACCTGGACAGTTGGACACGGGAAGTGGTTTTGTTGTCGATGTACCATCTGTTTGGTAAGCATTAGCTTTTCTGTTTCGGATAAACCGATTTAAAATAAATATTATAATTATTTGCCATGTTCAAAATACACAATGCAATAGAAATCTTTACTCATGTATTCAACATCTAATATACATTTTGTAACTCTTCTTCTTACTTCTCAGTGTATCTAGTAAATACATCGTCCAAGACGGATCAAAAACCTCCACTCCATATAATGTCAGTTCTTAAACGTAAACAACTTCTTACATAAAGGTAACTATCCCGAAACCTCACAGAGCACATAAAGACAGAAGGTAATACTGAACAAGCCGCTCATGAATGCTATCTTCATTTCTTTCCCCCCCACAGACCGCGACGGAATGAATATTGGATGGTGTCAATTAGACGCGGTCGGGAGAGATCAGGAGAGTCCGAGAGAGTTCAGGAGTGTACGAAAGATAGGATTAGGGGCTAGAACATACTATCGCAGCTTCGAAGAGCCAAGAAAAATTCACACATCAAAATATTTTCTTTTTTTTCTAGGTTAGCAGGATTCCTAAGTATCGAAGCGCATGGCCGGTTTTATCTAGTACAATGTAGTATAGACATTAACCTTTGTGTGGGCCTATGTAGCTGGAAACAAATGAATATTATGTAACTGTTATAACATAGTACTTAAACGTAACGATATTTTAACAAACGTCGGCTTAACACGTTTTGATTGGTCAAAAGTAAAAAAAAATGTGATTTGACATACACAAAAGACTATAATATTGCAGATCAAAGCGCTATTAACCCATCAACTCTCAAGCGGCACCCGGGTGCCGCATAACAATTGAAAAACTATTGTGTTTGCGATTCCAACGATCGAGGTATTAATGTTGGATCAAGATTTAATAATAAATTAAAGAGAAAATTGATTTAATGATAAAATTTTCTGGTTACACTCTGCGATAGTGTGTACTGACTCTAACACGCACGTGCCATCAAACGGTACTCCGCTTATCTCGCGCCTTAAAAATGCATACGAGCATTTTCCGAGACAAAGGGCGAGCGCGGGGGTGAGGCGGGGGCTAAGTGGTTGCGGCGAGGACGTGAGGTATGTGTACACTGTACAGGACTAAGCTGGATTTAGATGTTTAGCATATTTCGTGAGATTATGATGTGATAATGAAAGTTTGCATTTTAGATATCATTGTAACTAGGACATTATACATACATTCTCAAGAGAGTATCGTGGTATTTAAAACTCACATCTTTTTGTAATAGTCACGAATCATCATTTATCAAAAATCAATACTTACATTTAAGAAGTTTTAAAACTGACCTCTTGGCTAGTAGCCTGATTAACAAGTGCCATTTTCCTCGAAACCTGATCTCATTCACCTAAAATTATGATTTTGGTCTCATTCGATTCGGAATACCATCTAGAACATTCTATCAAAATTCCAAGAGGGGCTGAAAAAAATATAATAGTTATAAACAATTTAGTAAACATAAAAAGAAGGGTTTGGATTTTTTTTAATATTTCGGAAATTATTTAAGATAATCAAAATTTGAAAATAGACCCTTAAAGAAGAGGAAATTTCCTAAAAAAATCTTAGATCCTAGAACCTTACTAATAATCCTTATAGCATTAAATGAGCGGCGAAAGTAACGAATAAAACGCGTATTTCGAGTTTCGCGTGAATTGCCGCAATCTGCCACGCGAACTAAAAAATATATTTTAAGTGATTAAATATTAATATAAAGAAATAACAAAATTGGGTACTAAGTAGACATATCAATAAACAATAATTCGTCAACAAAAATAAATTATCACAGTTTGTTTAAATGTTATGTTTTTATTCATTTGTTAATAGGGTGACTATTAACAAATGAACAAAAACATAACATTGAATGTTAATAACGAAGAATGAAGAATGTTAATAAAAAAGTGAAAAGTCAAAATAATTTGAATTTCTCCACCGGATATCTCTTCTAAGCCCTTTTAAGATTAGCTCAAAAGAATAATAACAATTTCTTGATTTCTTGTTTAAAAATAATCAGCGTTTTTATGTTAACATTAAAATGGTGACTATTAACAAATTAAGAAAAGCATAATAATTAAACGAATTGTGATAATTTATTTTTGTTAACGGATTATTGTTAATTGATATGTCTACTTAGTACTCAATTTTTTTTATTCCTTAATATTAATATTTAATCACTTAAAATATTTTTTTAGTTCACGTAGCAGATTGCGGCAAATCACGCAAAACCTGAACCACGCGGTTTCACCCTTACTTTCGCCGCTCAATTAAAGCTATTAGGCAAGGTTTCAGGATCTAGGATTTTTTTAGGATATTTCCTGCTCTTTAAGAATCTATTTTCAAATTTTGATTATCTCAAATAGTTTTTGAAATATTAAAAAAAAACCCAAACCCTTATTTTTATGTTTACTTAATTGTTTATAACTTTTGCATTTTTTTCCAGCCCGTCTTGGAATTTTGATAGAATGTTCTAGATGGTATTCCAAATCGAATGAGACCAAAATCTTAATTTTCGGTGCATGCGATCAGGTTTCGAGGAAAATGGCACTTGTTTACTAGTGTATAGCATTCAAAGACATTGTGACATTTTTAAGCGCAAAAAGTACTAAAAGACTCCCCCGCCATCTAAATCACTACCCGAGAGTCCATCAATCGAGATTCTAGTGACGAACTCCGTCGAGTTGGGAATTAGTTCCCGTGGGGAAACTTCCCGCCCGACTGTTAATTATAACTTACCGCCCGCCGTGACTCGCCTTACCACTCTTACCGACCGCGACCACTCGCGCCTTGCCTGCGCGGCCCACCTTAAGAGAATGGCAAAAAGCTAATTTAGCATACTAAAAGATTGTAATAGAAGATACTTAGGATTGAGATAAAGAAACTACGAAGCAATAATAAGAATTTTGCTCCATTGAAATCTCGTTGAGATATCATATTCGCAAAAATATCATATAATCTAAAACATGGGGCCCAAATCAGGGACATGATGGAGTATGATATGATAAAGTACCAGGACTCAGGAGAGTAGAGGTGCGAGGAGGAAACGGATTGATGGATTTATAGACAATTGGACATGAAGGGACGACGCGTTTGATTTGGGACAAAGCCTTTTTACGAGGGCCGGACAGCTGGCCCGGGCGCGGGAAAAGGTGTTAATGCGCGCCCGGGCGAGAGAAAAGGTACCTTAAAACCGATAGATAAAGTTTAAATTTGCTCCAGATAGTGTGACAGCTCGATAGACGAATTCAGTCAAAAGTCCCGAAGGAGCCGGGAGGGATTAAGTCAATAGAAGATTATTAACGGAGACGAGGGACGCCGCGGGGACAAATAAATCCCGGAACAAAACACCGCGGGATTAGTATCGATCAAACGTCAAGAGGTTTACGTTCCCTTATGGCTGGTATACACGTATTAAGTAGATAAGTAGTTAACTAAATTTTAAGTTACCTATTGCATGTAAACACACAATTTAGTAGTAAGTAGCAAGTTAAAATTTAGTTAAGTACTAAATAAGGAAATTTGAATTGACTATTTTCTGTTAAGTTTGCAGGCGAGGCTTGTCACTTGACACATTTCGGGCAGGCACTCCAAATTAAGTTAAAATTTAGTTACTACTTATCTACTCAATACGTGTAAACCAGCCATTACTCGTAGATTCGATTTACTCTATTGCAATGTTGAGATTCCGCGCCAATGGCGTTCCGACAGAATCCAGCTTTCGCGGTGCTATCTGTATCTAAATCTCAGAGTAAATAAAATATAGACTACAATTTCTACGAACAACAGATTGAAAACGACATTCTTTACCTTCGTGTGTACGTCAAACTTAAATAAGCCCGTGAGGCGTGAACCAACCATGTATGTGATAATATCAAACTAATTATTATGAAATAGCGTAATTTTATGCATGTGGCGCATGTGTATACAGTGGCGTGACGCGCTGCACTGGGGCGCTTGCCCATACAAAAGTGAAAAAATTGCGGTCTTTCAGCGCTGCTACTTTTACTGTGAACTCTCTATAAGGAACACGTACACACCCTAAAGTATTAATACTTAGTTTTGTTACACCCTGTATAATTACTACACTATTAACTATAATATTCAACTTTTTAATTGATTCAATACTTAAACCAAATACTACGAATAATAAAGACTATTTAATTATTCGTAGACCAAATAAAATCGGAAATCGAATACACAAAGAAGCAATAAATCACTATATACTATAATAGTACACAATTTGTTATAGTATTTACTATTTATCAGGGAGTACAACAAGAAGAATGCAGAAAATTAATGGCGCATGGAGGCGACTGGTGAGCAAACTGCCACCATCACTCTCCGCCAAGGAGCGAGGGGAAGCGTGTACATCCTGTTCGGCGGAGTTAGCCGAAACAATCCACAGCTACGTATAGAATACTACAAGATATAATAGAAAAGAAAGTCAACTAACTGTTACTAATTGAAATACAGGATATATAAAAAGGATATATAAAATATATTTTTTTCTTTCGTACGTATGTTACAACTTACAACAACATCAGAAAAGTTTTCAATAGAGTAAAATGATGATTGATGTACCAGATCAGTAAGAAAATAACCTAAGTCTGCACAATAATTGACGATTCACACATACACATCTTCATAGTTAATAGCGACATGTCTTGTACTTTAGACCATAATAAGTAGCAGCTTCAAACATTCCACCACTCGGCGACAGCGTATCGCATGAATAATCGAAAAGCTCAAGTTGATGAGCGCTTTTTGTCGCGGTCAGTCCGGCCTCAGGACTCCGGGGCGTTACAAAAACATACAGGAAACATATAATTGGGACCCCAATAATTGAGTCCTTACTGTCTTATTAATTCCAAAGTATGAAGGCTGATGCAATAGGTAGAAATATGGGGTGTCAAATGAAAAATAATTGAGGTGTGGAAATTAAAATAAAATATTTCTGAGGTAAAAAATGCGCCTATGTTCGCTTAAAAAGAGTAATCGTTTTTTACCGCGATAAAAAGTATCTTTTGTCTGCGGAAAAAAGTAGCCAAAACTTATCAAAATCAGCCAGTAGTTTCAAAGCCTGTTCAAAACAAACAAATAAATATTTCCCATTTATAAATATTGTTATACATACACTGAAATTAACAAAGGTTTTCAGAATGATTGTCTTACTTGACGTCTAGTTAATATTTTGATCCATTATATAAATTATGTTCAATTTCTTACGTTCTTGACTTTTCACGCACGTACGTGGAGCTAATAACTTTATAATCATGCTTTCGTAAAATAAACAAAATTATACCTAATAAGAAACAAAATTTATGTTGTAATTAATAATAATAATAATAATAATTCTTTATTGACTTAATCAGTACAACAATCCTACGAAGACTCTGACACCCAAACTAGGCTAATGCCCGTATCTCAGGAGTCAGCGGCTTCTCCCAATTTTTAAACATTTAAAAATAAAGGAGTTGAAAATATATATCACAAAAATAAGCATAAAAAATATATATATATAGAATTTATTTACATATTATGATTTATAATACATAATAAATAAATACAGATGTTCAAAAGATAAATAAATAAATAATACTATTACACAAAATACATTAGGATAAGTATTATGAATTTAACATTATATACAGCCAATATAACATTATATTATAATATTATTACATTAGTTAAAAAGATAGACAAGTTATTTACCGTGTAGGAATAATTATTTCCATATTAAACTACATTTTAACTCTCTTCCAACATTCTGACTTCAAAAGTCTTGGACAGGGGTTGAAGGTGTTGCGGTTGACCATCCCCGGTCTACATTATAGGACACCGTGGCGGCTCAATCAGTTGCCGCCCTAAGCCTCGAAATACAGTTATATAAATAATCCAATTGTTTGCGTTACTAAATCAGTTATGAACGAGTGGCACAGAAGTACACAGGGAGAGGAGGGGGGAAGATGGGGGTGTATGTTTGCTGGTTCCGGTTCGTTACACCGCACGTACACGCCACATGTGTCCGCGTCTTCTGCCTTAGGATGTTCCTCGCGATGTTACTTTATAATATTTTGAGAACTCACTGCTTGTATGATTTTTCATATTTCTTATTACATACTTATTTTTTATCTTATTACGAGACAACAAAGTGTATTTTACTCATAAACAGATTCTGAACAACGGCTACGACATATACCATTCGTGAAATTTAGTACAAGTTTCTGTTCGGGGGAAAAATCGATCTATAGCTAGATTTTCCTTAATGTACAAGTGAAGCTTGGTCTTCGTTCTGTTGGCATGACTGACTGATTATGTTTTCAATGCTTCAACCATCAGCATGATTTCCCGAAATAGGTAATTTATTTGCTACCACCAATCATTTCTATTGCTGTAACTTTCATAGCTGACAATCCACAACAAACATCAGAACAAACACTAAACAGGTCTGACGAACAGCGCGGTCATTCATCTCGCGGGCAATCTGCGGCGCGTATTGTAGTTTTATTGATGTTTGTCTGTCCGCCACCCCCTACACACATATCACAAACAGCTAGCATACAGTAGTGTTCTACTGTTCTAACAGCTTTATACAGCCATATGGACCTGACACACATTAGGGTGATGCTGAGTAACATAAAGATAAAATTCGTATTAATTTAAAAATGTAAAATTGAACTGTAAGTTACTATGCAGAAATTAATTCATTGATAATCGTTTACAGAAACGATGAACTCGAATAACAGAATGAAGAGACATTCTGTTATTCAAGTGGCGTGCAGGCGGCAAAACAATGCAGAACCACGAGCGTAAAACTTGCATTTGAGTCGACTGAGTTTGTTTTCAAAGGCACACTCGAGTTTCTCTACTTTATAATATTTATGCTGTGCTCATATTGCGTCGTCCATCACCCTGCTGTACACAAATGTTACATACAATTGATATCCGATAGCTTTTGTGTTATGGCCGCTTTTTCATCCCCACATGAAGGAATTTGTTCAATTTATTTTCGGTACCGCGGAAAAATTGTGCGGAGAGGAATTTTTTTATCCAAACTTTTGTTATGCACTTTTATACCGTTTTAAATTGGAAAAATAACAAGCAGATTTATAAAATTACCACAAAGAAATCAGACGCGCGATTATCGTATTTCTAGGTACGTACTCACGATAATAATAATAATAATATCTATGGACGCTTCACACCACGTCAGTCTGGCCCCGTGCTAAGTACCTAAAGGACTTGTGTTACAGGTACCAGACAACAGAAATATATTTAATACTTTTATACTATACATATATTTAAGATTTTTATTATATCATACACATATTTAATACACATCCAGACCCGGGAACATTGAAAACTTTTTGTTCCGTCGGCGGGATTCGAACTCGCGACCCCCGGCTTGAGCTACCAACGCGCTCACCACTGAGCCACAGAGGTCGTCGATAAAACTTCGTGTTTTGTCTCACACGGCAGGATAACAACAGATGCATAAACGTATATAATTATTAATTTTGTCAACGATTAACCATGATGACGTCGTTTGTGCTTAGTGCTTACTGTTGACACTGACCATCATGATTAAGGCTGCCTTCATATTAAGTCTCGTTAAGGCTCGTTTTAGTATAGAAGTCGCGCGGCTGCCGCACTACTCGCGACTTATGGGCGTTTCGTCCGGAGATTCCGTAATTGACCGTATTTAAAACCTTTTAAACTCATAATCTGAAAGCTACAAAGTTATAATAAAAATACATCAATAATCTTCAGTATATCAACGTTCCTTTCGCCGTTTTAAATTTTCTATTTTTGTTTATTATACTCATGATATCGGCTTCCAAAGTAATACCAATTTGTTAAAATTCGAGCATACATTCAGCATCTCCTTAGCATTTACAAATTACATTTATTTGACACTCACGCCAATAGATCGACAATATCATAAACTACATATTTGTCGTTTTAAATTATTTTAAGGACAATTTTGAACTAAGATAAGTAAAAATAATAGGGTTTTGGCGCGATCTCGGCAACACGGCAAATGTATGGCCAAGGTCGTTTGCTCGGGGGACGGCCTTAATGTGAAGGAAGCCTTACTAGCACGCACGCACGCAACGTTAAGTGTGTTTATTATATGAGCCCCTTATACTAAATTAAATTGTCTACACAGAGCTGATGATAATTATAGTTCTCCCGGTGACGGCTCAGGTATACTGGGGGCTGGGGCGGCTCTGCGGTGCGGCGGGGGGCGGCGCGGGGGGCGGGTGGTGGTGACGTCACGGGCGCCACAGACCTACATACTACGGTGCTCCCCGCTACAGCCGGGCGGTACACTCGCTAACGTAGGAAAATATTTCGTTAGAAGTACTCGTATAGTTTACTAGAAACCGGGCTAGTCTGTCATCTATAGATATAAAACTCAAAAGTGACTGACAGATATGGTGATCTATCAACGCACAGCGGACAACTGGACGGATCAGGCTGAAATTTGGCATGCAGGTAGATGTTATGACGTAGGCATCCGCTAAGAAAGGGTTTTGATAAATTCCAATCCTAAGGGGTTAAATAGAGGATGAAAGTTTGTATATAATAATGCACATACTTAACGCGAGTGAAGCCACGGGCAAAAGCTCGTTATGAAAATATGAAATAAATAATAGATCTATCAAAATTCAAAATCAAAATCAAAATTGTTTTATTTCTGAATAAATTTAAAATAAATATTTTCAGAATGTCCTACATGATGCCTACCACCGGTTCGGGAACTAACCCGGCGAGAAGAACCGGCGTAAGAAACTCGCACGGGGCCCACTTTTTTACCAAAAAAAGCGAGAAAAAATTATTCTTTTAAAATAAAGTTTACAATTTTGTAACTTAATATTATATACAATATCCACATACATAATTGTAAGTCCTATTAATAATAATGTAGAAGTAGCCTTGCAAGAAGCCATCCTACTCCCAAGGTGTGCCATCGTTTATGAAATCATTGACCTTATAATAGGCTTTGGCACACAAACGTTCTTTAACTACTTTTTTAAATTTATTAATGGAAAGATTTTGAACGTTTACTGGGATCTTGTTGTAAAGGCGTATACATTGACCTTTAAAAGATTTACTGACTTTACTAAGTCTGATCACCGGCATATATAGCTTGTGCTTATTTCTAGTATTCCTACAGTGAATGTCACTTTTAACTTTAAATTTTGTTATATTTTTTCTAACATATATTACATTATCCAAAATGTATTGAGAGGCAACAGTTAGAATACTAATTTCTTTAAATTTATCTCTCAGAGATTCTAAAGCAGACATTTTATAAATAGAACGTATGGCTCGCTTCTGCAGCACAAATATTGTATTAATGTCGGCAGCGTTTCCCCATAAAAGGATTCCATATGACATCCTACTATGAAAATAACTAAAATATACTAATCGTGCCGTGTCTTCGTCAGAAATTTCCCTTATTTTTCTGACTGCATATGCTGCAGAACTGAGCCTACCTGCAAGATTAACAATCATCATCACCTATGCCGTAATTCTGAGGTTTTAGTGAATAGATGTTGAAGTATATTTTAAATTCCCGCGTTTTCGTTTGAATTTATATATATTTTTTTAAATGCCCTTCTTTGTCTATGGCACTCTATGCTCTGTGTGAAATTCTTCTCTCTGCTAAAATTGTCATGGCTGTAATGTGCTCGTAATTTACAAAAGTGAAAATAAAACGAACGTTAATAAGTTTTAACTGTTTTATTACATCAGGTTAAAGGGCCCAGACCCGTGAAAGTGTTAGTAGTAAATAAAATAGGTCGCCGAACATTTACAGTGATACGACCATACGACTTAACCTTTCGCGCACGTGGCTGTAAGAACAAAGAGATGTCGTCAAATTCCATGGCATTAATTGAAAAGTTGGTCGGACGAGCCAATTATAACACATGGAGATTCGCTGTAGAAACTTATCTGCAGCATGAAGAGCTTTGGTGCTGTATTGAAAACGAAGGCAAGCCTGTGGATCCGAAGCTTGATCTTAAAGCTAAATCAAAAATAATACTATTAGTTGACTCAGTTAACTATATACACATACAAGAAGCAAAAACAGCAAAGGAAGTTTGGACAAATTTACAGAAGGCTTTCGATAACAAGGGGTTGACTCGTCGTGTGGGTCTACTCAAGGATCTAATTACAACCACCTTAGACAATTGTCAAGATATAGAAGACTACGTAAACAAAATCATGACGACAGCACATAAACTGCGAAACATCTCTTTTGCGGTAAATGATGAGTGGCTGGGTACTCTTCTACTTGCCGGCTTACCCGAAGTGTACAAGCCGATGATAATGGCATTAGAGAGTTCTGGCGTATCCATTACAGCGGATGCAGTAAAGACTAAGCTCTTACAAGAAATAAAGAGCTCCGAGTCTGTGGCATTATGTGCCAGTAATAAATATAAGCAGAAAGGACAAGCAAATACACAGCAGGTCTCAAAAGGTCCTCGGTGTTACAAGTGTAACAGATATGGTCACATTAGCAAGTACTGTAAAACAAAAAGGAAGGATCACAATAAGAAGGAAGAAAGAGAAAATGGCTATGTTGCAGTATTCTCAGCATCAACTTCAAATGACGAAAATAACTGGTTTATTGACTCCGGAGCATCCATGCACCTAACTATGAGGCAGGACTGGCTGTATGATCTATCACCGGCACCAGTCACAAGCATCCGTATCGCCAATGATAAAATGCTTGCAGTAAAGGGTTGTGGGAAAGTGAACATGTCAATAATTGATAAAAATGGAAAAACACAAAATATACAAATAACAAATGTGTTATATGTACCGGAATTGGCAAGTAATCTTCTCTCAGTGAGTCAACTTATAAAGAAGGGGCATTCTGTACAGTTTCATGAAAATGGCTGTAAAATACTCAACAACTCAAAGGAAGAAATTTTGTCATGCAAATTAATAAATAATATGTATTGCTTGAACGGAAGTACTGCGACAGCTTATGTCAGTAGCTCAGATAGTAGTGACAGCTACCTGTGGCATCAAAGGATGAGCCATCTCAACTTATCTGATCTTAGCAAATTACCTAACTGCGTAGAAGGTGTCAAGATAAGTGACAATAAATTAAACGTGGTGTGCGAGTATTGTCAACAAGGAAAAATGTCAAGAATACAGTTTCCAAAAGAGGGTTCCCGTGCAAAGAAGCCTTTGGAGCTAGTACATTCAGACGTGTGTGGACCATTGGAAGTCAAGTCACTTGGCGGGGCACAATATTTCCTGACATTTGTGGATGATTTTACAAGGAAAGTATTTGTCTACTTCCTTAAAAGTAAGTCTGAAGTATTTAGTAAATTTAAAATGTTTAAAGTTCTAGTAGAAAATCAACTTGACTTAAAAATTAAAAGATTAAGAACTGACAATGGTACTGAATATTCTAGTAATCAATTCATAGAGTATATGCAAAATTCAGGAATAATACATGAAACTTCTAATCCATATACTCCTCAACAGAATGGATTAGCGGAACGCATGAATCGCACTCTTATGGAGAGAGCTCGCTGTATGCTAATCAATGCGAATTTTCAGAAAATCTATTGGGCAGAAGCTGTGGCTACAGCAGCGTATATAACTAATAGATGTCCAACAAGGTCAATTTCATATGTGACACCTGAAGAGTTATGGTCCGGAAAGAAGCCAAACTTGAAGCATGTACGAATCTTCGGATGTGAGGTTATGATCCATGTTCCAAACGTCAAACGTCAAAAACTGGATTCTAAGGCAAGCAAAATGTTATTTGTTGGTTATTCAGAAACTACTAAAGGTTATCGTTTATTAGATACAAAAACAAAGAAAATTATTATTAGGAGAGATGTTATATTTTTGGAAAACAGTATTAGGAGAAAATTTACTATTGTATCACTTACTGATAAAGATTTTACTAATAATTTAACTGATCAAAATGCATGTTCTGAGAGTTCAGAGATTAAAAACTCTAAAGAATCTTGTGATATACAAAAATTATCAGATGATGATGTTGAGTCCTTTTATTCTGATGATGATTCATTGTATGTACCTGAAAGAGAAGTAAAATTAGATCAGTTCAGAAATATAACAACACGAAAGAAAAACAAACATAATACTAATATTTACCTTTGTCAAGGTGGAGATCAACATGTAGAGGAAATACCACAAACTTACCAGGAAGCTCTGTCTTCTGCTGAAAAAGAAAAATGGGAAATGTCTATACAGGAAGAGCTGAAAGCACATGAAAAGAATGAAACCTGGGAGTTGGTGAAGAAACCTGATAAAATGAAAACAATTGGATGTAAGTGGGTTTTCAGAATCAAAGAAGATAATAATGGCCTATTATACAAGTCACGATTGTGTGCCATGGGGTGTTCACAGAAGTATCAAGTGGATTACTCGGAGACATTCTCACCAACAGTCAGGTACGATTCTTTAAGAGTTATGCTTTCCAAAGTTTGTCAAGATAATTTGAAAATGATTCAATTTGACATTAAAACGGCTTTTCTCTATGGAAATATAAATGAAGACATTTATATGACTCCACCTGAAGGTTTAAATATTCAAGAAGGCTTTGTTTGTAAACTTAAAAGGTCCTTATATGGGTTAAAGCAAGCACCTAGATGCTGGAACCAAAGATTTGATTCTGTATTAAAGAGATTTGGTTTCACTAACAGTCATTCCGATAAATGTGTATACACTGGTGAATTAGATGGAATCAAAGTGTACTTAATCCTGTATGTAGATGATGGTTTAATAATCTCACAAGAACAACATATATTAAATAAAGTAATTAACGCTTTGAAAGAAAATTTTGAAATAAAAAGTTGTGAACCAAGAAATTTTGTCGGTTTAGAAATTGAAAGGGGAAAAGATTATATATTCCTACATCAAACAAAATATATAGAGAAAATAATATGTAGATTCAATATGAGTAATGCAAATGGAAACAGTATACCAGTAGATATAAATACAAAACTTGAGAAAAATAACATAGAGTTGAACAAGAAAATACCGTATAGAGAGGCAGTTGGTTCCTTAATGCATTTGGCTATTGTAAGCAGACCAGATATTATGTATGCTGTAAGCTTAGTGAGTAGGTATTTAGATAGCTATAATGACAGTCATTGGAACGCTGTTAAGAAAATTATCAAATACCTAATAGAAACAAAAGAATATGGTCTGTACTTCACTCCTAAACAACAAAACATAGTGGAAAGCTATAGTGATGCAGACTATGCTAATGATTCAGAAACAAGACGTTCAATGACAGGATATGTTTTTATTAAAAATGGTGCCGCTATAACCTGGGCTAGTCAGCGACAACAAAGCATAGCATTGTCTACAACAGAAGCTGAATTTATGGCTGCCTGCAGCGCTACTAAAGAAGCCATTTGGTTGAAACAGCTTTTGTTATGTCGGCACTACAAATAGGCGAACGCGTTAGCCAACGCATTGGCCAACGCGTCGGCCAACGCATTCGCCTATATGTAGTGCCGACAAAACGCGTCGGCCAACGTCTAAATACCTACCGCCAACGCACGAGTCGCCCGTTCTACACATTGGGTCGACACATTGGCCAACGCGTTGGCCAACGCGTTCGCCTATATGTAGTGCCGACATTAGATATAGATGAATATAATCAGGCATCTTTAAGTTTAAATATAGATAATCAGAGTGCAATTTCTGTTATAAAAAATGAAAATTATCATAAACGCTGTAAACATATTGACATAAAATATAATTTTGTAAAAGAAAAATATGAGGAAAAAGTTATTAATTTAAAGTATATAAATACAAATGAACAATGTGCTGATATATTAACTAAACCTTTGTGTAAAAGTAAATTTCAATATTTAAGAACTAAATTAGGTGTCTGTAAACTGTAACAATACTCTTGTATGATTGTTTCTTAGTTCATGTATTGCTGAGAGTCTTTGTAAACAAGTCTGTTTTGTTTGAGAAACTTATTATTTAGGTACATATATAAGTTTTTGTTAATTAATGTATAATTATGTAAAACGTTGAAATTTGGAGAGAGTGTTGAAGTATATTTTAAATTCCCGCGTTTTCGTTTGAATTTATATATTTTTTTTAAATGCCCTTCTTTGTCTATGGCACTCTATGCTCTGTGTGAAATTCTTCTCTCTGCTAAAATTGTCATGGCTGTAATGTGCTCGTAATTTACAAAAGTGAAAATAAAACGAACGTTAATAAGTTTTAACTGTTTTGTTACATCAATAGATAAACAACGGACACAAGTAGAGAACAATCTACTTCTACAAACAACTTTAAATATAATAATTAGGTGAGGTAACAAATATGTAGGTATAGATACTACACACACCGGCAAAATTAGCGGAACATAAGTAAAAAGGGCCACAACTTGAATTCAAGTGGGTTGGGCTGTGTGAAATCCTTTTTTATAGTTTCTAAGCTCATTTAAGAAATAAAATATTGAACAAAACTGGCAAGTTGACAGATTTTTATTGCAATTATGCCCTACTAAGTGTTTTTCGATGATTGACGTTGTAAGTGTTTCTGATACGAATGGCGTTTTTAGCGGGGTGCAAGGCATGCCAGCTCATTTGATTGTTTGGTTTTTGGAAGAACACATTGCTTAGATACAAAATTAGTGGATTTTCCAGCATCTACGACAGCAAGAGCTGTAACCACGATAGAGAAAGGTCACACCTACCGTTCGGTCAGTCAGGCCTTAGGTGTGACGGCTTGCGTGGTCCATCGTAAATTTCAACGCTACAGAGAGACTGGATCTTACGTTCGGAGACGAGAACAAGGCATATATCGGGTGGCAAAGGTTTAGGATAACCGTTTTGTAAGGGTACAAGCCTTAAGACATCGACCTTAAACTGCTTTGCAGAGATGAAACCTATAGTTTCTATAGGTTTCATCTCTGCAAAGCAGTTTCGATTCGGTCCGAGATGTACCTGTAAGTGATTGTACAGTAAGAAGAAGACTCAAAGAAGTTAAATTAAACTCAAAGGTGCCAGCAAGGGCACCAAAACTTGAGACAGGGCACCAAAGAGCCAGGCTAAGATTTGCGCGTGAACATCAAAATTTGAAAAGTGAGTGAAATCGTGTGCTGTACAGTGATGGGAGCAAATTCTGTGTAAATTTTATTGACAGGCGATAAAGAATGTGGATAAATCGTAAAGAACGCTATAGATCATCAAACTTAACGGAAACAGTGGTATATCATGCAGGCTTCGTAATGGTTTGGGGTTGCATATGATTTGGAGTCCGCACAGAGCTGATGATTGTTAATGATGGTACTTTGACAGTACAGGGCAATAGCACAGACATCCTAGAACTGCACGTTGTGCCTTTTACACAGTTTTAGGCAGTAACTTCAATTTTTTGCGCGTCCATAGAGTAAAAAAATCGGGCATTATGACCTAAATGATGCTAGCGTAGCCCAGGTGGAGAGGTCAGCACGGTCTACGGATGTGGATCTGATTGAGAACGTGTGGCACATCAATGGGTGAACGGTACGAATTAAAACTCCAGCTCCAAAATGTGTTCAGGAGCTCGAGTTGGCGCTACTGGAGGAGTAGAAGAATATCCCACAGGAAATGATTGACAATCAAAATGCAAGCATGTAATGGCGTATCCGACTCTCTTCAGATCCAAAGAAGGCATTACACGCTGTTAACATGGCATTTCTTAAGTAAAAATGAAGAATTTAACTTAAAAACTTACAACTGAACTTTCAAAGATTTTTCTTAATTTTAGATTTTTGCAGATTTTTTTAATTTTACACGTTTTTATGCCCTAAATTTATATAAGTTTTATTTTTTAATCATCAATTATTAAATTAATAAATAAATATATAAAAAACAGCGATTAATTTTCAAAAAAAATAAAATTTTATTATGTTCCGCTAATTTTGCCGGTGTGTATAGTTACCACCAAAGATGTGCTCAACTTAATTGTTTACAATTTACATAAATAACACGCAACATTGAAAACATTTACTAGGTAACTGTAAACGTGGTTATAATATCGATTAACCTATCAAGCCCCATAAGATCACCGGTGATCGCGACAACAATAGAATAATAATAAATTTCCAAGAATCCGCGATCGAAGGATTAATAAATAATAATAATAATAATTGTATATTACTTTTCTCCACAAAGCGGGGGCAGGGATTAACATTTCCCGACTTTCAACGAGACGAGAGCTTCCCGAAATATTAAGCGGACATTGATAGTACTTCCTACGTTTATGATTACCTTTATTGAAGCGTGGGGTAATCGAATTTTGTTTTTCTTTGTACTTTTCATATTATACGATAATATTCCCGGGGGAGAAATAATACCGTCGCGATCTTTACATGAACGATCTTTATTGGCAACCGTGTTTGTATAATATCAAAAGTTATTACACTCCTAGCAACATTTTCTTAACGCCTACGATTTCGTTCCCGTATAAGGCACCATTTAATCTCTCCGGTTTCAAAGATCTTTGACGTTATGTAAAGCCACGTCTCATCTACATAATATTCACTCGAAAATGTATGTCAATACGAACGCGGCAAAAAAATTTAAACGCAATTTGTGTGCGAGTGTACCGGCGGCGACGACATGCAGAGGCATTATTTACAAGACAGTACTGCGAGTCGAGCCGCAGCGCAGCGCCGCACAATGCGAAGCAGCGCAGCGCCACGCATTATACAGCGCACAAACAGATGTACAAATTCGTCAGCGCCGTATACAAATGTTTGCGACCTGAGAAATGTTTTCCTAAGGATCGTTCATACGAAAAGCGTGTCAGCGTATCAATTATACATTAAAACAAATCAAATCATATTTTATTTCAGGCATCAAAGTTAACGTTTGCGTAACGTAAATGTTATGTATATTTCTATATTTAATTATTTTACGTATTTCAATTATTTTACGTCCGTAAAAAAAGCAATACCTAAGGTTCACTTCAACGACACATTTGGCGGATCATGTTTCGGTTAAAAAAATACATAATTCGCATCTAGCAGAATATTTGTTCGCGTTCTTTCTCATAAAATATAAATGTTTATTAGGACAACGAAAGTTATATTAAATAGTCCTTAAAACGCAGTCGCAACTCGTATGAAGCGCCCTACTAGGGTGCGCTGAGGGCAGGCGGGTACTCCGCTATTCAGGAGCATCGGTTACATGCATTTAGATTGCACCATTCATGCACTGGCAGCACTGCACCGCGCCGGACCGCGCCGCACCGCGCCGGACCGCGCCGCACCGCCGCAGCGGGCGCAGCTTTGGTAGCCCTGCCCCGCGCTCTGTGAATACATTTCCTTTTTAAACTTTTTAACCCCGGCGTTTCCACTGAAGCCAGCGTTAATTGGCCCGAGTAACCTTTTTACAGATGAAAAGAAATCATCGCGCACTCGTTCCCGCCCCGCAGTGGCCGTATACACTGTGTATACTGTATATACACTATGTATACGGACGTATACGGTGCACTGTACAACTGCTCTATTTACTGAGCTCAGAAGTAGAACGTCATAATTTCATTGTATTCATATTTTAATGCCGTTTGAATTTCCACGTTTTTGCAATTCATACAACTTAATGAGGACTCAAGTTGATGGAAAAAAGATGAATGTTAAAACATGTTATAGTATGAATTGAATAAAACTCGGTAGTTTAATACCCTCCGCACATGTTCATTTCATTCAATACTGTACATAATATTATGTTAATTTAAATAAATAGAAAAGCGCTACTTTGCATACATGATACACATTTTGCTTCTTGATATTATGTTTCCTATACTTTTTTTTTTTATTGAATAAGGGGCAAACGAGCAAACGGGTCACCTGATGATTAGCAACTACTGTCGACCATGGGCACTCGCAACATCAGAAGAGCTGCAGGTGCGTTGCCGGCCTTTAAACTTTTAACTTCCATGTAATACGAGACTTTGAAACTTGCAACAATTTTCAACGATAATAATATATTTTATTAATAATTGTAATTCATGGTAGCATACATGCAGGTATTGCTTCCCGATATAAGTAAAAGAATCACACTGGGGCACTGTTTTTTTTTTCTTTTTTTTTTCGAAAGGGTCTAAGCTACTGGTCTGGTTAAGACGTACATACAGGCGATAGTTATACAACATGTAATATAAACCTAAGCCTACATAATATCAGTACTCTTTTTTAACGTCAGACAAAATATACAATATTATATCTCTATTAGTACCTTATACACGTATGTATTTACATTCCCCATTACCTATGCACATAATCAAGCAAACAATATAACACCGATCATCGACAGTCGATACACAAACGAGGCGCGGAGTGCTCCATATTATAATATTCAAAACCTCCATACTCATTAACCAGCTTGTGTACGGTAGTCGGTAAGTCACAACTTATATTGGCCATTAGCGGGCTTGGGGCGGCGGGCTCCGTCACGCTGACACCTGTCACCGCGCGACGATCAAAGGCCTGGCCTTATCGAGCCCCCACCGCCCACCGTATGGCAACAATATACATGCAACAATAATATATACATGCAATAATATAAACAATAGAAACTTAGCTCTTATCGTGAGTAGGTACTCTAAAACAAATTTCTGATAGGATCCGACGATTGTTGCTTTTCATTTAACATTTCTTTTGGGTCTCCAGTATCCCACGTTAAGCACGGTCGGTTTTATATAAGGTCAAGAAATAATGGTCTTTAAGAAAAAAACAACAGCAAAAGCCCCTAAAAATTCATTCAATGATTACATCGTTCAAACAACTGTGGCAAAACTTAGTATAACTATTTCATTTCACATCACAAAATAGTAAGCTTATTAGCTCGCAACGTTCCTCCGCTAACGAACTCGATAAAGTTCGGCGCTCCCTAGTCTGTACACCGCACAGTTGTAAACAGTTATTACTCGGTGGGCATTGTAAATCCTCGCATTGTCGGGACTCGAGCCCGAGGTACCAGAGCCGCAGAACACGCGCGCAGTAAGCGGATTAAAACTCGATCTACACGCCCGTATCAACTGCATACATTTGTGTAAGCCGGACATTGTAATGACGTTTGGTTCTGAAATACTAGGGCATCAGCTCTCGTCCTCACTTAAAGGGAACTCTTATATCGAATTGCGATGTTTTCAGAGCGAGCATTGGCGTGATTGTCACTGTGCAGTGTGTGGTGACACGAATACTCCGCGTGGAACAAAGCCCTCACCTTTTGTTGATCCGTCAACGCCAATACGCCGTTCGCTGTTCATCGCTCGCGGGGCTTCCATCAGCTAACTACCGCGGTCTGATTACTGAAACGCGCCCCACATTATATACGTACAGACTACAGGATGATTTACAGTAGCATTCATATTTTTGAATCCCTCGAAGATGCGAAAAGTGAAAATATAAAATGTATGTAAAAAGAAGCATTTGTAATCGAATACATAGAGCACAAAATGGAGTATTTACCTCAACCGGAACTCACGATTAGTCAGTGTCGCTGTAACCGCACACCATCACATTTGGGAAGCCATTAAGACGTCTCAATTTCCCGGAACACAAACAAGGGGTACATAAATATATTTTTTCATCAGCGTTAGTCCTCCGCTGTTATGCGTTGCTGGTAATGACCTAAGTCCTCGACTAGAGTGGTCGAATTGAATTGAAATACGTGTGGATAATGCCTTATTACTAATTAGTTATTATTATGGTTTTTGGACAGAGTTTCATCTTTTCAATAGCAATTGTTTAACTGTTAATTAAAGCTAATTGACAACAAGGGCTTGACGTGTCATAAGCTCCTGTCATTAAACATTGAAACCGTGGACATAATTAGTAGCTAGAAGTTTTCAATACCGCGTAGCAAATCCGCACACAACGCACGTTTTGTATGTTTCGAGTTGTATATTGAGATTTGAGGCATACCAGGCGTTTCGAGTTGTATATTGAGGCATACGCATACCAGGTGTTTCAAGTCACAATTAAAGCCGAAATATGACGTTTACTGCGCGTTATTTTTCGCGTCGTATTCGCCCCGTGCGGGCGAGGCCGACCGCGCGGTGTATTAAAATTTTATGCGATTATTATACGGCCAATACGAAATTCGCCACCGAACCGCTCCGCTACTGTAATTACGTTAATGTAGTCGGTCACCTCCAAATAAGGACGTACAACTTTTATTAGCTACGATTTATGTAAAGTTATACAAAATGTAAGTTTACGAGTACTCGCCAGCCGTCGCCGTCCAGTCGCCATGAATACCAAGCGTACGCCGTTCGGAGCCTTTCTACCTGAAGTTTATTCGAAACTGAGCCGTACATCCAAAGAATAAAGGTTATGTGACCTGTTAAATACTTCCGTATGTACCGGCGCGGCCGCAC
The DNA here is from genome assembly GCA_937595015.1 of Polyommatus icarus. Classification (NCBI taxonomy): domain Eukaryota; kingdom Metazoa; phylum Arthropoda; class Insecta; order Lepidoptera; family Lycaenidae; genus Polyommatus; species Polyommatus icarus. The sequence continues at coordinate 18,719,157 of OW569336.1, read as the reverse complement.
GGGAGCACCCCGTACTCGCTGCGGTAGTTTTTCATATTTTAAAGTAATGAACGAGCCGAATCTGTTTTTGATGTAGAGCGCCATGTAAATGTGAAATACGACCGAATCGCTTTTGGCTCGCCGAGCGCCGCATTCATTTCGAGCTCCAGGTGACTCTGGAATTTTAAATTTGATATATTCGCTTCTATTGGCAAAGCCCTTTGCTGAGGTTTGTGACTTGGCGCGCGCTCTGTGGATCTACTCGGTTTCGATCCAATCTGAATGATAGGAGAAAGACAATTCAGCAGTTTTGAGTAAATAATACGAATGCTAGAAATAAAATGATGGTTGGTTTGAAATTTTCGATTAAATTGGATTAAGTAAAGAATACGGCGTATCTCGGGCGCGAGATGTAGAGGCAATATCGGTGAGTACCGTCGGGCAGTTTTTTTAGACGCGGCACTCGGGGTTTATGCTCGCCGGGTACCATATCTCACGCCTCACCGGCTATTTACGGCCGAGTGTACTCGCACATGTTAATTTATGTAGGCCGTGTACAATTTATTGTATCGTTGTTAAAGAGCACACAATAAAAAGAACATGCAAATCGACGAAAGGGTGCAAAACAAAATTTAGGATCAACATTTGATTGTTTCTTTTAGTACACGCGGGTCCAGTCGACATTCTAAAATTGCTTTATAGATGCACTAATTTCGTAGAATTCCGCAGTACGCACATATCTACTTATAGTTAAAAACGTAGATTAACCACTTTTGTACTCGTAGACTTTTTGTTTTTAAGCGTTCTGTGTAGTTCAAATGATTTTAGAACACTACACATCTGCCTGTACTATAATTAATTATTATATTAAGTAACATTATGTTAATAGAGCAATCGCAAGTACTCAATAATCATTCTCCCCCACCCTGATAGGTGGACAGTCTCTGTCGTGGTAATTTGTCCACTGAGTGAGAGTATCAATCTGGTTTAATAATTACCGCCTGAGCCCGCTTAGGACACCCAGGCCATCCAGGCTATTAACCAAGATTACTCGTAATACCAGGCTACTTTCAAAATAAAGTGTAATTCTGGAGTCTGAAGTAGGTACGTGCACAAAATTAGACAATTAAATCGAGTGCGAAAATATCATGGCTATACTCTGTAGCAATGGATTTTGATAAAAAATAAACATGTTAATGACAAGATGAAACTCCACCAAAATAACGTGCTATTGTATTTTCTCGATACGCAGATTAATACTTTACATTGATAACATTATAGACGGAAGGGTTATATTATACATTAACATGACGTGTATAATATAATATAGGGTGTAACAAAACTAAGGGATAACTGTTAACCATAAGGCGACCCTAAATAGACTTCGCATTGAAAGTAGCAGCGCTGGAAGAGCAACCTTTTTTTTAACTTTTGTAAGCTTTTGTATGTGAAAATAATTCATGACGCTCGGGCGCTTGCCCATATAAATGGGCAAGCTGCTACTTTCACAGTTAACCCTATACAAGGGACACATACATACCCTAAATTATTATCACTTTGATATTTTGTTACACCTTGTATACTTATAACTTATATTATTATGTGTTATACAAATGATATACATGATAATGTTATACCAGAACACATAGTGTTACTTCACATTGGACCCTTTGAAAACCTTTCAGGTGCATCGTGGACCGGACTAGTGAGTCGTGTAAGTGTTTGTGACACAATATTAGACGCTGATTTCTCGCTAGAGAACTAAGATACAACTGCGGGCCAGAAGAAAGATACAATTTCATCCAAACAAAAACTCAACAGTACACTATAATAATACCGTTTTAAATCTTTCAGCTCCATAAGAGCACCGGTGATCGCGATAACAATAGAATACAATAGCATTTCCAAGAATCTGCGATCGAAGGATTAAATATAAAAACCATGCATATCTTGTTCCAAATAAAATGGATTACAATTTGGTCTTGCTAAAAATCTAGAACTGCTTTGCCGATTTGGCTACTTTTGGTCTTAAAACAACCATACTACGTCGGGGAGTAAGTAAATTCGGAAAATATTCGGAAAATATTATTTATTATCAAAGATGCGACAGGGCAACTTATGTCGTAACAGTTAGAAAAGTAATACAATAATTTATCTCGTCATTTCCTTCTCAGAGACTTCTCGTGCTACAGACACACAAAATTTCCGTTTTCGTTGAGTAAAACAAAACTTTAATGGAATTACGGAACCCCTGACGGCACACAAACCTGTAGGGCTGGAAGTGTGTCAAGCGGTTCAAGATCGCGCCGAGCCCCCGTAGTCCTGACACCCCCCGAGTGCCGTCCTTTGATCCACAACACAACTTACCGCGATTCTAAATTGCTCTCGCGAGGAGACAGCGAAGCATGTTTTTGGCGACAGAAACTCATAACCTTTATCTTTGTTTATCGATAAAAAATTGAAAATACAATATTATTCGGAGCGATATGAACTTTCACAAGTTGTAACTCGTACCACGCTCCGTCCAGTAGTTTCACATTGGCATCACATTATTTGCAAAGTTTTACTATCTTCGGGATATAAAAAAAAGGGAAAATAACTTTTTATCACTTACAACAGTAATAAAAGGCACATTTGATATGAACAATTTCTTTAACTCCTATTATACTCGATTTGCATACATGTAACATGAGCGTCCAAAATCTATTCACGACAATGACGCCCACATCAAGTTATCCAGGCCAACGAACACAATACCCGGGACTCCCGGGGGATGAGGTAGTACTAGCGGGGGCGGGAGGAGGGCAGATATCGTAAAAATGCTAAGTGAGTGCATTCGTAATAAGATGGATGTTTGCCAGCGGCGGAGGAACAATACGAGCTGTCTACTATCGATCTATGTACACTCAATACCCTGCCTATTATACCACATAATATAGACGTTAATGCAATGGCAATAAGGCCTAAATGAGTAAGCGGCGAATGTTCGCGATCGTGCTAAGATGTATGGAGGCTAGATAGTATTGATGTAGCGTATGCTTTATTTGGCATACAAACTTCGCAAATTGTTGTTTGTTTCGGGGGCAGTGTACTGTTTACACGAGTTATGTTCTATACTACGAATAATGTTCTTGTAATATTATGTTGATGTAATAATATAATTTGTATTAGATATAAGTAATAGAATAGTTTTAGATATTTTCTTTTGCCGCTAAAGGGAGATCTGACTTTGGACAACCTTTGGCCAACAAGCGCAAATATTTCACTGACGTATACTAAGAGTCCATATCTGGCAGGAGGTTAAAATTCCTAATACATTGAGAGGGCAAAACATCCAAGCCATCTAGATTTTATCTTCATCTTACTTTAATACAAAAGTTCTGTCAGCCTGCTTCAAACGCCCAAATTGTGTCGGTATATTTAATAAGACCTAACCTCACCACGAACATAGCTCTACATTAGATTACTAGAGTCCCACGTCTTAATAATCTGACTTTGTGATGGAGATGTCTAGGTTAATGTAGACTATATTAACCTAGACATCTCCATCACTTGCCCTAGCCCGTTTATCTAAACTCTAGAGTCTAGAGCCTGCGTGTTGCCGTGAATTGTGGACGACAGTAAGCGGTAGTCTTGTGGTCGGCTACACCATACTCAGATAAATATACAATGCTGGTTAGATACCAGAAACCTAGACAATTAGACCTTACATAATACGTCTACTTCATTCACTGCTACTTCTACGATAACTAAAACATATAAAATACTAATTTTTTTAGTCTAATTTCAGGGTTCATACCTTATTTTTCTACAGAAATAAATTTTAAAATGACTCATTTTTTTGCAGAAAGTATCTTTAAAATAGCAAAAGCTTGCCCGGATACTAAACAAAGTCGGGTGCAGAAGCTAGAAACAGAACTGTGTATCGAAGTTACACGAGCGTGGTACGGGAACAACTCGAAACAACTTTTACAAATTATTAAGTAGAGATTTCAGATTGTACTTACAATTTACAGTATTATTTTCAGAAATTTTCACAACGTACCTGAAACAGAGAGTAAATATTATAGAGAGAGAGAGAGAGAGAGAGGAGAGAGAGAGAGAGAGAGAGAATAATTGTTATTCCTCGAACAACTCGGAACAATATGGAGCTTTAGTTACATGCACAGTTTATTACTATTACTGACGTATGTGAGTCACTGCTGTGCCGTATCTAATGGCTGGTTTACACGTATTTAGCAGATAGAATAACGAAGTTAAAATTTAGTTAAGTACTAAACAAGGAAATTAGAATGTTGACTATTTTCTGTAAGGTTGGCAGGCGGGGCTTGTCACTTGACACATTTCCGGCAGGCACTTCAAATTAAGTTAAAATTTAGTTACTACTTATCTACTTAATACGTGTAAACCAGCCCTAACGCTATGGAGCAGAGGTGATGCACAATGCAATGTAGTCAAAATATTATTATTTATTTAAACATAAAAGAATTTAAACTAACATAATCTATAAGCCTTCATATACTAATAAATGAGTCTATGTAAATTGAATCAATAACTATTTCATTGCATTTCAATAAAACTTAAGTGTTCCCCTTATAGTAAAATGTTCTAGACAAATAGTCAATTGTAGGGACTAAATCGACCACATCGAGTGTTTTATAATATTTCATTATATTATGTATCATGTTTCACAATCTGTTTTATTTTGAAAATTCGGTTACTATATACAGAATTAATATAGAACATTTAGCTGAAATCATACTTAGTTACATTAAGTATGTTTCACTCAAGCTGGCCATTTCGTGCAGACCAGCGCGTCGCTGCCAGCCACATGCAGTGACAAACATCATACAGTTGTTACATTACCCTCCGCCGGCCATAAGATGCCCCCACTCCCGTGTCCCCACATCCCACCTCCTTGCCTGCTCTACAGCAGTTTTGTTTCTTCACTTTTGTACAAGCCAAAAAGACCTCGTAGGCTATTCATTGGACTATCCCGGCGAAATATTTTGTCAACGAACAGTTTTTGCCTGTACATAACTGCTTTCCTTGCGTCGACGACGAAAATGGCAACAGATTTAAATGCAATTTGTCAGTGTCCCCATAAATTATTACACGGTGCAGTTTTTGTCGCCGGAGTTTCAAACTAATGAGCCGAGCGAGTAAAAACTCTGAAAGTATATCGAGTATAGAAGTTGGCGCCGAGACAGACACACAGACAGCAGTGATTACATCGTGCCTGTCTGGTACTAGGATGATAAAGTTGCACACATGATGCGCTGCGATACCGTTGGGACTTGTGGCTGTAGTATGTAATATACAATTTAAAACATACTGTTAGTAACTTTGATTCAGTAGCGACACAAAATGGAAACCGTGTTAGCATTAAGCGTATATCTCAATATGGTCATACTAATTTTATACCGAAAATAACATCATAGTGTGTACCGACCCTTACTTCGGGTACCCTAAAACCTCTCTCAGTGCACATTAAAGTAAATGTCCGTAGTTTTTACAGCGCCTGTATTTCGTTAACAACTACATTTCACGGCGGTCGGCGCTCTACTTTACACTTTAGTCGCAAGAAACTACACTCTACAGCATCGTAAAGATTTTTTACTGCGAGAAATTGTGTAGCATAAAAGTTATTTCGAAGATTGGAAGAGCATATCAAAGCGCACGGAAGTGCGCAAGCCTAGTTCCAGCAGGCTGCGCGCATGCCGTGCACTATTTACACGAATCGTTTCGACGTACTTTTGACCCCCCTGTAGCTCAGTGTCTATTGCGAGTGCAAAGATAAAATTATACCTACGTAATTATTTACGAGTACTTAAGCAGTATACCCAATTTCATAGATATAGCTTCAGTAGATCCTGAGATATGTCCTTGTAAAAATAGCTTATTTTGGCACTGACTCACTCATTCACTCACTCATTCACTCACTCACTCACTGACCGGTAATCAAAACCTCTAGGCCACTTCCAATTGTCCTAGCGTTATGAAATTTGGCACACAGGTCGTGTGTTATATGTAGATTAACGAAAAATTAAGAAATTGTAGAAAATGGTCAAGCGTGAGTCGGTTCATCTACGAACTTCAGAGGCCACTTCCAATTGTCCTAGCGTTATGAAATTTGGCACACAGGTCGTGTGTTATATGTAGATTAAAAAAAATAAGAAATTTTAGAAATCGGTCAAGCGTGAGTCGGCCTACCTACAGCCCATACAAACTTTAATGTCATAGCGTTATGAAATTTGGCACACAGGTCATGTGTTAAATGTAGATTAACAAAAAATTAAGAAATTTTAGAAATCGGTCAAGCGTGAGTCGGCCGATCTACGAACTTTAGAGGCTACTTCCAAATGTCCTAGCGTTATGAAATTTAGCACACAGGTCGTGTGTTATATTATTATGTAGATTAACGATAAATTAAGAAATTTAAAAAATCGTCAAGCGTGAGTCAGTTCATCTATGAACTTTAGATAAAAATTCTTATGTACCAGTGATATAATGAGGCAACTATTGAAAGTATTGTTTATATCGGGCGTTGCACAAAAAGAAAACATAGGTAGGATTTCTTGAAAAAAAGTATTGAAATCCCACCAAAAACATACCTGTTAAAATAGGGCCTAGTTCCTATAGGCTAACTGTTGGTCTAAAAAAAGAGTTGAAATCCAATCCAATGCCAAGTTCAGATGCACTTCATCGATCATAATCATCTTTATCAACAGCCTGATCCATAATACTTCTAAATTTGAACTTGGCAGGTTTTTGTGCTATGCGTTACACTTGATTAATTATATAATTAGATAATATTAATAGAATTTAAATAACCTGCCAAGTTCAAATTAGAAGTAATAATGGATCAGGCTGTTGATAAAGATGATTATGATCAATGAAGTGCATCTGAACTTGGCATTGGATTGGATTTCAACTCTTTTTTTAGACCAACAGTTAGCCTATAGGAACTAGGCCCTATTTTAACAGGTATGTTTTTGGTGGGATAATAGTTTTACCTAAAGTTAGACTATGCGTCAGCGTGGAACGTCATAGAATTTTGTGGCTCATTTCATGCACTTTATTATTAAAACATTTTCGTAGTCGCAGATAGCATTTTATAACATACCATTGCACCAAAATTAATCTATTTCGTCTTGGAGACAGTTGTCATTTCAACTAAATGTGCCGGTCACAAAGAAAGCTATAACGGTGCACGGTGGTTTTATTTATTTACGTTTATGGCGGCAGGTGGAGGTACCTGGGCTACAGCAGCGCGCAGGTGCTCTTAAACCACACTCGTTACGTGTCTCGATATTGGAACTTCAGACGAGTAGGAAATCTGGGGGCATGGTAGGCCGAATACCAAGACGAGCTTAACGAAATTGAGACAACTTGCATTCGATAAATTCGCCAACGACGCGACGTTAGAAAAAAAAAATATTTGGGATATCATTTGACATTAATAACGTTTTGCTGAGTGTCATAGAGTTTAGCATACCTTACGTCATATCTACCTTTTTAAGGGCCTGTTTCACCGCTTCCTGATAAGGCTATCTACCACTTAATTTGACAGATGGAGTATGGAAAATCTGTCAAATAACCCTATCGGGCACCTTATCAGGAAGCGGTGAAACAGGCCATAAATTTTCTTAATTTTATTATCTGTCAAAGTTGTCGAATTACGAATACAACTTGACAAGGTACCCAGTACTAAAGTCTAAAACGCTGTTAAAAATATGCTAGACAAAGATGTCGTCTCTACACTCAAAATAGCCGTACCAAAGTACAAGGTAGTTTGATTCGTAGCGAGTTGACATCACGACATTACTGTGATTTCGGGCTTTTGTCAGGTTACAAATTACCGCCTAAATACCTGACGACAACCCGACTCGTGTTCACACAACGACAAACAACAATGTTCTGTGACGACACAGTCATGAGTCACGTTACAACAGATTTTAACGTGACTGTGTTGTTGTGTGACTGTTGTTCAGTAACTGTTTTAACGTTACTGCTGTTAGTTAACACGTTGGAGTGGTACGTAATAATAGCTTGCAGTTTCTTACAAACTAAAAGTTACGGGTGTAGCAGGAATAAGTTCACATTACACATGACGCTTACAAAGCACCGACGTAGATGTTATTAAACTTTAGTTAGTTAACTAATAAATTGAGAGAGACAATATGTACTATGCAATACAGACATTTTATTTTTAAATGCAGGTAGACTTGACAAGGGGAATTGATTGCTCTAGTCGTATTTTAGACGTAAACAAAAGAGTTATTCTATATCTATACTTATTTTAAAACAAAGTCGCTTTTTTTTCTCTCGTGTCCCTTTGATCCCTTTAATCTTTAAAACTACGCAACGGATTTTGATGATTCTTTCAGTGTTAGATAGCCCATTTATCGAGGAAGGTTATAGGCTATATTTTATCACGCTAAGACTAAAAGGAGCGAAGAAATAGAGGAATATGTGGAAAAAACTGGGAAAATTATTTGAAAGGGCTAACTTGAATACGCTAATATCAAGAACAACAGGTCCGATTTGAAAAATTCTTTCAGTGTTAGATAGCGGATAGCCCATTTATTGAGGAAAGCTATAGGCATTATTTTTTGTGACTATATATTTTATACCCGTGCGACGCCGGGGCGGGTCGCTAGTAACTTATAAAGCTGACATTATGCCGGCTTACTGCTACAGCTACTCCGTACTATGTAAAAGAATGGCTATCTTTCTGTCTATTACTTTTTTTATGCATAAATACCAATTCAATTCTGATTGTGTTATGAAGATTGAAATTGAATCAGGAATGGTTTGGTAATATTTTAGAGATACTATAAATTTTAGGAAAGGACAAAAGATAGCTTTTAGTTTGGAAAATGTACGATTCTCCTACGATATTTTCGGTACAATGAAGCAGCCAACGTCTAATAACCCACACGTAACCAATCGCAGACTTTGTCGGGAAAAAATTCCATTAATTTGAACTATCATCGTGTTTTCATTGCAGAACGTGTATTTCCCGGCGCGAGCTGCGTTTGAAGCGGCTGGGGACTAGGGGGGCATGGGAGAGGGGAGGTAGGAAATTAATTGTCAGTAAAATACGACGGATTTAAATACAACTCGTCACGGTGCGGTGTGAGCGAAACGGTTGTAATGTTTCTGAGTTGGTGAAACACAAACATTTAAACAATCGTTTGAAAATATTGAAAATGGAATTATAATAATTGTTTTGGCTTAACGTGTTTTATTTGAAGTTAAATAATGTTGTTAACATAATTTAAGTAAATTGTTTGTAATAAATATGTTTTTCACCGATTTCTAAACAATGTATGTTCAAAACGTTCAGACGTGAAACTAAACTTTAAGCCCGTCACAGACTTAGCTATAATATATATTAATATATTTATGGCAAGCCATATTAATCTATACTAAATCCACATGTCACAGAAACTATATTATAGCTGAGTGTGTGGTCACGCGAAAATTAGTATAGAAAATATACAATAATATGCCTAGCTATAAACATATTAATATATATTATAGCTAGGTCTGTGACGGGCTTTATACAAAATCGTTAGACTTAGCATGAAACTTTATACAAACGTTTCAACATTAGGTTTTCAGCATCGGTTGTAGTGCAAATTGGACACTATATTTTAATAAGCAGACGTCCAACTTGTCACAAACTAAGTAGAGTTACCGTCCGTCCGGCGGACAACTGAAAGTATTACGGCAGTCGAAGCTATCGGCTGAACAAATTGCCACCGGACTATAAGTTCCAAATTAATGTCCAACCGACGACAGTGCTGTTCCTCTCGCACGTCCCTCTCACTCCCACGATGAGACTAAGGTCATTGCATAATAGCGCTATACTATAGCGCAAAACCGCGGAGCGAAGTCAAAAAATGTATTATACCACATTCAGGCTGTTTCATCACAGGAAGAATATATTGTGCATGACGTTGCAATTATCTTGACAACGCGTACGGCGTAGCTCGTAGTGAAAATAATTAATGGTTCTATCTAATAGCAAGCTGTACGTATAAATCTTTTGTGGTATCATCAAGTATCTGGCGCTAGATACTGGTGAATTTAATATAATATTATGGTGAATATAATATTACAAACGCTGCGTTACATCTGCGCTAGCCTGTACTCACCCTTACACCCCAACTTTTATAAAACCACGTAATTAGGCCGGCTATTAAGGAAATGGAGTGTTCCGCACCGCCCCGAGCCTGCTCTTGTACGCAGGGGGGGGGGGGGGATTTTACAATGGGTTACATTTTATATAATTATTGCTGATTGAACTGATGATAGAAATATCAAATTTTGTTGCGGCTTATTTTAGAGCCATACGAAGGCATGGGTTAATTAAATTCTCGCGCAGCTTGATTCACAATAGGTACCGTACGTGATTCGACTCCAATTCGACAATGCATCAACATTCAACATGCAACAGTCAACGCTTTGCTAAGTTACAACCAGCGCCAGAAATGTTTTGCTTATCCCATTATATATTTTTTACCTTCATTTACTCGTCATACTCGTCATGACTAAAAGCCCACTTTCTACATCGGATTCAAGTTGACTAAAAGCCCAGGTGTCGGTGTGGCGAGGGCGGGTGTGTAATGACCCGGAACCTATTTGCCGAGCTGATGAGCGGGAAACCCACCGCCCGCCCTGGCCGCCCTAGTCGCCCTGGACACACAGCTCACTGGGGATATTGCTGCTAATCCCATCATACTAATGGAGAAGTAGTATGAAACATGAAAATAGAAATATAGTAACGACAAAAAGTTTAAGATCACAAATAAGATGTATTCGTAAAGGATAGACAAACGAGCAAAGGCGATGTATGATAGTAATATTATGAACATGCGACATGGAAGAAGTGTGTTGACTCATACCTGCTGTATTCAATGTAACTTCTTTGGTTAATAGTACAGGTCCTAGAATATTTTTTATTACTATCAAGCTAATTCTTCGTGAGTAGCTTCATTTTGATAAGACGAGCAACAATTTCCTCTCCGAAAATTCTCGAAAGTGATAGCTAACAGAGATAGAAAGGATTTAAAATTGACGACCTCTGTGGCTCAGTGGTGAGCGCGTTGGTAGCTCAAGCCGGGGTTCGCGGTTTCAAATCCCGCCGGCGGAACAAAAACTTTTCAATATTCCCGGGTCTCGATTATTTATTTATTTATTTATTTATTATATATTTAGTATATTAAATATGTGTATGATAAAATAAAATCTTAAATATAATATGTATAGTATAAAAGTATTAAATATATTTCTGTTGTCTGGTACCTGTAACACAAGTACTTTAGGTACTTAGCACGGGGCCCGACTGACGTGGTGTGAAGCGTCCATAGATATTATTATATTATAAAATATTTATTTGATGGACTACGGAACCCTAAAACAGAATCCTAACCAGTAGATTTTTTGTACATTCATAGGTTAACAGTTATATAATTTAAGAATAACATTGTCCTACAAATAGATTAATTCATATTTTAGGACCATCAAATTAAAATATGAAATCCTTTCTATCTCTGTTAGCTACCACTTTCGAGATTTTCGCAGGGAATTGTTGTTCGTCTTATCAAAATGAAGCTACTTAAGAAAAATTAGCTTGATAGTAATAAAAAAATTGTTCTAGGGAACCAAGAACAATCAGAAATAAAAATATTTTTATCCATATAGTAAAATTGTGAAAATACCAAATAAATCCTTATCAATTAACAATTTTAGTGCCGGAACTATTCATATTTTGTAAATTGACGTATAACATGGACCAAAACCCTATTAGACTATTACTATATTACTATTAGAATATCAGGTTGCTCCCGTGGGAGCGATTAATCAATCCGGGGGCTCCCCGCGCCCGGGGACTCCCCGCCGGGGGCTCCCCGCCCGCAGGTGAGCAGTAATCGGGTACATTAATATTCCATCAATTAATGTTATAAATAAACCGAAGTAGCAGGGGTTTTGTTACGAAAAGAATAATTGATGTGGGTCGCCGGCGGCGTAGAATGCTGCATAGGTAGCTACATCGTATGTATCATTAAAGAAATTGAGTTTAAGAAAGCTGATGGCAAAAGTTCGTCATTTTAAATATAGTTTAGAAATTTATATTTATATAGAAGATAATAATACATAAAGAAGGTGAGATTAGACACATTTATGTATAATTTTTTTACTCACTAATTTATTTAGGAAAAGAGACGAAACGAGATGCGACGAAGCGATACAGATTGCAAGCAGCATTACGCTAGTCTGACATTTCAATTTTCTATTACTTAAATTTTACGCATTTGACGTGAAGTGTGAAGTGACCCGAAATGTCTTAATTTTGACACTTTAAATACTTTTACTTAGGCAAAAATTAACAGCCTGTCGCCACATCTTCGTATTTTTAAGTCTATGGCCGCCTCAGTTCGACGAAAATGAAATCGAGTCCGACATTTTTGTAAGCTTTGTGCTCTAATATTCATCAACTTTCCGCCCTCGCAGCGAATTAATTTTTAATATTTTGTCTCGCTTATAAATTGTTAATTAATTCTGTCTAATTTTTTATGTGTGAGTTTTGATTACATTATCATAATTTTATTCCCGTCTGTTGCTAACTCACATATAATTTCAAAATACAGAAACGTAGAAAATAATATATCTTTTATAATATTGTTATTTATTAGCAACATAAAAAATATAAAGGGACTTCGCTGTTATCAGGATATGTCTTCATCGTAAAGTTCTGGTTCAAGACAGTGACGTGGGAAGACGGGCGAGAGAATAGTACGAAATGATATCACTTTATAATCACTCTATTATAATTGTTATTGAACTTCTACTATTAGAGATTATGAAACAACGACAATTAGTAGTTAGTATTAATTTCCAATTGAAACTATGGCGTCCGCCAAACACTTGAATGCGAGCGCGTTCAACACCGGAATATACTCCGCACCATTTTCTTCTTCTCCTTTTTTTTATCCACAGACAATAAACCTCCTACACAATTTTGTTTCTGGACACCTAAAGGTTGACTGGTAGAGAATGCCACCTGGCATTAAGTCCGTCTATGTACCAACATTATGCAAAAAGCATAAATAAATAGATAAATAAATAAACCATAGTTTTGCCATATTCGACCAGTCATTTTAATTGGCCGCCTATTCTATAACTCTATATAATATATAACTCTTTTTCGTTTGGAAATTACCAATTACAATATTAATCTACCAAAAAAAATCATAATATTATGATACAAATAATACAAGTAAAACTATTTCGGCACCGCCGTCTTTATTATAAGTAATCTCGTAGAATCGGCGTAGGACGTCTACGGGCACGTATCACTTTGTTGCCAGTTACCACTATAAAATCGTTGTTTAGTTTGATGTTAGATTTTTTACTTTTCATGAATTAGTCCTACTATAATGTTACCTTCATATTTTTGTACAGAATGCTGTATTTAAGCTAATATTTACAACCTTTTACACGTCTACGCGTGCCGTCGGGTCCGCTGTAATTAAATTTTAAAGTGAACAGCAAAGGCTAACCGCTGTTTAGTAGAACCAATATTTTAATAACGAGCTTCACGCTTCAGCGGCCTCCAGTCAGGGGCGTCTTCGGTGGGGTCACCGGGGGGCCCGCACTTTTGTGCTCGATATTAAAACTCATCGCAGGGGCGGAATTAGGCGCAGGTGATATTGGCCAAATGAAAATCTCCGCTCGATATCATGTTGATGTCATTAAAATGCGCGGTTTGTCGCCTATTATTGAGTTCTCTCTGTCGTTATAATAATAGTTGGATATAGCTAAAATATTGTTACGACTGGTGTGATTTACTCTTTAGTTTATACTATGAAATTTCTACTTCCGCAGACCCTCTTGAAAGTTCTTTATTTATCAATTAAATCATAATATTTTCTAATCAATGCGACTACACCCAGCCACTGTAAACTGTAAAGTACAGCGATCTGTCGATTTTATAAATATTTTCTCATAAATCCGCCCGGCGTATTTGTTGAAAAGTGCCAATAATTGCGGTGCGATCAATTTGATATCCATTAGGGAAGTCAACATCTCCTCTCTTCCTCCGCACTGAAACCCGCACCCCTTCGCTCGCCTGAAAGAAGTCTGCAGCTACTGAGCAATGTAATCTTTCAATAAATTTAATTCTGACAAGACACTGTGGTGGCTTCATATCTGTTTAAACACAGCTCTGTAATATTCATTAGTAAGTATATTGGACAGTTTAAACAGGACATTATGATGTATTAAATTTTGTGGACAAAAAAAACGAAAACGACTCTATTCTTCTACACAATTTAAGACGTGAGTGGAAGAACCCAATAAGTAATAGTAAAAAATTCCGATTTTTGCATTTTCACATTTACACATTTCTTTATATTTAGAATTAATGATTTTAAATATAAAAAATTGTACATTTTATGTGTAACCAGATACAGTAGCCAGGTAGTAGAAATAAGTACAAGGTTTGTTCAAATTGTGAAGGGGAAAATGAGTAAATGTTACATTTCAGGTCTATCGTATCGGTCGATATTATCGAATGCAAGTGGCCTAAACATCCTACTCCTCGATAGTGTTAACGATCGGTTCCGGGGCCTACAGCCGGAGGGCGGAGGGCGGAGGGCGGAGGGCTGACTCGTCGCCAGCTGATGTCCGATCAATGACCAAATTCTGTTTACTTAATTAATTTACAAATAGCGATTTGGATCGGTTACCGAATTTTCTCTATGTATAAAAATGCTTTATAAGTTCATGGAAATGAAATAATAATATTAAATAGTTTTCTTTTTTGGGACAAGATGACCCCGACCGCCGTTTTCAACGCCGTACTGCGTTGGTTCTCATCGCCGGGCTGGTTCCTGGACCGATACAGTGGTAGGCATTATTGTAGATGACGTTCAAAAAAAGTATTGCACGATACGAATCCATATTATTATCCATACTAATATTGTAAATGCGAAAAGGACATAGGATACTTGTTATACCGGAAAAATGTACGGTACCCGTGTGATAAACGAACTTTAGGGCAACGGAGTTGCGGACGTCATCTATAAGTATTTAATAAAAACATTTAAACTTTTTTCTTTATTATTAAACTTGTCCAGTCTCACGGACTTAAAGATTTTATCACCATTTTCTAACAGAATAATTATTAAGAAACACTTTTTCCACTTTTTTTACGGTTGTTGTCGTCGTCACAAGGAGCTGCGCTGTAAATGAATATTGTGTTCTCACTTCTATCGTTTTGTGTTGACGTGACACTCCGGGCCGGCGCTTTACAAATTGTTTTTAAAATTCTTTCACTAAAATAAATCCCCTTTTGAGAGCATTCAGACACTTTTCTTCTGCGATAACTTATTTTGTATAAACTTTTTATACACTTCGCTCGCTATGAGAGGTCGTTTCATAAATTTAATCAAAGCTAGTATTTCAAATTATTATTTCACGATTGAAAATTTTAAATTGAGCTCTTGTATGAACAAAATTTTTTTTAACACTTAAAAGTGTTGAGAGTGTTGGAAAGGTTCGTTTGTTGGTTAAAATAAAAAACTAGTTTAATAAGATTTAGCACTGTAGCTTTAAATTAAACCTAATGTTTTTTTAAGGACAAAGGCTGCCTTGCGGGTCGTTATTTCCCTTTGGTACGCAAAGTAAGTAATACCAGTTTATCTTTACTTATTTTTAACCATAAAGTTAATATACCTAGCGGAATAGAGAAACAAAGGCCTGAGCAAGCGAGATGCCACTATCAGTAACACCGCGTGGTAAAAAGAGACGTGTGATACATGACAGCAGCACTCTTTTTTTGACGTCCAGTCGGCACGTGCCGCACGTTGTCAATATAATCTCATAGAATTCATGTTCAATCATGTTTGTGTAAGTGTATACGTACACATATTTTTCACACAGATGAAAACCAATTTTGGTTACGTTTGACAGCTCGAGATTGTTGCTCTATTCCGATAGGTATATTAACTTTATGTTTTTAACACAATAATACGTGTGACACTCGCGGACTGTCGCGTTAAAGCTGCATAGCATTTAGCAATAGCTTGTCTTCACGCATACGTCTAGTCGCACGCACACAAACACCGTGCCGAAGTTTAAAGAACTGAAACGACACCGCACCACTGTGCTGGAGTGAGTGGTTAGGATTTTTCGTTACGGAAGTTCTTTATTCGATCGCCGCGCTTAAAGCCCGCGATAAAAGCTATGCAATAGCTTGAAAAACTAGCTTTAGTATTCTACTCATGCTGCTTATTAAACATAATTGTCGTTAATTATGTAAAACAACTTCTCAGAATGGCGAGATATTTCGTCCCTCAATTATCGTCACAATTGGTCACAATCAGGACGGCTTCCTTTTTCTCAGCTTTTTTAATAAACATTGAGTCTTCGCGTTGTTTTATAAATTGCCTTATTGTCTCTAATTTCGTCCACTCAAAGTTACGGCTCATTAAAACAATATTATTTTATATTTCTCTCTTAATTAGCGAAACAGTCATGAAACTCTGGAGATGGCGATAAAAGCTTGTAATAAGGTTGTATCTACATTCAAATTTCAATCAATAAATCGTATTGTCTGCCATTATAATATTATAGTTACTTGAGTACTCGTAGAGGATACTGATTTTCCCTGAAAATTCCCTGTGAGACCCTAGTGGTAGAAAAGTACAAATACTTAAAATATGTATAGAAAAGTGGGGTCTGAATTCTGATACACCAACCAATCCAATCCACGACGGATGCGCCGGCCGGCGAAAGCAAAGCGGTGGCGATCGGTCGGACTAGAATGTTTACAAAATAAATTTTTTCTATGCGTCCGCGCTTTTAATTGGTTAGCAGATGGAGGTAAAATATGACGCTTATATATTTTAAATGTGGAAAGCTAGTGAGTTGGAAGATAGTCTCATGTCTATACAGTTCTAGTGATTACGGCAATAATTAACAGCGCATCCTCTTAATACATTCCTGGCATTAGAGTTTAGCGTTACTGGCATAACAGAGCAAACTGACTACACTAGACTAATTACATGCCAGCACTGGCTCACGGCTGTTATACACGTCGAACTGTCGCCAACTTGAGAAACGTGCGCTACGATGCATGATTAGTTCTACATCTGAATAGTTTATCAGTTTGTATGAATTATTACACTAAGGGCCTGTTTCACCGCTTCCTGATAAGGCTATCCACCACTTAATTTGACAGATGGAGTATGGAAAATCTGTCAAATAACCCTATCAGGCAACTTATCAGGAAGCGGTGAAACAGGCCATAATTGTGTTAGTTTATTTGTCTGTCAGTTGCCATTCCGGTATAATGTACTGATTCTACAAACAAGGCGAAAAACATATAATTTAGATGGAAACGAAGTTACGGACAACATGCTGTAAGTTCCACCTCTAATGCTAAGTACTCTCATACGGTTTTGTTCGATAGTTTTACTCCGAATCGAAGGAAATGACATATTTGATATATTATTTAATTCCATCGAGCCGGCTCGAAGCGAGCCTTCGAGCTGTCAGTTTTGGCGGTCCACACGGTGGTTATTGCTCGATTTGGATTTTGGAGTAAAACTATCGAGCAAAACCGTATGTCAGTACTTAGCATAAGTGTGGGGCAAGATAAGCCGCTTATTATATTTTTCATAATAATTATCTTGTTGCTAAAGTCTCGTTTCGTTTACATCAACATCGCGTCGGTAAGATGCCCATGTAGTTATTCTACTCTATAACATAATACTATATTGACTAGCAAGTAGCAACATCCGCCTCAACTGCCGCTCCAGCAGCGCAGCAGTCGGGCGGATGCGCGGCGGTAATGCGCGCGAATAATTCATCCGCCGCGCCATGAATATGTAACCGCAACCCCCCGCCGCCCCGCACCCCTCACCCCTCACCACCTGCACCCGCGACCGAAACTCGGATTTGTTCACCAAGCCACTGAGGATATGGATACAGAGGACAAGCTTTAACGCAAGCGAAAACTTACGTGCCTTCATGGTTTGAATCTCGCTCGCCACCATGCCGCGGCCGTCACAAAAATGCACTTTTTAAAAGTTGAAACTATATTTGTGAATAATTTCAATTATTGCCCAGCAGGACACAGTATGCTGTATGCCTTATTAAATTTCTGTAAGCTTCCCAACTAGCAAATTTCTCTCAACCTACGTACGTTATAAGAGTACTGCACTTATAGATTACTTAAAGTAGTTTTGACATATGCTGTTTGCACTATTAATAGTTTTGAAAAATGCATTTTATGCTCAAGTCAGTTTATTCTTACAATTACACTTATAAGCCTCTATGAGTATGAAAATTCTAACCCTTATTAGTAAACATACTGAAGTACAGTTACTCCTATAATAAGCTCTTGTAGTAGCTTATAAGATGACAGTTATACATGTCGAAAAAGAGTTACTAGACTTAAGAGTACTTAGTCTAGTTATTTGTGCTTGTAAGCTATAATAAGACAACATGTTTTGGCCTTTATAAGTTCCATCAGCTGTATTGGTAAGAGCATTATACGAGAGTACTATTACTACAATTTATCTTTAATCGTCTCCACCGTCTCTTATAAGGTTATTTAATCTTCAATTGTGCTTGCTAGATCCACTTGTTAAATCAGGAGTTCTCATCTGACAAGTGGATCTAGCAAGCACAATATCGTTCGAAGTGATGAGGGTTTTGTACAAAATTATAATATAAATGACAACAATTGTGAAAGAACTATAAACAATAGTTATATTTATTTATATACTTATATTTTATTACTTACTAGCGACCCGCCCCGGCGTCGCACGGGTATTAAATATATAGCCACTGAACAAATTATTAAAATCGATAGCCTATGATCTTTTATATGGTCTACTTCTTATCTGTGCCAAATAACATAAAAATAGCTTCGACGACCTCTGTGGCTCAGTGGTAAGCGCGTTGGACGCTCAAGCCGGGGGTCGCGGGTTTGAATCCCGCCGACGGAACAAAAAAGTTTACAATGTTCCCGGATCTGGATGTGTATTAAATATGTGTATGATATAATAAAAATCTTAAATATATGTATACTGTATAATATAAAAGTATTAAATCGTCGCTGCGCGTGCGATACCGCGTATGACCAGTTGGTAAATACCGCGTATCTGATTTTTGATGATTTTACAGGAGGAAGAAAAAACTGAATATCTCAGCTATTTTGACTCCTATTACCGACTGAACTTAACAGCTAGTTCTTTGTACTTTCCATTAGTGGTTAGTAACGTAATTTTGTTCGCAATTGGCTTCGGTTTTGTGTAAAGTCACTTACGCGTTTTTGGATTAAGTAAATACAAAATAAGTAGGCTTTATATTAAAGATACGCGGTTTTGAAATCAGTAAAAGGTTGCTTTTTTATTAGAAAAATCAAATATTTTATATTTTGTGTTATTTACCAAATTCATTTTACAATATTATCTATTCTTAATTTTTTATTGATATTCCAATTTTTCATAGATTTTTGACTTTATCTGACAGAGATCATAATAATCACTTAAAATAAAAAAAAAAATGATTTATTACATAAGTACATACTAAAACCCTGCTCTTTCATAGACCTGAAGAAAAGGTCCACCTGGAGCACTTCTTATCAGAGGGTCGAAGGTCAAAATGAGTCTGACGCTTAAATGTAGGGACCACAGCAGCTGCAGCTATATTCTCCAGAGTATAGCCGCCAGAATTCAGTCTGTCGGAGCTTAGCTCTGTACGGTGGTTCAATAAGGGCAGATTCCTTCACTAATATCGTAGTAATAAGGCGGGCATTAGCCGGGCGGCAGCTACTCTTCGCAATGTAACGTTGCGACCTGCGGGTTACCAGGAGGTGCCGTACGGTCTCCTAGGTGGCAGCTACTGCCCTAGCTGGAGATCCATCGTGGCAGCTGGTTACGAAGGTCTTCGCCAAGTTGCTTATCCACATTCCAGAGAGGACGTCGCGGCCTGCAGTGGGAGTTCCGGAGGTTTTAAAGTCAAGGAAAGCAGCCTCGAGGCATACAATCGTTGGGCCATAGAGTAACGATGATAATGAGCTATTTTCTGTTCCGGATCGGGAGTTTGGAGGCGTCATTATGCGAATTTCCAATTGGGGCTCCGGGTCAGGCTGGGAACCTACCTGGCTTAGCTAGTCCTGACGCTGAAGGGAACTCTACAATTAACCGAAGCGTCCCCTTACTTTGGTGGTAGCCTGCTCCCTTTTGGAGAAGTCTGTCCGGTCGTGGAGGGAGCCCTGTGTTTGACAAATCCAGAACATCCCTCCGTATACGGCTGAAGGCAAATCGCAGGTGGTTTAGTGGGTAGGTTTAGCACTACTAGTTACCCATATCCCCGGGGTGCTTTAGCTTAACTGAGCTACTTCCCCAACCTGGTGATCATATTACATTGTCGTAGCGATTAGCTGTCACTTGCCGCCTGTATTGTTAAGGTGAAGATATAATGATCACATGACGTAATCTTCCTTGATCTTCAAAGCAATGGCAATGGTGGTAAATTAATTGAAACATTCTAGCTTGTATACAATACATATTATGAACAATATTAAACAATAATTAAAATATACTCACGTAATGGTTTATCTCAGAAAAATAGTTATTTCTAGGAGCACTTACTATTTTCGATATATTTTTAAATACGCGGAATTGCTTCTAACTTTCGGCCGCCTACTCTTCCGCGGTATTTTTTCGATGGCAAAATGTACGTTTCTAATTGGATAATTTAAATTCTGTGAAGCCTAATACATGCCGATATGCGTTTCGAATCGGCTGGCACAATATCTCAATTTTGCTCATTTTGCTGTTACGCGGTATTTACCAACTGCTCATACGTGGTATCGCACGCGCAGCGACGAAATATATTTCCGTTGTCTGGTACCTGTAACACAAGTCCTTTAGGTACTTAGCACGGGGCCAGACTGACGTGGTGTGAAGCGTCCATAGATATTATTATTATTATAATAGCTCCAGTAGTTCGCGAGATAAGCCCTTTCATATAATATCCCCTGTTTTTTCAACATTCTCCTATTAGTCTTAGCGTGATAAAATATAGCCTATAGTCTTTCTCAATAAATGGGATATCTAACACTGAAAGAAATTTTTAGATCGGACCAGTACTTCTGAGATTAGCGCGTTCAAGTTAGCCCTTTCAAATAATTTTCCTCTTTTTTTCTCAAGTTTTCCTCTATTTCTTCGCTCCTATTAGTCTTGGCGTGATAAAATATTATAGCGTATAGCCTTCCTATATAAATGGGCTATCAACACTAAAAGAATCATTAAAAATCCGTTGCGTAGTTTTAAAGATTAAAGGGAACAAAAGGACATGAGGGAAAAAAGCGACTTTGTTTTATAATATGTATAGATATTTTATTACTTGCTTTGCATATTTTAATTACAATACAGAGACATGGGTTGTTTGGTAGATATTTACTGCAGAACCCTAATGATTGATTACGGTTCTGCAACTCTCTGTTTCGCAACATAGCGGGAGACAGTTTTGTAAGACACTTGAGTAAGTCCCTATTGAACTAGTTTTTCTGATAATATACTTATAACACTCTTCAAAATGATAGTAGAAACAATATGGCTGATAATGCAATTGATTCTGAATAATTGAATAAATATTTATTGTAAATATTTCGAATTAGCGAGGCGCATTAAAAATTTGGGCTATACCCTAATATACTTTACAATAAATTCGCGTTCCCCTACGAACACACTTAATGTAAAGCAACTATCAACAATACAAAAGAAACCAAAAATATTATTAATTAATAATACATGTAACCTTTGAAATGTATCTAAATTTTAATCTCGTTCCACTTGACAAGTGCAAAATATTCTCATTTAGTTTTATCACTCGCTTGCCTAAGTTTGTTATAGTACGATTAAGTTTTATAACACACTAGTTTTTGGTTATACAAGGTCATTACAAGTGTAAATAGGATTGACCAAGTATTCTGTTAGCATGGTATAAGAGCAAATAGTCTAAAAAAAGGGCCCTTTTGAGGTCCAGGAGATAAGATTTAGTGTATTATAAGTGAAAAAAACTAATTGTCTTGAGATAATTATAAGAGTACTTTTTGCTAGTTGGGTTCTGTCTGGCTCTAGCTTTAATGCACCTAATAATACTCGTACGCTATAAAGTGTCCCTGAACAACAGAAGTGAACAGAACCTGGTGTCGGTACGTGAAAATTGGATTATAATATTACAATGCCAAAAATATTTAAAAGCCCAACCGTGGCCCAACGTCCACGACGCGCGACAGCATATCCTTATTTTCTGTCTCCATTTATTCTGTGGCGTGGTACCATTTATTTGAGGATTTGGTCGTTACGTCAGGCTCTAGATGTGACATCTTGAATATTTTCCCGCGCTGAGATTTTTTACGTTTTTTTGGTTTGCTCCGTAATAAATGGGGGCCGTTACCTTTACAAACGTTGTACATTTAGGAGGATACGAGAAATTATTTATCGTCTTTACGTCCAGCAAAACAAAATCTTCTAAAACCAAAAAAACCTAGCCGTCGTTTCAAGCTGAGCAAAAATATTTTGCTTTGTTGTACAATTTAAAAACCAATTATTTTTATCTCATTTTGAATGTTTCCAACTTTATGTAAATTAAAAAACACAAAACATTTGGATGATAAAAGCGGCGCATCATCAGTACAATCACCAGGAGAGCAGAGCTTATCAAACATTCATCCGCCGTCCTTTGATACCTCCACATGAATTATATCCGAGCGTCGAAAAACGCCGCGTCACGGTCCCGGGGAGGCAGGGGGGAGACGGGGGGGGGGGGGGTGAATACGTGATGAGGGCAGATGCACACAACTTTCCCAGTGCAGGTTCGATGCTCTACACACAGGGGTTAGAAGTTAGAAGCAAGTTTCCGAATATAATATATCCGGAGTTTGGTTATGTTCCGAGCAAGCTTGAGGCTTCCTACATCGAGGAGCTAAAATATTCCACACGTAAGGAAGTTAGTGATGCCTCAGCGCTGCAGCCCCGGGAGAGCTAACTTAATGACGTTATCTATTTGACTTCCGAGAAGATAAAGATGGGGATTGAAACAAATAAAGACTGACGAAAGATTACACAATACGTTACTAATCACGTAATAATGTCAAACGTCTCGGCGCCATGAGCATTCCATATTATGCTGAGCTTACAAGTTCCATAGTTCAATAACAACACGTAAGCATCGTGAGCGATCAAAGTGTAATTTTCTTCGCCGTTCGCGCGATATGTTTCAACCTCCTCGAGTTTGCACGTGCCCTGCTCTCCCGGTCCCCCTGCTCCCCTGGTACCCCGGCGGCGGCCACAATGAATAGTGAACCATCGATTGGCTCATAAATACGCAGCGATCATTCATCTCGCGCTCAATACGCGGACAGGCAGGCTTTCCTTCGCAAATCCTACCTAAATTACGCCCCGGGATTCTCGCTTCTACTCCCACAGGAATAGATGTTAGAATTCAAGTCACCGGGGAGAGCCGAGTCATACATTATGGAGCGCGCTGAATTCGGGCTCTAAGCGACGATATTTATTTAAGCAACACTTTGAGACTTAGCGACTTATATTGCACTTAAATTGGATCTTTTATGTGCTGCAGGTGAGGCTGGAATGGCCGCCATTTTGATATAACCCGGGTAATACGGGTTACGGCTGCTTTACAACGTCAACCGTAGTAATAACCAACGTATTCTATGAACGCTTTAATTTCTAGTGAGTTTCTAGACTGCAACAATTATTACATCCTGGAAACTAGGGACGGGGAATTAAGGGGAGTATATTTCTGGAAGGCTGACTCCATTAAATATAAAATATTTATTTATGAAACTATGACATCATAGTTATACTATAAAGTATAAACCTAAGAATAATTACTCGTTTAAATAATAGATATAATTTTAGTATTCGGGTATTATATATTCAGAGGTAAACGGTTTTATCTATTACGGAATAAATTACGACTAAAAGTTAAGTTTCGGGTTGACGCATGCGGATGCCGCATGCCCAACTCCTACTGACAGGGAACACATTAATACTACCGATATAGACCCTAATAATTATTGGGTGGGCAAGGGTGTGTGAAGGGGGGAGGGGATTTGAGGTCACAGAGGAAGTACCAGGTGAGCCCTAAAGTTCGTCGGGCCTGTAACTCTGTGCCCGATAACTTGTGGGTTACGTAATTCCGGCAGATTACTGTCGTGTACTCATATGCGCCGGTAGTTAGGTGTTTTGTATTAAATGTGACTAGATAGAATTTTGTCTGTAATTTTACTAAAGTTTAGAACTTTAAATAAATAAATAAATAAACGTTTATTCAACAAAAAATTTGAACATTACACCAAGTACCTACATTTAAAATAGAAGAAGAAAGATACGACACAATACATCAAGATTTTTAAAACAATGTTACAGGATACAAACAAATACTATGATGGTAGGTAAAACAAAACTCACAAAAAAACAAAAAAAAAATAAACAACAAATTGAAAAACAAAAACAGAAAAAGCACAAGGCGCATTTAGAGATAAATTGGTAGGTAGTGTAATGCTCAAACCGTCGAAATGGAATCCGCTCAGGTTCATGACCGTCTTAGACTTTATTATATAAAATTTATAACTAACTAGCTGTCCCGGTGAACTTCGTGTCACTTTAAAACCTTCCCTGGACTTGTACGAACATTTTAAGACTAAAATCAGCCCAATCCGCTCAGCCGTTTTCGAGTTTTTACGCGACTAAAACATTTGAAAATCCATTTTTATTTATAAGAAGAAAACTAGATGGTGCCCGCAACTCTGTAGCGCCAAAACTCGTTTATCGCGCGGGAACCGTACATTTTTTCGGGATGAAAAGTATTCTATGTCCTTTCCCGGGACTCAACCTCAAGGTATCTCCATAACAAATTTCAGCAAAATCGGTTCAGCGGTTTGGGCATTAAGAGGTAACAGACAGACAGGCAGACACACTTTCACATTTATAATATTATTAATATGGAATTTTATTGGCATTTACTGATAAGAAACTGTTTCGTATAAGTTTCTAGGTAGCTGTAAAAAGTTGTTACGAAATGATTCTGCTTTCCAATAACTACGGTACCTAAAGACGTCGAAGAAGTTATGGGAGTCCGTCCTATACTCTCTAGATAGATGCAAGGTACAAATAACAAACTATTCATCATCTAACGAAACTGTAAGCAATCAAGCACGCTATTTAGCTGGTATATTGAGTGAATTAATTCAGTTGATTTGTCCATTTATCCAGTCGTCTATAAAATCTGGGGCATTACAGAAACTTCGTTTGGTATTCATACGGCTCCCGCCTCGGAAACCCCTCTCGCCTACCCGATCGACTATAACCAAATCCGATTATCCGACGACGGCTACGTTTCGAGCTAGAGAACACAGATCATACAGATCGCGCGATGTATTTCGTTTGTTTAATGCTGTTGTTCCTATGACGAAACTATCTAGATATTCCGCGCGCGGCTCGGACGCGGCCAGAATCGCCAACAACTGACAAACAATATACAGACTACATCAAACCTAATATTATAGGAGGATGCCTATATTACACACAAAACAGGTCTTTAGGTTTTCTTTAGCCTACCAAAAATTTTCTGTATTATCTTACTCGATATCATCACAAACTATATTTTGCTGAACTAAAATCCATTCTCTAGGTTTTATATTATATTATGTACTTACTATACAGTATACATATAATAGAAATAAAAATTATATACGCACACATAATATAAATTATTATAAAACAGCCAACCCTAGCTATAGCTTGCATGTTAACCAGATCTTAAACAGATAAAGAGACACAAATCTACAAAATATCATTTGCCAGCCGAAAACGAAAACATTCCGAAATCCTCTGAATTTTTGCGACATCCGACTCCAGATGTTATCAGCGTCGGAACACAATTACACCTGCAGCTCCCCGGCGCTGCACCTGCAATTTATTCCCAGATCACATCGCGTACTGCTGTAATCTCGCAGTTTTTGGCACAGGTGAGACGTCGCTGCTACGGGATTTGGTAACTTAACTCCACGTGATATGGCACAGTTTCGAGTGTGGTGTGTATGTACAGTCAGCATGCAGTACCTGTGGAGGCTCGGAGGCACAAATCACGATGGTATCGGGTAATTTACCGCCGCGGCGCCGGCAGCCAGCATCCAGCTGACAGAGCCGCACTACACACTATGTATGTACTGGACAGCGGACTCTCCGGGTCTAGTCTAGCTAGAAGTTGCTAAGTCGCAAGTTAAAGACTTACCTACTTTAAAATATTAACGACTATCTTAATGTTGAACCACTAATGAAGAAGAGGATAGGATTACTTACTGGTGAACTTGTAGCTGATTGAATTTAGTATCTTTTTAATAATATAAAAAACTAAAAACTATAATTATATTAATCCTTCATTCCCCATAAGAGCACCGGTGATCGCGACAACAATAGAATAACAATAGATTTCCAAGAATCCACGATCGAAGGATTAATATTTGTTTAAGTGAACCAAAGATTTACACGTTACATTAATCAAAGATTTAATGTGGGCCATAAAGGGTTTAATCGTTAAACGCTACTTTCTAGAAATGAAGTTAATAGTGATTGAAGTTGTAATAAACATTGGAAAGGGCTATACTTCGGATTATATTACAATGTTAAAATATTAAATAGACGAAATTGAAGGAGCATAAAGTAGCAAACATAAAATTGAAGAAAGTTCATCTCACAATGCAGCTGGTTCATCTTAAACAACAGTATTTCTCTCTGAGCCGATAAACATGGGGAAAGTTTTTATGCACTGAAAATATTCAAATCATAAAACAACAGAAATCTAAAAAATATTATACTACTATAATATATATATACTATAATATATCATCTTGGGAACTACTACTATACTTAATAGTAGTAGTTCCCAAGATGATTATTATTCTTAGGGACTATTGGTTCGGTTCTTATTATTTGAGGTATTCTGGCACTCCCACAAAACGATAGTATGTAATGTTATAATATTTTAATCACCCCTACTAATATGAACAGCGAAAAACAAGCGGTTGTTTTTAACAAACCATAATGCCATTCCATCACATCGTTGTAATTAATTTTTCTCACACTAACATCCAGTCTAACATATCACCAAACAGTGCAACACCCGACCTCGTCGAAGTCCAATCAGATAACGTAATTACCCTCAGAGGCGATTGGATTCTGTTTGCCTCTCGCCCGCCCCTCCCGCCCCTCGCCAGCCCCTCCCGCCCTTCACCAGCTCCGGCCGTTAAATCAACCTGACTTACCAGAGATTTCATTACATCGCCCATCGGAATTCACTTGACTACTTCACCCACTTCAAACCACCTCAGATTCCCAATTAAATGTTACTAAGGTACACAGATTTACTCAAACAAGAATCTTAAATAACTCCTCTACAAAAATTATTGTGGTGTATTCGGTGCCACCACACGAGTCACGACCACAGAAGAAAGAAACCATCTTCCATGTCACGACCTAGACCTAATCTGATGTTACGGTAGGAAACCAATATGAAACGGTAGAGCTTTGAGTATCAATAACAGAGTTATTAATACTCTAAGCGGTTACAGTCTTTCAAGCTCGAATCAAGAAATAAAAACAAATAACCATCCCGGCGTAATCGGCATAGACGCGGATTTGATAAAATTATGTTCGTAATATTTCAGGCGAGGTATTAATCTAATATCATGTATTATTAATCACTATATCTTCGCTAAGGGTCATCCGACATTATTCATTTTGCTATAGGCTCTGGGATAATCGTTTCTAGCCAGTAAGATTAGCGAATCCTCAATCCTCATAAAATGAGACATCCATAGTCACAATTTCATCACACCAAGGTCCAAGCGAAACTCTTTGTCATTCATGTTGCATCCTTTCTCGCAAGCAAAAAAAACTTTGGATGTGAAAAGGCTCAGAGAATCTGTTCGTTCTAATACCTCGCTCGCTTGGTAAACAAGTTTTTCTATTTACTGAAGTTTTATTAAACTGTGTGCATATTTTTTGTCTTAAGCCATTGACTGAAGCCCTACAGAATATTAAAGGCTTATGACACCTGAACCTTATGAAAGTATTAACCTCATGCAATGACTTACAGTATCAAATCCCACAGAATAAGACTTCCATGCTACAAATAATAAAACCTAAGGAAACGTAACTCCCATACTAAATATACAGTTTTTAATTTGGTTCCATTCGAACTGTCATGTAACGTCAGCCTTTACATCGCTCAAGGTTACCTAAATATTGCAAATGTATGAAAAGTGAACCTAAGGTACAAGGTTTTTTGACAAGTATTTTGGAGCATGTTTTTTGACGGAGTTATGCTTAGCACAAACCTACGCTACATTTGACAACTTGTCATTATGTCTGTTTTGTATTGACGCTGCCGCTTCGCAGTCGCGTGGTCGCGTAGGTTTGTGCTAAGCATTACTCTTCCTTAGTTTTTATTATTCGTAGCTTCCATGCTAAAAATTTAGTATCACACAACCAGACACGCGTCACACTTCGCGCGTCACACCTCGGGCGTCACATTCGTCACAACTCGTCACACGTGACGTAACCCGTCACTGCGGAAGGAGCCCGCCGCAGCGCCGCTGACGTCACCATCAATCATCTTCCCCAATTCTCACACACCCGAAGATATTTATCAGAGCAGCTTACATTGCGCGTTTCATTTCTAAGTTATCAGTGATAAAAACGGCTAGGAAGAGATTTAATAACTCTGTAAGTCTGTACAGTTAACTTTTTGCACTACTATAATATGACGCAACTTGGAATCTTATGACTCGCGACTCACAAGTACTCAAGAGTACAATTATGGGACCGTCAGCTGTTCTTATTCTAAGGTTAATACTATCCCACCAAAAACATAAATGTAAAAATGCTGAGCCAAATTCAATACAAACATTATATTTCTTGTCTATGGACTTCGCCGTAAAAAGGATGGAGATCTAAATGAGTGCCAAGTTCCATGGAAAATCGAAATAAGTACGTATAGGAACCAAATAACATTATCGACAAAAAATAGAGTATATTTCTTTGCTTTATTGAATGTCTATAAAAATTGATGTTATTTAAATAATGTGAGATCTTAAACTAGATTAGATCTAACTTGGCAAGTTTTCGTTACGTCAGTCATTTTTCATAAAGTTATTGAACATTTTAATTCTGATGAATCCTTCAAGATATCCTTGCAGATCTGTACAACCCGCAATGTGCCGCGGTCAGCATAGAACCCCCGCCGTCAGTCCCACAGCTACCGCACATCTGTCAGGTCGACGGATGAGCGTCATATTTCACGTCATCTGCGCACAGTATTATTGACAGCGGATAGAATGTAGATGATAATAAATGTTGATTATATTATAACCTACAATTGTATAAATTGTATAACCGGTGAACTTCGTATCGACTTTCCTCCTAACGTAAACCTTCTCTGGACATCCATAAACATTTCAAGACTAAAACTATTCAAATCGGTTCAACCGTTCTCGAGTTTTAGCAAGACAACAAAGTTAATGATTCATTTTTATTTAGATAGAAGACAGATTATCCTATGTGAAAACAAGCTCTAGTAATACCCGTCTACTGAAATTTAAATTAAGTAAAGAGCAGGCAAAAAGTAAAATAGACCTTGATTTTAACCCCGGCCCCTTAATATTATGTACCTTGAATCGTGTATTTTTATAGAGCTTAAGTTTAGTCTATAGGTAGAGTTGATTGTTTAATTAAAACCTTCGCCACGTTAAGCCAAGTTTAATCGAAGCGGAGCCGTGTCGATCTCATCGAAGGCCGGGATTACCCCGGGCCGGGCCACTGCCGCCCCCCGCCCGCCCTCGCAGCCCCCGCCCGCCCTACACCTGGGCGCGTGTCGGTGTATCGCGAAATTCGAGAATAACGTGATTCCAGATGATACACATAACGTATATTGGTATTCATATTATTTATCATGTCACACTAATCACACTAATATTATAAAGGCGAAAGTTTGTGAGTTTGTATGTTTGTTACTTCTTCACGTCTAAACGGCAGAAGCTATTTTATTAAAAATGCGTATGATGTTAGTTGATACCCTGGATTAACACATAGGCTACTTTTTACTGTGGGAAAATATCACAATTTATTTTAAACCGCGGGGTAGAGCTAGATGTTAATAATTAAACTGTGCCAAGGCGGATTAACTGACTAACGAAGACTAAAGAAGAGGTCAAGAATCTGCAGGTAATAATATCAAACGGCCGCAACTAAAATAAATTAATACTTATTAGTTATTACTGTAAGCCGGCCCCTAGACGATCAATTGCACTGTGCAATATCACGCTTCAATTTTATTGAACAGTTTATTTGACAATTATTTTATTTTATTTTATTTTATTGAATACTTTATTGTGCACAAGAAACAATTACAATATAACAATATACACAGTAAAACGACACAAAGGGTCTGCTTATTTCTAATAGAAATCTCTTCCAGCAGCCCTACGGAGAGAGATAGGATTGAGACAGCAGATAGAACGTGCACTATAATAATTAATAATATGAATACGTACAATGAACAAAATATAAACAGATAAGACTATAATATATATTTTGATATTACGCAAATTAAACACTGAATTAGACTATAATATAGAAAATAAATAAATCTAATATATATATAATAAAATATAATTATATACAATATACATAATACATAAATAAATATAATACTAGTATTTAAGTGGATTGAGATTCGAGGTAATGCTCTTTCAAGCGTCTTTTAAAAACAGCGATGGTGGGACTGTCGCGAATGGTGTGAGGGAGCGAGTTCCACAATCTGACAGCATGAACAGTAAATGAGTAGGAGTAGAAGTTGGAACGATGTGAAGGGAATTAGATTGAAGGCGCGCGATTTTCTATATCAACCCTCAATAATATTACGCAACACGTTATATTCCGCAATAAAATTGCTCGTCTAGGGGCCCGCTGAGATAAGTCAAGAACGACATTTTAAAACAATATATATATATAAAAGAAAGTTGTGTTAGTTACGCCACTTATAACTCAAGAACGGATGAACCGATTTGGCTGAAAATTGGTGGAGAGGTAGCTTAAAACTAGGAATAGGACATAGGATACATTTTGTCCCGGAAAAATGTACGGTTACTGCACAATATACTTTTATGATTTGCGCGTAAACTATTCAATCGATTTTGATGAATTTTAGTATGGAGATACTTTGAGTCTCGGGGAAGGATAAGGGATACTTTTGGTCCCGGAAAATGTACGGTTCCCGTACAATAAACTTTCATGATTTTCGCCTAAACTATTCAGTCTATTTTTACGAAATCCGGTATGGAGATACAAATTTTAATCTATTGTTTTCTTAATTATACCAATTCGAATTAAATAATCATCGTTAAGATAGGACAACGTCTGTCGGGTCAGCTAGTATTTAATAATAAGCAGGCCCTATACGGTTTATTATAGTCTTTTATTTCGAAAGTTATTTAGCAAAAGTTTCACGTGTACCAGGCACCAGCATAAGGGGACGATTCGACCGCGACGGAGCATAAAACAAGACGCACGATCGAGGGCGGCGTGATGGGCGGCTGAGGTTCCCCGCGAGTTATTACGGTCACGTCGCCGGGCGGCCCGGGCGGGCGGGAGATGGCCAATCGATCGCTAATTGCATCTGGGGATAGATAACTGCTGATACTCGAACAGACTCCGGACTTTATTAATTTATTATGAGAACTTTGTCACAGTGCGGATGCCCGACATAATAGTAAAGTAATTGATGTACGTTGAAAGAATTTCAGCTAACCACCATGGGTAGCTTCTAACTTTTTCAACTGAGAGTTTTTAAAATATATTTGATGACGAAACTAGAATAAGCGGAGAAATTATCGCAAAGTTCATTTCTGCCACCCTTATTAAAAATCATAATATCATAATATTATCTTCAACGACATTTTCGTTTATTATGAAATAATCTTATCTACCAAAGTTTTGAACAGACTAGAATTCAGTTCAAGGATATACTCAAGTACAGCCTTCCATAAAAAAACAAGAACCCATCTTCATGTTACATAATATTTAAACATAACGTTACAGAAATAATACTTTCATACGTATGTGGCGTAATACGCAAAGTTACAGGCGTAGTTTATTGTTAGTGGGCCGACACGACGGCTGCTGGTAACGAGTTACTGGCAACTGGCAACTGGCAACTAGTTCCAGCGCTAATGCCAGCAGTCGTGCCAGCGCTGTGTTATGACAATACACTAATGTGGGGATATGCGAGGGATCTAAATACTTGTATTGAGGGGCAAACTTGTCTGTGAAATATTTGTCAGCAACATAGGAGATTCTAACATAAATTTTTGGCATAACACTTTTTACAAAGAGAACGCAATTATTATTGCTAGTAATACATGCATTCGCTAGTATTAAGTAAGTCATACTATAATTAGTGTTAGTAATGAACAATTAATACAACGACTACGCTGTGAGACCTTGTTTTAATTAATAATATTCCAAAAATAATTTAATGTCTATAACATTTGTTTAACGTATAATCGTTATGAAAATACTATTTTGTTGTTTTATAGGTAACGAACTGGATTTAACAATAAAACAATCTAGTTGATTGCGAAAATGTATCTTATAGTTAGCAGAAGTATGAAGATGGTGTCCTGTGTTATGTGTATATTATAATCGCACACCAAAACCATCGCCCTTGGGTGTCCATACGCGATGGATTGCAACATTAGATTAAGAGCTGCAGGTGCGTTGCTGACCGTAATTATGTTTAAACAATGTTGACATATTGTTTAACTATAACGTCTTTATACAAAGTGTAAATACGAGATAGTTATAATATTAGTAAACTAGCTGTTGCCCGCGACTTCCACCGCGTTAATCCGTATATCAAAGATGGATAGTTTTCCCCTTTTTGTGGTTCCTTATGCAAAGGGTAAAAACGGGACCTCGGGACCCTATTTAAGCAAACGTCAAGCGCAAACGTCCATAAACTTTCATGTTTGTAACTCAAGAAATGACGGACTTTCATTTAAACTTTCAACCCCTATTTCACCCCCTTGGGGGTAGAATTTCCAAAAACGCTTAAAACACGTATCCAATCATTTTTAATCAGTAGCCCAAACATAAAATTTCATGTTTCTAACTCAAGAAATAACGGACTTTCATTAAAACTTTCAACCCCTATTTCACCCCCTTTGGGGTAAAAATTTCAAAATTCCTTCCTTAGTGGGTGTCTACTCAATAAAACAACCCTACTCACCAAATTTCGTGGCTGTAACTTTAACAGTTTTTGCTCAGCGATGATGAATCAGTCAGTCAGTCAGTCAGGACATGTAATTTTATAAGTATAGAAGATAGATAGGCAAGAATACAGTATTAATAGTATTAATATAATCGCGTGTACCGCGGCGCTGGCCCTGGAGTGGTCTTTGAGCATGTTTAGCGGATGTGGGTCGGACTCGAGAGCCGCCACTCGCTACAGAAACGCCGTATTCATTAGTGCTTCCTAATCCAAGGCTGGAAACTTAAGCACTAAGTATACTGATGGTTTATATTAATTTCATATAATGTATTTAATATACAGTTTTATTCAATGTGTGATGGTGATGTCGAATAAGTTTGTCGTACTGATACAGAAGTAGTATGCGAATCTAACAGAGATTTTGTTCGAAAGTAGTAACTTTTACTACGCACCTGCAGCTCTGTGTAGATATTATAACTTCATATTTGGTATGTCTTTTGTTGAGAAAATAAAACGTTTTGTATCATCATTCAACACTTAAATTGCAAATTTACTTAGCGATATTTACCTACTTTTTTAAAAAGTATACGCAAAATAGCTTGCTATTTTTATCCGACCAAAATAGCTATTATGGTCGGATAAAAATAGCAAGCTATTTGAACTTTTTTTGAACGTAGCTACGTTAAATGTTTCATTAAAAAAAAAGTTAAAATCAAAGTATTTTCCGGGAAATTGTTCGTTCCCCGGACGCCGGGGGCGGAGTTTACCTGACGGTTATCTACGGCACATAAATTCACGTAACGCCCGTTCAGGTTTATTTTACCTCGCCGTTTATATGAAAACGAACGTTATTACCTTCGCATAAAGGTAGAAAACAGAGGTAAAAAACTTTCAAAGGATCTGGTGAACCGTTCAGAAACTATTTGAGCGCTATTTCAACAAACTTTAATAATATAGGCGCATGTGTTTACTAGGGTACAATAAACTATTAGGAGGTAGTACAGTCGAAGACAGATTCAGGGCCTGTTTCACCGCTTCCTGATAAGGCTATCCACCACTTAACTTGACAGATGGAGTATGGAAAATCTGTCAAATAACCCTATCGGGCACCTTATCAGGAAGCGGTGAAACAGGAATTGTTCGGAATCATACCACCTGCAACTTTTCGCCATCGACCCACGCGAAAAACATTCCATCCTCATCACCTTGATGAGTGGCAGTCTTCCGCAGTGCGTTTTTCGCGTAACTTTCTGCCGCGCACTGTAAAACTCTGGAACGAACTGTCACCAGCAGTATTTCCGGACCTATACAACCTGCAAACCTTCAAGAAAAGAGCGTATATTCCTTCTTGAAAGGCCGGCAACGCACCTGCAGCTCTTCTGATGTTGCGAGTGTCCATGGACGACGGTAGTTGCTTACCATCAGGTGACTCGTTTGCTCTTTTGCTCCTTATTTAATAAAAAAAAGAAAAAAAAGCAGGGTCTTCGGACTTCGAAGTACGGACCTGCAGGTAATGCTGCCCACAGGAAAAGTGAGAATAGATTTATCAAACTTATCCATACTGCATACAGCATACTTATCATTATAAATGCGGAAGTGTGTCTATCTGTCTGTTACCTCTTCACGCCCAAACAAACAAAAATTGATATGGAGATACTTTGAGTCACGGGGAAGGACATAGGACACTTTTTATCCCGGGAAAATATACGGTTATCTAGTACAAAACTAGCTGTCCCGGTGAACTTCGTGTTACTTTAAAACCTTCCCTGGACTTCTACGAATATTTTAGGACTAAAATCAGCCCAATCAGTTCAGCCGTTTTCGAGTTTTAGCGCGACTAACACATTTGAAAATAAATTTTTATATATAAGAAAGATATAAGTGAGCCTAATATTTCCATTCATGTCTTCCACGAGGCATAAGCCGCACAGGGCACAACGATAAATCGCAGGCTCAAATACTTAGCTGACTGCTGAAGACAATCGTTTCAGGGACCATCAATCAGGAGTCAGGATTTCCCCGGGGCGCATTTTGCATTTTCTGTACAATATTAGCTATCTCAAGTCTCGGCTGTATAAAAACAACAAGACACTGCTGAAGTCAGTTATCACAGCCCCACGGGGCTGTGTTGACGCGTGGGCAAAAATCGACCTCGCGCTGTCTTCTTGAATGTTACGAGTAAAAAACTAGACCTTTACATCCGTTGTGGATGATTTATACATTACTAAATGACGCCCGCAACTCCGTTGCACCAAAATTCGTTTATCGATTCAGCGGTTTGAGCGTGAAGAGGTAACAGACAGACAGAAATACAGACAGACACACTTTCGCATTTATAATATTAGTATGGATTTTCAAAGTAAAGTAACCACTCCTCAAATACTGTACTGCCCG
This sequence comes from Polyommatus icarus, assembly GCA_937595015.1. Lineage (NCBI taxonomy): Eukaryota > Metazoa > Arthropoda > Insecta > Lepidoptera > Lycaenidae > Polyommatus > Polyommatus icarus. The sequence goes on along the minus strand of OW569336.1, from coordinate 18,683,391 downwards.
CGCGCAATAATTATATTAAATGTCCGTATGGTTGCCCAAACACATACGGCATTCCGCAACACAGTCGACCTGGTCCAGAGGAAAGAACTAGTCAATACGTCTGGGACCAACTATGTGCGGGTTTCCTCACGATGTTTTCCTTCACCGTGTGAGCGTCCGTATTGTGTACTTGAGATCAGAAAATGTCTCATTGGTACACGCCTCCGGCCGGGATCGAACCTGCACCCTCTAGAGTGCGAACCAAAGCTCTACCCATTAGGCCACGGACGCTCGCCACGGACGACTTACGAGGTGTTACTTGAGAGTTGAGAGACACCTCCCGGTCATTATGGTATCCCGGTATGTCATTACTCATTACTCATTACTCATTACTCATTACGTATACAAGGTGTAACAAAACTGAGTGGTAACACAATGTTATGGTGTGTATTTGTCCCTTACATAGAGTTCACTGAGAGTAGCAACGCTGAAAAAGCATTTTTTTGTGATTTGTATGAGCAAGTGCTCCAGCATCATACATTTTCCATACAAAAGTTTAAAAAAGTTACTATTTCAGCACTGCTACTTTCACAGTGAACTCTATACAGGAAACTCATATATATCACTTAGGCGTAGCGCAGACGACAGACTATCCGTGACGCACTTTTTGTCTGTGGAAATAGAACCTATGCAATTATATACGGACTTTTTGCGCATCGTGTGCGATACTGTATATAATTGCAAAGGTTCTATTCCCACAGCCTAAAAAGTGCGTCACGGATAGTCTGTCGTCTGCGCTGCGCCTTAGTTTTGTAACTCACAATAAATTAATGACGCCGTCAGTCATCATCTCAAGTCTTGGAGGTGTAGTCTGTTTTCTCCAATGTCCAGGACCACAGTCAGGTCACCATTAATAATGCTCGTAGCTGAGTCTCCGCGAGTCCACATTTGTTACCGCTTGGGAACTTTTTGCCGCCGGCCGGGATTTAGCTTTAATTAATTATACAGGGGTTAGCTCTAAACATTTGTTAAGTCCACCTTTTTGTTTTAAAATAAATTTATATGTTGCCTCTAGCTTGTAGGTGGCAGGTATGTTAAAAAGGCTATATTTTTTACATATAAAATATGTCTTCAAAATTCAATTCAATTCAAAACACCGCCTTAAGGTTATGTTTAGGGGCATTCAGAACTAGTCCGTCTCATAGTTTAATTGTAGAATCAGGTGAACTTCCTTTGTGGCTTAGAAGAATGAAACTCTGTCTTTCTTATGCGTATAATGTTACTTCTACTCCGTTAAATCCTGTCAATGACATTATATCGGTCGAACATCTACATGATATATTCCAGACAGAAGTAAGATTGCCGGTTCCACTAAGATTACGTGTTAAAAAATACTTAGAAACTTTAAATATGCCCTTTCCTAAATTATTTGCTCGACATATTCATCCTATTCCCCCATGGATAAAAAACAATGTTAAAGTGGACGTATCCCTCTGCAATTTTATAAAGGAATCTGATGCTTTAGTTTACCGCAAACTTTACTTAGAACTACTCGAAAATTACTGTGACTATAAAATAATGTACACAGATGGATCTGTAACTGATAACGGAACCGGCTGCTCCATTATTTACGAATCAGATTCCACCGCAATTAGTTTACCTAAACAATTTTCGATTTTTCACTGTGAATCCTATGCAATTTACTGTGCTGTAAAAAAGATTTTAACAAACCCTGTAAGCCCAAAATACGCCATTTTCACTGACTCTAAGTCTTCTCTTTTAGCCATTCAGAACTCTTTTTCTGAAAACCCTCTAATACAATTGATACACTCTGTCGTTTTTCAATTGAAAGAACTATCAGTTGATGTAATAATTATATGGTTACCCTCTCACCAGGGAATAGACGGTAATGAAAAAGCAGACAAAGTGGCTAGGGAAGCTAGTTTGATGCCCTACACTAGCAATGAAATACCCATCATACTTCTCGACGCCAAACGAGAACTATACAACTCAATAAGTCTTACGTGGAACCTAAATTGGATTACCGAAACCTCTAAGTTGCATTATTTTAGACGAGATGTTTTAAAAGGTGAAACCAAATATGCATTCAAATTTAACAGTCAATCTTTGCAGAAAAGACCAATGTGTGTTAACGCGTCTGAGAATAGGCCATACCAACGCATCTCACGTTCATTACATCACGAAAAGCACTCCTAAGACTTGTCTTAGATGTAGCTCACCATTCTCAGTCGAACATGTATTATTCGAATGTACTAATTATATTACTGAAAGACAAATGTTTAACCTTAACAGTGACAGATATCTTGTATTAAGTGATCCTGATATGTGTTGTGATGTTCTTCGATTCCTAACTTTTTGTAATATTTATACTCTGATTTAAATTTATGTAATTGTTCTTGTGGTCGCTGATAACCTTGTTGTTCTAAGCGACCTTAAATAAATGGAATAAAAAAAAAAAAAAAAATATGTCTTCATGTGACTATAAACAAAATTTTCATTTGAATAAATTAGTGAAGCATTGTATTCCCTTCTTTGTGTATTACAGGACGTATCATTTTATTAAGTAGCATTTTAGCCAACCGTATTGTTTACATTCGTAACAGATAACTAAGAAACGGAGTATTATAAAATAAATGCTAAACAGACTGCAATCCTCATAGTTAAAACTTTACACACCCCACCTACAAATAAAAACCTAAGCAATCATTTCATGTATGAAGCTGTGTTCTCCATTTAAGCCGGCCAATTCGTGCCGGCAGTTCGAGTTCGCAGCACACATCGTACAGTGTCGACGCTCAAATTGAGTTACAATCTACAATAAAACGTGTTGCGATGTTTGTACAATCAGCTGCGAGCACGACGGCCGACTTTTCCGTTTCCGCGCCAATATTACACCCCCCGACACCCGCCGGGACCCCCAGCACCCCACAGTTCCAGGAATGTGTTCCGGCATTGTCCCCCAGTTGTTCACGAGTTGTTACAGATAGGCTCATCCTGGCGTCATTTGAACTTGTATTGATTGCAGACTGGAGATTGCATGGAAACTATGAATTTAATATTATTATACGCTTGTGCCTATGCAGTATGTATACTGTACATACCACTGCAAAACTAAACAAGAGCGATATAACGCTACCAAAAACAAATGGACTTTGAAATAATGCGACGACGTCGCGACGACGGTTACAATATGTCTGCATAATAATTAATATTGCTATTTTTAGGCCTGCTAAACAGAAAACCATGGACCACTTTTTAAACGTAACTACAATAATATAATATTAAATGTCACCTAATTAGTAATTATACTAATTATGAAAATTATATCCACTAACAGCATAATAGATGATAAATTTAATTCAATACTTAAAAGGCTATTAATATAATATTAATTAAGTGGAAAATATGGAATTATAGAAGCTAATCCACAACACAGCCGACCGGTGTTATTATCTATTATGGCGGGATTACGGGAAATTACACAATCGTATGTCGTAAATCAATTAGTAGGCGAAAACATAACGACTACGACTGTGCGGGATGCGTTTACACTTAGCGACACGACTTGGAGTTATATGAATAAATAATTATTATGATGGTACCTCCATCTAAGCAATTAATAATTATTATCTAAGCCGCGTATCGGAACTTTGGATATCAAAATTTTTGGTGTTATAGCGGCAACAAAATTAATTGCGATAATTTCAACCGTCTAGAGTCTATGATGATCTGAAAATGAAAATAAAAAAACAGTTCCAGGTTTTTTAAAAAACTACTTTATTAAATTGTAACGTTGCACGTACATGGTCCTTAATTATTGTAATACTTCAGTTATAAATTTCTAAAAAAAAATGTAATTTTTTATTTAATTAATCGCGAAACACTTGTATCGCTCACTGTACTCGCACCACGGGCGGTCGTTACGTAGCTCTGCACGAAGCCGGCCAACAGCCAATCGCGGGCCGTCGCGCACGCCATTGTTCCGACATTCACTCTCGGGACTCGCTGGAGCGCGGTCGCGTCACTTAGCTCATTTTCATTGGTCGATGGGCCCGCATGCGAGGTGCGGGAGATTCCTGAAACGCATGCCACAGGGCCCGCATTCGGGGGACCGTTTTCATTAGTCGATAGGGCCCGCATGCGGGGTGCGGGAGATTTCTGAAACGCGTGCCACAGCCCACAGGGCCCGCATTCGGGGAACCGTTTTCATTAGTCGATAGGGCCCGCAGGGCTGGGGAGAACCTCTGTGTTTGTCGCCAGTCGTTCTTGCCATGGAACAACAATTGATGTTACGCGGAGCAATTTTGACTGTCTGTGATTTATTGAAGAAGAAACTATTGGCGTCACTGAAGGAGAAGAGAAAAAGATTTTGGGTGCGAACTTTACTGAAAAATAGAAACAGGCATGGCGCGTCAGAAACATTGAGTAAGGAGTTACAATTGCATTTGGAGTGTGAAACAGTAGAAGATCATGATAATTTTTTTAGATTATCTAATGACTTATTAAATAAAATAGAAACACGACTTCAGAAAAAAGACACTCAATTTCGTGAGGCATTATCTCCAAGGTTAAAACTTGCGCTCACATTACGTTATTTAGCTACTGGAGATTCTTACAGAAGCTTGTTTTACTTATTTCGCGTGTCTGATGTCTCCTTCTACTATTAGCACTTTTATACCACAAGTATGTGACGCCATACCGCCGCGCCGTGCCGGTGTAATGAGGTTTAACAAAATATATAAATGTATTTATATATTTTCTTAAACCTCAAACTTACAGAAAAATTAGTGCCATACTGTTACAAATCGTTCGAATTACGAATGAAATCTTAGGATTTTGAAAAAATATTGTTCACATTCACGACCTCACACAGGTATGGCATTATCAGACTTCTATTTACGATCATACAGGGAACTGTTAAAAAAAGTTTCAGGGTGGTACAAATGAAAAAAAAAACTCCTTTGCACTAGTATGGCGGCCATTGGGAACTGTCGGAAACGTGGCAACTCGGGTCCCGCAAGCTGTATATCGACCGATGAATTTCATTGGTCGATATCACGGTCGGTATAAAGCATGCGGGCAATCCTCGCTGGCGGTGTAACGAACACGTATCGACTTGTAACTTTCATTAGTCGTTATCTCCGCTGCGGGGACTGCCCGCATGCTGTATAACGAACGAGTTAACGACCAATGAAAATGAGCCAAATTATCTTTGTCTCCGTGAAGTCGTTACGTTCTAAACTTCTAACACCGTATTTAAATATTATCAGTTAAATCAGTATTTGAGTTTTTAATAAATAAGTCCTAGTTACATTAATTACAGACTTCGGATTAATATTTTGATAATATAAGTGTCGTCTTGCACCCCGGGTAAGTGTTGCATATTGTTAAAATTACGTACTTACATATTATCTAGTTTTGAACTGCTTAATTCGCCACCATTTTGTAATTTATGCTTCATCATGCGAAATCATTTTGTTTTTAGTTTTTACATTATGTTATTTCATCTCCCATTTTATTTATTATCACTTTTTTCGCTATTTAAAAAACATGTTACTCCGTTCTGATAGTTCATCTCTGCACCGACTATCTACTCTTATGGTTTTTTATTCGCTTGGTCGCGCGGAGCAGGGTGTCACTATCAGAGGAGTCCCATAGGATATATTTTAAAAGTGGACGATGGGTATTCCAGGGTTCGACCTTTGGATCGAGAATCGAGGCTGAAGAGGTGACTCCTAGCCCCTGGATCCTGGCTGGAACAGGCTGGCGTCCCAGACGCTCCCCAGAGCCATTCCAGTTCATCGCAGGCTGGACTTCCTCTTGGTTCCTGATTTCGCCGGTGCCCTGTTTTCCCCGCTAAACCAGGAGAGTCCTGATCTGGTTTTGGTTTAAGTTCCTTTAACTTAAACCAAAACCAGATCAGGCACATAGTACCCCGACCTTTCTTCTTTTTATTAACAATAAATTGTAAAATATTCTTTTGACGTTTTGTTGTATTTATTAAGACCTTTAAGGACAACACGTCACAAAATTAATAATAATTATTATTCCTTAGAATATTTTTGCTGCGTCAATGCCATATTTTGGGGCCCAGATTTTTATAGAGCGTGATTCTCGTTATTCATATTTTAAACGGAAAAGTAATGTCGTATCGTAGACTGTACTGGTACCCCACAGTGCGGCTAATTCTAGTAATTACTAATTATTATTAGTAACAGGTCAATACGGCAGTGATTAAAACTGTCCCGCAGTATTTATGTATGTGTGTACCTAGGTATGTATGTATGTACAGTACCCGGCGATAAATATTGCACATCGACCTTTGGAAAGTGACAGTCGGCTAATTTCGGTTTTGTAGAGCGTTATCTCTTACGCACGAAATACAAAAAGTCCGGTATATATTAGGAGCTGTTAAAACAATTATGGTTTGCTTCTTTTGACAATTTTATTATTCTTTGTATAAAATACACCAAATTTTCTATAAGTTATGGCTTTAGGTTCGGGTAAAATAAAATAAAAGAGGGTGTTCAAATTATGTTTACGTATTTAAAATTCGTTTGGAAAATTACAGCTGTAGCAAATTTAGGGGTGTTAACAACTCTAGATATATATTCTGAACTGGACGCGACTGCACTCTATGGAATTTGAACAACGACTGACATAATGTCAAATAGGTGTGTGCTACAAAGATAACGCTCTATGAAACCGAAATTAGCCGAATGTCTCTTTCCAAAGGTCGATGTGCAATATTTATTGCCGGGTACTGTACTCGCAATTTGCCTAGTTGTAATGTAATTTTCATTTACTTAATTGAATTATTCCGCTCGATTCCCTTGTTCGATATGTACTTTGCGTATTGTGGTGTTATGATGTAGGTCACTCGCGGTTAATTATTATTACCTAATTATTATTTAAAATTAACGAAACAGACATAATAATATAGTTAGAACTGCGCCTGCGATTTTCAAGCTCCAATTTAACAACAGCCCCTACGCCCATGATTACTTTCATTCATGTACTATTGTAATAATTGTTTTAAATATAAGAAACTTAGAAACGAATAATAATTATATGTATTATAATATTATTTTTTTTATTACACTTTTTGCACACACAAAGGTACAGAGGCGGGCTTAATGCCTTTAGGCATTTTTAACCGACTTCCAAAAAACGAGGAGGTTATATGTTCGGCTGTGGATATTTTTTTTTTTTTTTTGTATGTTCAACGATTACTCCGCCGTTTGTGAACCGATTTTCGAAATTTTTGCTTTGTTGTATTTGGTTTTACTCCAATTTGGTACCATTTTCACAAAGGTGGTGACCTGATGATGGGATCCATGAGTAATCGAGGGAACTCCTCGAAATTTATATGGAAACATATGGTGATTTTGGTTTTATGTGAAGTATACTAAGAATACGCTACCAAAAAGTCAAATATTGGGTCAAGGTATACCATGGTTTCGATGATGCTGAGAGAACTCCTGGTTCCTTATAGATACACGTTTGGGAGTTTCGGCGTTGTTTTAAGAACAGAAAGCATAAACTACTATGCAATTCATATTCATCATCATAATCATCATCATCATCATCGTCATCATCATCATTACCACGTCGTGTTAAGGCCACCAATGTCTCATGGCACAGAATAGATAATAGTACAAGGCATAGGTATGGGTATACTAATAATAATAATTATGTACTGTATAACAATTAACAACACCTGTTTGTTTTTAATACACGGCGGTCGGCGTCGCCGCCCAGCGCCACCGCGTGGCGCGTGGCGGAGGAAGACAATATCGAATACTTTACTAACTACTTTATATACAGATCGAATACTTTACTACTTTATAAAATTTTAATAGACAAATAGAATTAAAATAAAGTTATTTTAAAAAGAGCATTTAAACAAAACAAAGTCATTAAGTGTCTTTTTAATTAGTTATACTTATTAATCGATAGATGGTGCACTAAGTACCTATCGATTTGAATTCTTGATAACAAGAACAGCTGTCAATAATTATGGTAATATTAAATATTATGCTACGCTACATCCTATGCAAGTTTGTACAATTTTTTATCTGATAGATCCTTCGATCGTGGAAAAACGAGACACAATAGCCTTTCTATTGTTATCGCAATCGCCGGTGACCGCTTCGGGCTTGAAGTATTAAAATTGTTAAATTACTTAGCACAATATGTTCACTTCACTGATAATATTATATTATTTTGTGAGTGTGAGTTGTGACTCTTAACAAATTGTAATAAGATACGTAAAATATACGCGAAGATTTATCTACTAGTGTAACTAAAAAGAGTGAAATTATTATTATTTTTAACAAAAAATTAAAACCGACTTCCAAGGTAAAAACTATAATAACATTAATATGAACTAAAAAGTATTAAATAATTTTTACTATCTAATAGTGCCTTTTTCCGAATTCGGCTAAACCTCAACTATTTCTGTACTCAATCTTCATAATTTTGAAGTCGGTGCCAGTTCCAAAAATTTTAAATATTCTGTCAGAGGACTGAAGATTCAGCTATCTGGTACCGACTTCATAATAATGAAGATTGAGTACAGAAATAGTTGAGGTTTAGCCGAATTCGGAAAAAGGCACTATTAGATAGTAAAAATTATTTAATACTTTTTAGTTCATATTAATGTTATTATAGTTTTTACCTTGGAAGTCGGTTTTAATTTTTTGTTAAAAATAATAATAATCTTCCAGCCAACCTTTGGGTGATGTTGAGACAAGATGAGGTAGATGCAAAGTACAATTTTATCATCAACAGTAATAAGTACCTACATACTATAATAATTACTTTTACATACTATACGAATACTATATTTTAAATGAACTATTTAAATATAACTAATATATTATATTTGTATAAATATTAAATATTATGCTTCGCTGCTCAATTCTCGCGATTAATATTTAACTTGTAGTATTGTCTTTATTTACCGGCCGTAACACGAAGAGTTTAAATCATAATTTCAAATCTGCAACTCAAAATAAGTTAAAAAAACAAGTCATTTACAGTTTAGTTTCATACCACTCCTACATTTCCCTCTCTACACCGAGTTAGAGTAGGGAAGTGAGGAGAGTAGGGATGGTTCTCTCAGTGGCATTTGGACTTCATTAGTTTAAAGATAAAGAAAAATCTAAAATACAGACTTCAAGTAGGGTGGGAAATTTCGTGGAGGGAATACAATATTAATCGCTTCGAATTGAGCAGCTCGCATAATTATGATAGAACTTCACGTACAGGTAAGTTCGTTTTATCATTAATTATGTAACATAACACGTAGTTAAGAAATTACAATCCAAAATAACATTTTAAACTTTCGCGTTCCATTATAATTTAAAACTTGTTATAAGTATGTACTCATAGTAGCACTACTATTGAAATAAGTCGCGTTAAGTCCCGAATAACAAGTTTTAAATTACAATCCAAAATATTTGTTAAGTATCTATACTTATTTTATAAGCAACCGCCTGTACAAGATGCTGAGTTTGTATATTGTATACTATACTTGGATGCTAATAAGTTCTATGAATCTTTGAAAAAAAAATCATGAAACCATCTTACTGCTTCACATGACATAAGGAATTAAGGACAGACTTGATGCAAACTCCACTGCACGCTTTGCTCGCTTTAAAGCAGCTGGTAACGGGTTGGAAAAAAATATTTAAAATTTTTATCTGCGGAATACCTTGTTTATCTGCACTCTAAATGGTTTACGCAAATTAATTATTATTGTTATTATCAAGACTGTTTTACGTATGTCGATTAATCAATTCCTCCGGTAGTAATCTTTTGCTTTGAAGAAAAAAACATGTTTTACAGTTAGACTGTAAATTCAAAAGCCTTTTCAATAGCGCAGTCATAATGAATGTCTCTCGCGCGCCAGTCGCCAGATCGGCAGCAGTAAATCACGTGATCAGATCGCAATAAAGGCTGCTGGTCTTTCGTCGCGCGACGGCACGCCCATCGCCAGTACCGCCGTTGGCGAAGATGAGTTGGCCGTGAGCCAGCCGGACGCAATTACTCTACTTGTGCGCTAATTAGAGATACCTATGTAGCCGTTGACCACTCCCCTGAAACGGTAACGTTTTGATAAAACCTTCTTACTCAGAACTTACTCAACTCTCCTCCTCCTCAAAAATAAACTCTCCCTACTTCTTGCTGTTAAATATAATATCAAATATGTAAAACACAATGCAGGTGTTGGTCGCCGATGTGTATCGCCAACAATTTGTAGTAAGTGTTACTACGTGCAGACACAAAAAGCTATAACAGAAAGGTTTAAATCTATATATATAAAACTCAAAGGTGACTGACTGACATGTTGATCTATCAACGCACAGCCCAAACCACTGGACGGATCGGGCTGAAATTTGACATGCAGGTAGCTGTTATGACGTAAGCATCCGCTAAGAAAGGATTTTGATAAATTCCAACCCCAAGGGGTTAAAATAGGGGATGAAAATTTGTATATAAAAATACTTCTTAACGCGAGCGAAGCCGCGGGCAAAAGCTCGTACTGTAATAACTTGCCAAGTTGGGGCAAAAATTATAACTAACTTATCTTTGTGTGCTTTCACAAAGTAGCTTTCAAAATTCACAAAGTAGCAGCAGAAAAGAACAGATTGCTGCAGAAAAGGAATGATATTGAAATGAATTTTACCAGCGAACTGTTTGGCTTATGAATTTATAAAACCTCTAGGCGATCCTTTAGCGGAGTTAATATAAAATTGTGCAATAAAAGTGTAGATGGTCCGATTGTTTTCCCATTAAAAACTAAGCCGGGGACATAACCGGCCGGCGCGTTATGGGTCGTTTCGGCCCAATACTCCATAAACCGTTGCTATTTCGTCCCGTCGTAAAACGTATTATTAAACGTGACCGTTGTTTTTCCGGAACTAATCGAATGGCGATATCGCGATAAAAGTTATAAACCTGAAGCGTGTGTATTTTATACGCCGTAATAGCTTGTAGTTTAGAGCTTGGCTATCATATCGGATGGAGGTCGTAACTTCGATTTCCAGAAAGTTAGACTTACTACGTCTGGTTTCTCGCCAGTCGTGTCGGATCATAAGTCCTACAGCCTACTTCGTTATGAAAGTAGAAAGGAAAGAGAGTGCCCATTATATTACGCAGAATGCTATTGCCCATTTTAAGTAATTTACATGTATGTACCATCGAGGAAGTTGATTCCTATGCAATTGATAGACCAACGTTATTTGGTCGAATATGTCAATTCAATGTTAATTGTTATCTGTCGGCTGGGTTTGACGTAATGCAACCAAACTACTTAGGTCCCCGATTTGCATAGGAATCAACTTCTCTGATAGTACTATGTACTACGAGTATGTTACATAATATTGTTGATGGCATAACTTTTCTTGAATATAGGTCGTTACCATAAACCATTTCTAAGTTTCCAAGTCATTGTCTACAATCCACAACGTTATAAAAACTTTATGACCGAATACGGAAATCGACTCCCAAAGGCTCTCAATGTATTCTACTATCAAATAAATAATGGAAATAAGCCGGTAAATACACATTATTAACATTATTTTATTTACTCACAGTGCTACATACAATACTATTTATCAAATTATCACCAGTTTACATCAAAATAAATACTCGTTAATTAGGTATTTCGTTACTATTCGATTTTATAAACTCCCTGATCTAATTAAATTTAAACGTAAATATAAACAGCGCACATGATGTCGAGCCGCATTTATATACAACTTTTGGACCTATTTGGACTTGCCAGTTGCCACGAAGACTAATAACAGCAGGTGAAGAGTTTTAAGACAGACTAAGAACATATTATTTAAACATAATAAATTATAATTTTTTCTGGTTTAAGTACTTACTTCTTTAATATAAATAGAAATATTCTTTGTATTACTGCTATAAGACCTCTTGGCAACACATCGTTCAATCACCATCATTAGTGAGGTAGCCGCTATATGTCTTCAGGAACCGGTGGTGAAAGTTGGTGATGGCGGCGAGCATGTGCGCGAACTCGATCGCCGGGTGCAGGATGGTGGTGCGGAAGTGGTACGAGCCCGCCTGCTGGCCGAACCCCGAACCCGGGACCACGCACACGCCTGGAACCAAAAACGACATAATACTAGCTGACCCGGTAAACTTAGTTTTGCTAATTCACAGACAAACCCGATAAGCACGAACACTTCAAATTTAAGGGTCAATTCAGACCGCAACGCGACGTGGCGAGGCGAGGCGCGGCGCGGCATAAAGTATGGATTTGACAGATTTCAATGGGGATTGTCCATTTTTTTTAAATTTTGCTCATTACAAAAACATTTCGAGGAATAAGGTCAGTGATCGCTTTTCTGTATATAAACGAAAAAAAATACCCATTAGTTACTAATATTTTTGAACAAATATGTTTAACCTTAGTTTGACCTTCAATGGCGTTAAATTACTTAGCAATAAATTCGACCAACATTAGGTACGTTTCGAACTTTTGGTAAGCTTCTCGTATCAGCTTTCACATAATGATAACTTATATTTGACGAACCAGCCATTATAAATAAGATTGAAAGGAAAAAAAAACATACTGCAGAGGTCAATTGGCCGCCGATGATGACGTCAGAGCGAAACTTTAAAAATTTATTGAGAAAAAACTAGCCAATGAATTTCAAAATTATTTAATTTATATTCTTAAAATACCCTATTCTAACGAAAAAAAATATAAAAAGTACATGTGATTTTTTTTGGACAGTGCCCATTGCGTGAGACGTCTTGCGAATGTGTCAAATCCATAATATATAAATGCATCTACGCGTCGCGTTGCGGTCTGAATCAACCCTAAGTGTGGAACGAACTGTCGCCAGCAGTATTTCCGGACCTATACGACCTGCAAACCTTCAAGATGTATGTTCAAGATGACCAATGTAATGGTATGATGTGTATGTGATATTACCAATGATAAACAAACCATCTTTGTAAAACCACATCAAGTGAATAAATGATTATTATTATTATTATTAAAAAGAAGAGATCGTATTCCCTCTTAAAATGCCGGCAACGCACTTTCAGCTCTTCTGATGTTGCAAGTGTCCATGGGCGACGGTAGTTGCTTTCCATCAGGTGACCCGTTTGGCCCCTTATAACTTATTTTATAAATAAATAATCGGCCAAGTGCGAGTCGGACTCGCGCACGAAGGGTTCCGTACCGTTATAGAGCAAAAATAGGCCAAAAATTGCGTTTTTTGTATGGGAGCCCACCTTCAATTATTATTTTATTTAAATATTATTTCTAATTATTAAAGTACACATATAATTAAGGCTTTTGTGAAAATTTCAAGTGCCTACTTGTTGTCATCGCTGATACCAAGCAAAAAAAGTCTGAAAAATTACGTTTGTTGTATGGGAGACCCCCTTAAATATTTAATTTATTTTGTTTTTAGTATTCGTTGTTATACTCCGATCAATTTAGACATCCAAGGTTACATTAATTCCGACAAGGCTGAATATTGGTAGGATTGTTCAATACACTATAATAAAGGAAATGTGAAAAGTCCTCATCGATCCGGCACGTGCAAAAACATTTACTCGGGGTCAAAGGTATTTTTTGCAATTTTCAGCAAAACGGTAAGTTTTATCATAAAATCAGTTCAGAAAAAAATTGTAGATCAGATAATTATCTATAAAAATGTCTTAATTTTTTTTTCCTAAGAGCCACCATTTTTTAACTATAAAGATTCAAAAAGTTGAAAGATTTTGAGGTATAAGTGTACTTTTGTCTACGACGATGTATCGCATACATCAGACTAGATACACCGCTAGTCAGTTTTGTTGTTGATGTACACTTAAAAGGTGTAACTTGAAAAAAAACGCGCTAAGTACACTTATACCTCAAACTCATTCAACTTTTTGAATCGTTATATCTCAAAAATGGTGGCTCTTAGAAAAAAAAAAGTATAAATACATATTTTTTATAGATAATTATTTGATCTACAAATTTTGTCTGAGCTGATTTTATGATAAAACTTACCGTTTTGCTGAAAATCGCGGAAAACCCGTTTTTGACCTCGAGTAAATCTCGAACAATCCTACCAATATTCAGCCTTGTCGGAATTAATGTGACCTCACCCCTACTTTTTAGGCTAATTAGACCGGACTATTATAGCGGCAACAGAAATACATAATCTGTGAAAATTTCAACTCTCTAGCTATTACCGTTCTTGAGTTACAGGCTGGAAACAGACGGACAGACGGACAGACATCGAAGTCTCAGTAATAGGGTCCCGTTTTTACCCTTTGGGTACGGAACCTTAAAAAACGTCCAACCGTTTAGAAGGAGGTTGCCAAGAAACAACGCGATATACGTATTACATATTATGTTACAGCTTGTATAAAAATTGGGTTGTGTTAGTAGCGGACGCCAGCATAAGGGTGTGTTTCCACTGAAGCGGAGCGGAGCTTAGCCGTGCCGACTGCTGACTGCCGAAAACGAATCGTGCTATTCCAGCGGAATGACAGCGAAGCGGAGCGAAGATTTCGAGCATGGTGATTGGTCAATTCGGCACCGCTAAGCTCCGCTCCGCGTCAGTGGAAACGCGGCCTCACTGGTTAATAAAAACAGCAGCAGCATTGTACTTATGCTAACTTAAATAACATTTAATAGATGTATACACTGTCTCTAGTCTCTACAGTCCAGCATAACAAGCCTTCTTAACCCATCAAGCCCCATAAGCTCACTGGTGAGCGAGACACAATAGAATCTAATATCTTTGTAAAGTAGCAAACACGCATATAATGCGCAAAAAATAAATCTAAACCGCGTAAAGAGATTGCTTCGAAAAGGTCAAATTCATATAACAAATCAAAATATAAATGATATCAAATATGAAATTTATCAGTTGAGGTGTTTGAATAGAAGTTAGTTCCCGAGTCGAGTGGTACTTATTTCCGATTGTTCAGCTCGACTCGATAGCTCGCGATCAAAATGTTATTCGATTCTATTTCAATTAAACTATTCACTAACTTATTTTCGATATTATTAGTTCGACTCGATTAAAATATGGGTTTTTAGAGCTTGAATTTAGCTCAGTGGGGTTGTAAATGTGATTTAATTTAATTATAATTGTGTACTCATTTAAATATTAAATGAATTATATTCCAAAAGCTTTTTTTCGTATCATTTCCCCTTCCAATTCTCCAAAATATTACCAAATAGATGATGCCCGCAACTTCGTTGCGCCAAAACTCGTTTATCGCGCGGGAACCGTACATTTTGCCGGGATAAAAAGTATCCTATGTCCTTTCCCGGGACTCGAAGTATCTCAAAGTAGTATAAAAATTTTCAGCAAAATCGGTTCAGCAGTTCGGGCGTGGAGAGGTAACAGACAGACGGACAGACAGACAGACACACCTTCGCATTTATAATATTAGTATGGATATTGTGATCAATTTTTCTTCTAAGGCTAGCCTAACCTACTTGAATATGCTCCCTGACCCCTAGTAACAGCGCAGCTTTAAATTTAAGGCGGCGTTACACTAACCTGTTTTCTCTAGCAGCTGCAGGCAGTAGAACTCGTCCGGCGCGAGGCCGCGCTCCGCCGCCGCGCGCACCGCACCCGCTGGCAGATCGACGCGGGGAAACGCGAACATCGAGCCCTGGAAAACGTATAAAGTAAGTTTATTTCTACATTACAATGTAGGGGTCAGATGTTGGACAGTGAACCAGTAGTACACAGTGGCTCACCATTCATATCTTACGAATGGGACGTTGAAAATTCGTGCCATAAACGCGAATAAACTTGTTTCTCGACTCAATCTTCCATGCCCAATCGACGGTGCGCACCCGCCGTAAACATTCGCGAAAGGAGACTATAATTGTTTTGCATACGAAAAACTTGAAAATTACGTAAGAACAATTTTGATTTCTAGGGCATTTTCGTTATTGTTTTTCATTACCTACATATTACACCCATATAGACTGACTATTGACGCATCTTTTGTGTATACTAATAATTATTATAAGCGTTTACTTCATTAACATTTAAACTTAAAAGAAAATAAATCATAGTCGTGCACAGTGGCTCAAAATAGGGGGGTACACAGTGAACTGTGTAACAGTGTACCTATTTTATTAATTTTTAATATTACCTATTTTGAGCCACTAAAAATGCTTTAATTATAATAAAAACATTCTAAGCACAGCATTTATATTTGTTTTATGTTATTGTTAAATGTTTATTTTAAATTGTTAAAAAAATATGTTAATTTTAATGTTGTTTAATTTTTACGCAAATGAAACATTTATTTCCATATATATACCTAACTGATGTTTTAATTATTTATAATTTTACTAAACAAATTATATCACCCCAAATTAATAAAATTTAGACGTTGGTTCACTGTAGGCTAACCCCCTGGTTCAGTGTGTACATATGGTAGTACACAATGAACCATTTCCCGACTTAAAAAAAAAACAGTAACTGTTAAATTTGCAATAGACTTAAAGCTGAAATTTTAATGCAAATTCAAAGTTTAATAAACAACAAATAATACATATCAAAAATATCACGATTATAATCACTCTCGGTGAAGTTATGAGCTTTCAAACTGTTTGTGGGCCACTGTTCAACAGATGCCCTATGTACACAAATTATTTATAACCAGTAACTGGCCGGGTGCAGGAATCTTCCCATTTATGGATATTCGAAGGCAGAAGGCTCTTTGTACCGCTAGTGGTGTTTTCACAGTGTAATATAGAGGTTAAAACTTTTTTAATTTGATTACGTTTTCTACAACCTTTCCAAATAGACATCTCCACTTATCATACACATTTATAAACAGAAAAAACAACGTCATGCTAACTAGATTTTTCGAACTGACACACAAATATATCGAGCAAAATTTTTAATAATTTTAAATTTATATGTCAGCTATGTTACCCACCTCAATAACATTACAGAAGTATCCGGGCAGCGAGTTGAAGGCGCGCGTAGCGGCGGCGGCGCGCTGCTGCAGCACTCGCCGCACGCCGCGCCGCTCGCGCGACCACGTCGCGTACGACGGCGAACCCGGCGCGGGCGGCTTCACCTGTGAGTGCAACGCGGCTTTATCAAGGCTCCTCTCGCGAAAAAAGCGTGCAGATGAAACCACTTTTCATCGGCATTAACAGAGAAATTATATCTGAAAAAAATAATTAGTAATCTACATGATATGATACGTAACGTGGTTTTGCCATATTTTTTCTATCGGTATCACATAATAAAGAAATAAAAAACCAAATCACCTCCAAATCCTTGAATGAAACCACTTTACTCCTTCATTATTTATCAAAAGAATATATAAAAAATATCCACTGCTTTGCAATACATAAGTTGATAATTTGGTTTTTTTTACTTTTTTGAAATATGTATTATGCCTTAAAAAGGTTTTTTCTCCTATTTCGCCCTATCATGGACGCGGCGAGCGTCGTTACCGCCACCGTACAAGGCGCGCTGTTATGAATGTTATTTTAAGGGCGTTCCGTCCGGAGATTCCGTAATTGACCGTATTTAAAACCTTATAAACTCATAATCTGAAAGCTACAAAGTTATAATAAAAATACAGCAATAATCTTCAGTATATCAACATTCCTTTTGTCGTTTTAAATTTTCTATTTTTGTTTCTTATACTCATGATATCAGCTTCCAAAGTAATACCAATTTGTTAAAATTCAAGCATACATTCAGCATCTCCTTAGGATTTACATATTACTTTTATTTGAAACTCACGCCAATAGATCGACAATATTATAAACTACATATTCGCCGTTTTAAATTTTTTTAGGACAATTTTGAACTAAGATAAGTAAAAATAATAGGGTTTTGGCGCGATCTCGGCAACGCGGCAAATGTATGGCCAAGGTCGTTTGCTCGGGGGACGGCCTTAATGTCATTTACGTCGATATTCGCACTGACAAACAATGATCAAGGTCATTGGCGGATATAGAGGCCTTAAGGGAATATGAGGGTGAATAAACACAGAAATGCAGTGGCTCACCACAAATTGTGAAAATGCATAAGTAATTATTATTACTCCACTGGTGCTGTACTACTAACTCAAGGCAAAGAGTTATCTTTATTATAATATGTTCCTCCAAGTTAAAATTGATGTAATTGTATATTATTTCTCTTTAATAATTAAGGTACAAAAACATGCAGTTCAATTGAAAATTTCTTCCTTTTTCAAAATCAGATATAACTTAAAATACGATTCGATGAAACGGAATCGAAATTCCTGTCAGTATCAGTTAGTGGACACCGATTCAAAATATTCAGTTTTCGTTAAACAATTTTATAAGGATATCAGGAATACATAAAAGATCTCGGTTTGAGGTCGCGCCGTGCAACATAACAACTGTGAAATAAGCGAATGTGCATTTTCCAATTTCAAAGCTATTTCGCCGCCCGCTGGGAAATTGTGTGAACCCCGACGCGTCCCACCACACGTCCCACACATCCTACAGCTTCGTCCCACCGCGTCCTACACGAGAATCAATAGTGTTGTTCAATATCTCGGCGTTTGAAACATCATGAACCAAATCAATATTATCTTTTAACTTGTGTCGATTGATTTTGTACTTCCATCGTGCATTAATGTTTGTCAATGAGTCAAATACCTCCCCAATCCATTAGCAATTAGCTATATTGCCAAACACTAGCTAGCAGGTACCTATTTTATGTCTGCTACGCTTCGCATGACGACGGACGCGTGATTTTGTAATGATTTGTATCCGCCAAAGGGCCATTCCGCTACAGAGAAAATTAACGAGAATTTTTAAAATGTGTTATTAGTTACATTTTTCAATTGGAATATACTAACAAAACAACTTTTATCGGTAAAAAATTGAATTCGAATAATTTAGAGCGTTTTAAAGCAATATCATCTAAGGGACGCGATGTTCTTTCCCATATTTTTTAATTAAAATAGCATATATTTTAAATTAATGTTTAGTTGTAGTATAGTTGTACAGTAATACGTCGAAATCTTTTGTATAAATTACACTATTCAATCGTTTTTAGTGATTTAGACGATTAATTTTGTCAGGCCAATAAACAACTGAAAATTAAAAAAAAACTACAATTTGGTACAGTTTTATTACAAGCTTACTAGTATAATTATATATTCCATATTGAAAATTTTAAAATTTGTTAGAGAATTACGATTTAATTCACCTTTAAGAGATTTGAGAATTTTGATGTTGCGCCCGCGATCGTAGAAATGTTTAATAATTTCTAGTACTTATTACTATATTTACTTTTATCTAGTAACATAGTTTCTTTGTTTTATGCTATTTTTAAATATAGGCAAGTTATTTTGTAAAAGTTTCGCAATAGCCAGTATTCACATATGAACTCATCACAGTTCTTAATGGAGGGTCAAATTGGTTGCGCCCGCGATGGCACTTCGGCCTGTTTTGTGGCCCTTCATACATTTGATGAAGGTTTTCATTTATACATCATTGTTAAACTAGTCAAAATGTATCCCTTCAAGGGATATTTTATTAATAAATATGCTTCATTTTGCCTGTAGGAAGCTTGTGTGTCAAACTGTTGCATCTCGCTAATGAATTCGCCCCAAATCAACTTGTAAAATAACGGTTTCTGTCCAACGTAAAGAGTGTTCACGTTGGGCCATGATGAATAACCAAGATTGCCATATTATATTGCGCAGCTATAGACTATAATAATAAATCGTAGGGTAATAGACATGCGCCACTACAGTCCGTCATGAGCCAACGCGGGAAAGAACATTCAAGAAACTCATTGAGTGCCCATAAAGATCATCACACACTTCACCGACTCGATGCCATCCCAACTCCCAGCATGGCATGAAATTGTATGCTATATTGTTAGGACATTAGAGCAAAATTTTAATTAAGAGCAACTCACACCGTTTGGACGGTCAGTTGGCGACTATTCGTCACCCAGCTGTTCGCAACTTAGTGAATAATTATGTCCTAAATCACACTACATAAAGTTAAAAATTCAATGTCAAAATGTGAGTTGGGTTGGCGTCGAGTCGGTTTAATGTGCGATGACTTTAATTGTATTTTATCCTCTTTTCTTCTTGGAGACTCACCACGCAGTCAATAACGCACTGTCCGAGCACGCTGGGGCACTGCGCGACGGCGCGCGCGGCGTTGAACGCTGCGAGCACGCGCGGCGCGACGCGGCACAGCTCCACAAAGGCCGCGCGCGCGCCGCACTCCGCCGCCCAGCCCTTCGACGACGTCACGAAGCTTGCCAGCTCCATGCCACAGTACGGTGCGCCCATCTCGTGCATCACCTACCAAGTACCAAGGACACATAGCTTAGTGGCATAATATAGATCTACCTGTGACTCGACTGGTAGTTATGCATAAAGTAGACTAATTTTATTGATGAAGATCAAGCGTATTTGATGGGTAACTACTAGGAGCATTAAAGGTACCCTAGAATATAGTTTTATAGTTTATACTCATAAAATAATAACTCATGTCTTCTTTTCGACAAAAGTAATTATTACCTCAATACTCCTTGAGCTTTAATAATTCTACTTACTAGTTACTGCAATTAGAATAACTAAAATAAACTACCAGGAATACGAAGCATCCACAATTTTACCTAAAAACTAAATAAAATATCGCTACCGAATTCGATGCAAAGCCTACTTTATAAACCCAGTTCTTTTAATTGAAAAGCTGGAGAGGAGCTCAGTTAAAATATAACTCCGCTAACAACGTTAAAAAAGTAATCGCAAATTAAAAAGCGTAGTGCATTTGTAGAACGAGCCGGGGCGAATCGGGGTCGCCCATTTTGTGGGTCAATGTTTCGCTTTAAACAACCCCCCCGCGTCTCCCCGCAGCTCCCGCGAGCACAAAAACGGTAAGTCTTCAGCATTCGAATAAAATGTCTACGGAAAACGAGCGGGAAAACTAGAAAACCCGCTGGAAAATAAATAATTTCGTTTCATTTCTGTAAAGAAAACTAAATGCGCGCGGGCCTTAAATTGTTCGAGTAATGGCGGCGCGGAACTTTGTTTACTGTTGGTTTTAACGTCGACGTTTATTGTCTGCTAGACGTTGCCCGCAGCTTCGTTTGTGTAGTACATTTTGTAGTGACAAAACTATTCAATGTGGCGTAGGTATCCCGATTTTCATCTTAATCGCTTCAGACTTCAGCGGTTCGAGCATAAAAGGGCAACAGACAGACGGATAGAAAGACAAAATAATAGACACACTATCGTATATTTATAATACGGATTACGGACTATCGAGCTTCAAATTAACGTAATCTTAGTCATGATTCATCCATCAAGAAATATTAATCCATTGCCACGTCTTGTTCAGACTTTAAGCTTGAAGTACACATTGGGCCAACGCTGCAGCTGGGCCAACGCATTGAGGCAGCGCATTGGACCAACATGTAGAGTAGGTACGGAATGTCGCTCCCAACTAGTGGCCAAGTAGCTGCCTAAACGTTGGCCCAATGTGCTGGCTCAATGCCTTGACCCAATGTGTACACTGTACAGCCGGCTATAGGGTTTACAATTTACATTTTCAATTATATAGTGTGACACAATACCTTCTTGAAGGAGTGGAACTTCTTGTGTACGATGTTCTCCTGGTACACCTCGTCGGCCAGGATGAACAGGTCGCGCTCGTACGCGAACCGCACGATCTCCTCTATGTTCTCCCGGGATAGCACCTGCGAACGAAACGATCATGATGAAAAAACATACGCATTCGCTAGCTATCATTAGCAACACAGTTTTTAACTCTGGCAAGTTAAACTGTGTAGATGTCGCAGCCAACTGGTTTAAATAGCCGTTTAATTAAACAGCTAGCCCTTTGACTGAACAACGCCATTTAATCACAGGTCTAGCTTTTTAATTGAATATTTATGTCGCTCGAAACGTTCAACACTACAGCTGATTCAAAAGCCACCGTTTGATTGAATTAGTTCAGCCCTCACCACCGTGGTGATAGGTGCGTTTTGTTTACAAAATGGCGCAACTATGCCGGTGTTTGTGATTGTATCAAGATAATATTTCTCGGAAAGAAATAACTAAATATACGTAAATCTCCCAAGAAATTACAAAAAGTTATCCTATTCTCTCAAATGACATACTTAACTAATTGGTCACCTTAGTTAATTTGCCATTTAACCAGTTGGCTAAGCGTCGTCTAGGTGTAGTGTTGAAAGTTGCAGTCAACAAGTCTGCTTCACGACGTATAACCGTGTGATTGAATGGCGTTGTTCAGTCAAAGGGCTAGCTGTTTGATTGATCGTCTATTTTAACCAGTGGGCTGCGACTTAGACATGACCATGAGCCTATCCTCCTACTCATTAACTTTCCTCATTCCAAGGAAATGCAGTAGCCTCTCCAGCCCGTCCGAGGGCCAAACGTAAAATATCATGATTTGTTGCTAATTTTCTAAAGGAATAATAATCATTGTTAATAAACATAAGTATGTTTATGTTTGTTCTTATTATAATAATTACCAGGAGAACAGAAAATATGCAAAGCGATTCAGTATAAATGAAATACTCGAGTTTAATCAAATCACGGCTGTTCTAAGCCCTCTGTTACGGAACAATGAGAATTCTGTAATCAACAACATTTGCATAAACTTCGGAACGAACGAATGAACGACATCGTTCAATCCCGGATCTAAATCGGCACATTTTTACCAACAAACACAAAGGCAAACATCTGAATAGATTTACTGTGCTAGTTCCGAGAAATTGAATATTCTTACAGAGCTGGCTTCACTCGCTGCAAGACGTCGATTGCGGCTGAAGTCTGAACTTGTATACTATCGTCACAATAAAATATAATATTGTATTGGAACTTGCAAGAATACACTCATATAGATTTACCCCCTTGCCTATAAAAGGTTTAAACGTTGTATACAGTTGTTATAGATTAAATGCAATGTTTCATCATCTTATATCCAGCCACATTTATCAAACATAATGTCTGTAATACAGATATGAAGTTCATAGCTGTAGTAAGAGCGTGTTGTTTGTTAAAAAGTATTATATTTCGTAAAAGTCTTATATTGAAAGTATGTAACTTTAAAAATATCAACATTTTTGAACCAGTTAAATCTTAGTGTAATTTGCATTAAGATAAAGAGGCTAACTAACATCTTTCTACCAAATTATTACTTATCTTCTTAGCAAATCACATTACCCCTGAAACTTACTGTAATATTCGCACCACCATTTTCTCATTAAACTCTTTTAATCTCAAATTAGTTTTATCTTTATCTAGATTCTAGACTAATTAGGTTTTCCAAATACATTTTTAAAAGTTTGGTGCTAGGCTTATATTATCTATAATGTGTGCATCTGTCGGGCAGAAACGACTAAACAGATGAAAAAATTATAATATTTAGTCGGAAACACGTAGTTTTTTTTTCAGTCATCACTCATCGTGCATTGATATAATATTTTTTCATGATAAGTTGGTTTTATCGTAACCGAGACGGGGTAAACAAGATAGTCTACCTGTCCAGTAGGATTCCCAGGGTTGATAACCACCAGCGCTCTGACGCTGCAGTCGGCCTGGGCCCAGGCGCGCTGCAGCTCACTCGGCGGCAGCGCCCAGCCGTCAGCTTCGTCCAGGTAGTAAGGCACTTGCGTCAGACCCAGCTCCGACAGAGTCCCGGAGAATAGAGGGTATTGGGGGATCGGGATCATCACACCTGGAATGAATAATGTGTAATGTCATTGAACTAGAAGTAAGATGTGCGCTCTTATGTTTTTATGTTATCCTAGTTACTAGTAGCTTGAAATCTTATAACGATTGAGTTCTTGTTCTTGGGTGCGTTTCTAGAGGAGCTGCTAAGCTGTGTTGGAGGGATACCTACATATATACATGTATTTCAGGACTAACAGCAACTAACAGAATCACTTTATTTGACGGGTTTCGCTTCGATAAGCGTATCTATTGAAACTTAAAAATAAAAACATTTTCGTCGCAACGCATAGTTTCGAATACGCAGCCACGGGGAGAAGTGGCTACGCTCGGAAACTTTCCCATAAGTTCCGAGGACGCCTTGGCCCTTGGCCCGTTTTTCAGCCCTCAACTCCTTGCTACTTCTGCTACCCTGGTACACCAACCTGGCGCTCTCCCACCCACGTCCTGCACGAACAACGTGAGCACGGCTTTGATGAGGTCTGACGCGCCGGCGCCGAGGTAGACGTCCTCTGGCGAGGCCGGTACACCATCTCGTGCGGTGAGGTACTGAGCCACGTGGCGACGTACTATGGTAAGACCGGCCGGCGGGGAGTACGCGCCCACTGAGCCTTGCCTGTGGAAAAACAAAAATTCAACACTTGAGAGTTGAGTTAAACGGTAAGTGTTTGAATTTTATGTTAAAAAGTTGTGCAGCCTGCATGTTTCTCCTATAAGAAACATGCAAAAATCTACAGACAGTATATTATATACGGTTCAGCGTGTCGATGAACTCGCACGTTGTGCCGTATCATCAATTTATTTGTATAAATATAAGCAATCATATCGAAATAAAGCAGATCATTAATAAGCATCAAGAGTGTATCATTTGACTCCACTATCAGCATCAGCATCAACACTTTCATCCAGCATCCAACATCTATCATCTGTAGGGGCAACCCCTACAGTATAAATAAACATCGTTACATTAGTAAGATTACACTGTCTTAGCGGACGTAATAGTTGCATATAGTTTTGTCCTGATCCGACTGAAATGTGGCTTGACAGACAAGAACTAATATTTTTATCTTACACAGTGTTGATCTTTTTGACACTAGTATAACATTTTGTATTTACGGAACTTCAAATTAAAATGTAGATAAACGTAGCTGGATACAATGACCTTACATTTACAATAAAGTTATTCCTTTGGTCACAAAAGGTGAACATAGTTAATTAAAATAGTAGTTTGTATAAATATAAGCAATCATATCGAAATAAAGCAGATCATTAATAAGCATCAAGAGTGTATCATTTGACTCCACTATCAGCATCAGCATCAACACTTTCATCCAGCATCCAACATCTATCATCTGTAGGGGCAACCCCTACAGTATAAATAAACATCGTTACATTAGTAAGATTACACTGTCTTAGCGGACGTAATAGTTGCATATAGTTTTGTCCTGATCCGACTGAAATGTGGCTTGACAGACAAGAACTAATATTTGGACGTATGCTGCATTATGAGAGAAGTCGGCCTCAAGTGATTTCCAGCCAGCCAACTTCATCCACTGGTACTGCATCAGACTCAGGAGATGCAGTTAACAGTCATGAGAGAGAAACTCCAAAATATGAGAAGGAAGTATTAGCTCATTTCGCCAAAAATCATTAACCATTTTTTGAATAAGCTTCCATCGCTGAAGGCCAGTAAGACGCGTTTCAGTATAATCTGGTTCTGGAATTGTAACCAGTGGTTCACCGACCAAAAAATGACCGGGCGTCAAAGGCATTGGGTCATCTGGATTCTCACTCAAAAAAGAAATTGGACGTGAATTTAGACAAGCTTCGACTTGGGTTAAAACTGTTGTCAATTCTTCGAACGTAAGTGTTGCGTTTCCTATTATTCTTTTAAGGTGCGTCTTTGTGGATTTTACACCGGCCTCCCACAGGCCGCCAAAGTTCGGCGCATGTGGGGGTATAAAATGCCATGTAGTTCCTGCTTCTGCAAGGAGATGGGCGATTTTATCCGGGAGCTGAGACGTAGCTCTATTAAATAACTCTCGGAGATCCTTGTCAGCTCCCACAAAATTGGTGCCATTATCGCTATACATATGTTGGCATCGCCCTCGTCGGGATACGAATCTCTTAAACGCGGCAATGAAACCAGACGATGTCAAATCAGACACAGCTTCTAAATGTATAGCTTTTGTGGCCATACATATGAAAAGACATATGTAACCCTTGTATGAGCGTGCTCCTCTACCAGGTGAAAATCGTATGTCTATGTGGCCAGTAAAGTCGACTCCTGTGGTAAGAAAAGGTTTTGTAGGTGTTAGTCTAACCTTTGGAAGTTGGCCCATTAACTGATTGTTATTCTGACGTGAATAACGAACACATATTACACATTCACGATAACACTTTTTGACTTTCTCTCTTGCTTTTATAATCCAATATTTGCTTCTCAAATAATTCAACATAATTTGAGGTCCACCGTGAAGCGTCTTCTGATGAGCATCTTTAATTATTAACTTCGTAATATGAGATTCACTTGGCAAAATAATGGGATGTTTTTTATCGAAAGATGAAGAACATTGCGTATTAAAAGCCCATACATCCCGCCCACCAAAAGGACTCGTTCCTTTTCAAACTTATAAAAAGAAAATAGTTAACTCACATCGTGTTGCTATTACAGTAACTTGTTGAAAATGTTCACTTAGACAAACAGCTTACACACACAGTATACATTATACATACTAAAATAAATAGTATGAATAGTTATAGGCTTATAGCAATACCCTATCATGGAAATAACAGCAATATTACTTACAACACATTATACATAATATAAGGTAAATTATCTGCTATCAATCTAACTCACAATGAAGTACAAACACACAAGATGTAATGCAAGTAAAAACATAACTCAAATTAAACAAAACTTAATAGGCTTTTCACAACGAATACAACTTATTACATGGACGTTCACAGATTGCATTTTTGGTTTAAATACTAAGTACTCTGGTAAGGTTGTCTTTACCTGCATGGTTTTAACTACTCTTATCTCATACACAGTCATCTCTAGCTGGTGAAATATTTTGATCTCAAAAACTACAAAATCAATAACTTCTGGTACAGCCTTTATTGTGAATCATTTAAGTCTATTATTTAAAGTCACATTAACCATCTTTTGAGTAAGCTTCCATCGCTGAACGCCAGTAAGTCGCGTCTCAGTATAATCTGGTTCTGAAATTGTATCCAGTGGTTCACCGATCAAAAGTGATCGGGCGTCAAGGGCATTGGATTATCTGTATTCTCACTTAAAAAGTAGATTGGATATAAAACTTAAACAACTTCCACCAGGGTCAAAAGCTGTTCTCAATTATTCAAAGGTAAGAGTTGCTAGTACTCTCTCTCTCTCTCTCTGACGTGCGAGTCACTAGGCAAAATTGTTTCTCATTGTAAGAAAAGAACATTGGGTAATATGGCCGCCCGCCCTGAACACTCCGTTCCAATGAAAATGGATGATAAGGTGTGCAGTTGGTTTTACTTTGTAACACTTCTCGTGGTTCTCCGACTGCTTAAATCTTCTTGAAAATAAAATTGTCGCTCAGCTTCTAGACTTCTATCAAATACTTCATTCATTTCTTTAACTTGTTATCAATTTCGTTTCAGGTTTCCAAGAATTTCATGCAGAATGATAGTACTCTCAGCGTTTTGCTCAAATTCGAAAGTCTCAGCTATATAAAATCTTCTTCAGGATAAATTGCCAGCACCGTGGTTGATCTCTCTTCTATGACAGTGCTGACGTCTACTTTATTATAGAAAATATTACTCACTTGCAATATATCTGGACCATGGCACCACAAATCGTGCTCTCTCAAAACTCTGACTGAAATACCTGTTGAGGTATAGTCAGTGGGATGTTGATCTGTGACAATATGATTCCAGTGGCAGTCAAGAATGGTTAGTATATCGGAAACCCTCACAGTTGCGGTCCAACGACTCGGTTTTCCTCAAAGCCAAGCTAAGCTAGAGTTGAATTGGACCAGGCACACATCTCCTCTAGTATCTTCAAAATTTGTGAATACCTCAAAATATAACAACTTCACTTTGATCATAGTTGCACACAACTCGTAATTTGGCATAGCAATTAGCTTTTCAACGGGTTTGGCTGTGAATTTGTGAAACGTCAGCGAAATCGTGCATCTCTACAGGATCATCCTTCGTGATCAACATCTATCGTGGTAAGTACATCGTTAAACTCATCTTTACTAAGTTTGCGTTCTATGGGCATAGATCTCTTTATTCCGACATCCTTGGATTTGTCATACATACACCGTGGATTAGGATCTCGAAAGGGTAATCTCACAACATGTCTGTCTTTAATAGTTCTTGCAGCTGTAGTCTGATCTATTTCTTCACATCTCTTTTCTTCTTTACATAAGTTCCGTTTCTTTATGTCTGGCTTTCTCTCGATGTCTCGAAATTGTTTCAGCATACTATCTTCTTTTATTTTCAGGCGATAACTAACAGCTCTTGATGTTTGATCTCTTGTGCGACCTGTATTGCCTGATATAATCCAGCCTAGTTGGGTATTCTGAGCCATAGGACCACTGAGTGATGAATGCTTAAGAAGACCACTTAATAATATTTGACTATAGCCCTCTACTCCTAGAATAATGTCTATTTTTCCAGGTGAACCATAATAAGGATCTGCTAAAGGTAAGTGGTCGAGATCTGGCCAGTTCAGGATAAAAGCTTTAGAAGATGGAAGAAATGACGTTAGGGAATTTAAAACAAATGCATTAATTGACAAAGAAAAGTTACAATTATAAAGTGACTCTATCTCAAAATTAACAATGCTCTTAGATATATGCTCTTTGCCTTGACCTACACCTGACACTAAACTATTTACTGGTGTACGTTTAAGACCAAGTGATTTAACTACACTCTCAGTAACAAAGGATGTCTCTGACCCTTGATCAATTAACACACGCGCACTTTGACAGCAACCATTTTGTGATTTAATTCTCACTAAAGCTGTAGGTAACAATACTCTATTATGCTTTTGGTAATTCTCACTGGCGAAATGAGCTAATACTTCCTTCTCATATTTTGGAGTTTCTCTCTCATGACTGTTAACTGCATCTCCTGAGTCTGATGCAGTACCAGTGGATGAAGTTGGCTGGCTGGAAATCACTTGAGGCCGACTTCTCTCATAATGCAGCAGTGTGTGATGCCTTCTACCACAACGTCGGCAACACGTAGTCTGATGGCAATTCTTGACGTTGTGGGTACGTGCAAAACAATTGAAACAAAGCCTCTTGGATTTTATAAACTCTGCTCTCTCTTGGGGAGACTTAGATCCAAATTGTTTGCATTGGTATAACAAGTGTGGTTTCTCGCACATTACGCAGCTTCTCTTATATTGGACAGTTAAAGAATGATGGACTTTAACCTCATTGGACGATGCAAAGCGGCGACTAGGCTTGGAATCGGACAACATCTCTAAGGTTCTGAATTTCTTCTCTAAAAATTTAACTAATTCATTCCAAGTTGGGAAATCATCTGACTCTCTACGGCTTACTTCCGACTCCCACTCCGTTCGTGTCTCATAGTCTAACTTTGAGACGGTGATATAAATCATAATCACATCCCACTTATCCGTCTCAACTCCTAAATTCTGTAGCGATTTCAAACAAACAGCAGTAGTGTCAAGTAAATTCTTAATTGCGGCTGCAGATTCGCTATTTACAGATTTCAATGAAAATAACTTTTTCATAACCTCATTCGCATTATATCTCTTATTGCTGTATCGCTTAACTAGTTTGTCCCAAGCTTCAGCGTAATTTGATTCGGTAGTAGTCATACTTTGCAATAGCATCTCAGGTTCGCCTCTTAAGCCACACTTCAAATAATGCATCTTTTGCACAGCACTTAAAGAGTCATTGTTATGAATGAGCGAGAGGAACATATCGTGAAAGCTTTGCCACTCTTCGTATGCTCCCGAAAATGTTGGAAGCTGGATTTGAGGTAATTTAACCTCTGGCTTGGCGGGATTACAGCTTTGGTTACATGCTGACATCGCAGGTGCATCTCCTATCTCGCTTTTCTTACTCATGTCTAACTTTAATCTAGACTTGTATTCAATGTATTTCTCTCTTACAGTATAATACCAGTCTTCTTGAAAATAATCTACTTGTGATCTTTCGACTTTAGGTATAATATTCACAATCTTATAATGGTTTTCATTAAATTTTGTCCATAATTGTTCTAAACTTTCTAATCTTGTGTCTATATAAACCGAGGTTAACTTATCTTTGGCTGTTTTTTTGTAATTGGTAAAATCTTTATTAATCTGTGTACTAATCTCCTCTTGTTCCACCAAAAGCAGCTCCATTGTGACAATCGCAAAAGCGCCAATATAACTGTCATAAACTTCGTAGACTCTAATTCAAAGACAATTCGCACAGCTTATACAAGTCCAGGTCACTTAACTTGAAGAGTCTACTTACGGTCTATTGTCCTTTGCACCTACTACTCACTGCAATTCAATGTTCCTGTCATCTGCACGCATTGTCACTGCAATCCGAGGGTCCTGTCACTGCGATCCGAGGGTCCTGTCATTTGCACTCACTTGTCACTACTCACTTGGGTCCTGTTCACTGCACTCACTATTCACTGTTCCTACTTGTCCACCGCACTCACTTTTCACTAGTTTCTTACCTTGTCCGCCGCACTCACTATTCACTTCACTTCTTCACTGCCCACTACACTTACTACTCACTTACTCACTTAGTTCCCGGGTTTCGGCACCATTTGTTGCTGCGTAGGGCAATCTCAATGAAACACCCACACTGCTGTTGGAACTCAGTTTATTCGAAACTAACTCGGGCTTATATAGGCTCACATTAGGTTTTCGATAGCGCGATGTAGCGGATTACAAAATTTGTATAGTGCCATCTATTATCACATGTCATAACTAAAATAACAGCTATCTAACTAAACACTTCTATAACCGGCCTAGATATAAACCTTTACTGGGTGAGATATTTATAATATCAACGTTCTCAATAATTGATAATATTATTTTCTATACTTATGTCACACGTCATACCTCTAATTCGTATTAAACAAGTTCGTATTCAGATTTCCTAGCGGTGGTATAGTTCAAAGCCGGCATTGTTCCCTGTTCGATGTTCAGTATTCAATTTAAATCTGAAACCAATACACGGACCGGTTTATGTTTTCCAATCACAGGGAAGTGCCGCGATTTTTTCAGCTTTTTACCTTTTCGGTTTTCCTAGAATGTCAACTAAAGCAATCAATAAGATAATTTGTTGGGACAGACAACAAAAAGTAGAAATTCGTAAAAACTTAAAAATGAAAATAAAAGAAGCGATCGCACCTCGATTTTTGACACGCTATTTTATATATTTATGGTTCCCTCCTAAAAGGCAAACAACGCACCTGCAGCTCTTCTGATGTTGCGAGTGTCCATGGGTAAAGGTAGTTGCTTATTTCCATCAGGTGACACGTTTGCTCGTTTGCCCCCGCCCCCCTTATTTCATAAAAAAAATGCTAGCTGACATTCCTGGCGTACGATTTTTAACTCCCCGTTTCAAAAATCGTGTTTCTCAAAAGCTGAAAAATTTTAAACCCTGTGTTACTGTGATACACTCCGAAACTCCCAAGCTTTTAATTGGTGAAAGAATTTTTTAAATCGGCTCAAAGATTTAACTTATACCTACTTACGTCACAAACTTTAAGTACCTCTTTTGTCTGTAATCTATATAGGTAGTTAGTAGCAGGTAGTAACACTAGGGCCCCCGCTACCATATGTGCAATATGTGCAATGCACACGGCCGCCATCCTCTAGGGGCGCCAAATCGCCATCTTTAGAAGCGCCAAAACCAAGGACCCACAAAATTTGCATAAGGGCGCCAAAATCCTTTTTGTGCACACAGGCGCCAGTAGCCCTTACCTAGGTAGTAACATATTTATCATTATCTTGTCTTGTCTGCGTTCGTTCAGTAAAAGCAATAGCTGTTGGCTATGTAATTCCATCAGCGAGTCAAAAACAATGCTAATAAGCGCTTAGCATGTGAATACACAGGATTACCATACCGCATACGCGACCCGGTGATCGAGTGAACGACGACCGAATGATACATATTGTCTGTCATAGCTGAACGATGAACGAAATTCGTTCGTTTATTCAATAAACTATACTATATCTATGGGCTAGGAAAGTAAGTTACTGTAATTCTGACCGTGTAAAAAATTAGCTATATTTATATTAGCACTGGGGTTTTAAAGTTGCTGGCATCGCGGTGAGAAGTTTTTAAATATTTCTTTATTACCAATTTATTATTAAATAGGTATTTTTTTTAATAAAATTAATCTATAGAGTGTAACTGAATTGAATGAATGAACGGTTGAATGGACTGAGTGATGACCGAGCCAGATGACATCCGGGCTCGCTGATTGAGAACTGATTGCATTGCCCGTCTAATGCTATTAAGCTTGTACGTGCGCTAAGCTAAGCTATGTTATTATTACTGATTGCCAAGCTAAGCTGCATTTAATTAGGATTTAAGTTTCTGTTCAAAATAGTTAATATCAGCTGGAGGTTAGGAGTACTAATACATAACATCAGTAAATCATCGCTTTAATTATAGACAATTAGGCGAAAGTTTGTGAGTTTGAATGTTTGTTACTTCTTTATGTCTAAGCGGCTGGAGCACTTTTAATACAATTTAGTATGGAGTTTGTACCCTGGATTAACACTGACTACTTTTAACTGTGGAAATAAGTACATTTTCCCTAATAAACCGCGGGTAACACCGCGGGGTATACAGCTAGTTCTATATAAATTATTATGGGATTTTATCATTGTATGTTGTATGTTGTACGGGGCTCGGTAGCGGCACGACATGCGGTCGTTATCAATCACTCAACTTGAGATGTACTTCAGTAGAGGCGGAAAAATATAATGAGGTTTTGTTATTTTTTTTACGGTTTGTAGTATTGGTAACCCACCATAAAGAAGGAGAAGATTTTTCAATTCAATCGTGCGTAACTGTTTTTTACGTAGCATATTATTATTATTTTATTTTAGTCTTATTTAGTTTAAGTAGCTCTAATAATTTGTATCTCACCATGCATTATTGTAAATACTGAATAAATATTATTATTATTATTATAGTTCCTCGAAGGACTATTATAAGCGCAAATTAAATATCGTGCTATCTTTTAAATGTTCTTTTGTTTATGAAAGAGAAGCTGGCTACTTCGACATAAAATTATCCTTAAAATGGCGCAAGATAATTTTAATGGGATTGTTAATTAAAATGAAATGTTATGTGATTGTTAATTAAAATGAAATGTTAAATGAAATGTTATGTGTATGATATGATAGTTTGCTGACGGTACCAGGAATACAGATTTCGCGAGGAGTTCTCCTCGCTAGGACTGTATTGGAATTGAAAATACTTGTTGTGAGATCAATAAGCCATTGTGGTTCCATTTTTAATTAGTATATTATTTTACTATTAGTTTAGCCTCATTTAAACCGCGTGGAGTTTAGCCCACAATTTGTAAATTGCGTCACCCGTCGCGTCCAAATTATAAGCTGAACGTTGATATTACTAAGTGTTAATCTAACTACTGTACTACACAATATGCTTACAAATGGAGCTGAAATTAAGCCTATAATAAAATTATGTATATATTTTGTAGTCGGTGTTTCAACGCGCTATCTAGGTATAATACAAATAAAATCACGCAAAGTATATAATAGATTATATAGAAGGTCTGCTATTATAGAAATCGTCTCATGAGTTATGACAGAAAAAACAGTGGAATGTACTTAATACGTGGTAAGTATTACCATACAATAAGTCTTTATTAGTAAGGGAGCAAATATAAACAGCTACCCCGTTTGATAAAGCTAATTGAATAACCTATCCACTAACGCGTGAATTATCGCATTTGTGCTCATTATCCGTCAGGATTATTCCCGAAATAGAATCGAGGCACCTGGAATCTTCCTACAAACTACACCTGCGTTATAGACGAGGCATGTAGTGGCGAAACGTGTCTACACCTAAACTGCCCCACTTTGTAATGTACCGTACGATTGCGAAGATGCGTGCTGAATATAATATTTTTCTAGAACTTTCACCTTGCGACACAACACTTTTACAGACATAAATTCACATACGAACACTCAAGAGATTCTATCCAGCCATGTTGCACATCTGTGGCGGAAATGCGTTTCCATTTATCCTAGGTCGGAAAAATATAAAGTTATTTGTTTGCTACGGAATACGTAGAAATTATATATTTACTATTTAGTATTCTGAGTTTTTGGGGCACTTAATTTTTTACCAGAAATAGGTGTATCATTTCATGACCTAACTTTTTTTATTCTGTCAAATATAACGTGCTCTTTAATAGCTCATCCTTAACTGTGAAATCATCGTCGTGAACTATTTAGTAATCTGTGCCATCGGGACTGCTTTGAGTTATCTATTATTATCGGGGCACAGTTTACACGAAATAGATTTAAGTTGTCTCGGAGACGTCAGAGTGGAGGAGACTAGACGGTGGATCGAAGACGGATTTAGATAATATTATATCGAACGTACCGTAACTTCTTGGTGGAAATTCATGTTTCACAGAAATAACTTACACTTGACACCTGATGATGATTACATCGAAACCGGTCGTGTAAAACAAAATTGCAATAAAATAAATTAATAAAAGTGGAAAAAGTGTATAAAAAGTGTAAGTTATTACTGTGAATTTAGATACGTTATTAGATACTTCATCAACTACTGACTTACGAGTACAAACAATCTATCTCATATTTTCTTATATATAAAAATGGATTTCCAAATGTGTTAGTCGCGCTAAAACTCGAAAACGGCTGATCGGATTGGGCTGATTTTAGTCTTAAAATATTTGTAGAAGTCCAGGGAAGGTTTTAAAGTGACACGAAGTTCACCGGGACAGCTAGTCTTCTATATAAATAGCAATGAACTTATTTAAACTCGAAAACGGCTCAACCGAATTAACCAATTTTAAAAAAGATTATATATTATTTTCTCAATCAACGGCGTTGCGTCGCCCACTAGGTGTGGGCTTGCCAGAGGTTAAAAAAAACTTTTTTCAGTATTAAAAAAAGAATACTCAATCTTTTTTTTGTTACGTAAGCCTTTAATGAACGTTTACGCTGAAAATGTATTAAACTCCGTCTCTGGTGATAGTGAATAGTGATGACGCAGCACGGCGCCAGACGACATGATAGAGAGCGTTACGCAGCGGTTTCCTTGTAATTCCGCCCGCCCTAGCGCCCTGCCGCCCTAACGCCCTGCCGCCCTAGCGCTCTACCGCCCTAGCGCCCTGCCGCCCTGCCGCCCTAGCGCCCTGCCGCCATAGCGCCCTGCCGCCCTATCGCCGATGCTCTGAGAGCGCCATATGGCAGACCGAAAAATATCATAACGACTATCGAACACAATATCTCACGGAATATTACAACAGATTGTTGTATATCAACATAAAATAAAAAATATTTGTTTAGACTTTAGTATTACATTTTATGTAGATAGTATAATATGTGCATTGTTCTACCTTCATTTATGCGAATTGGCATTGTCCAAAAAAAATCACATGTACTTTTTATATTTTTTTTCGTTAGAATAGGGTATTTTAAGAATATAAATTAAATAATTTTGAAATTCATGGGCTAGTTTTTTCTCAATAAATTTTTAAAGTTTCGCTGTGATGTCATCATCGGCGGCCAATTGACCTCTGCAGTATGTTTTTTTTCCTTTCAATCTTATTTATACTGGCTGGTTCGTCAAATATAAGTTATCATTATGTGAAAGCTGATACGAGAAGCTTACCAAAAGTTCGATACGTAATGTTGGTCGAATTTATTGCTAATTTAACGCCATTGAAGGTCAAACTAAGGTTAAACATATTTGTTCAAAAATATAAGTAACTAATGGGTATTTTTTTCGTTTATATACAGAAAAGCGATCACTGACCTTATTCCTCGAAATGTTTTTGTAATGAACAAAATTTAAAAAAAATGGACAATCCCCATTGTGGAAGTATAATCTTCTCTTATATATAAAAATGGATTTTCAAATGTGTTAGTCGCGCTAAAACTCGAAAACGGCTGAACGGATTTGGCTGATTTTAGTCTTAAAATATTTGTAGAAGTCCAGGGAAGATTTTAAAGTGACAGGAAGTTCACCGGGATAGCTAGTCATTAAAAATACTGAATTTTCATAAAAGAAGATAGAAGTAGATGAAGCGGGTAACTAACATTTTACGACAAAGAAGCAATTAAGTACTCATTTTAATCCTTAGGGCCAACCCACACGTACCACAACAACACGACATCGCAACGACAAAATGTCGTCAAGCAGTGGTTACGTGAGAATGGTGTCGCTGCAGCTTTTTGTAGTTGCGTTGTGGTACCAACAAAATGTCGACGTGGTTGCGTTGTCGCCAGTGGTTGCGATGTGGTTGCGATATGGTTACGTACGAAAGTCAATAAAACGGAGGGGGAGAAGAGCGCGGGTGGTGTGCGTGAACTGTCGTTGCATCGACGCGACGCAACGTTGTGGTTGCCATGTGGTCGGCCTTGGTTGCGATGTGGTCGATATCTGACAATGTGGTCGACAACGACTGCAAAATGTAGTACGTGTGAATGGTCTAGTTCATTTACAATACGAAATATGCGCCCGACCACGTGGTGTGGTTGTGGTTGTCGTGTGGTTGTGGTATGTGTGGGTTGGCCCTTATAAGTTATAATAATAATGAAGACGTCTTTCTGTTAGGGTATACACCAATCTAAGTTGCATTTCTACTTATTTATTAGAGGACATTATAAGGAGGAATAACTTACTCCCTTTGAAGAATTAACCATTTTGTTAAAACTTAAAGGAGAGTTCAAACACTTGTCGGTAAACGGTTAAATGAATATAAAAGCCGTTTTATGGAGCGGCGCCGACAGCGCAAATACAACAATGGCGGGATTTGCACAGTCGACGTAAAATCAAAATTAAATTAAGGCGGGGCTCAAACAAATGTTTGTAATGGATAAAATTAGAGCGCCAATATTGACCGACAAATACTCGATAAAATCAACATGGCCGCCGTAACTCGGTTACTCGCGCCGAGCCGAGATGAAGCCGTAACCGTAAACTTACCTCCGCCGTTAACGTCACCGTAAATGCCCGAGTGCCCAAGTTCCCAAGTGCCCTAATGCCCAAGTGCCCAATACTCAGAAGTTATGATCCAAAATGTAGAATGATTGGGATAGGAATATGAGGTTTTTTTTTGTACTAATAGGTTCGCCGTTCGAGGTTCGTAAGCCCAGGGTGTTCACTGTTCATCTCATGGGGGTTAGTCGGCAATTTTACGGTACAATGAAGAACCTTACTATTTAAATATAATCATAAATAAATAAAGACAGCAGTC
Organism: Polyommatus icarus; assembly: GCA_937595015.1. Classification (NCBI taxonomy): domain Eukaryota; kingdom Metazoa; phylum Arthropoda; class Insecta; order Lepidoptera; family Lycaenidae; genus Polyommatus; species Polyommatus icarus. Next base: position 18,646,170 of record OW569336.1, on the reverse strand, counting down.
CGGCCAACGAGAAGTCTTATGATATGTAATCATAACCTACGATTTATAAAGATACTCCAAGTTTTATATTTTAAAGGGAGAGGTAGGTCAAGTAGTAAGACTGACTCACGTGCAATCATCAAGTATTTCTCTAACGCGTTCTTTGACGTCATCAGGTATGTCCGGACACGACATCAGCGCAGGACACGCCGCTACAGCCAGCACCTGTAAAAAACAGGACATTTTTTAAACCCTAGAAAAAAGGAGTCAAACTACAAACTTCCAGGATTCAAACTACTTCATCCGCTTAAAAGCTCTTTTTCTTGCTAATTATTTTAAAGATTATAGTTTGTTTGTATCGACAAAGCTCCGAAACTACTGAGCCGATTTTAGTGAAATTTGGCATAGACATAGAATAGACCACAGGGAAGAACATAGGAAAATATGAACTTTTTAAATGCGATTTTTTTTATTTATTTTACGAACAGAATATTTTAAACCGTGATAGAATTAATAATCCACTTTAATAAAAAAACACAAAAACTTTAAGCATAAAGCTGTATGAGGTATAAAATTGGCGGAGGATCTAAGAAGATGGTAATTAGGCGCTATTGAGGAGAGCGGGGGCTGCGCCAATTGTCAGCAGATCCGGACTTGTCGTCCATGAGCCACAAAGGAGTCCATTCGTATTGTACTATCGCAAACGACTGTAAGGTATTATCTTAAAGGTACAATTCTATTCGTATTTTATATTTTGTTTGAGTTTGGTTTAGATCTTACTATTTTATTGTCTGCTTAGAATTTACTGATGAAGATGTTCATTGTTTACTAGATAACGCGTGCAACTCCTTTGCGCCGAAATTTGCGGCGGAACTGTACATTTTTTCGGGATAAAAAGCATCCTTTGTCATTTCCCGGGACTCAAAATATCTACATACCAAATTTCAGCAAAATCGGTTCAGCGGTTTAAGCGTGAAGAGGTAACAGACAGACAGACACACATTTATAATATTAGTTTATATTAGTGCTTATTGAAAAAGTCACTCGACAAACGAAAACAGCGAATCTAAAATTTTTAAAAGCTCCAAAACATCTTTATTAGCAAGAGAGTTAAGATTAGACAATTGCCCATTTACGTAACTCGAACTCAAAACTCAAAAAAAAATTATTCTAAATTTTCACATAATATTTTCTGAACGTTGATTACTAGAGATCAACTACGATAACATGGCGCGCCCCTCCGAAAATTCAAAACGTTTGCAGTGCGTTGTCAAAACGTTTGAAGTGCGTTGTTGTGGCGTTGTCTTGCGCGGTCGGCTAGTTATGATTAGTTGACCAACAAATTTTGGTAATAAGTGACATTAAGTGAAATATTACGTGTACTGTGATTGGTTGAATACTTACTACATACAAACTCTTTCATAAGGATGTGACTACACACATTCAAACAGTCATTTGGAGGGGCGCGCCATGTTATCGTAGTTGATCTCTACTGGTGCTTACCACCTAAGTTATAACTTAAAGTGTCTATTTTTCTTTTTAGGGTTCCGTACACAAAGGGTAAAAACGGGACCCTATTACTGAGACTTCGATGTCTGTCCGTCTGTCTGTCTGTCTCTAGGCTGTAACTCAAGAACGGTAATAGCTAGAGAGTTGAAATTTCACAGATTGCGTATATCTGTTGCCGCCATAACAACAAATACTAAAAACAAAATAAAATTAATATTTAAGGGGGGGCTCCCATACAACAAACGTGATTTTTTTGGCCTTTTTGGTTCTATATCAATAATGGCTACAGGTAGGTACTTGAATTTTTCTCAAGGTCAATAATATTAAAATAAAATAAAAAATTAAGGGGGGCTCCCATACAAACACACAATTTTTGGCCTAATTTTGCTCTATAATGGTACGGAACCCTTAGTGCGCGAGTTCGACTCGCACTTGGCCGATTATTTATATAATTACTATTGAATAAGAATAAGAATAAGAATGGATTTATTTTTAGCATCACACAATACATTATAATATAAGTCAGTAGTACAGTTTGCCTATAATATCAAAATTAATATACTATTTAATGCTGTGTGACGCCAAAAATTGGCCCCAGCTCAGCAAACGCAGCAAGCAAGCCCGCTGCACTGATATTCTGCGGAGGCCAATGAGTGGCTTCACAATGCTACTAAACTAAACACAAATTTACGGGAAATAACAAATAATAAAAGTGACAGGAACTAATTAACTAACTAAATAATACAACAATTAATTACAAATTATTACAATCTACAGACCGAGTACAGGTGTTGTTGTCTTTAACTGTGAAAAGAGTGAGAAAAAAAAAACAAATTTGACAAAAAGTAAAAAAAAAAATAAAAAACTTAAAATGGTGGTTTTTATTGTAGACGTGCATATGTATATTTGTCTCTGTCATGAGTCATGACAGTATCTCCCTCACCTGTCTGACGAAGGTGAAGGGTTTCTGCCCCAGCGCGTGACAGTCGCCGATGTTGGCGCGGATCACGCGAGAGAACGGCTTTACAGCACCCTGGAATAAAACACAATAATAAGGAAAAGAACAATGACAAGGTTCTTGTATTTCTCTGGTATTATCATATCAGTAACTTCAAGTTACCAGTATTGTTAAACAATTATCATTGTAAGAAGTAATTGTTATAATTGAAACAAAATCCAAAGTCTATACTGGCTGGTTGTTCGCAAGCCTCTGGGCTCTGCATCACATCTACAGAAAAACTTTCGGCTTATAATAATATTATAATAATTATTATATTCTTACTCTATTGGTTACTCCCATTCTATTGCCTACGTCATGTCATCTCCATGCATGTCAAATTTCAGCCCGATCCGTCTAGCGGTTTGTACTGTGAGTCTGTGCGTTGATAGATCGACACCATGTCAGTCAGTCACCTTTGAGTTTTATACATATAGATTAGCACCTTCATCTTATTGTGGCGGTTTTCGGAGAACCGGGTCGCACAAGTTTATGTCAATTTAGTTTATTTAGCCGTAGGTCTGTTTATAATCCCCCCGATGGTTGCTCGCCTTGTCGCGGCGGTGGGGCTCTAGTAACCGCGGCTTGGACAACCGCGGTGAAGCAAAGAGGCAACCAGGGCCGGCCGGTGTCGCCGCCTGGCCCGAGGAGGGCGCTCCCAGCGGACTGGAGAAGTCCGCTGCGGATGCGCACCGAGGTGGGGCCGCAGAGGAAGAGGCAAGTAGGTATTACGGTGCGCCGCTTGCCCTATCCTCTGCGGCCGAGGTGTGGTCGGTGGCAGAGCCACAGTCCTGATCTGCCACATGGCCTCCAAGTAGCAGACTCGGGGGGCGTCTGCTACAGCCCTGGTGGGGGCCGAGTAGGAGGGCGCACGTGTTGTGCGCCCATCGTGGAGTCTTCGGGCCGCTGGCGGGGTCGCAGATGTGTGTATCGTTCCTGTGGCCCCATCAAAAGGCGGCGAGGCGGAAGATGGGGGGGGTTTTAGTGGGTATACCGTGGTCTCATTAGCTACGGGAGTCCCACATCACCACTCGGGTCGCCCCCTGCGCCTGGGTGGTATGCGTAATGCATTTCCCCCTCCGGAAAAAAAAAAAAAAAAAAAAAAGGTCTGTTTATAATAAAATACTAGGTGCTCATAACTCCGGCGGAGTTGCGAGCAAACAAGTTGGAGCGAGTTGAGCAAACCGGGCCTCGCCGTAGTTAATTATATGGGCGGATACCTGAGCACTTAACTAGGGTTCAACCACAATAAACAGAACGAACCAGTAGGCCGATATTCGATTTCCTAATGTGGAATTTCGATTTGGAATTCCGTGAGACTAGCGCAAATTAACGTTCGTTTTCCTTCACTCGCAAACGCACTGGCTTGCACTCGAAACGTACGTGCGGAATTCGTCCCGTTCGAAAAAAAAGTGAGCAGATGCTGCAATTTTTTTTCTTATCAGTTATTTTCTACTTATTTCATGGATTCGGATTTCCGGATATGGAAAACTAATTAGGAAATCAAATACGGCAAACGTGTGTATGCGGGGCCAGCCTTATAGACTACAGGCCTGGCCCACGTCGAAAATGGATGGGTCAAATGAACCACCTGGGGACGTATATAGGACGATATTAGAGCATAAAATAATAAGATTTAGCACTATGCCGTCACTTGTAAGCTGTCCAACTGAGTGCTGGTGAGAATTCAAAAGTGAATGTAGGGTGAGTACATTTTGGTCATATGATCCTGTACGGCATTTATACAATCGATAGACACATGAAAAATAATAAGAAAGCCCGCAGTGCCGTACAAAAATAATGCGCCAACAAGTCGGTATTTTTATTTTATTTTCAGCCAATTTCCATGGTAAATTTGGTCATTTGATTCAATACGGCATACGTTTCATACTGTTCGGATACAGCTTGGAATCAATTATTCCGCAACGCCGTACAAAAATAATGCGACAATAGAAAAAATCGAGGGTTAAACATTATTTTAGCACTCAAAAGTACTATTAAAAATAATGCCGTTAAAAAATGTTTGTCCATTTTAATAATAATCTTAATTACATGGTATACTTGATTGAAAATTATTTGATTCTGTACGGCGACTTTATTTTTAATATGATATTGTAAAATACAATTGATAATATAGAGTATTGCCGTTCAAAAGAAACTGTTCTAAAAAAAAACATAAATACAAAATCCGAAATTTTAAATATTCATAGATTAATAAAATAAAGCAATTTTCTACATTTTTCCTTCGTCTTAAATAGTATTAAGATAAATAAATTAGGAAAAAATTATGGCGTACATTTTAATGCAGAGTAAGCAAAGTTCCGTACCATCATAGAACAAAATTGTGTTTTTTTGTATGGGAGCCCCCCTTAATAATTTCTTTTTTTTTTAAATGTTACTATTAATTTTTAAATTAAAAATAAAATTAAGTATTTTGTGAACATTTCAGGTGTCTACCTGTTGCCTGCAGGGTTGAATTTCTCTTGCATGCCAGGGCAACGTTCTAGCGACCGATAGTGACATTGAACAAGTCTAATGCCTGGGTTACACGGTGCGAGCTGACATGTGAGCTAGCCTTGTCAGTTACTGAAGTCTGAAGTGCAGCTACTTGCACCGTGTGACCGCATCATACGAGTTACTTTCATGTGCGAGTTGGTCAGTTGCTAGGATACGTGTTACTACATCATTTTTTGTTTTCACTCGCCACTCGTCTTCCCTCACCATAGATACAACTTGACTAGGTTATGTCATTGGGACATTACCTATCAACTGCATATGTCAGCAGCGTGCATGATGTGACCCAGACCCAGGGAGGCGTTTCGAGCTGCTTTCGTGCGAGTACACAGGCACAGTACCTGCCTACTGTCACTTCAGCTGCTCTCACTGCGTAACCTATCCTTCAGTGTTGGACTGTTACTATCGCATGTCTTTATCGATACTATAATTGACGACCTCTGTGGCTCAGTTGGTGGGCTGTTGGTAGCTCAAGCCGGGGGTCGCGGGTTCAAATTCCGCCGACGGAACAAAAAGTTTTCAAAAGTTCCTGGGTCACTCATGAGTCATGGATGTGTATTAAATATGTGTATCATATAATAAAAATCTTAAATATATGTACGAGTATAGTATAAAAGTATTAAATATATTTCCGTTGTCTAGTACCTGTAACACAAGTCATTCCGGTACTTAGCACGGGGCTATTATTTTTAATATGATATTGTAAAATACAATTGATAATATAGAGTATTGCCGTTCAAAAGAAACTGTTCTAAAAAAAAACATAAATACAAAATCCGAAATTTTAAATATTCATAGATTAATAAAATAAAGCAATTTTCTACATTTTTCCTTCGTCTTAAATAGTATTAAGATAAATAAATTAGGAAAAAATTATGGCGTACATTTTAATGCAGAGTAAGCAAAGTTCCGTACCATCATAGAACAAAATTGTGTTTTTTTGTATGGGAGCCCCCCTTAATAATTTCTTTTTTTTTTAAATGTTACTATTAATTTTTAAATTAAAAATAAAATTAAGTATTTTGTGAACATTTCAGGTGTCTACCTGTTGCCATTATTGATATCGAGCAAAAAATTGAAAAAAAAATTACGTTTGTTGTATGGGAGCCCCCCTTAAATAATTATTTTATTTTGTTTTTAGTATTTGTTGTTATAGCGGCAACAGAAATACATAATCTCTGAAAATTTCAAATCTCTAGCTATAACCGTTCTTGAGTTACAGCCTGAAGACAGACAGACATCGAAGTCTTAGGTAAAGGTATCCGTTTACACCCTTTGGGTACGAACCCTAATAAAACAACTATTTTTTAGAAAAAAATCGATATATTTCGTTGTATGCACTTTTCTTACATTTCGTTCTATGGATATTTGTTTGAGTTTTTTTTTTCTCCTACAAACCTTTGGACCAACAAAAATGTACGGCGTACAAAAAAATATGATCTATGCATAACATACTTTCAAAATGAATTAATTTTATGTGGTTCAAAAGACCCCCCGGACCCCTGAAAAACGGGGTTTGTAACCCTCGATTTTTTTCTATTGTCGCATTATTTTTGTACGGCGTTGCGGAATAATTGATTCCAAGCTGTATCCGAACAGTATGAAACGTGTGCCGTATTGAATCAAATGACCAAATTTACCATGGAAATTGGCTGAAAATGAAATAAAAATACCGACTTGTTGGCGCATTATTTTTGTACGGCACTGCGGGCTTTCTTATTATTTTTCATGTGTCTATCGATGGTAAATATGCCGTACAGGATCATATTACCAAAATGTACTCACCCTACATGCACTTTTGAATTCTCACCAGCACTCAGTTGGACAGCTTACAAGTGACGGCATAGTGCTAAATCTTATTATTTTATGCTCTAATATCGTCCTATATACGTCCCCAGGTGGTTCATTTGACCCATCCATTTTGTGCGTTCCTCAGCCGTTCATACTTCATAGCATGCTTAATAATTGCTTACAGCGTGCAGCGGTACTCGCGCCGATCCGTCAGTTTATTTGAAGTCGGCCTACTGGTTTGTTATGTCTACCGTGGTTCAAGTTTAACAAGCCGCATCATAACAGGTAATATGAACATCAGCTCTAACTACCAGTTACATTCTGCAGTAACGTTATCGCTACTCTGCAGTGCTTCAATACTGAATACTAATATTCAAAATTGTTTAAATTTTCGACCGACCGTTTTAGAGATGTGTCAAAATTTCCTAATATAGAATTAGAGACTGGAATTAATTGAACTTTTTGATAATAATAATATTATGTCTATGGACGCTTCACTTCACACTACATCAGTCTGGCATGGTGCTAAGTACCTGAGAGACAGTGTTACGGGTACCAGACAACGGAAATATATTTAATACTTAAATTATACTATGACACTCATATTTAATACACATCCATGACCCAGGAACATTTAAATCTTTTTTGGTCCATCGTCGGCGGCTTTGAACCCGCGACCCCGTCGGCTAGAGCTACCATGCGCTCAGGCCTCAACCAGTGAGCCACAGAGGTTGTCGAATTTAATATTTAATAATTCTTTCATAAGGTAAACTCTGAAAAAATTGCCTGAGCAGCACAACACCGCCTCCGCTTCCACTAAGAAATAAAAGCATATTATTCATTTCTCGCAAAAGCCTAATATCTCCTAGGGTTTAACGAAACTAGCTTTTCCTTTATATGAGCAAGTTTGTACAAATAATGTAGACCTCAGTCACATTGTGAGGACATTATACAAACCTAATTCCTTACATCCCTCGACAATGGACAATGCGAGGAAAAATACGAGCAAGTCAGAATTTGTGTCACGCTTTTGTAGCGGCAGCCACCGTAACGTGACCCCCCGGGACAAACCGGGCGCGGGCTACGCGGGTCCATGCTAAACTGGAGTTCATTAGCATACTAACTATTCTAACCTTACGTATTACCTTTCTACGTTACGTTAATTCTAATTTCTAGGTAACCATCACAACCGTATTAGCAGATAGTTTTGCAAAATATATTATACATGCGAATATGTGTCTATCTGTCTGTCACTTCTTCACAACCAAACCGCTGAGCCGATTTTGCTGAAATTATTATGGAGATCTCGGGAAAATACATAGGATACGTAGATATTGTTGTTACTGGAAAAATCCCGCGCGATAAATGAATTTTAGCGCAATGGAGTTGCGGGCGACATCTCGTAATGAATGAAGTCCTTTGCCTTTTAGTTCTAGCCCTGAAGCTATAATAATATTTTATCTGTTAAACAAATCTTAAATCTTAAAACTCATTTAATATGCTCGACAGTCGAGAGAGTAATCACACTTTATTGAAAAACTTCTTCATTATAATCTATTGTTGTTTAATTTAGTATCCAATTTAAAGTTTATAGCCCGAGGCGCGACGTGACGGGGACAGCGTGACAAGTGACAACGACGTGACGTCGCACGTCGCACGTAGTTACATCACTTTGTCTCGCAGCGTGACGTAGAAGGACAACGTGACGTAAGGTGACGGAGATAGAAATGACACGATGACGTCGCCGATTGCGGGACTCGTGAACAACACGGGTCAGCGTGACACACATTGAGATGACGTGACAGAAACCGCGAGCTGAAGGCTTCACGTCGCCGAGTTGCCGTCACGTCTGTCACGTCACTCGTCTAGAGGAGTCGAGGACTGATGATGTCAAAGTTGAAGAGATAGGCCTAATCGGTATGGAACTGTGGAACACTTTTACAGTCATCTACGTTAATTTATTTTTTTCGTGATAGGACATATTACTGCAATGTTTTCACGGCAGCACCAGCGCAAACAGATAACAAAAAGTTCTGTTCGACGTTTGATAGCGTTTCTGTCAATATTCTGGTATGACGTGTGAGTTGTGACGGTGTGCAACATGCTCGTAGCGTTCTCTGCTCCGACAATCCCGAAACACGCTATCGTTTGTTTGAAAGTTGGATGTTCTAAAAGTAAATAGACATCTCGCTTGGTCGGAAGATTTTTCTTCCAGGTCCCTAAGCTACTCGTATAACGTTTATGGTAAAACATCCTTTGACGAGTCCGCTGGTAATAATATATTATGCTATCAACTTTAGTGTGAATACCGCAGACATAGATCATAGATCAACGTGTTCATTATCAAGGCCAACGTTTCTACAGCTCAATACGGTACTTTTAGGCATTTAGGCATTTTTAAAATTCCGATTGACGTCTGGTTCCGATAGCAGACTAAAGATCAGACTTTCCAACGACGAGCATTGCTCGTCGTTTGGTATATACACATGCGGTATCTATCTTGATCTATGTCTGTGGTGAATACTAAATATGTTATATATTATGATGTTGTTGTGACTTGTGTACAAGTTCCTTCCGCAGATATAATGTATGGGCATCTCATGAAAAACACAATAAACGTGTAATATACGGCCGCGAGTGTCGTCTAATGCCGGCCTAACACGCCTCATAACTCACCATTTTACGGCCTTAGGTCGTGTACACACGACACACACGACACAATATTGTTAAGATGACCGAATAATGTACCTTTGTGTAAGCGCTAATCTCAAGAACGGCTGAACCGATTTTGCTAATTCCCGAATAATGTATGTGTAAGCGCTAATCTCGAGAACGGCTGAACCGGTTTTGCTAATTCCCGAATAATGTATGTGTAAGCGCTAATCTCGAGAACGGCTGAACCGGTTTTGCTAATTCCCGAATAATGTATGTGTAAGCGCTAATCTCGAGAACGGCTGAACCGGTTTTGCTAATTCTTTCTTTGTTGTGTTTGCCAGTATTCGAGGAAGGTTTTCGTTGGAGTTGTTGTTGTTGGGGAGAAAATTTGAAAAAAATCCGTAGGGAATTAAGAAATTCTCTCCGCCAAAACTCGCTTATCGCGCGGGAACCGTGCATTTTGATGGAACTCAAACTATCTCCATACCAAGTTTCAGCATAATCGGTTCAGCGGTTTGGACGTGAAGAGGTAACAGACAGACAGACACACTTTCACAATTAAATATACTTTCGGAATTCGGATTATGGTTACAACTTACACCTTTTGGCAATTAAACAGCGAATAAACATACAAGGTATGCTTGTAAGGCTGGCATATAACATAATGGAAACATAGTTTGGTGGCCTGCATAGTTGTATAAATATTTTTATTAGTGAGGGATAAGACGAAATTATTGTAAAAAATTTGAATTGACCAAGACATCATTTTTCCTCGAGAAATCGCGTAGTCGTCACTTCCTATATTAGTATTATTTTCTATCTTCGTTCCTTTCTGATATCCTGCTCTAAGCCACGAAATTGTCCTTTACAGCTGGCGGTCGTGGTGTCCTAGTAGGTGGAGGTCCCCCCTCCCCCGTCGCCCCCCACATACCAGGGCAGCAGCCAGACCGCGGTATTATCGATGGGCCATAAAGCCCCATTAGATGGGCCAAAGTGCCGGTTAATGTCATTTGTTACGTTTCTATTACACATGACTCTTAGAATAAGCCTCAATTTTGCCATCTATATTTTGGGCATTTGTTTCTGTAAGTAAATTTCAGTTGAATCAAAATTCAAATACCTAAGCAATATTAAAATAATCAATTCAATAAAGTTGCTTCTGAGCTCACAGCCATTCACAGCTGCATACAGTTTGTTGTCAAAGTTATATTGGAAATGAAATTATTAAATCCATTCGTATTAAAATGTAGAACTAACATTGCCGAGGTGTTACGTGTGCGGTGTGGAAACTGTGGAGTTCACAGTTCCGGCGGACAGTTAAACTAACTGTAGTTAGCTGGTAACTGTTAACTAACTTGTATAATTAGCTCCCGACCTATTGTCTCTCTGTCTATTTTTTTTCAATTAAAACCCAAAATAATTACTACACTCGTGATACTCGAGTTGTTTTGGACTAAGTAAAATTAATTTGGTAGAATGCAGTTGATCTATTTGCTGGAGTACACATCAGTACACAAGAAATAATATTATAATTTACTCTCTTAGATTAATCATTGGTCTGACCACTGATTTATCTAAGTACTCTATTAGAATTTAGATATCACTTCACACGTTACTTTAAAAGCGAAATATGTATGTTTATTTGTTACTTATATTTTATACTTACTCTCAAAAAATGACAACTAATTTTGATGAAATGGATTTAGGCTTTGCATTAACACATAGCAAGAACTAATTGGTATTCCGTAAAAGTACAATTTTCAAGTTCTTAAATACTTTTTACGCGGGCGAACGGTGGTTCTAACGCGGGTAAATGTGGTTTTATGAAAAATTACAAACTTATTTGCTTTTATACACATATTTTTCCCTATTAATTTTAAGTGGGATATATTTACTGGCGTGTGATACAGCAGGTAACCCATCAACACGACTCTGTGATCGGCTGCTAATTGTGATCGTGAGATAGGACCGCGTTTGTGTCCCCGCAGACGAGACACTGAAAGTTCGTGCAGGTAAATCTAAAATGATTGGCGGCCTCAGATGAAACAAAAACCAAAAATAAAGTTGTCGCTTAATTTACCAGCAGCAGATAACGACACCAACTTTGTGCACTGTGTATCTATAAGTATTTTTGTATCTAAGTATTTTTAGGGGATTGTCAACTCTACAGTACTGGCGACTGTTCTCTTTCGTTGATAGCTCGTTTGCAACATGCCGTATACGATAATCCATACAAGTAATATTCGTTGCCTCTGTACTCTGTAGTCAGTAGACAGGGCGTCTTATCTCGGCGTAGAAATTACCTAATTTCCTTTAAGTACTGTTTATCCCTACATTAAATATTTTTAAAAGAAAATGCATGATATTTAACGTAAGGTTAATTTCAAGTGGAATTGGCGAATTGGGGTTTTAGCAATTAAAAAGTTAACTACGAAACGCGAAGTACCTACGTCTATTTGAGTGCCGACCGTAACCCTAAACTATTTCATTCCCTAATATTTATGCTAACTGCTACCCCTCGCATGAAACATCAAACAACGAAACTCGAAAGGTTTTGATAAAAAATTCACGACTCTAATAAGGCCAGACTATTTAATAATGTTATAATTGAATTCTTTATTTGGATAAGACCACAATTTTAGGTGCGTTTTATGTTCTTAAATAAAATATAATGTTAAGTATTAAACTGATATAGCTCCTAACTACATACCAATACGTAATGCATAGGCAACATGGTGACAATAATTATTCAGCTCTGAACATTAGTTACCACATCCATACTTATAATATTTTATTATTGTAATTATCGTTTTTACTGAAGGTTGAATGGAGATTCTCCCCAAGCCCCGTACGAGCATCGGTGATCACGACAGCAATAATGGCATTTCCGAGAATCCGCGATCGAAGGATTAATTCTCTCTATCCCACGACCGGACCTTAGTAAAATATCCACAATGGCTCTATCACGAAGCTACTACGCTTATTAATCCGTGGAAACATAATAACTCGGCACTTTTCCTTCAATTAGTGGTACAGCTTAAGCCGTTTGAGCTGCGGCGGGGATTATACCCTGGACGCCCCCCCCACAATATCTCTCTCGTCCTGTAGGGGGGAGGTGGGAACAATACCTCGTCCTGGGGGGATAAGCTGGGTAGCGGGCGAGCAATGAGCGTGGTTTGCGAGTATTACAAACTTGTGAATTGTGATATATGTATGTGATGATGACTAGGAAGACAATATGATATCAATGTAATTATGTTACATAATAATTTTACACTAAAATCTGTTTCGTTAAAACAAAGAGCACGACAGACATAATAAATGTATTTAAATAATTAAATTAATTAACATTATATCGTTATTAATTATTTAATTTATTAATTTAAAATATTTAATTTTTTAGTAAAAAGTGGCCCCGTGCGAGTTTCTTACGCCGGTTCTTCTCGCCGGGTTAGTTCCCGAACCGGTGGTAGGCAACATGTAGCTCAACGTTCTGAAAACATTTGATTCAAATTTATTCAGAGATAAAACGATTTTTATTTATTTTATTTTATTTTATTAATCTTTTATCAGTAATTTAGTATTTACTCCCATCAATCCCCAAGCGGCACCCGGCTGTCGCATAACTATAATTGAAAATCTATTGTGTCTGCGGTTCCCACGATCGAAGTATTAAATTTAAAAGACATATTTTAACTTCACAAAACATCACAAAAAAATAAACAAAAGATTTCTGAACATTTTGAAGTTCAGAACTTACAGAACAAAAGCCCCAAAACCCCAAATTTAAAGTGGATTCTTTTAATTAATTTCTCACAGAAATTAATTTCAAAACCAATAAACTGCCTAAAACGAAAAGTTTCCTGCAATCCTGGTAGTGAACTAGCGAAAATGAAATCACAAAAACATCTAACTAGCGGCGGTTCACCGTCCACAAGCTAAACGCTCTCCTTCAAAAACACGCTGTACCTACTTCGACTGTAGAGTGTAGCGCGACAAAATTCCCGTTAAAAATGAAAATTCAAGTTATTTTCGAGCGGTGAATCCAGAGTGCAAACTGGTAATTAGTTTTTAGAACACGAAATATTCAGCTTCTTTTAACTATTATTTACATTGTTAGCGTGATCAGAGTCGGACTATTTTTGGAATAAAAAGTAGTACTTATAAATAAATAAAAATTGTTTTATTTCTGAAAAGATTTGAAAAAAATGCTTTCAGAATGTTGATACTACTGGTGCCTACCACCGGTTCGGGCAAGATGCGGCGGCACCCGGCGAGAAGAACCGGCGTAAGAAACTCGCACGGGGCCCACTTTTTTACCAAAAAAAATTAGAAAAAAATTATACTTTTAATTTTCCATATCCAATTTCAGTCCATATTTTGTCCTAAACGTGACAGTAGTCACGTGCAGTTCATCGCGCTGGAACCGTACATTTTCCGGTATGTATAAAAATGTTGGGATCTCCATTCCTTTACGGCTTTCGCGAAATTCCGCGTGATTAGTGATTACTGATTACGCCTGCAATGTATTTTCCGACGACACAATATTCCGTCGCGTTCCGTCCGTATTTTGTATGCGTTTGATATTGCGGACGTAATTTACGCCGCGTAACTTCGGCCTAGTGTGTTTAGACAAAGAGGTAACAGACAGACGACAGCCATACTTTCACATTTAAGTATAGTAATATTAATATCAAATATGGGTATTAAAATGTTTATGAAATTGTCTGGTCTTCTTGGACTATAAAGTAAGAAAAATGCCAAGATATCTCCTACCTTCTGTATCTCCCGTTCTATCTGCGCCGCCCTGGCGACGATGGGTCCGCGCACCGCGTACTGGATGTTCAGTAGTTTCTGGTTCACGTTGTCTTCTGTCAGGCACTTCTGTTTCATCTTGCTAGCCGGAGTTTTAGAAGATCTACTAGGATCACAGAGCTTTGCGAGAGGTCAAAAAAGTGCTTAAAATAGTTTTTTTTTGTGTCACGAAGCTACCAGGCTCACAGGAACAACAAGGAATTAGTATCGAACAAAAACTTCGATATTTTGAAATTTAGAATAAGTAGTAATCGATTTTGTAATGACTGTTTGACTATAACCGATGCACTAGCGCATTGTCTGCTAAATGCTCTAGTATTTATGTTATGTGCTAACTTATACTGTGTGTCGGGCCTTCCCGGCGTTTTCCTCGTCTTATGAGTTATGACCTGAGTGCTAAGATGTAACTACAGTAAAAAGATCCCCGCGAAAGAGGTTAAATATTTGGTTATGAGATCAACATTTGCCAATTTTGTTATAACCACAATTATTATTATAAATAAGATGACGCCTGCAACGGCGTTGCGCCAAATCAGCTTATATCATGGGAATTGTTCATTTTTCCGGAATAAGAAGTGTCCAGCGATGTTTCCCGGGACTCAAAGTATCAAATTTTAGAAAAAACGCCTTAATTAGATGGTTGAGCGTGAAGAGTTAACAAAGAGGACAGAGACACAAGCACCTTAAATTTTATTATCCTTAAATTAAAATACCGATATAAAATATTTAACGCTAAATAAAATATTTGTTAAATATATACTATTGTGTTATTTCAAGGCAAATAATGTACATTTTAACAGCATTTCAGTGTGAGCGTTATAGTGTACCTAGTAAGTACCTACTAATCGTTAAACGCTAACTGAACGCAACATCAACATTCAACTGAACACAGAAATATACGTTTAATGATGTTTAAATAGTAAAAGCTTAGAAATCAGCATGCATTTTATCCCTTTTTCAACATTGTACATAGCATCATAGGAATGTAGAGCAGGCTCCCTCGGCGCGCCTTAGTTAAGGGAATAAGCGAGAGAAGTTTCATTTTTGTTGGTGTTCGTTTGAAAGGCTTTTGACGGCAAATTCCGGCCGCACTACACACAGTATACACGGTACACACTACAGTATACTCACACGGAATAAAAGAGCCGGCTTGATGGGCTTCACTATCAACAGCTCGCGTGAAAATTTTATCGGCAAGTCCGTTTTGTAATGCAGATCTTTTTAGTAGTTACTGGCTAGGTATTGCGACTTTGAACATGAAGTCAAGTGCAAAAAGCTGAAATTAAGTTTAAATGTGTGAGTCATTGTATTATTATTTAGGTAAAGACTAAAGGCACAAGAGCTGTAGTGGAGCAAATAGCAATGTTGGCCGTTGGGGCCTTGGGGTGTACCGTATTAAGTACCTGAAAGGTTTAATAAAAAGTATATCAAACTAATATTTACAACATGATAAATAATAATCATCCTTAGTATTAGGGAGTAGTAAAAGTCTTGAAAAATTATACATAGAGCGGTATTTATTCGAGCAGAGTTTCACCTTACACGTTTCGAAGTTATTTACAGAATGCCCCCATCAATGCAATATGGCTGGCTTTTATACCATTTTACACAAAAGATACTAACTTCCGTTGACAATTCAAACAAACTTATACGAGTATATAGTGACTAACATAATATAAAGATTTAAATAAAATAATTATAATACTATGTAGCTTGTCCATTGACATCCGCTAACATTAGCTACCTAACAGGCTAGTACTCAAAAAAATTTACTGTATGTTTAACCAAAATCGCTACTAGTAGCGACATCTATTATGGAAGTAGGGTAACTACAGTATAATATTTTCTTTTTAAATAGATTTGGATCGGTTAACTCTTGGTTAACTAGTAATCATCAACCCAACCCCTATAGTTAAGTGTCCCCTAGCGGCCATTATGGAGACTCAAAAGAAAGAACTTTGATGGCTCATATAAGTATCGTGAAAGTTTTTGTCAATTTATGTTAGGGGGCGGTGACGCCATCAATACCCAAATGTAACACTATACAGTGATTTAGATTTTTACCCATTGGGTGCGGAACCCTAAAATAGCCATAAACGGGGATGCCCAGACAGCTGATGTGTAGTGATAAATAAGTAATAATATTAAATTACGTGATGAGACCTTCCTTATCGCTCGCGGTACTTTACACATCACTCAGTATACAATATTGAATATACTTACATACTTCTCAGTAACACTTGACTTTAATTTGTGTTTGTTGTGTAACCTGATTTATTTGATACATGTCTGCCCGATGCTATGCAATTCATTTCGCCGTAATTCATTTATCGCGCGGGAACCGTACATTTTTCCGAGATAAAAAGTATATTTAATGGGACTCAGAGTATAGACTCTATACTTACCCAATTTCAGCGAAATCGGTTCAGCGGTTTGGGCGTGAGGAGGTAGCAGACAGACACTGTCGCATTGAAAATAATATTAGTATGAATCACATACTAATTTTAGTGCTTCGTTGCGTAGAAATTCATTAGTCGCGCGGGAACGCTACATTTTTTTCGAGATAAAAATATATCAATTTCTATCCTCGGGACTTTGCCTTTCTCGGTATGTAATATAGGTAGTGTATTGTATATTATTTATTTACAGTACAGCAGTACTGAAGTAAATACCAACTGTATCCGCAAGCAAAACATCTGTTCTCGCTCGGCGGCGGCGCTCGCGGGCAAACACCGCCACAAAACCCGCAATTTACAACCGACTTACTGTTTGCTGCGATGATTGAAGTTTGCACAAGCCCTACGTTCAATACACTTCACTTTAAAAATACTTTTAAAATGATTATTTTTACCAGCAAAACATTTTATAAAGTATACATTGTAACCGGACTACGGTAATCACTAATCAGTAATGAAAAACTATACAGTTACCTAGAAGCGCGAAAAACTTAAAAATTTGATGAGTATTACTAGTGGTACTCCTCCCGATTCAAGTTCAAATATTTTTCAAAATTCCATCCTCAAAGTTATACAAACTATGCCATTTTCACTTAGAATTTTAATTATACTGTCACCAATTACAGTAATTCCAGACCAATACGACCTGCAAACTTTCAAGAAGAGAGCGTATGCGCTCTAAGCCGACAACTCTTCTGATGTTGCGAATGGCCATGGGCGACGCGACGGTAGCAAACTGCATAGTATTCTTGGACGGTAGTTGCTTTCCGTGACCCGTTTTGCCCCCAAAAAAACTTAATTTCTGGTTAACAATCAATTTTTGTTAACATACCAGATATTCATAAACAGGTTTTTAAAATCATTACCCCTCCTTTTTGCTTCGCCGTATTCGGCTATCGGGTAAAAAATTGCTATTACCTTAATAAAAGTACTTATAGGTTAAAGCGCATCACACACGGTGAAGATAATATAATATTTTATCTTAAGATGCCCAAATATAAAATATTATAGTATTATAAGCTATCACACACGGCTAAGATACGATAATATTAAAAATATGTTCATTTCCTTACGAGTCTGCGTTGGTGCCACACGTATTCCTTGTTAGAGTTCTATATACATAATACAGGGTGATTGACTATGAGTGATAACTAATAACTGATACTGTCTTACTTCTTGATTTGTTAGACAGCTTTTCAGACGATGATTCTGATATAGAATGTGAAATGCAGATTGCAGTAGCACATTCCAAAAGGAGAAACATTTGGATAGAGCCTCACATAAAAAAGACAAAAACCTGCGGCGAATTTAACCTTTAGGGTCTACACAGACGGACTGCATTTCAACTGCAATCCAACTGCAAATTGCAGTTTGAATGCAGTTGACACGACTGCAATGCGACTGCAATAGAACTGCAAACCAAACACGCAGTCCGATTGCAGTTCAGTTGCTGTCGGCGTGCAGCCGTGTGAACTGTTTGGTTTGCAGTTCTATTGTAGTCGCATTGCAGTCGTGTCAACTGCATTCAAACTGCACTTGAACTGCAATTTACAGTTGGATTGCAGTTGAAATGCAGTCCGGCTGTGTAGACCCTTATCAATATCTGTCAACGAAGAAGTTTCAGGAGTATTTTAGAAATTCAAGAGAAACATTCATTTCGATTCATGAGCTTTTTAAGTAATAATAATAATAAAGCAATAAATTATAAGTCAATTTTATTTAAAATTATCCGAAATGTTACTTTTTCCATCAAAATATTACTTTTCGAATGAGAGTAGGTATGTAACTTTCTAACATACAGCACTGGCAACACTGCATCCACTAGTGCGTCCGATCACCGATGAGCCCGCTGCTCGACACAAAAACACCCTGTACATATTCATAAAGATATATTTCGCATCTTAAGATAACATATTAAGATACGAAATATAAAATATAAATTAACTTCGTCGTGTGTGATGGTTCATAGGATTTGTATGGTGAGCGATATTCTAAAATATGCTCTAAGATAATATATATTTTATATTATCTTCACCGTCTGTGATGCGCTTAAGGGAGATCGCAGACGTCACACTTTTTGTGTGATCGAGTCTGCGGCTTACATACAGTTTGATGGCGCGCGCCTGCGGACTGTTTGTAAGCTGCAGACTCGATCACACAAAAAGTGTGACGTCTGCTATCTCCCTAAATAAATACAAAAACGTTTAACTAACAATAAGTTTATTTCATTCCTATTGATGTAATCTCTTCGTACAAACAAACTTCATCCGTGGACATCATCAAAAAATCTTTTATAATTTTCATTAGGTACTTATGTTATGAAAATTATGTACCATCGAGGAAATTGATTCCTCTGCAGTTGATAGACCAACGTTATTTGGTCGAATATGTCAATTCAATGTTAATTGTGATCTGTCGGCTGGGTTTGACGTAACGCAACCAAACTACGTAGGTCCCCGATCTGCATAGGAATCAACTTCTCTGATAGTACTTACGATTACTTGTACTGCAATAAAAACAATTAGTAGTGTTATAGGTAATAACCATTTTCTAGGAATCAACTTTCAATTAATAAGATAATAATATACAGTACGCTAAAACCAGAGCATTACAATATAGTGCTTGAATAAAAGTCATCATGCCCACGGATAATCTAAAGTTTAAATCATTCTTCGCATTTTATTACATTTTATGCAGTAGTTATAAGAATATTCATAATTATTATTAAACAAAACAAAATTGACAAAATTAACCTATATAATAAAAATAAAACAAGAAAATGGCACTTCCTGGCAACAACAAAGAAAAACAAAAAAATAATTTGACATGGCAATTTTAATTGCCAACAACAAAAATGGTGCCGATCACAAAATTATCACAAAGTTGCCATGAAACTACTGCCATACCCTTTTTTAAAGGTAAATATGGCGTTACTTATAGTAAAAGAGAATATAACAAATAAATAATTAGATCGTTGCTTTGACCAAAATGGCAGTGCCAGAATATTATGAGTACATTTTGTTTTTTTCCAACTCAGAAATGTAATACGTCCCCTTTGCTTCAACTATATTCTTATTATATACAATTTGTAAAGAAATCATTGTTTAAAGTATGTAATATTATATTATTGACTTGTGCTGTGTTCGTATAAAAGTTATAAATGCTGTCAGAACCACGGGCTGCCTTCTTTTCAATTAATTTATGTATTTATAACAAAATACAACAATAATTAAAAACTACGACACAAATCACAGAATAATTGAAATTAAATGATGCTACGTATAATATACAAATATTAAAGAATAAAAGAAACAAAGCTAAAAATATTCAATTTTAATACCATAGGTTTCTTGGCTGTCTTTTATAAAGATATCTTATTTGATAATAATATTATGACAATAATCTGTAAAGTGTAAAACATTACAGTAGTTTTTGTGATACTCTGTACATAAATTAAATAAGGCAATGCAAAATGCATTTAGAAAATACTATTATGCCAACATTATTATATCATGTGCGGTGAAGAGTTACCCAGAGTAATATTTCACCCAGGGTGCTAGTACACTGTGTAACTATCCACCATAACAAAGTATCGCTGCACCTTGAGAAGCCAGAGTGAAAAATTAATCTAGGTAACCGAATACCTCGGGTAACATTTCACCCAGGACAATGCGTGACACTGATGGTAAAATTTGACTAATCGTCGCGCTTTATGCAGGGTAATGATAGTACCTGGGTAACACATTACCGAGAGTTCGACTACTCCACCCAGAACAACGCTTTACCCAAAATAATGCTTTACCCAAAGTGGCACATCACCTAGGGTAAAACATCACCCAGGGTAAAACTTCACCCAGGGTAACGCTTCACCCCCGGCCGTTTTCACCGTCCGAGTGCACCTACGAGTGCTCCTTGGTGAACTTGGTGTGGAAACTCTTGAAGATGTCGAGCATCTCCTGCAGTAGCTGCGGCTGCGGCAGGATGGTGGTGCGGAAGTGGAACGTGCCGGGGCGCTGCCCGAAACCGGTGCCCGGCACAATGCAGATACCTGAATACGGAAAATTTACACTATAGGGTATTTTGGTATATTTTAGTATTATGTTCTAAATTTTATTCTGTAGATACATATTAAATTAAATAGTAAATATTCTATTTATATTTTACAACCAATTATATTTCAGAAACCTATACCGATTACCTAATTATCGTTCTAAAATAACTGTCAAGTCTGCTTTTTATAACTTCTCTGTTTCCCTTATATCTACAATTGTATTATTTCTCCGTTATTAACGGGCAAATCACGCCGAAGTAGCATTTACCCTACGAATAATAAAACCTAAGGAAACGTAACTCCCATACTAATACAGTTTTAAATTTGGTTCTATTCGAACTGTCATGTAACGTCAGCCTTTATACCTCTCAAGGTCACCTAAATATTGCAAATGTATGAAAAGTGAACCTAAGGGCTGGTTTACACGTATTAAGTTAATAAGTAGTTAACTAAATTTTATGTTAATAATTGCATGTAAACAAACAATTTAGTAGCAAATAGCAAGTTAAAATTTAGTTGACACTTGCTACTTGCTACTAAATTGTGTGTTTACATGCAATTAAGTGACTTAAAATTAAGTTAAAATTTAGTTAACTACTTATCTACTTAATACGTGTAAACCAGCCATAAGGTACACTTTTTTGACAAGTATTTTGGAGCATGTTTTTTGACGGAGTTACTCTTCCTTAGTTTTTATTATTCGTAGCATTTACCCATTCACTAATTTGTTGCAAAATTGTATATATTATAATTTATAAGTTTCACCCTTGATACATTAGAATAGTTGCTCATTGCTCAAGCACAAAACAAAGTTTATTGTATTAATAATTAATAGGTAGACGGCAAAATTACCTGTCTCCTCCAGCAGTCTGAACGCGTAGTAGACGTCAGGCGCGAGCCCCTTCGACTTGGCCACCTCGATCGCCTTGGGCGGCATCTCGATGCTCGGGAACGCGTACATAGCACCCTGACAACATTATATGAGGTTAGACTTAAAGTACATACTAATTACTATTGCAATTGATGTAACAATAAAAGATTAAGGGCCTATTTCACCGCTTCCTGATAAATGCCGGATAGGCTACCCAGAACTTTTTTGACGTGATAACGTCTTATAATTCGATATGGGCTGCGCGCCCGAAAAACATGACAGTTCATGCGGCGTTACCTCGCTGACAGCTCTGAGGCCTTCCATTTACCCTTTCAAGTCTCTCAACAACCGTAAGGCCCACCTGGGCCGCGCTCTTTGTTTCGATTATATTATTACGTATTTCGATGACTTAGAGAATACTTTTGTATGAAGAGGTTTGGTTAGTTATGACCTTTGATACATTGACCACACTCTATATAAACAATCTGTGAGCTATTAGTATTATTTCCGCTATTCAAAATTGTGCTCTATTTCCTACGTGTCAAGGTATGACTTAATATATTATGAAGAATAAAGTATTCGTTTATTTCTTCTGAACAAGTCACTAATTATAGTTTCGAAAGTTTATAATTGAGAAACTAATATCACATCGGACTAAATACTATATTATGATGGCTTGATAGATAGAAAATTTAACATATATTATAATGTAGTTCACACAAATATAAAATATGGATTATATGTAAGGATATTTCATATTACATTAATTTTCCAAAGAGGGTAGGCCGGGCGCCATTTTTTTTGCACATTGACCTGCCAACTTTTTGCATAGATTTTTCCCGGAACTGAGGGGTTAAGGCTATGACGTTCTCACGTTCAACTATCGTCAGTAAACCGACTTTACAGACAACCGATTTTTTTTTGACAAATTATGGAATATGGAGTTTCTGTCATATAAGTTGTGGATAGCCTATCCAGCACTTTATCAGGAAGTAGTGAAACAGGCCCTTAGGATTATTATTATCGCTATAAAAATACGCTGTAAAAAATGAGATTCAATCCCACGGGCCACGATGCCGCGATGTTATAATTTAATTGAAGCATTGGCCGATAGATGCCGTTGTACTTAGTAGTGTCATAGCTACTCGATAGATGGCGCTATTTTGAAACTGGATAGCGACATCTAGCAGTGCTGAGTGTGAGTTTTTCTCACAGTTTGTGAAATTTTGCGCCCCGTTTTAGATCCTTGACACTACACACTTTCGGTAAGACAAGGGCACAAATCATTTAGAACTCGAGCACTTATGCCTTTGTCTTAGCGAAGGTTTGATTGATTCGTACGACTTCATAGTATTAAAATTACCTGCACATCATTGCACTGGAAGCCGGGCATGTTGTTGAATGTCTCGACGATCATCCGCGCGCGCTTCTTGAGCGAGGCCAGCACCGCCGTCGTCTCTGACAGCCACAGGTCGTACGACGGCTCGCCCGGCGCTGGGGGCTTGGCCTGGAATGGGTTTTTTGTTAAGCGATTGTCTATAGGCGTGTTGAGAGGGAAATAATTGTACAGTAAATACTAATTAGTAATTATTGTTAGACATTTGCAAGGCCTAGGCTTAGGGAGACCTAACTTAGGGCGGCATAATGATTTACAATCAGTTTAACTCATAAAAATATTTAAACAGCGAAAACTACACACAGAAAATCGTCTTCGTCTGGCATCAGAAGTGTCATATTATGACAGACAAAGACAGTTTGAACAGTTGCATACTGCGTAAATATCTTTAATCATAAAAAGTTATTATACTACTGTGTACTGTGGACTTATTATAGTCCGGACAATAGCGTTTTCTTAAAACGTTTAATCAGCGAGTATATTGTTGACAATGAGATGTAAATATTTGCACAATGAGGAGGTTAAGGGAGTATCCGCAATGCGAATTTATTTTTCGCACTTCTGTAATGCTAAGTACTAACATACGGTTTTGCTCAATCGAGCAATAACGTCGACAAAACCCGCGGCTCGGGCTTTCGTCCTCACATTCAGCATTGCTCGATAGTTTTATTCTAAATCGATATATTTCATTCCAACAATCCGGCTCGATCCGGTTCCATCAATCCTTCGAGCGGCTCGATGCGAGCCTTCGAGCTGTCAGTTTTGCGGTCCACACAGTTATTATTACTCGATTTGGAGTAAAACTATCGAGCAAAACCGTATGTGAGTACTAAGCATAACACATTGAATCTTATGAGAGTATCCGCACTTGCGATAAAAATATCACGGTAAATTTATATGAATAAATTCACGCGAATAATATCCGCGCGATTCAAATTCGGACTGTCCTGTGTCTGTCAGGAGCGGACAGTCCTTAGTCTCCGGCGTATTTATAAACACAATATTACTTGCACTTTTTCCAATATATTCATAAATTACAATTTAAAGACTTTAAACACGATGTAGTTTAGAATCAATCTCTGTTTCTTACATTGTGTATTAAACCATATATGTTGTGATTATTTCTTTAATTTAAATTTTAAAACTTTATACAGTACCAGCGTATATGACTCACCACACAATCAATAGCGATCTGTCCGGTGACGGCGGGACACAGCATGGCGGAGATGGCCTTGTACAGGTGCGCCTGGACCTCGGGCTGCATGTTGACGAGCTCCATCCAGCCGGCGCGCAGCCCGCACTCCCCCATGTAGCCCTTGCTCACTGACATGAACGACGCTAACTCCACTTCCTTCACGTACGGCGCACCCATCTCTACCAGCACCTGGAACCCATGACAGGTACCTAATCAATTTCAAGCACACGTAAGAAATACTCGCAAATAGTTTATTAGGTTCGTTTGTTATTACTCATTGGTATAATATCTCTTCGGGTTAATTTATACTAGCGCAGAGTCGAAGCGCATCGAAGCGAATTCCCAAAAACTGAACTTTAAAAATTCAACCTAAACTCCAGAGCGTTACGCACACATTACTTCTGCGAGACCAATCAGCGTAGGTCGAATGCGCGCGCCTTTTTAAATTCACAGAAAGTAATGTGTGCGTTAATGCTTTGGAGTTGGTTCAATTTGTTTTGTTCAGTTTTTGGTAATTCGCTTCGATGCGCTTCGACTCTGCGCCAGTATAAACTGACCCTTATCGTGTTACCGCTATAGCAACAAATTCGCTATCACATTATGTAGCATACATTTAAGTATATACTTAAGGGTCAATTCAGAACGCAAAGTGACGCGTAGATACATTTCTAAAGAACGATGGGCACTTTTGTATGGACCCTGGCCGGCATAGCCAATAAAGTTCTAATATTACTAAATTAAAGTTACTAAAATGAAACAGTTTATGTTATGAATGGACCGAAAATGTACCGTCTGGAACATTGAAAGTTATATTTTTGGCTCCTACTTTTTTTGTAAAAATCAAATCTACTATGGAAAAAAATCATTCGATGCTGTATTTTAGTCAGCTTATCACTTGGGTAATTAACCTTAGGATGATACTACCAAAATAAACACTTTTATGTTTTAATAATCATTTACTACAGGTACAGTACAACTTCCATGGTCTATAAAAATTCATCGTCATAAATGATGTCTTCCAATTAACATAATGCCAGGGGAATAAATACATCGTAAGTACAACGTCTAAACACCATAATATTATTATTGAAATAATATGGGCACACGCACCGATTGTGCGCCGCGCCGCCCTGTCAAACACGTACAATAATGATGAAATAAAGCATGATAAGCATCCCTCCCTTGTTGTTGACGGTCTACGAGTCTATGAGTACGGTCTATGACCTCAGCGAAGACATTTTTTGAGAATAGCGTTCGTACTGAAGTGGTTTAAGTCCATAGGCAGTCCTATGATGTCAGGCGTGATATCTTTTTTCTCCGGTTGTTTACCGTGTTCTGTCCATAATAAAAATTGAAGCTTATATAAGGTTTCATTTCCTAGGCAAGTGGTTTTTATTGGATATACCGGCCAACTTGACGCATTATTCTTTGTACGGAATTAACAGTTTTCAATTGCGTGAGACGTCTTGTAAATCTGTCAAATCTATACAAAAGGAATGCATCTACGCGTCGCGTTGCGGTTTGAATTCACCCTACGACCCCCCGAGCATTAGGAGGCCTGGTCGCGCGGCCAGGTCGCTGCGGCCAACTAATTCTTCTATGATATATGTAGGTGCGCGCATTACGCGACCAGCTGTCACGCGCGAAGAATTAGTTGGCCGCAGCGACCTAGCCGCGCGACCTGGCCGCCTAATGCGCGGGGGGTCTAAGAGTGTAAATGCCTTTACTATTATGTCTTACACCACTGACTCACCTTCTTGAAGGAGTGGAACTGACTGCCCTCGGCGTAGATGTTGTGCTGGTAGACCTCGTCCGCGAAGATGAACAGGCGGTGCGTGTGCGCGAACTTGATCACCGCCTCGATGTTCTCGCGAGTCAACACCTGGAAAACACAAGCGTACAGCTGTATATTATGTAACATTTACATTTAAACTAAAGCGTCAATATTATGTTCTTCTACAATTTTGTTTGCATTAGGTTGCGGTCTTGATAAAAAAACTAGTTCAGTTGCGTGGTATGTACTATGTACTATCAGAGAAGTTGATTCCTAGGCTGATGGTTGACCTGAGTAATTTGGTCGCGTTAAGTCAAACCCATCCGACCGATCACAGCTAACATTGAATTAACATAAGCCGACCCCATGACGTAGGACCGTCAACTGCCTAGGAATCAACTTCCTCGATGGTACATTTAAACTTATTATCGCTACTTATCGATCTCTACTCTTTCATTTACGCACGTAAACAGTGCTAGCGCGTTTCTTTCATCTGTGATAAGAATACATTCGGTAATCTTTTTATTATTATGTTTATGTTGTTTAAGCCTCGAATTTGTATTGGCCAACAGTAAGGCTCAAAACACACCGGAATGGCAGAGGCGAGGCGAGCAGTTGCAGTGTCATATGATTTTAAACTTTATCTTCATTATTGTAATACATAGTATCGCTTGAGAAACGGCCGCCACGAGCGGCCACGAGCGTCCACGGCGTCAAGTGATATTATGTGTATGTATGATGTATTACAATAATGAAGATAAAGTTTAAAATCATATGACACTGAAACTGCTCGCCTCGCCTCTGCCATTCCGGTGTAGATCGGCCCTAACAGTATTTGTTTGTCTGTGATTGCTAACAAGCAAGCTTTGTGCAGCTACCCTAGGGTTTCTCTGAGGCACCCACCTGTCCAGTAGGGTTCCCGGGGTTGATAACCACGAGCGCCCGCACGGCGGTATCTTTAGTGGCGGCGGCGAGGGAGCGCTCCAGTTCGCCGACGTCCAGCCCCCAGCCGCGCGGCTCGTCGAGGTAGTAGTGCACCTGCCGCAGACCGTACTCCGCGAGCGACGCCGAGTACAGCGGGTACTGCGGGATCGGGATCATCACACCTGGAATATTACAATTATTATGAAAAAAAAAAACAATTTTGCTAGAAGGCACTAAGGGTGCGTTTCCATTGAAGCGGAGTGGAGCTTAGCGGTGCCCGAATTGACCAATCGTGCTATTCCAGCGGAATAACAGCGAAGATTTCGACCATGGTGATTGGTCAATTCGGCACCGCTAAGCTCCGCTCCGCGTCAGTGGAAACGAGGCCTTAAAAGTGACTCCGTGCGAGTTTTGTATACGCCGGTTTCTTCGCCGGGTTAATCAAAGACAGTTCAAGGACAAACAAAATATATTCTGAATATTATAATTTATATGAAACAGTTTATAAATATCATAATATGTAAGTGAACCTACATGATTTTGATGAGTACAGATGTTACTTGAATGTTCAAGAAGAAAAGTATTGACTACTACTACTGAATATAATTGAGGAACTTAAATAGACTTGTTGTTAAAACTTTTCATTGAAATATTTTATTTTTTATTTTGGTAGTTGCCATACAGTTACTGCTGTGAGCTGTCTATAAGGTAATAATGGCACCCTTTGAGCAATGGGGATAAAAAAATCATATTCATTAATTCATTGGCTGGGACACCACTGTTTGTCATTCGTTGCAATCTCTACCGTCTAACTACACATTGCAGTAAATATTTGCTGTATGCGATGATATTTGTTTCTCTCGTATGTTGCAACAAAAATTAAACATTAGACATCATTATCTACATTCTACAACATATTATCTACATATTGTAATGACTACAATATCATGTCTGTCGTCATGCCACACATTGTGTAAACATGATAACTGTCTGATATGTATTTTGTTTGTCTCTGGGCAAAATCACGCTTCTTATCATTATAAGTTTTTAGATTTTAGATATCTTCTAACTTTTTTTTGACTTGACTAGCAGAACCATAATTAGTAGAAAAGGAAAATAGAATTATTTAAACTAAACAAGATCCAAAATAGATAAATAACATTTCAATAATTCAAAAAATTGCAATTGATTTCAATATTGCTTTTCGAATCTTTAATACTCAGGAACTACTGCAAGGATTTGGCTGATTAGTGATTTTCAAGTGGTAATTTTGAAGAATGGCAAGTGACGGTGAAAATGTAAAGTCGGGATACCAAGTAAAACTTAAAACATTCGAGTCTGTCAAGATGTTCAACAGTAAACGGCTATTATTGTTTAAATTATTATCGTTAGTGAATGACGTAAGTATTATATTGTACACAATATAAAGTTCCATTAGAAATTCCAATCGATCATGGCTTGTCTAATGATGACACACTAGGTATGGACTCTCCACACCGCAGTACATAAACGATCAATTCTAGCAAAACTTTATAGAAAAGTAGTGTATCCCAAATTACATATACTTCGATCGCGGATTCTTGGAAATGCTATTGTATTCTATTGTTGTCGCGATCACCTGTGCTCTTATGGGGCTTGAAGAGTTCAAGCTTGAAACGTAGATCATAATAAAAATCTACAACACCTTATACTTAGTATTTAAAGTGGTTTTGAAATTATAGTAAAAGTAATAATTGCTATATTTTCAAAAACTAAGAAATAAGTCAATAGGAAGACCTATTGACTTATTTCGACATTTGCCTCGTAGACGATGTAACATGAAAAAGTTACGATTCATATCCATGACCTAAGCCATTAAGTTAAATGTTTTACTACACTGCATAGTAATAGTGAATAGTACTGCATTGTGTCGCGCCACCACAGTCGACCTTGGTGGTGGTTGGTGTGAACTCAAGTCGCCAGTCGCTAGTAGTTACATACCACAGTCCACAGCACGATCGATATCACGTGCACCAGTCTGGGGTTAACCCACCACATTAACATGTTATTACCACAACACGAAGTATCAGGCGTATTCTGAAGTCCAAAACCCATAGTTTGTACAGTGGGTTTCTTCTTCGGAATGAAGTATTCATAATGACTTGTTAAGTTTTAAGGCAAATTATAGTACTTATTATTATATTTTAGCCAAGTACACTGGCAATTGGAATGTGATTATGGCGGAAATCAAGCAGCTGTATTTTGAGCTAGGGAGCGTCAGGACCGCGCCCCTTCTACTTTGCAGCTACTTTGAAATGAATTGAAATGAAATGACCTTCATTTTTTGAAATCAATGACTAACTTGAATGACGAATCCTTTAAATACAATCTACATTTAAATACAATAATATATATTTTGTTCTGTATTCCAGGCCGAATTAACAAAATGAAGCCAAGGGCATCTAAATTAATTCCTAACACAAGTCACGCTAAACGCTAAGGCTGGTTTTTAACCGACTTCCAAAAAACGAGGAGGTTATCGTTAAGCGTTTCGGCAGCGTCAATGGAGCGCGCGCGTTCGAAGATGTATGGGGTAGTACGAGTAGTAGCCACGCCTATACATGTTCGAAGGGTGCTAAACGATAAAACCAGCCTTATTCTTGTTACTCAAAGTTTAACGACGGCATGAGTCTAGCCAACTGATGGCGGACCAATTGGCGCCACAATCCTATATCGTGCTATCGCAGATTTTATAGTTAAGTTATATACACGCGACAGTTGAAATCTTATAATATTATTCTCCAACCTGACCGAGCCTACCACCTCGCTGTCTTATTTAAGGTTCCTAACATCCCACAAACCAGTAGACGTTAGGCCCTTTTCACATGCATACGGTTGCGGCAAAGTCAAATGTATGCCACGGGTGACACACAGTCACGGCACGGTCGCCGTGCCATGTGAAAGCTGTCTAAGTAACTCATTTCTACTTTGTACCCGCAACCGTATGCATGTGAAAATGGTCTTAAGCGCCGATTCCACTCACACAAACACTAAGCATGTGTCCAGCGGACTCACCCGACGGTTTCCCATCGACGGGGTTACACAGCAGCTGCAGGCAGTTCTTGATGGCGGTGGAGGCGCCGGCGGAGAGGCACACGTCCTGCCACCGGCTGGGGTGGCCGTCCCGCCGCGCGATGTACTCCGCCACGTGCTGCCGGATCATGTCTACGCCGTGCGACGACGAGTACGCACCCACAGAGCCGCCGCTGTGGAGGTGATGACATGATATTAAGGCTGGTATAAATAGTCAGTATACTCAAGATGCATCTCGGTCTCAAGACACGGTTCAGGCTCTGTGATTGGTTGGCTGTCAATATTTGGACCAATCATAGAGCCGAACAAAGATGCATCTTGAGTACTGACTATTTATACCGGCCTAAGTTAGTTAGGTTTCATTCCGTGCCCCCGCCAAGACGAGCTTGGCTTGGCTGTTTCGTTACTTACTTAATACTTTAGACCAGAAACTAAATATATAGGCAGCGAAAAGGCGAAGCCATACATTTACTGATATGTAGAATTTGGTGAAGTTAGGGTCGTTAGAATTAGGCCGCGTAGATTCAAAATCTTGGCTCTACATAGATTCAGAATCTTGGCTCTACACGAGATCTTATATCTTTTGCCTGGTTACCACATGGTTTGTCCTATGGCATGGCAACATTTTACATCAAATGTTTTTGGTGGGATTTGTTATTTTCAACTATGGCCAAAATGTGAGATACTTAAAGATTTTTATGAAGAAAGGCAAGCTACGCCTTGCGTGTTAAGCGATAACGTTGTTTTTAGTTTTTACAGCTGTATATTCGAATGTTTATTTTAGTGACGCCCAACATGCTGCTCGTTTGCAGCAGTTATAAACAATAATATTAATAGGTGTTAAACCTATTTCTATAGACTTAAACAGCAGACATTGCGTCATATTCTGTTGTATATCGGTACTATACCTAATAGCGGTATACCAAAGCAGATAGGAAAAAGTTTAAAGACAAGAAGAAGTTGTTAAAGAAGACAAGAAATTGTTTTCAAGTATCTCTGTTTAGGGGGGGTATTAGATTATCATTTATATTGGATCCTAGATCATTGAGTCATTTATATTGGATAATGTAATATAGATAAATGATTCATTTCTTCCTTGATCATAGATTTTTGACGTTTACCGAGAGATCGGATCCAATACGGTCATAGAAATTGGTGTTGCCAGTTATTTAATATGAAAAAAGAGTTTTTAATTTCTTGATCGTTAATATGTTTCAAATAATGAAATGTAATTATTTTTCTAATTATATACTTGAATAATCTTGCTGAAATAACATAAAACAAGCCATATTAAAATGCCGATGTCTTTTGACAAATCGAATTCTCTGAGATCTAGTAACACCGATGTCAATACCTGTCAGCGTTAACGCTCCCCATTGGCTATTGAAACCACATATGACGTAAAATAGGATCAATGATAAATGATAATGTAATATGCAGATATGATCAAATGATAATTTTTATTGGATCCTATATATGATCCTATAAATGATCCAATATAAATGATAATGTAATACCCCCTAGGACAATGCAGGTTGACTACTTAATTTACTGGCTTTTCCAACTTTGATAACCACGGGTTAAATAAGCATGTTCTTTGATTGCACACATCTAATTAGACATTAGTGCTTAATATTAGTCAGGTATGATTTAGTCAGGTATGCTGTTTTCAAAGAAAACAATACCGTCACCAAAATAATTGTGGGAGTATAACAACAAAACATACAGACCGAGTCACGCTGAATCATTATGCTAATGACCGGCGATAAACAGCCAGTTTGTAATGGAACAATTAACTCTGAAGTCTGCTTATTAACCTTAATAATAACAATTGCTATGAATAATTACAAACAATTTTATTCTTAGAAGCCTATGTAAACCAGACCGCGGATTTTAATAAAAATTGTGTTATGACTTAAAATCATAAATTATTTAAAAACAAAACTGTGTATTGTTTTAAAACAAAACTGATGTTTTTTGGCTTTGATGTTGTGTTCTCTGAGTGAAGTCAAAGTTTGGCTTCAGACGAACATTGATTTCACTTAGTTACCTATTTCGACTTTAAATGTGTAGCCGACAAACAGCGCACCACTAAATTTCTAAGATCAACCTGACACAACTTCTGAAATAACGACAGTGGGCTTCGGCCTGATCGAGAATCTCGCTCGGTCGGAAGATATTCCCTTCTGGCTATACATCTAATCTAATATCTAATATTGTGTTTTAACAAGTCACATCAACAAGCCGCAGCGCAAGGCAAGGACGCAGGCAAGCACCAGACAAAATGTTCTGGTAGTGACCAGAACATACCAGGACACCATAACTACATAAGCAACTCACCCCAGACCGCCCATGAGGTCGCAGGCGCGCTGTTTCACGTCGGCGGGGAAGTCGCTGGTCTTGAGCAGCTCGGGGAGGATGGTGCACGCCAGTACCTACAATAGTTATGTGGTATTATTATCACTGTGGAGAAGTATTAATGGTGGAGGTGTAAGTTTCTTCATTTTTTAGTTAATTTCAACTTTGTCTGATAAATTGCAATGGGATTTGCTACGAAAGCCGAAGGGTTTTCGTAGTTTTGGTTATGCAGTTGCCTGTTGGCCTTGATCATAATTCATAGAAGTATGATCTCAGTACGCCTAGCACACCTGCCGGAGGGGACATTTTGTCGCGGGAATTAAGAAACATATATTTTTTAAATTAAATAAGGGGGCAAACACGCAAACGGGTCACATCAGGTGACCAAAACGGTCCATGGGCGACGGTAGTTGCTTTCTATCAAGAAAGCAACTACCGTCGCCCATGGACACTCGCAACATCAGAAGAGCTGCAGGTGCGTTGCCGGCCTTTTAAGAGGGAACACGCTCTTTTCTTAAAGGTTTGTAGGTCGTATAGGTCCGGAAATACTGCTGGTGACAGTTCATTCCAGAGTTTTACAGTGCGCGGCAGAACGTTACGCGAAAAACGCACTGTGGAGGACTGCCACTCATCAAGGTGTTGAGGATGGTATATTTTTCGCGTGGGACGATGGCGAAAAGTTGCAGGTGGTATGATTCCGAACAATTCCTCAGAGCACTCCCCGTGATACAACCGATAGAGGATGCAGAGTAAAGCCACATCTCGGCGAAATTCTAAGAGGTCCAAGCTGTTTGAAACACTATGGCAGTCAACAATTCGAGCGGCCCTTCGTTGGATACGATCCAGAGGGAGCAGTTGGTATTATATAATGGCCCCACTAAGAGCTCCTCATAGGGCTGATGCGATAAAAAATGACAAATACGGATTACGGGTGTTACCTGTCTGATAAAGGTGATGGGCACTTGTCCCATGGCGTGCGCATCTCCGATGTTGGCCTTGATCACCCGCTTGAACGGCTTCTTGGCGCCCTGCAGACAGAACACATGGTTAGTTTCCTAGTAGAGAATATCTACCTCAAAAGGAATACTACCCAAAAATACCGGAAGCCTCTCTGAAATTACTAGACAAGTCCCATGAGGAATGTAAAGCAGTGCCTAAAGCGATCAATCATAATACAATTACAACAGATTTACGACTGGACCATTCTGATCATTCTATGAAAGTCCTTCGGGAGTATTTATCCAATTTGTGTAGACTAGCGAACCGCCCCGGCGTCGCACGGGTATAAAATATATAGCCACTGAAAAAATGATTAAAATCGATAGCCTATCACGATCCTTTATGTGGTCTACTTCTTATCTGTGCCAAATAACATGAAATTGCTCCAGTAGTTCGCGAGATCGGAGATAAACCCCGTTTTTTTCACATTCTCCTATTAGGGGGGTATTACATTATCAAATAATCATTTTTGATTGGATCCTATAATATATGATCGTATAAATGATCCAATATAAATGATAATGTTTTACCCCCCTTAGTCTTAGCGTGATAAAATATAGCCTATGCCCTATAGCCTTCCTCAATAAATGGGCTATCTAAGACGGAAAGAATTTTTCAAATCGGACCAGTAGTTCCTGAGATTAGCGCGTTCAAAATAGCCCTTTCAAATAATTTCCCCCGTTTTTTCCACATTTTCCTCTATTTCTTCGCTTCTATTAATCTTAGCGTGATAAAATATAGCCTATAACCTTCCTCGATAAATGGGCTATCTAACACTGAAAGAATCATCAGAATCCGTTGCGTAGTTTTGAAGATTAAAGGGAACAAAGGGACATGAGGGAAAAAAAAGTGACTGTTTTATAATAAGTATAGATATAGATATGTAATATGTATACTTAATATTATATAGGTATGTATGTATTCTATCTGTAAGGGGGGTATTAGATTATCATTTATATTGGATTCTAGATCATTGAGTTATTTATATTGGATAATGTAATATAGTTAAATGATTCATTTCTTCCTTGATCATAGATTTTTGACGCTTGCTGAGAGATTGGATCCAATATGGTCATAGAAATTGGTGTTGCCAGTTATTTAATATAAAATAGAGTTTTTAATTTCTTGATCGTTAATATGTTTCAAATAATGTAATGTAATTATTTTTCTTATTATATACTTGAATAATCTTGCTGAAATAACATAAAACAAGCCATATTAAAAATGACGATGTCTTTTGACAAATCGAATTCTCTGAGATCTAGTAACACTGATGTCAATACCTGCGGGGCTAAAATGGTCAAATTTAGCAATTCCTCTCAATCAATTCAGCAAATGAATTGTCAAAACTGTCAAACTGACAAATGTCAAATCAGTACAAAAATACAGAAATGAATTGCAAGCAGAGCTGCATTTTGCGATTTTAGAAAAATGAATCTTATTATGATTCATATCATGATTCTTCAAAGCGACCATTTTAGCCCCACTGTCAGCGTTAGCGCTCCCCATTGGCTATTGAAACCACATATGACGTAAAATAGGATCAACGTTATATGATAATGTAATATGCAGATATGATCAAATGATCATTTTTATTGGATCCTATATAGTGATAAGAAAAACGACTTCAGTAACACAGTTCAGTAACACAGTTTATTAATTATTAGTTACACAGGTAGTACAAGTACATCAATAGACACAGATACCAGTTTTGTTACAAGTTCAGCTTCTTCGATAGCTTAGCAGTGGAATGAATCCCCCTAATATCACTAGGCTTTTTATACCCAATAGCCATTATACAATTCAACAACTATTTTCGTACAATTAATGACAAAGTATGCATTAAAAACTAGTACAATTTGTAGTAGTATTTGTGATACTAATTTTGCAACACATTTCACTAAAGGACAGAGTCTAAATCTAACAATATCGTTATAAAAAGTTATTCAGTTATTTTGAGTAGCATAATTATTATTAATTAATTTCTAGAATCTTCTACGGAAGTAACCTTCCGTAGAAGTAGTTTTATTAAATACAATATTATAAATTATAAAACAGGCCTTATCATTACATAATAAATTAAACAGAATTATTAACAATCTTACTTTAATTAAATCATTCAGTTTCAATAAGATTATTTACCTTTCGTTACAGTGATAGTCGTAAATACAGTGTTTAAAATTCTACAACTATTTAATTCGTAACCTAGGAGATTTTTAACAATTATCTTTATTCTAATATACCAATAAAATCATGGAATTGAATATACAAATCAATATATTACAGATCAGTTTTGACTCCGGCCATAGACAACGCTATTCGTTAAGGGTTAGCACGTTGAATTTGGTTTCTTTAGATCGCGTATGGTCTGTTAAAGGCTCTTATACATACAACATTGCACAATATTGTTTTAACTGGCAACTTTAACGTAACAAAATTATAACATTCGGCCATCCTACTCATGTGTCGCCTCCTGGCGTCACAACATACACTTAATCTCACGTACTGTCAGTGTCGGAACTTGACTCATCGGTTTCGTGCAACTCTAATGTTCTAATATGTATCCACGGGCGAATTCTATCAGCAGCTATTACAGTTGCATATGGTTTACCTTTTTTACTAAAGCCAGGCACATCAGTTATCCTATAGCGATCATTCCCTAATACTTCCGTTATCTTATACGGGCCAATGAATTTAGACATAAGTTTCGTACTTTTGCTGTTGTTGTCAAAATTGTTACGAGATATTTTAACCAAATCACCTACTGAATACTGAGTTGCTGGAATTCGATTTTTGTCATGTCTCAGTTTTTGATTATTTTGATCTTTTTCTATATTTGTGGAAATTTCATTTCTAGTTTCCTGCACGTTATTTAAAGTTTCCTGTAATCCATTACATAATTTATTTGATAGAATATCGCGAAGTTTAATTCCGAACATTGCCTCGGTAGCAGTTTTTTTTGTGGTGGCGTTAACAGTATTATTGATGCCCCACTGTATTTTGCCTAGAAATCTATCCCAGTCGTTTTCATGACCTAACGAATTTTGAGCTGCTAACGAGTTTAAAATTGTTTGATTAAATCTTTCTGCTTGTCCATTAGCTCTGGGACAAGCGACTGCATTAAGTACGTGTTTTATACCATGAGATATGCAAAAATTTTGAAAGGCGGCTGATGTAAAACTAGTACCACGATCGGAAATAATTCTGGCTGGAATACCAAAATCATAAAATATCTTTTCTAAGACTGTAATAGTAGTTATAGTTTTTAAATCTTTTACAGCTCTAACAAATACATATTTGGTGAACCCATCTACTACAGTAAGAATGTGAGTATTACCGTTTCTACTTCTTACGAACGGTCCAAGGTGGTCGATATGAATAGTATGAAATGGGACTGGAACTTTTTCGATAGGATAAATATAACCCGCTTTCTGTTTGGACACATTATCTTTATTATATGCGCACTCTAAACAGGCTTCAACATATTTTTTTACAAATTTCCTGAGTTTTGGAAACCAATAAGAATGTTGTATTCTTTCAAGTGTTTTAGAGTAACCAAAATGGCCTATTTCATCATGATTAGCTCTACAAATTTGCCACCGGGCGTTTTTAGGGACGACTAAACACAATTTATCGTTAATTTTCTTATAAACTGTATGATCTTTAACAACATAATTTTGACGAATGTCTCTACATTCCGGATCATCGCTTGGCTTAAGAATTTTATATATTCTAGATATTTCAGGATCTGCTAGTTGTAAGGATAAAAGCCAATTATCTTTTTCTATTGTATACACGACTACTGATGACTCATCATCTTGTTCCGAGGGTAGCTTGGTGTTTCTGCTCAACGCATCAACGTGTGACATTTGTACACCGGGTCGGTAATTAATTTCAAATGAATATTCCGATATTTGTAGCCACCACCTGGCTATTCTCGGAACAAGATCTCTTTTGGTCAAAGTGGTTCGAAGGGCTGCGCAATCAGTAAATACCTTAAAATGAGTTCCTAAGAGATACACACGAAATTTTTTTAAAGAGCAGACTACTGCGAGAGTCTCTAATTCGTAAGAATGAAGATACTTTTCTTCCGAAGTCGTCTGTCGACTAAAGTAAGCAACGGGTTTTAATACTCTAACATCACTCTGCCATTGCATTAGAATACCCCCAATACCCATCGCACTGGCGTCAGTATGAACTTCAGTTTCAAGCTTTGGATCATAAAGAGCCAAGATAGGTCGAGCTACTAAACTATCTCTCAAAAGTTGAAATGCTCGGTTTTCAATGTCTGACCAACGCCAAGACGAGTCTTTTCGTAATAGTGACGTTAGAGGTTTAGCTATTTCCCCATAACCTTTAATAAATTTTCTAAAGTAGCCAGTTAAACCGAGGAATTGGCGAATCTCATGTACGTTGCTAGGAGTTGGAAATTCTTTAACTGCCAATAGTTTTGTTTCTCCGGGCTTGATACCCTCTGAAGAGATTTCGTACCCCAAGTAACTTACGTTGTTATCAAAAAATCTACATTTGGCTAATTTTAGAGTTAGTCCGTATTGTCTTAAAATACTTAAAATATCTTCTAAACGGCTAAACATCTCCTCTTTATTTCTAGAGGGAATTAAGATGTCATCCAAATAAGCTAAGGCATATTCAAATCGTCTATTACCAAGGATTTTATTAATCATTCTTTGAAATGTGGCAGGTGCGTTCGCTAATCCAAAGGGCATTCTTTTAAATTCGTAGTGTCCATCCGGAGTTACGAATCCGGTGAGGTGACAACTATCCTTGGACATGGGTATCTGGTAATATCCGGATGCAAGATCAAGAGTAGTGAAATATCTACTGCCGCTAAGATTTGAAATTTGATCATCAATAAGTGGTAACGGGAAACGATCTTTTAAAGTTTTACTATTCAATGCGCGAAAATCTACACAGAGACGATTTTCCCCTGTCTTTTTCTTTACCATTAAAATCGGACTTGCGTAATCGGACTTAGATTCTTGAATTATGTCATTCTGGAGTAAATCATTAATAGTCTCGCGAACCTGTTCACGTTCGAAATGCGATAATCTATACGGACGGTAAACAATTGGTTTATTATCCGTTATCTCAATGTTCATTTCTACATTAGTAGCACAACCTAACTCATTCAAACAAGTGGCGAAACAATCACGGTAACTTTGTAATAATGAATATAATTTATCAAATTGTTTATCGTCCAGATCTGATCCCACATTAATATCTTCCTTGTTAAGAGGTTTAAGAGATTGGTGGTCAGGTCTTATTAGATTTACTTCACAAATTTTAGGATCACTAAACGGTATAGCCCTAGCTATCAAAGTTTTTGGTTCTAACTTTAATTTAAGTGGAGAAAAGTTTGTCACTACGACCTGACCCTTCCCTTCATGCATATCGTAAATTCCGTGTAGTAATCTAAATTCCTTATCTGAGGTAGAAACAATATATCCACTAATGTATAAATTACCTGTAAAACTTTGGTCTGAATAAACGGAAACAATGCTGGTTGTTATTACTTCAGTGAAATTACTTACATACAGGTTCATGGTACCCTTGGAATATTCATTTGTGTCAAAATTGGGGCTCTTATAAAATGTTAATTCGTATTTATCTTTGAGAACAGTAATAAAAGGAAGTTCCGTAAAGTTCTGACCTATTATTAATGACGTTGGCATGTGAATATCATCCACTATTAATATATCGATATTTGATTCAATATCGTCGAGGCGTATAATAACATTTGATTTGTATATCGGTGTAACTATAGATTGTCCGAAACCTCTTATTACGGGGATATCATCGAAATTTTTATTTAGATTTAACTGTTGAGCGTCAGATTTTTTTAGTAAAGTGCACTGACTGCCAAAATCAATATAAGCATTTAAACATTTACCATTTAATTGTACCAATTTAAAGTATTTGGCATTACTCTTATCGTTGTTTTGGATTATCATTGTTCGCTTCTCGCCTGTAATATTCCCCGAACCGGATTTAAAATTTGATACAAAGGGTTCCAAATTACAAGAATCGTTATTATGGCCTATCCTGTTACATTTCTTACATTTTATTAACGGTTTTGGACACTTGTGGTAAGGGTGACCCCTCTGGCGGCAATTGTAACAATTGATTGATGAAGTGTTATTTTCATTATAATTTAGTTTTGCAGTAAAACGCTCACGAGGTATTCTAATATTTAAGGATTGGTTTCTTTGTGATGACAAAAAGTGGAGTAAATCCTCAGGTTCAGAGCAATTTAAAATCTGTGCCCCATTCCGGACAGATCGATCGCTAATACCGTGTACAATACAGTCAACAGCCTTTTTGCCTATTATTTCGCATCTAGTGAGTAAAGTTAATTTGTCGTAAAAATATTCCCTAAGACTTTCTTCTGTGCGGGAGGTTCTAGCTAACATCTCTTCCAAGAGACGACCGTAATTATCTTCACTGGGGAAAGCCTTTTTCAATTTTATTTGCCACTCATGCCAACTATAAACTACGGTTGGCAGAGCCTCAAACCAACGTTTCGCAAGACCGGATAGCTTTTGAAGCGAAAAGTGAATGATCTGCCTTTCATCCCAATCGTATATAGTTGCACATTCATTAACTTTTCTAATCCAACAGTCAATTGTTTGAGCCCTACTTGATGGGTTAAATTCTGGTACGACATTATTATAATTACTGTTATAAGAAGTTTTAGATGAATCTTTTGATACATGCTTTACAAGTTTCAAGATATCCTTAGAAGAAAATTTTGTCTTACGCATCTTCTTAGGCATGTCATTATCAGATGAACTTGACGACGACGATGCACTTTTCTGTCTCGCCTTGCGGTGCTTTTGACTCCGACGGGGTCGCCTGGGTGGCGTACCAGGTGGAGTACCAACATCATCCTCGCTTTTGTTCATGACCTGAAATTATTTATCCATCCTTGTGATCCATATTCCATATCCGACGAGCTATGCGAAAATTTTCATAGCACGCCCCCTAGTAACCGACGACCCCGTTACCAAGCTTAGTAACGTGGACCGCCCCCTAAAAACCGACGATCACGTAACAAAACTTAGTTACGCGGACCGCCCCCTAATAACCGACGACCCCGTCACCAAGCTTAGCAACGTGGGCCGCCCCCTAAAAACCGACGACCGTGTAACCAAGCTTAGTTACGCGGACCGCCCCCTAATAACCGACGACCCCGTTACCAAGCTTAATAACGTGGACCGCCCCCTAAAAACCGACGGCTTATGTCACATATCTAACAAGAAGCTACAGTATTGAAATATCCATAGAGTATCCATTACAATCCAAGTATCCATTATTTCAGATCATTTAATCCATCAGTATTCATAAGCAACCATGAATTCATCCATCCGTTGTCAAAGATTTATATGCAAAAATTCCATAGTAACTATCAATTAAAATTATAAATATTATCCATCAGTAGGTAAACAAATATTGCAAGACTTTCAGTTATTATCAACATATCCAAATTAGTAACCATACGATATTCGTCAGAACTCAGACAACAAGTATTCAGAGTACCTATTATACGTTTGTAATATCCATTAAAAAAAAAAATGTACGTAACATCCGTAAAACACAGAAGACCGATAAACAAAATCAGTTCAAGAGAAGTAATTTTTATTTATGGTTTAAGATCCATAATCCATATACCTAATAACAAAACGTGGCACTAAACTGTGCCCTATCTCATATCTTAAAAAAAAAAACTACATATTTTTAAACCATCCATCGTAAACAAAAATTATTTAGATCAATTATAAATTCATACTAGTACGTATTTATGCGATCCTATCAAATATCACCTATTATTAAATAACATCATCTAACAGTAAGCCCGAGTATTAATGTGTACGCTAATCAATCAAGTCGTTCAAGTAAAAACAT
Source organism: Polyommatus icarus (assembly GCA_937595015.1). Taxonomy (NCBI): domain Eukaryota; kingdom Metazoa; phylum Arthropoda; class Insecta; order Lepidoptera; family Lycaenidae; genus Polyommatus; species Polyommatus icarus. The sequence goes on along the minus strand of OW569336.1, from coordinate 18,604,891 downwards.
CGTCAGCGATGGCGTCATAGAGCCATCTACTGATGACGTATAATTAATAATATAACCGATCGCCGATTCTTGGAAATCTATTGTTCTTGCGGCCACATGTGGCCGCTTGGGAGTTGAAGCGTACGAAAAATAAAATGATTTCGCTGTTCAACTATCGTGCATAAAATATTATATATATTTTGATATTATAATTTCTATTCGGTTGTATTATCTCGAAAAATAAATAAGGTAGTTACTGTTAAAGTTATGAACTATATCTCAGAAACTGATTTTATCCAAAAGAAACCCAAGATAAAATTAATTAACTGTTAAACTGTTACACATTAAACAATATTTTGATTTTATAACCTCCATTTTTTTTTTTTTTTTTTACCGATTAATGTACTGTAATCAAAATAATATATTCGTTCAAACTTATCAACGTCGGTGATATAGCGCTATCTAGTATTAAAGTTACGAAACCCAAGATAAAATTAATTCACTGTTAAACTGTCACACATAAAACAATATTTTGATTTTATAACCTTCATTTTGTTTTTACCGAATAATGTACTGTAATCAAAATATATTCCTTCAAACTTATCAACGTCGGTGATATAGCGCTATCTAGTATTAAAGTTATGAACTATATCTCACAAACTGATTTTGTCCAAACAAAACCCAAGATAAAATTAATTCACTGGTAAATTATTGTCACACATATTTTGATTTTATAATCTCCATATTTTTTTATTGTATAATCCCGAGAACTAAATAATGTACTGTAGTGAAATATTTATTTAAGTATAAACGACAGTGTAGTAGCGTTATCTAGTGTTAAAGTTACGAACTATATATAATTAGTTACAAACTGATTTTACGAGAATAACACCAAAAAATATGGGTGAAATAAAATAGGATAAATTACTTATACAATATTCAAAATAATATTTACCTTGTGGGTCTATCTCCGCTTCTGACTTGATAAGAAAAACGACTTCAGTAACACAGTTCAGTAACACAGTTTATTAATTATTAGTTACACAGGTAGTACAAGTACATCAATAGACACAGATACCAGTTTTGTTACAAGTTCAGCTTCTTCGATAGCTTAGCAGTGGAATGAATCCCCCTAATATCACTAGGCTTTTTATACCCAATAGCCATTATACAATTCAACAACTATTTTCGTACAATTAATGACAAAGTATGCATTAAAAACTAGTACAATTTGTAGTAGTATTTGTGATACTAATTTTGCAACACATTTCACTAAAGGACAGAGTCTAAATCTAACAATATCGTTATAAAAAGTTATTCAGTTATTTTGAGTAGCATAATTATTATTAATTAATTTCTAGAATCTTCTACGGAAGTAACCTTCCGTAGAAGTAGTTTTATTAAATACAATATTATAAATTATAAAACAGGCCTTATCATTACATAATAAATTAAACAGAATTATTAACAATCTTACTTTAATTAAATCATTCAGTTTCAATAAGATTATTTACCTTTCGTTACAGTGATAGTCGTAAATACAGTGTTTAAAATTCTACAACTATTTAATTCGTAACCTAGGAGATTTTTAACAATTATCTTTATTCTAATATACCAATAAAATCATGGAATTGAATATACAAATCAATATATTACAGATCAGTTTTGACTCCGGCCATAGACAACGCTATTCGTTAAGGGTTAGCACGTTGAATTTGGTTTCTTTAGATCGCGTATGGTCTGTTAAAGGCTCTTATACATACAACATTGCACAATATTGTTTTAACTGGCAACTTTAACGTAACAAAATTATAACAATAGTATATACGATCCTATAAATGATCCAATATAAATGATAATGTTATTACATTATCATTTATATTGGATCATCACCCCCCTAAGTCTTATAGGTGTTTTTGTCATGCCTATAGACCTATAGCCAGACGTATATAAACTCTTTGCCATGCCAAGTAAAACCCAATACTCACGACATGTGACCCAACATGTGGCACTAGTCTCTCACATGGTTTTCATTTTGTGCCTACACAATTGCATTTCCTTCAACGGTTCCCATAATGATATTTGGCATATGCCCAGATATTTTACGTTATGATAACAGAGATATCGGAAACGTAGTCTACGTGACGTAGACCACGTGGGGAGATTGATACCTGGCAGGTGTGTCTAATAGGACAGTGGTAAATTGGTATAATGCAGTAACTGGCTAACTGCACTCATATACAAGTACATAATATGGCATAGCTGACATTGATACAGCAGCACTGGATTTCAGTATTCGGTTGAATCAACACTGTAGTAATTTAAATATGTATCTAAGTTATATGTTTGGTTCACAAAGAGAGTAAGTATATTGGGGGACTGATATTTATGAAAAAACATTGTTATAATAATTATTCAAGACAATAAAGATTTTGTATTTGTATATTGAAATATATTAGTATTTATTATTTGTTCGGTGACGGCCATGCTATTACAAGTATGTAATGGTCCTGTCCTCCATCAATCGTGTAACTGAATCCGACCATAACAGCAGCTATTAGCCTCTGTTGCCCTAGTATATCGACTCAATATATTAACTTCCCGTTGTTCCCAACGGCAGCCGCCATGGGCAGTATAATTTTTATCAACTTCGCGACTACATTTTGCCAAGAAGGAGTAAACGCTGATAGAAGTTGCAACAGTACACAGACATCGTTTTAGGGTTAAGTACCCAAAGGGTAAAAACGGAACCCTATTACTGAGACTTCGATGTCTGTCCGTCTGTCTGTACGTCTGTCTGTCTCCAGGCTGTAACTCAAAAACGGTAATAGCTAGAGAGTTGAAATTTTCACAGATTGTGTATATGTGTTGCCGCTATAACAACAAATACTAAAAACAAAATAAAATTAATATTTAGTGGGGGCTCCCATACAACAAAAGTGATTTTTTTAGCCTTTTTGGCTCTATATCAATAATGGCAACAGTTAGGTACTTGATTTATAACGCCGCATAACAATTGAAAATCTATTGTGTCTGTGATTCCCACGATCGAGGTATTTCACTTGATCACTTGTAATCTTAATAAAACACAATGAAAATTGGACCTAGCTTTGTTCAAGGTGACCTAGGACAAATGAGTTATCAGTAAGTAGGTATAAACTAAGGTATTACTACCAAAGGTCACATGACTTGTGTCGTGTGAAACCTGCTTTAGCAAACTATATTTCAAAATCAAATATTTGCAAGTAACTTCCACTATCTATGATCATTTAACAATATTTAGAAATGGCCTTGGACTATGAAGTTTAGTATAGGAACAATTTTCTCAATCATAGCAGCTCTTTCTTTATTGAAAGGAATTTCTTAGTTTAAAACTTCTACATTATTAAAAGAAAGGTTGGCCAGATATAATATTTAAAAATTTTGCAGAATGCTGAACAGAAAACACCAAAGTTATATGTAATCAATGTTACATACATATGATGTATTATAAAACTATTTAGAATGGAAGCGTTTATTGATAATAATCATGTTTGTTATTCAAGACTTGTCAATTGATAACGTAACAACACTACAGCTGTACATCGGTAGCATAGAGGCCCACTCTCATGTTGACCTTAAGATAATAATATGAGAACTGTGTTACTATCAGAGTTCTATGGACTAATGACGCTCATTACTATAATATTGATACTACATATTGATTTTACTTCCTTATAGTAATCAACAATACACATATAATAAATGCAATCTGCTTTTGTGCTATGTTTGCCGCTAGCTAGAAGGAACAAGCATTTTATGGACCACTAATGTGAACAGTTTGTATAGTGTAATTTATAAACAAAGTAAATTGCAACTTGCAGCAAAACCTTCTAATATTAACTCTTTGAAATTATATTTTTCAGTGTGGTTTGTAATATAATAGACGGACTAAAATTACAGACCCATAAACCTAGATTCCGAGATTGAAATAATCTCAGAATCTAGGTTTAGTCGCTAAAATGAAGTCAAACAAGCAATATATATAACAACCAATCAATACACTACAGAAATGGTTCTTCTAAAGACTAGACAAAGTGGCAGACATAATCTACACTCATTTATATTGTAAGGACAAAATGCATTTCCACAAAGGTCATTATTTAAAACTACATATTTAATATATTCAAAATGTTAGAAAACAATACTGAGATAACTCCTAAGTAAGATAATAAGAAACATATTACTTTCCTGTGCATTTACAATTTATTGAGTTGTGATAATGATTCAAGCAATAACCTCCTCGTTTTTGGAAGTCGGTTAAAAATGCATGAGTCACGAGTATGTTACACATTATATATTCAACTAGTCTGTGTAGTAACAGTATCGATTGCAACATGTTGGCCAATTGTCCAGCGAGTTACCACATAGGTGACCCAACACAAAACTGGCGTAACAAAATGTAGTGCATATTATTTACTTTGGCAATGATTTTAATAAATAAAATATTAAGTTCCTAATGTAGGAAACATATCAAAAGTAAATATGTAGCTTGAAGCCAATATAAAAGGACATTTAAAATTGTTTCTCAAGGCTTACTTAAGATAAAAGGATCTTTTTGACTAAGTGAGTTACAAAAGTTTCTAAGGAATTTTGACTTTTTGGTAACTTGGGCCTTTGATGTATGATTATGTTATCCTGTAATATACTGTAATAGCCAAGATTACATAGGAATTTTTATGTAATACAAAAATGAGTTTATTTTTATTACAATAATCTTGATAACAGATTATCTAATCTAATTTATATCCCTATAAGACTCACATGAAAGTGCAAACACTGTCAAAGTCTTGATTAGATAATTTGATAGCAAAACCACTTGTCATGACAGAGGTTTTTTAATATTATAGCCATAGATAGTTAAAACATTTTGCATGGTGTGGATAAGATATTTAACTATGCACATTACAACATTGAATAGAAGTTTTAGCATTTTGTCAAATATTTGTAACAATTTATAATCCTTCAAGCCCCGTAAGGCCCATATGGGCCGCAACAACAAAAGATTTCCTGGAATTGGTGATCGACGGATTATTGATAAGAAATTTCATCTTAAGATCTACAATTACATACTAAGTATACAAATATTTCCATAAGTAGTCTATGAATTATTATATTTTTTTTTTATTCTTCAATAGGGCATAATATAAGCTTGATTATAATAATTATAGCTTTTACTTTTAAAAGTACATTACTTGGTGAACTTTACTTATTTGTTACTCCATCAGGTTACAGCAAAATGTTAGACATACTTGAATGCATTTCCTAACCTAGCAAGCATAAGAAAATACTGCATTCTATTAAGAACTACAAAAGGTAAGTCCATATAAAATTGCTCCTACATTATTCTTAATAAATACCTAATTATGCAAGAATTATAACATTATTATGGTACTGTCAACTTTTTATTGAATAGAAATCTGAAGTTCAAGGTCAATCAGGACTTGCAATACAAATTAATACACTGAGTAGAGTGTTGACTATTGTACGTCTTGTGAAGCTGAATATAATACTTTATAGAATAATAGCCGCAACTAGTTAGTAAACTGTTGACAGGAAGTTTGTTTTGGCTTCATAACTGAGCATAGACGCCGACACTAAATTGCGACGAAGTTACGCGTTAAATCGCGAATATATCGACGGCGATCGATCGTAAATATCGTAAGTTGTAAAGTTACCTTTTCCAACTCCTTCTCGATTTCGGCGGCGCGGATCACGAGCGGGCCGCGCACGGCGTACTCCAGCTTGATGAAGTTGGGGTTCATGTTCTCGAGGCTCACGGCGCGGGACGCCATGGTTCGGTGCTTCACTAGGTTCGTCCTCGCCGCCAAATATGCCACGTCCGCGTCGCTCCTCGCCGCACCGCCGCTCAGAACGCGACTGCCGCTCGCCACCGTGCGGCTTATCAACATCGTAATCGGTGACACTGCTGACATTATCGCCGAATCGATGACACTCCTCTTAAACGTCACTTTATTACCCCGCACACCCGCTAAACACCTTGTAAACAATAAAAAGGTTATATTTTTAGAAGATTTTTTTGAGTAAATTGTTGTAATTAACTTTGTAAAGTAATAATGAGTAATTGAACAGCTGATTAGCAAAAATCAATATTTACGTTCGAGATGACAGCCGCTCGATTCGGATTCAATTATTATAATGAATGAATAATCAGCGGAAGATATTATTAGCGCATATGATTGCTGTGACTTATGCCCGTTTATCTGATAACTGGTTACACAATTAGTTCAACACAACACAAATTATATAACGTAGGAAAACAACATGGGGCATGTATTGTTATTCGTCTTTACTCTTTGTAGTTTGTTTAGCAGATTTACTGGTGTATTAGTATTATAATTTTTACAAAAAAATCTTAATTAAGTTGCGATTTATTTTGTTACAAAACATGTGAGTTTAGTTATAAAGAAACAAAGATTACCGAACTATTTTATAATTTTCAATTTTGGTGACAGATTGTTATTTTATTTACGTCACTGTCTTGTCACTTGTGTCAAGTTGTGTCAAATGTCTTTGGGACTTTGTCAAATTATTTTTTTATTATTACAGGGAGCTGCGAGAACTGGGAGAACGTCCACGGAAAAAAAGTGTTTTAGAGACAGACACGTGAGACACGACGTGGTGACCCGTGACGTCTGACGGGTAAATATTGTATTTGTAATACGGTGGTCTGTGACGCGAGTCGCGACTTATCGTTTTGCGTCACGGACCAATAATATGACGACAATGGGTTGTTTTCTTTTTTGAATCTCCACCAGACGGCGCGACGGTAGACACTTCTAGATTTTCTATTGGTTCCCCACCGGATCTGAAATTATCTGCAGGTTGGCATCACTGACTACATATTGGTTGTGTTTCTAAAAAATATCAGTGTACTGTCAAGTATGACATTTAAAATTAAAAACCTTAAACCTAAGCGATCATTGGCCTAAGCGATTGGTAATAGTTTAGGACATAAAGGTAATATACCTATCGGAATAGAGAAACAATCCCGAGCTGTCAAGCTTAACCAAAATTTGATTTACATCTGTGTATACAATTATGTTTACGTGTGCGTGTCAGTGATGTACAAACATCTTGTAATTCGACAAAATATCGATCATGGAATAATAATTATAAGATTGTAAACAAAATAAAATGGGATAAAATAAAACTGCATAGATATATATTAAAATTGTAATTTTGAAGTAAAATGTGACTTTTCTTCAAAATGCTTGCTGCATAATAAAAATGCTTGTATGCATGAAGTTTTCTTCGGAGTCCAGTTTGGACGGTTAATGAATGTAAATGAATTTCTGGTATCCAGGTCAGCAGGAAATCTGAAAAATTGGCCAAGTGTAAGTCAGACTCGCGCATGAAGGGTGACCGGTTTGAACCGGACATTTTCTAAAACCCGACACGATACGACACGACATGACGTCATGACACGATTCGACACGACAGGTTACGTCACGTGACAATATCAGTACACGACACGACACGACTTCACTAGACCCTATTAATTTTCAATTCACTCTCAATGAGCCCTTTTATTTGATGCCCATCTTGCAGAAGTGCTTTCAACTATTCCCCTATCTTGGATGAGCAGCCATATTGGATGTAGAATGACATTACATCTGTGGAAATTTCAGAAGTCTATTACTATAGTGGTTCTTGTTATACAGCCTGGACACAGACAGACGGACGGACGGATGGACAGACAGACAGGCAACGAAGTCTTAGTAGTAGAGCGGGCTGCGGGACCCCACTACTAGGACTTTTTACCCTTTGTGTGCGGAATCTTAAAAACGATGAATTATGTATGATAGTATATTAATATACTTAAACTAATTATAAACTACGGATGAGTATGTTATCATTTCAAAATTCCTAGATAATTAGTATACTTAACTAAAAAATATTTTCATATCGATACAACTTATCGATAAATTGATGCAGCCCTAGTGTAAAATATATGAAAATTGTTTACACAAAATATCCTTAAATTGTGCACCAAGGCTAGTCAAGTTATGTTTTCCATATAATGAACCCTTTAAAGAAGTGAGTTCTCAAAATCAACACCAATAACTCGTAGGGAATTGGCAAAAATAAACTTAAAACTAGGCCCTGTCGATGTAGAATAATTCACCTGTGAAATGAATATTTGTCCGGGTTTTTTCGATGTGTGGATCCAGAATCATTCCACAAACAATTAACTATGTTTCTAGAGCAGTATTTCTAAAAACTATTCATTATTTAACTTAAAATCACAATTTTTCTGAGAGCCCAAATTGGCAACGATCGGCCCAGGGGCAGACAGACTGTCAAACAGATGAAAAAAAAGCTACGCAACCTCAAATCACGCTTCTCTTTCTACCTCGCAGTGTTACTGATCGTGACATCTCGCTTGCTCAGGCCTTTGTTTCTCTATTCCGATAGGTATATTAACTTTATGGTTTAGGAACATACTGTTAAAATTAAAACTTGTCAAACTGAAAACTGACAATCATTGCTGACAACAACGGCTAAAACCAAGCATCAATAGATAGACTTGACATGGGCGTACACCCGTAAGGGATGGATATAAAGTGCCAACTTTTTCTGGTGTTACCAGACTATACAAATTTTATTTATTTTCCCCACACCAAATCATTTTTTATCATTTTTTCAGATGGCAAAAACGCTATTACATATTACCATTACTTTTTGTATTTTTATTATTAGCAATCTTCCCGTGAGTTCATCCGCGTGAGGGGTCCATTCCACCGCGGCACACGGAGAGACTACGCACGTGCGTCAAGCTTCGCTTTGTAAGAAAATATATGTGACTGTGTCCACTGCAACCCACGGACACGCTACGCACGAATTGACTCAAGTCAAAGAAATAAATCCGTGCACGTCCACGCGTGCGCATGGCCGTGCATAGCGTGCGCCGCGGTGGAATGGAGCCGTTAATATAAATACCGCAAAAAAGTGAGAGAAAAATTAATCTTTTTAAAATAAAATTTACAATAATTGTAAATTAAACACTTGACCGTTATTTGAAGCATAATAATTGAGATAGGCACTTCCGTTTCCGCAGATTTTACCTCCTTTTCTTTCCTGAATGTTGGTAGCTCTGTCAACCTTGGCGCCATTATCGAGCAGGTAGAGGGAGAATTCCCGCTTGACTATGATCATTGGCGTCTTGTTTTCCGCACCGCACAGTCGTGCTCAAAAGCCATTACGTATATACCTCCTTATTATATAACTCCTAGTTATATAATTTATGTAAAAAGTGAAATAATTTCAGTGTTCTGTTTTACCGTTTTTCAAGTGTTGTGATAATTCACGTAAGTTATATTTTCTTACCCTTATTTTCTTGCAAAATGCAAGATGAATATTTCATTTTATTAATAACGATTTTATCGTTCGTATCGTTATTTTAATGACGAATTTAAATTTAAATACTACATTTAAATTTTAAATATTGCAATTTTCTAGATAATTTCTTGTGTTTGTGTTCTTTCCTAGGTTAAGGTAGCTATTAATAATGAATAACGAATGTGAATTTGTTAATGATTCGGTAGTGACACCAGCTAACGATTTGAAACTACCCTCTAATGCAGTTAATAAAAAGCCTTGTTCTTTTGCAAGGTCATCTAGTAGTTGTAGTTCCACATGTGATTGGAGCTCGTAATCGACTTCTACTTCACACTGCAAACGTAAATCGAGGCGCCGCTGCCACAAAAAAAAGGGGGGGCAAATACAGACAGCGCCGTGACGACCATTTAGCTAAATTAACTCAAGAGGTTAATGAACAAAAGGGTTAATTCTTTTTACGAAAACCGATCTTTTCTTCAAGGTCATGCAGATGATTGTTGCATCGACGATACTGTCAGTCGGAAATTGTATTGCGAATCAAGTGAAAATGAAACGACCGTTAGCAATTCTTTACAACCGAATCTTGTTTTTGAAAATGAAACGACCTTTAGCAATTCTTTACAACCGAATCTTGATTTTGAAAATGAAACGACCGTTAGCAATTCTATACAACCGAATCTTGATTTTGAAAATGAAACGAACGTTAGCAATTCTTGACAACCGAATCTTGTTTTTGAAATTGAAACAAAACTTAAAGAAACGTCCGTTCGGAAAACTTCTCCGGGGTTTTTTGGCTATATTAAATTATATTCAACATACTAACGAATAGTCAGAAGTTCGTTATTCTGAAGTTCAAAAATCTTATAATGATATAATCATACATTAGTTTTTGTCGATTTAGAGGTCAATGATGAGCTTAAATATTTCGATTTTCTAAAAAATCTATTTCACGTGGACAAATCATACGCGGCATTATTATATTACGTACTTAAGCAGCACGAAGCATTGCAATCTGCTCTTAAGAAATTGTTACAATGGTCACACGCTTCAAGCGTGACCCCTGAAGGTTTGAATGAAACCGTTAGGAATTGTATCACAATGTCAGATTTACTTCAATTAATTTGTGGTCATAGAGCTGAGGTTTTCAAATGAGACGCAATTATCAATTTCGTTCGCGACCCAGTTCTTGCAATCATTTTATCTAAGTAAATTCCGAGTTGCTGGTGTCACTACTCGAAAAGACTGAGGGAGCTCGCAAAACCTTTGTTGCGAATAATCAGAATAATGTTGCTACCGCTGCGCAAGCGGGTTCTAGCAGCAAGAGTTTCGACTCGCCACCCCCCGCAGGGGCAGGCTAAGAGTTGTATATCCGCGCAGGGTATGTCTATGGATGTTGTGCTAGCTCGCACATTTCCCATGCTCACTAGCGTGCGCAAGGCTGTTCTTACAATCGTCTCCCGCAGGGACAGAGAAATAATTTTGAACCACGGTCAATACCTGGCAATGCACGCAGCACGAAGTATTTTTCACTCGAGAGCTTAGCCTACTCTCGCAGGGGCAGGCTAAAAGTTATATATACCCGCGCAGGGTATATCTCATGGATGTTGTGCTAACTCGCACATTTCCCATGCTCACCAGCCTGCGCAAGGCTGTTCTTACAATCGTTCCGCGCAGGAACAAAGAAAAAATTTTTAACCGCGGTCAATGCCTGGTAATGCACGAAGTTCCTTTCACTAGAGAGGAGCTCGATTGGATAACAGAGGGAATTTCCACGGCAGAAGTACCCGTAAATGTGCCGCTTCTCTTTCGGGCCTCGGGAATGCCAAAAAAACGTAAGTACTGACAAACAAAAATTCAGAGCGGGTCAAACTTTGAAGTTTTACCGCCGTTGGCAGCGCCTAGATACTCCAGGTTATCTGTTAAAGATTGTAAAAGGGTACCGCATACCCTTTATGGAGAAACCTCCTCGGTTCATTGCAAAATTGAACCAAAACATTTTTCTACCACAGAGTCGGAGGATATGTCTCTCCAAATTCGACAAATGATACACCAGGGTGTACTAGAAGTTGCTAGCCCCTCACCAAGTTTAATTTCGACAATGTTTCTGGTTCCTAAGGTCGACGGGTCCTGCCGTCCTATTTTAAATCTTTCCACTCTACTCAATTATGTTTTTACTCGGCCATTCAAGCTCATAAATATTTAACTAATGACAGTTTTTCTGCAACCCAACGATTGGCTTTGCAAAAGATACCTGTCCCAAGTTTATTTTCACCTGGCAGTCGCTACATCGCACCGACGGTTCCTACGTTTGATATACAGGGGATAGTTGCTGCAAATTACTTGCTTAGCGTTCGGTCTCACCACTGCTCCGAAAGCTTTTGCTTCCCTGACCAATTGGGTTGCACAAACCCTCAGAGAGCAAGTCCTAGGTATCATCGTTTATTTAGATGATTATCTAATTGCTCATTAAAACAAAATCATCCTACAGGAGCATGACCACATTTTGCTTCAAAGACTTCAATATATAGGTTAGCAAATAAAAGTCTATACTTACGCCTCAACAAGACCTGATATTTCTAGGTGTTTGTTGGAACACGTTACAAAACGAAAAGCTTTTTTCAGGCGAGAAAATGTCAAAAATTCAACAAAATATTTTACCTGTCCTGAGTCCTGACAAAGGTCTGGTAGATCTAAAGACCTTGCAGAGCATCGTCGGTCTCCTGACTTCGCCAGTTTCATAGTTCCGAAGGGGAGACTACATTACCGAGCTCTCTTGTCTCTTCTCATGGACATGGAAAAGCCTGCATTTCTGAATCGCTGCTCTCTACCGAGACAAGCGTTACGTTTAGCGACGATCTTCGGTGGTGGTTGCAAAGTCATCATCTATCAATTTCCATTCATTGGAGCCCACCGTCGCACTGCTTGGCAACAGATGTATCGGACGTAGCTTAGCGTGCTCAACTCGACCACCTTTCCTTAACGGGGACAATGGACATGGTGAGCACAAGAAAATTTCATGCATTGCAATCAGAAAGAGCTTCTAGCGCTTTTTTTCTCCGAGGTCAGCACCAGACTCTCACTCGCTCGATAGTTCTTTGGCAGAGCGACAATCTAACAACTAGAACCTATATTAGCGAGTCGGGATGAGGGTCGCACCAGGTCAGATGCCCTGATGGACATAACCATTCAGATTTTTCGAGTTATTGGATCATTTCCAAATCTGTTAACTTCTTGCACGGAGAAGTTCAGAAAACTTAGTGTATCTGTGACCGGTTTATTTGCTTCCGCCGAAGCTCATGTAATGACTAATTGTGTAACTCTCGACTTGAACGATCAAGCAGCTTTATATCACGATGCCTTTTCTCAGGTTTACCCCCTAGCCTGGTTGTTTCCCCCACCTTAATTAATACCCAAAGGCCTGGCTCACCTAAATCAGGCGCCAGGAATTTATCTCCTAGTGAATCCACGCTAGGAACGAGTATTTTGGCGAGCAGATCTCAAGTCGAGTGCAATAGCAGCACCGTATATGATTCGCGATCTGGAGGAATGCCTAATCGACATTTCAACGAGGGTCCCTCTGCCAAAGATCAGGAAATGACCCTGGAAGTATAGAAATATGGGGGTGGTCGCAAAATTTCGTGAGCTGAGATGATAACCATATAAAATTATTATTGTTATTATCATGAAGACCTTCTACTCTCAAAACTTATAAAGTTGCCTAGAATGATGGTTATCGGTGTAAGTTACACAGATATGATGCTCACAAGCCGACGCCCACAGTCCTTGCAAAATTTTTACCATATCTATTTTTAATAAATATAAACTCTCTTATAACACTATTTTCTTACATAAATAGGTAATATCTACCATGTCTGATATGGATATTTCTGGCCATTTGATTTCTCGTTTTGGTAAAACTGTAGTTTAAAATATATTGCATTGAAAGAGCCTGTACAACATATTATATTCAAAAGTTATTGAAGTCTTATACTGTTGACGCAAGTAATTTATTTGCAGTCTCTAGACATACAGATATTTTGCTTTTGTTTTCGTTGGGCAGACGTGTACATGATCTTACACTTCTTACAGTGATGATAATCACATTAAAGAATTTGACTAAAACGAACAGTTCTGATTCTAGGCAATATAGCTGGAAGATTTTAACTTTTAAGCAATTCCAGTGATAACCTTGCTGTTTATTGGCTTAAATGCTGTAATCATAATCTTCATCGCTGGACTAGCGAGTAGCGAAGCTAGATGTGCCAGTTTATTAACGAATTTGCGAGGAAAACCATCTGCCGCTTTTAAAACTGTAATAGCTGGCTGGATCCAAACTAACTTGTCTGGGGCAACTGAACCACCAGGTAACGTCCACTCAGCTGTGGCTAAAAGTTGGATAGACAATGTATCCATTAATGAAATACTTTTGGGCAGTTATTGGAAATCGGTACAAAAAGTACTTTCATCTAATTCTAACGATTAAGGAATTCTTTTGTTCCTTTAGTTGATTTCATTAGGTCCATATCAAAGCTTTTATAATTTGTATTTTTGATTTGTCAGTCAGTTTTGGATGTATTTCTAAAAGGAAATACTAATAATTTTATTTTATATTGTTATATTTTCTTTTCACATTGGCGTCTAACAACATTTTGTCACATTGGCGTCCATCATCACCAGGCGATAACAAACACGTCTCAATTATTATGCTTCAAATAACGGTCAAGTGTTTAATAGCAGCGTTTTACCCTGAAATAAAACGCTTATTAAATACTTACCTTATTTGAAGCATAACTTTTTATTTCTGCCTGGTGTAATTTCGACTCAATGATCATAGTCAAGCGGGAATTCTCCCTCTACCTGCTCGATAATGGCGCCAAGGTTGACAGAGCTACCAACATTCAGGAAAGAAAAGGAGGTAAAATCTGCGGAAACGGAAGTGCCTATCTCAATTATTATGCTTCAAATAAGGTAAGTATTTAATAAGCGTTTTATTTCAGGGTAAAACGCTGCTATTAAAATTATACAATGTCAACATCCATACATAATAATTGTAAGTCATATAATAACGTAGAAGTAGCCTTGCATGCAGCCATCCTACTCCCAAGATGTGCCATCGTTTATGAAATCATTGACCTTATAATAGGCTTTGGCACAAAAAGAATGATCGATAAATTATCTCCAATTTTTTATCACTTTGTTTTATAAAATCTATGTGTAGTATTTTTTTATGTCATGAAACATGACCATATTTTATGTCTAAGTTAAATCACATAATACTATAGTTGTGATACTTTGATGTTGGAAGTCTACAGCTGGACATAGTTTTCGCCAGAGGTGGATAATAATTAGAGATGAAACGGATAGTAGTTTGGCCGGATACCAGATACCGGATATTCGGCCAACCACATGGCCGGATAGCCGGACATCCGGCCGCCGAATATCCGGTGGAACTTAGCCGTTTGGTGCAAACGAGATATACCTATTTAAAAATGTATTGTGAAGAGTCCTCAAGTAGCAGTTCATCTTCAACGCCGGCTAAAAGAGTAGAGGAGAGATGGAGTCAGATGTATCTCGCAAAGCTCATGATACGTTTTGGAATTGTTTTGATGAGGTAGCAAATGAAATGAAAGTCAGTGCGAATTAATCGCAATCGTGACCCTATTCTTGGTGGGCAGCTAATGCCAAACAATACCCAAGTTTGCCAAAATCTATCTTGTAGCAGTTGTTATCTGAAGAAGTATGTTTAAGTTCATGTTGGATGACAATTGACAACTCAATAATATATTATGATTGAATTGTCATATTGAAAATAATAATTATTAATCGTCAACTGCAATCGTACGTCTTTGTCAATCTCGGTATTATTATTTGCTTGACAAATCCATTGATCCTTCATCATTGAAATTGTTTCACATAACTGTCAAAGTCCAATTTTGAATTTGAAAATTATTCGGAAGATATTTAAAGCCGGAAAATAGTATGAACGTAATAGATCTGATAGAGTTTTAGACTATAAAGCAATAACATCAATGATATTCTACTTAGCAGATCTATTACGTTCATACTATTTTCCGGCTTTAAATATCTTCCGAATAATTTTCAAATTCAAAATTGGACTTTGACAGTTATGTGAAACATTTTTGGTTTTAGAACAATTTAGATGCGAAATACCATTTATATTTATAGACTACAGGCCCACGTCAAAAATGGATGGGTCATATTATGAACCACCTGGGGACGTACTATACATATATTAATAATAATAATAATATTTATTCAGTGTTTACAATAATGGTGAGATATAAATTATTAGAGCTACTTAAACTAAATAAGACTAAAATAATATTATACTATTGCCTGAACTAGGATACCCTGTGTTTCAGGCGAAAATTAGTGCTACAACAATTATAACGATACAAACTATATGTATTGTATAAAATATCTTCAAAACCGTGTCCCGAGTCCTAACTACTAACACGCCTCTAGGTGTTTTTGTTTACTTTCTATGTTTCACACTTCTTCCGTGATCAACCAAGTAATCGTGAGTCTAATTTGACTTTTAAGTAAGTACTTAACTATAATTGGTAAGAATTCATAACAGAAATCAAAACAGTGAATAAAATAAGGTGTGTGAAAGAAACAAATGTGTTAACAGTTTTATATTTCATTTTATTATACAATATTCTCAATTTGATTTCACATGGAACTTACAATAAACCCAATACAAAAATATCTCCTCTTATTTATAAGTATTGACATTTTATACATTTATATAGTTATCTCTTATATTTTTCATTCGTCATTGATTTAAAAAGTTTCTGTGATGTAGGTCACTCACAAGGTGTAAAATTACATAAAACGTATCACGCACAGATAAAAAATTTGGACACGATGTACATGAGACACGCACATATTTACAAACATTATAAAATCGTTACAATTCGTGGAGTCATACAACAAAACATATCACAGAATCACCGTTATGCCCCAGGGAAAACCAACCAACTGAGCGGAGCTGGCCTATGTTAGCGCGTCGTATGACCTCCCCGTATGAAACCTTCCACACATATGGCAAACCGTCGTGATCGGAACATCGTAGACAATTTAAAACACAACATAGCTATATTTTACATACTCCTAGTAACGAAATAAATAAGTTATTCTCTACATAGTACTTTGCTTATTGTCGAAAACCTAAACCCTACCGTCCCGAGGGACACAATTCCTAGCTTATGTACTCTCCACGCTCCCTCTCATTTACACTTTTATTTAAACAGAACAATAATATCAATTGGAGCGATACAAATTCTTCGTAACAACGATGTACACTATGATATGATATTTCACAACTTCAAGAAGAATACTGACTATAAGTACAACCGAAGCGAAAGAACAGGAAAAACAACGTAAAATATAAAACAATAAAATATTAAATGAATAACACGAGTTAGAATTATGCTCTATACAAATATCCGGCGTCGTAGTGATAAAATATAGTGTTAAACGTGAAACACGCTCTGGAAACAATGATTCTTCGTAACGGTACTAACTACACCAGTCGTAGCAGCTACTCGAGGGACATTAACAACGAACATGTACTCGTAACAGCGGTAGTTCACAAATTAGGTCAGCAAATCCGCTACACCTTGACTGCGCTCTGATTGGCTGATATCATTGCGGCTGCGCAGCCATTGGTACAATACTTACTATTTTTTACTGCATGAGCACGATTTGTTATAGGATTTATCAGTGGTAATAAACTGATGTACTTCGGACAATAATAATTTAAACATAATATACTTCTATTATGAGTACACGCTCGATGGACATTACCTATGGGCCTGTAGCACCACACTATATACAGATACACCTCATGCTAACTGAGTGCTTATAAATCTGTTGTATAAAATTACCATAGTTGATAGTTTATGCACTCAGACTAAGTATTGTGATTGTTTTATGTGATATTAAGACTATCCGGGAGCACTAAAATAATAATTGGTCATTGTTAACCTAAAAATGTAAACAAAAATCTGATTGCACTGCTAAAATAACCTAGCGCCGGCTAACTGCTAACTAAAGATTTATGTTTACACTTTTAAAGAATTCAGATCTTATATCCATAGTTTTGGAACGGAAAACGCTCCGCCTGCAGTCTTGTGAAGGCGCACTCGACGCTGGGTTGTAGCCCCAGCGTTGTACGGGTGCTAGCAGGGCGGACGCGGTGCTAGTAGCGTCCAGCCCACTGCTAGCAGGCGGGGTCCTCCCGCACGAGCTGCGCGGTGTCGGCCGTGGTCTCGGTGGCGGGGTCGAGCGCGCGCGGTCGCCGCGCCGTCCGCGTCTCGCTCGACGACGGCGAGATCACCGCCGACACCACCTTCTGTTTCAACTCCTCTGGCACCTCGTAGATGCCCGCTGTGGAAAATATGGACATGATTAATAAATGGCACATTATTTTATGAAAAGGTATACTAAAAGGCAGACAACTTGAACAGGACAGTATAATATTATGTTTGGTAGATTAGAATGGGAAAGATTTCCTCCATCTTACTCGTTACAATGAGGGTTGTATGGCGCTATGTAGCCATCAGGTCTATCGTGTCAAATGTTATTTCACTCAGCAGACAGACAGCTATATCGTGACATGTGGAAGCCATTTCGCGACATATGACAGCTTTTTGACACGACAATTGACACGATAGACCTGACGGCTACATAGCGCCATACTGCCAGAGTAGACAGAATTATATACTACCCTCATTCAGTACCGTAACGGTTCTCCTGCCACAGCTATCAATTACTGTATTTTTAAATTTAAGCAGAGTACTCACGTAACGGCTCGACGTCCGCAGCGCCGCGCGTGACCGCCTCATACATGGGATTGCTGAAGTCCCGCCCCTTGCGGCCCTCAGACAGCGCGTACGCGTCCGCCGCCGCCGCGCCCCCCGCACCTCCCGCACCCGCCGCGGGCGCCCCCGCCGGACCGAACTCTACGTTCGAGCCGGCGCGGAACGACACGCTCTGCGACGACGCGAGGCTGCTTAGAGCGCCGCCCTTGCCGCTGGAAAGTTATGAAATAATTTTATAGTATGTGTTGGGTTCAAATCATTTCATAATCACCATAACTATAACAATATACAGGTGGCAGAACAATGTCATAATACTTTAGGGTGTAAATGTGTCCCTTTACTTGTATCGAGTTTACTGTAAGAAAAGCAGTGATGAAAGAGTTTTTTTTATTAATTTTTGTTTTGACAAATTCACAACATTAAAGTTTCTCATAGAAATATATGAACGTCAACTCTTTAAGCGCTGCTTCTTTTACAGTACCCTCTATCACTAATACACACACTGCTTTGTAGCATTTTTAACTTTTAATTTCAGAGCTCGACGCTCTGCCCTCATGCATACATTGAAGCATGCAGTATACTCACAAGGGCCTCTTCCGTATGACGAACCAGGCGGCGGCCGCAGCCACAACCAGCACCAGCACCAACAACGTGGGCACCAGCACCGCCGCGCTGCTGCCGCGCTCCGAGCCGCGCGCCGCCGCCGACGCGCACAGCGGACCCGCCTGACCCTCCCGACATACGCACTCCAGGGAACTGTAAGTCATTATGCATACTAATATTATAAATGCGAAAGTGTGTCTGTCTGTCTGTTACCTCTTCACGCTCGAACCGCTGAACCGATTCTGCTGAAATTTGGCATGGAGATACTTTGAGTCCCGAGAAAGGACATAGGATAGTTTTTATCCCGGTATAATGTACGGTTCCCGCGCGATAAACGAATTTTGGCGCAACGGAGTTGCGGGCATCATCTAGTTATTAATAATTAGCTGTCCCGGTGAGCTTCGTGTCGCTTTAAAACCTTCCCTGAACTGCTACGAGTAATCACTAATCAGGCATCCTAGCCAACGATGTTAAAAGGTATCTTCTCTCATAGGCCCGTATTTTTGGTCAGTACTCAAGATGCATCTCGGTCTCAAGACACGGTTCAGTAGGCCTACTACGAAACTGTTTTGAGACTCAAACAATCGGACAAGAATGCCGCGTCCTGCTCTAACAACGTCATTTCACGTTTGTTAGAGTAGGACACGGCATTCTCGTCCGATTGTTTGAGTCTCAAATCAGTTTCATGGTATTAAGCCCAGGCTCTGTGATTGGTTGGCTGTCAAAATTTGGACCAATCACAGAGCCGAACCGCGTTTTGAGACCGGGTCGTATTTTAAGTACTGACCAAAAATACGGGCCTTAATATGTATCAATTATTACAATTAGGTACATGATATAGTCCGCCAAGAAAGTGAAAAAATTAAAAAGTGGCAACATCGTAGTGTTATCCCTTTTTACTTAGATTGATTTGAAAGGGATGACACTACGATGATGCCACTTTTTAATTTCTTCACTTTCTTGACAGTCTATATTATATCTTCTTTAGTCAATATGACGCATTACTCACCCGTCCGGTGCGACAGCGCAGGTACCGCCGTTGCGGCATGGACACGCGCGGGGGTCGGGGCGCGGCGGCTCGGCGGGCGCGTCGCACGCCACGTCCGTCGCTCGCTTGGGCGGGGCCGGCGCATCCGGACACGCACAGCGCCGCCCCGCCGGCACCGCCAGGCACAGGTGCGAGCACGGGGACCGCGCGCACGCGCCGCGCGACGCCGCCGTCGCGTTGTACCGCAGCGGGTGGTACACTGGAAGATAAAGTTAGTTATCGTTTTAGACAATTATTAGGCTATATTTCCACTGAAGCGGAGCGGAGCTTAGCGGTGCCCGAATTGGCCAATCGTGCTATTCCAGCAGAATGACAGCGAAGCATGAAGCTAACCGAACTTTGGTCTTGAAATATTCGTGGAAGTGCACGGAAGGTTTAAATTAGGATGGAAGCGATACCGCAAGTTCATCGGGTCAGCTGATATTAGTGAAATGGGCCATTAATGTATTGATAATTATTATTGTTACTGACACCAGTGCATAGGTCATAATATATTTATTAAAAAAAAATTGTTAAGACTAATTCTGATAAAATATTAAGTATAATTTATGACTTATTAATTATTATTATTGCACGCCTTATTGGCTAATTGTAGATAAGTACCAGGACATCTTTGTAATATCTTATGTAACCTACAATTGCAAGAATAAATGATTTGATTTGATTAAGCTCCGCTCCGCGTCAGTAAAAACACGGCCTTAATGGACGCTGTTATGCATTCGTGTACTAACGCACAGAAAAATTACGTATTGAGTTATGAATGTAGTTACGTTCTTTAGATGATTTAGAACAAGACTGAACAAAAAATATATTTGTGGGCTAGGCCACAAATGCTTAACAGCGACCATTTTAACCTCCACCCTACTCTGTTATGTTTTTATATTATGTTTTTGCGAAAAAATTAAGAGACTTATTTGTTTAAGTTTATATTATTTTATTTAAATTTTAATGAATAATAATTACATATTGTTATTAATGCTATGTACACCGTAGTTGTCGTATGCATTAGATATAATACAAATTGTTAGTTTAGTTTTAAGTAAAAAATGTATGCGATGTGGTTGTACTTTATAAATAAATAATAATAAATAATAATACTCTGATTAAGTCACTAATTTAAAATTTAGGATGTCAAATAGTTCCCGTTCCCTATTCATTTTGTCGTCCATACGGTTATATACGAGTAGGTTTAGATGAGCTATTTAACAAAATAAAGCTAAATAAGTACGCACCTTTGACAGCAGTGGGGTTGACGAGGTCGCGCGAGATGAGCGTGGGCACGCCCCGGCCGAACTTGTCCTGGCGCAGCAGCTCGCCGGAGTCGCGCGTGACCCAGTACAGCGTCGCCTCGAACACATCCAGCGCGAGCGGGTGGCGCAGCGCCGCGCCGCGCAGCACCACGCGCCGCGCCGAGCCGTCCGCGCGCATGCACTCGATCGTGTTCAGCTTGGCGTCCGCCCAGTACACGACGCCCTGCGCGGCGTCCACCGCCAGCCCGGTCGGGTGGCGCACGTTCTCCGTCACGATCGGGCGGCGCTTGCTGCCGTCCATCCAGGCGGTCTCCACCTTGGGCGCGGCGCCGGCGTCCGTCCAGTACATCTTGCCGGCGGGCGGGTCGAGCACCAGCGACGTGGGCGCCTCGATGCCGGCCGCGACGAGCGCGCGCCGGTAGCGGCCGTCGGTGCGCGCCACCATCACGCGGCCGCGCGGCTTGGAGCCGGTGCGCTCGGCCTCGGTCCAGTACAGGTTCTCGCCGATGTAGTCTACTGCCAACGCGGTGGGCTTGGCGTTGCCCTTCATGTTGAGGTCCTGCGCGAAGCCGGCCTGCGCCTCGCCGCCGAGCGCGCCCACCATGTAGGAGCGCTTGATGGTCTTGTCGTAGCTGTCGGCCCAGAACACCATCTCCCGCGCGGGGTCGTAGTCGATGGCCTCGATGCGCTTCTCGGCGGAGATGACGTCGTACTCCTCGTTGCGGTCCCGCACGAGCGCGCGAATCTCCGGCCCGTTCGCGAACATCACCACCACCTCGCCCTCGACCACCTTGCACACGCCCGATAAGCTGTCCGCTAGCCTGAAGTCAAAAAATATTTTATTGAATACTACACAATAGCTCAATGTATTTTTTTATTTTATTTTATTTTATTTAGGTAACAAACAGCCATTATACAAAAATACTTAATTCTATGTTTACAAACAAGCCTAAAGTACCATTACTCAATATAAAACTAAACACATATTATGGTGAATTCGTAGCGTTGAGTCGTTAGAACACAATAATTGATAATAATACATACAAAACCTTAAGTAGTGATATTATAATAACGCCTTATAATATAATTATACATTTATAATGTTCACAGTTGTATCTAAGCTAACATATTGTATTTAATATTATTGTAGAATCAAATCACGCACTTTTGTTTTATATGATGATAAGTTGTTACAAAATGGTCAACAGTGTTTAAATTTTTGTTATAGTGGTCACAAGCACGACGAAGAAAAGAGTTTTTTGAGTAGTTAGTTCGTGAGAGAGGGATATGAAATGTATTCTTTGATCTTGATAAGAAGTTTGGGATTTTAAAAGAAATATGTTCTAATAATGAAGATGAATCAATATAATTGTGTATTATTTTAAATAAAAATATAGCATCTAAATATTGGCGCCTTATTTTTAATGGTTGCATATTATGTCTCATTTGGGATGACTTATAATCACAGAATTTAGTATTAGTTAAATAATCTAATGATTTAAGAAATTTATTTTGGATTTTTTCAATTCTTGCAATGTGTATTTCGTATTGAGGGCTCCAAACCATGCTTCCAAATTCTAAAATACTACGAACATATGCAAAATATAAAACTTTTAAAGTTTCAGGTTTTTTGAAGGGTTTACCTAGACGTAGTATTAAGCCTAGTTGTTTATATGCTTTCGACACAATAGTGTCTATGTGGTGATTGAAGTGTAGCTTGGACTCAACGATCACACCTAAATCGCGTATTTTATCAACGCGTTTGATTTTAATGTTGTCAATCGCATAGTCAAAACAGATAGAGTTATGTCTGCGCGTAAACGAGATAGTGTAACATTTTTCGACATTAAGGCGGGATTATAGGCGACTGACATTTTAGAATTTGAGACAAACCAGCTCAATAGATGGCGCTCGAAAGGTACATATTTACATATCAAGCCGTAGTCGATTTTAGTATTTTCAGAAATAATGTGATCACGTGGTAAACTCGACATACAGAGTAATGATTAACAGAGAGGCCATGTTCGTAACTTATGCATAACTTGATAAACGAAATCTTTAATGAATTTTGTATTATAACAAAATGATGTATTTATAGATATTTAAATATGATATTTGTTCTGTACTCACGAACATAAAAAAGTATTTCCTCATAATAATACATATACAAATTACAATGTATAACAAAATAAAGTATTACCCATACATAGTTCATCGCAAATGTTCATGATATTGGCGTATTTTCCATAGAAATATTGGAATTCAAAAGCAACTCTTTTAACGCTGCTACTTTCACAGTGAACTTTATATAAGGGACACATACACATCCCAAAGTATTAATACCGAAGTAGATTTAAAATTATTCGGTAAAGTAGATTCAAAAGTTCTTAACTAGAATAAAACAGTTCGCTTACTGCTGGGAAATAGGGAGCTTATTTTATGACCTCAATGAGAATCTTGTGCTTGGGTTTATTGCAATAGCTTTAATAAATAAGAATTGTAGAGTGTAGCCCCATAATGATCACTTATATCACCTGGAATCAATATACCTAACACCCTCCACAAGTTCAAAAACGATAACTCTACTTGCAGTAAAGGTAACGTTTTTGTTTTCATTATAATAATAATATATCCATTATACTTATGCAGATCATATTCATATTTTCTTTGTCATTTTAAATTTTTAGGAATCTGTTCCCAAAAGAGATATCCGTCTGTCTGTCTCCAGGGTGTATATCAAGTAAACTCGGTAGCTAGAGAACTTAAATTTTCAAGAATATTTTATTATTTTTGCTGTCACCAATCACCATAACAACAAAATATAGAAACAAAATATTTAAATGAATAATTAAGAGGTCTGAAGTATTTAAAACAAAAATGCAATTTTTAGGCTCTTTTCTGCTCAACAATAATAATAACAACCGGTAGCGGGTAGGTGTTTGAAATATTTGCGAAATGTGTATCTTATTAAATTTAAACTTTAATAATAATCTATACTAATATTAGAATAGTCTGTCTGTTACCTTTTCATGCCGAACCATTTTTTATAAAATTTGGTGAAGAACGGACGAAGGATACTTTTTGGTCCGGAAAAAAATTACGGTTCCTGTACGTTGCATCAAATTTTCGTGAGTAAAGAATTAATAATTGCATAAATGCAATCTCTTTAGTTTTTACTTTTAAATGCCGTCACGATTTTTATTCATAAAATATATTTTTTTTTAATAAAATCAAATAAGGTTTTAGGGCATTTCATTTCGATCACATTATTTTTTCTTAAAGAATTTAGAATCCTTAGTTATTTCCTCCCGAGGTGCACCAAAATCATGGTGTAGTACTTTTAAATGCCGTCGTGATTTTTGTTCATAAAATATATTTTATGGTAAAATCAAATAAGGTTTTAGGGCATTTCATTTCGATCACACTATTTTTTCTTAAACAATGTAGAATCCTTAGTTATTTCCTCCCGAGGTGCACCAAAATCATGGTGTAGGTATCTACAAAATATCTAGATCCATCCGCATGATAATAATTTTCTTGTGCAGATTTTATTACTCCAGTGCTAAGATGAAATAATTGTTTCTATTGCTATGGATTGGACATATCATATATCATTTTTCAATGTTTTGACATGTATACGTAAAAATCTGTCTCTGTGTTGCGGTACTCTGTACATTTTTTTCTGACTAGCTGTAATGTTTACATTTTTTGACTTTCAAACCTACCAAAACCGTAAAAATGATCGTTTGGTGAATATAAATGATCGAATAGCATCTTATTAGGTAGTCTCTCGCCAAATAATTTAGGTTACAAAGCAATACTGTAGTATTTGTAAACCAAAAATGTTGACTAGGTTCCGGAATAAAACCCAGTCTACTGACCACTGCCCAAGACGTCAAATTACGGCGCTATTTTGTACTGGTATTCCACTAGTATTAGATAAGTATGACGTATTATAATTACATTACAAAGAAATACGTATTCGACAATTCACTGGCAAATATTTCGAAACGAATCAACGGTATGGGACCATGGCGATTCTAGACGTAAAGAGCTGCCAGTATACTGGGAAATATTTGTGAACATACTCTAGGTTTTCTATGATAGACAATCAGCCTCTGACACACAGATGTGACTGATGTCATTTATTTATTTTCCATCAAGTGCCTGTGGATTTTTTGTACCAAACATTCATGATTAGGCGTTGCTCTCACATATCAACAGATTGTTCAAATTTGTAAACAAAGCGATTTATCTTTATAATTGGTATATTTTATCAAAAACGAAGCTGATGGGTGCCTCCGGAATCATGATTGAAACATTTTGGCGTAAAAATATTTATTCCTGTATTTGTTTTCGCTGAATTCTAGAAAAAATAAAATTTTGAAAGGATTATTTTTAATGCACATTTTTTTAGTGGTAAATGGATTTAAATCAAAATTTTAAGCTGACCCTAACCTTGGTAAGGAACGTAACTAACTTACAAAAAATGTTTGAATGCTTATACTTACTTGTGGTCAAAGTTCTAGTGAAAATAAAAACACGAAATTTCACTAATCCTCGTTGTATGCGGCCTTAAGATAGAGTTGATTAGTCTTACAGTAATATCCAAAGTTATCAATATCAGACTGAAGCTTCGCGCAGTCAGAAAGAGATTGTACAATTCTGAAAATTTTTGTGTCGTCAGCAAATAAAAGGTGACAGGAATCGTTTAGTGAGCACCCTATATCGTTTATGTACAGCGTGAAAAGAAATGGCCCAAGATGGGATCCTTGAGGAATTCCTGATGGAATTGCAAGGAAACTTGATTGAAAACCTTTAATTGCAACAGCCTGGCTCCGATTTCTCAAATAGGATTCAATCCACCTAAGTAGATCAGAATGTAAGTAATTCCTCAAAGGTAATTAAGAAACCTTCCGGGCACATGTGTAACTTTTTACGTTGCAAAGTGGGTATAAAACCGAATTTATTATCTAATTAAACGAAGTTTTAACTCACTTGAATCCTTCCCTACAGGAGCAGCTGTAGCTCCCGTTGAGGTTGTGGCAGATCTGTGAGCAGGTGTGTTCGCCGGCGCACTCGTCGACGTCCGCGCAGCGCTTGCTGTCCGCGCTGGAGATGATGTAGCCGGGGAAGCACGTGCAGATGTAGCCGCCAGCCACGCCGCCAGATATCGTCAGGTTCGTGCACAGGTGCTCGCAACCACCTGGAAAAGGTATAAAGGTATAATATTTAGGATGTTTTACTTCTTTTGTTTGATAAGTAACTAACTGAACTGAATTTCTAAGCAAGCTGATCGGAGAGTGCGAAAGCGCTCTTATTAGCGTAGCGTCGTACATTACAAAATGTCTAATCCCACCTTTGTCAACGGGCGAGCAGGAGTGCGCGTGATGGCAGCCGCGCTCGTCGGACGCGTCGCCGCAGTCGTCGGCGAGGTCGCACACGCGCGCGCGCGCCACGCAGCGGCGGTTGGCGCACTGGTACTGCGTGAGCGGGTCGCACGGCCGCGCGCGCGCCGCACACAGCGTCATGTTATTCTCGTCGGACCCGTCGCCGCAGTTGTCTATGCCGTCGCACACTTGGTACCTTAACACCAAAAGGTATTATACAATGGATAACTCTGAAGAATTAATGATATTTTGTGATGACTCGTCTCGTCGATTACAAGATCCTAACAAACGAACATACCTCGGCACACATCTGTGGTTGTCGCAGTGGAAGCGGCGCAGCGTGTCGCAGTTGAAGTTGGTGCAGAGCGCCGGCGCCTCGTCCGAGCCGTCGCCGCAGTCGTCCGTGCCATCGCACAGGTCCGACTGCGACACGCACAGGTTGTTGCTGCACTGGAACCTGAATACAATTCTTGTTTTATGACTGGTTTATGATATTTATCACTTTTATCTTTTATGGTTTAACTGACTGTTTAGATAGATGGATAGAAAATTCTTTATTATATAACTAAACTAAATTACAATTTAATTAAAAAAAACAAACAGGAATATATTGTACAAACAGGCGGTCTTACCGCTAAGCGGTTTCTTCCAGAACTTTTACTTGTTTAGACTTCGAAGCAAAAATGCTAAGTGACGTCACTTTGCAAAACGTTTTTTCAAATTCGTATTTTGTCCTTTATATTATTTTAACACCATTGTCGCAAAATAAGGAGATATAATTTAAATTACGCATCTTCCCTAATTATAAAAGGCCAGTTAGATTAAAACATTTACTCTTAAGCCAGTTAGATTAAAACATTTACCTGCACCTTGGTTATCTAATGAAATTAAAGAATTAATAACTAGCAAACACCGTGCCAAGGCTGCCTACAGATGACATAGAACTGACGAACATCGCGAAAAATACATAAAAATTCGCAACCGCTGCAACACTATGTGTCGAGATGCACAGAGGCGCTACATTCATTCATCGGTAGAAAGTGGTGGGACAGCTAAAACTTGGAAATTTTTAAAATCGCTTGGCATAGCTAATCGAAGTGGGCAGGTTCCAATCAACACAGGTCTTGAGGAACTCAATAAATTTTTCTCATCGCCATCAACAGCATTGAGTGCAACTGACAAGACTGAGACCTTACATCATCTATCTTTGCAGCCACCTGAAAGTTATTCTCCTTTTTGTTTCAGTCCTGTTACTTTCAGTGAGGTTAAGAAAAATATTATGTCGATTTCATCCAGTGCTGTTGGCAGCGATGAACTTGGTCGAAACATGATTGTGCCAATAGTAGACATAATTTGTCCTATTCTAACAGATATACTTAATTACTTTCTTTCTAGTCTTTACACAATCTTGTAAAGACTATCGACCAATCTCTATTTTGCCATTTTTGTCAAAAGTATTGGAGCGTCTAGTCCATCAGCAGGTTGAAAACTTCTTAAACCGATTAGAATTTTTTAACCCCCTGCAGTCTGGATTCCGTCCTGGCCATAGCACCTCAACAGCATTAATAAAGGTAACCGACGATATTAACAATTTTAACGCTGTTGGACTTTACTAATGCTTTTAACACCGTTGATCATGACATTCTCCTGCAACTCCTAGTCTCTATGAATTTTTCCTCTACCGTAGTAGCATGGTTCCGAAGCTATTTGTATAACCGTAAACAGCGTGTTGTGGTCGAGAATGACGCCTCTGAGTGGTCAAAAGTCAAGGATGGAGTCCCTCAGGGCGGTGTTTTATCACCTTTATTAACAACATAATAAAAATAATTACCTTCTCCTGCTTTCACATGTACGCCGATGACCTGCAAATTTACCTTCACACGCCTGTAAATGACTTGCCATCAGCTATTGCAAGAACTAATGAAGACCTTAAAAGTATCTGCGCTTGGTGTAAGTCTCGTGGACTGGTTATTAACCGATTCGTTGCCACCTTCATTTCAACAAATTCTTACGACAGGCCAAGTACTTTGTTCGATGACGCACCATAAGCGTCATCGGCCCTGCTAAACGATGACGCGCCACGTGCGGCATTGGCCACTGGTTGTGTTTTATGCATATTTTATTGTAAATAGGCGTAAATCAGAGAGGGAAAAGATAAATTTTGTGTGCAGTGTTCGTATTAGTTGTAATTCAAAGCTGATATGGCGTATAAAAGCAGTAATTCATACTGTTAACAAAATGTGTAAGTAGTCGTCAACCTTTGGCACAAATTTTGCTCATACGAGTATGTAGGTATTAATGATTTTAATTAGTGCTGGTTACTAAAAGCCGAGCTTTGTGAGGGCTCACGTCGTCACACCTTGACTGACTGATGATAACACATATAACACGGACTCGCGCACGAAGGGTTCCGTACCATTATAGAGCAAAATTATGCCGAAAATTATGTTTTTGTATGGGACCCTTCATTTTTTATTTTATTTATTTTATTTTATTTTGTTTTTAGTATTTGTTATTATAGCGGCAACAGATATTCATAATCCGTGAAAATTTCAATTCTATTACCGTTCTTGAGTTGCGGCTTGGAGACAGACAGACAGACAGACGAACAGACAACGAAGTCTTAGGCTGGCCTCACACAGCCGGAATGTCTTTCTGAATTCATATTATTAATTCAGAAAGACTGGAATTCCATACAATATCAGTAAGTATGCTCCACGTACACATTCTGATTTTTTTCAGATTATGTTTCTCAGATCGATCTGTAAGAATGATACTGATGAGCGTTCTGAATTCCGGATCGATAAATTTAAGATTATGATTTCATAACGCGCGTATTCCCATACATTTTAATAGAGCGGCACACACATACTGGAATCAGATTATGAATTATTTTAGTTGACACTGCAAGAAGCTAACCCCTGGACGTGTTGTGACCTGCTGGCGTGATGTCTGACACGGAAAATTTAATCTTAAGCATTGACATATAGGACACATCCATTGAGGATTACCATGACAGGGAAAAAAACATAGCGTGGTTGGAAATTCTTGAAAGTTTAATTCCAAATTGGGAAACATTAAGTGAAAACGAAAGTAAAAGAAGAATAATATTTATTAGTATTAATTCTTCTTCCATAAAGACGTTTAAATATGTGCCAGGAATCATGAGACTACTGATCAATCTTATTTTCAAAGATGTGTGTGAGGCAAGGTGCCGAAATTTAGATTATGAATTTCCGATTATGAATTATTCAGAGAGACGTTCCGGCTGTGTGAGGCCAGCCTTAGTAATAGGGTCCCGTTTTTATCTTTTGGGTACGGAAGTTAGAACCCTAATTACATGTTAAAGCACAAATCAATAGGCATGATAGTTTTTCCGTAAAGGTTGTGGGATTTATTATGACTAGCAACTTCATCTATTTTAGTTGAAGAATAAATAACTTAGAGTAGTTGTGTAGCTATGACAATATAAATTTGTATTAAAATTTAAGAGCTCTCAGAAAATCGTTTATTTAAACAAATGAAATACGTTTGTTTTGGATAATCAGCAGGAATATAATGACTTTCCTGAATATAGCCAGCCACGATTTACAAACATACTCAAATGAAAATTGCCTGGAAAATGACAATAAGGAGAATGAAAGTTTTCCAGAATATAGTCACTCAATATTGCAAAACTTTACATTGAAAAGGACATTAAGTAATTGAAAGTTCTCGTATTTGTCATGACGCAAAAAATAACTCAACAGACAGTAGCATCGAAGCTAAATTACTGACGCTGATGAAGATGAGTGTTAATAAGAAAAAAAAGTTTCATAAATACGCTAATCGCAGAAAAGTAAGGATTCTTCGAGTGAACCAATGATTGACGATCTCTGACTAGTAGCTTTTAATTCTAAAATAAACGGCCACGCATAAAATTGAGTTCAACACGTATATTTAGACAAGGGAATTGTAATTACAGTATAATAAATTAGTTTTAACGTGTTTTTTAACAATTCTTATATGCCGCGTCTGGCGCGTCATCGGCCTCACTAAAACTTTTTGAATGACGCGCTGGGTGCGGCATTGGCCACGAATCGGTTAACCCTGTCAAATCGCAAACAATTATCATTGGCAGTCCTGGGCTTCTGACAAGGGCTCAAGTTCATAACCTTTGTCCTGTAATGGTTGATGGTAAAATCATTCCATTCTCGCAAACTCTTAAAAATCTTGGGATTCATCTTGACTCAACGTTGTCTTGGAACAGGCACATTGGTGAGACCAGCAAAAGAGTTTTTGGTGCGTGGAGTGCGTTGAGGCGCTTCCAGAATTTTTTGCCGATCCCGACTAAAATCCTGCTTGCAGAATCGCTCATACTGCCCATACTTGATTACGCTGACATATGTTTCACAAATATTACAGAAGAGCAGCTTAACAATATAAAATTATAGTCTTAGTAAGCTTAAGTAGTTAGTAAGCTTAATAAAAATATAGTCAGTGCGCGCGCCTCATTGCGGACGTACGTGTGTTAAAATGGCAAATTCCGGAGGGTCATCGACCTCAGGTGTTGTTAAGTGCGCGAGTTGTAATATCGTGATAAATGAAGTCCTTTCGTTTATACAAAATAAGTGTGACATAATGGATGAGGAGAGCATAATACGCCTCTGTTCTACGGCTTTCAAGCCAGAAGACATTAATACAGCCAAAAATCTCCTTTTTGGTTCAGCTAAAACGACAAAACGGAAGATAACCCGGGATTTGCAAAAACTTCCACCTGTGACCTTCGACCACATTGATGTTACGAGGCTGTTGAAAGATATAATTATCCTACAAAAGAACTTGGATGAAATTCGAAGCAATTATGTGTCTGAAGAAAGATTTATTTAGTTACAGAATGAAATAATAAATTTAAAGCAGGCTTCAATAGTAAATAATTTTGAATGCAGCGACAGAGATTTCATTCCCAAAAAGTGGACGACCTCAAACAGACCAAATAGCTTAAACTGTGATAGCGGTCCCATAGGAATAATTCAAATTAATGAAGAAGTTTAAAATTCAAAACATAATAAAATACCAACGATTTTGACGAAAGAAGTGGGTACCGTGCAACCAGATAACGAAGTGCAACAGAGTTCGTCCTTGTCGCACTTAGCGCAAGGCATGTTATCAGCTATCCCGCTTGCGTCGCCACTTCAATGTGCAAGCGATGACGTAAGACCGCTGCGTAATGAAAAAATACGCGTGGAGGCCGATACGCGGGTTTCGCCGGTCGAAACCGCGGTCCAGCCTAGGGCCTCACAGCTGAGTGCAATTATAGATAAAACCGGTCCTGCTGTCGAGCAGAAATCGACTATATTGCATAGAGAATTAGACATAGATTCGCCAGTGCAATCTGAACGGAATGTATCTATGGCGGAAATGGTTAGGCATGGAGAATGGAAGGAAAGTGAGCTTAAAAATGAGTGGATAACTATACGGAAAAAGAAAGATAAGCCTAGAAATCGCTTTGCTGGAGAAAAAGGTACCTGTATGGAGTCTCAGAATTTTAGAGCAGCTGATATTATGGTGCCGCTATTTATCAATTACCACTCATATATATCAATATCTCACATTTTACTCAAAATGTGAGAATATTATTTCTCACATTTTGAGTAAAACACACGTTAAGGTGTCACTGTCTAAAATTAAAACTAAACAGCCCAGAGAATATAATTCCTACAAAATCTTTGTACCTAAACTCAAGCTGAGTATGTTTATGGACTCAAATCTCTGGCCAGACGGTATATCCTTTCGTAGGTTTATCGAATTTCAAAAAAGGAAAGTCCACAAGGACATAGCTAATGAGGCTCATAACATAGTTATAAATGGAGAGTGACAATA
Organism: Polyommatus icarus; assembly: GCA_937595015.1. NCBI lineage: Eukaryota > Metazoa > Arthropoda > Insecta > Lepidoptera > Lycaenidae > Polyommatus > Polyommatus icarus. The sequence continues at coordinate 18,572,508 of OW569336.1, read as the reverse complement.
AAACAACACTTATATCTTTCAATTGTAAAAACATAAAGAGATCTTTGGAATGCGTGACTAATTTAAGTAAAACGGCGGATATTATTGCATTGCAAGAAACCTGGCTGCTGCCTCATGAAATATCAGAACTCAATCGAGTAAATACACAGTTCAGCTACTACGGGAAGTCAGTTGTTGACACTTCGCAGGGCATCCTGCGTGGTCGACCACACGGGGGCGTTGCTTTGTTGTGGAATAAGATGAAGTTTAACAGTGTTTCTGTAGTTCATTGTGTGAGTGACAGATTGGTGGCAATCAAAATTTCAACTGCAGATAGAGAATTTCTTGTGTTCAGTGTTTACATGCCTACTGATTGCTCAGAAAACTTCTTAGAATATGTTCAATGTCTCAGTGAGATAGTGGCAATTATTGAGAACTGTGATTTAGAAACTGTATATATTTTAGGTGATTTTAATCCACATCCGGGCGGGACCTTTGGTAGTGAACTGATACATTTTTGTGCTGAACAAAAATGGAGTTGTGTTGACATTGACATGTTAGATAATGATACGTTCACTTTTATAAGTGAAGCACACGGCAGCAGAAGATGGCTCGATCACTGCGTAACTACTGAGTCAGCGCGACGGTCGGTGTCATCTGTAAAGGTACGTTACGATGTGTACTGGTCGGATCATTTCCCGCTACAAATTCAGTGCAATATTTATACAGTTGGCCAGACTCTCTTGTTGCCGCGTGCTTCTATAAACAAAGTTATATGGGGAAACAGAGACAACAGTCAAATTGAATTGTATACTAAGATATGTAACAATAAATTAAGGGAAATTGAATTCCCTCATAAATTAGGTTTATGTTGTGATGCAGAGTGTGAGAATAAAAATGAAGAACATTTGTCTCACATAGATAAGTTCTATTTTAAAAGTATAAGTACACTACAAGAATCTTCTATAAGTAGCAACAGTGTTAACGACTGTAGTAACGTTAAGAGACGAACAAAAAATGTTATTGGTTGGAACAAATATGTCAGGGTCGCCCACCGGAATGCAAGACAAAATTTTCTAAATTGGATTCAATGTGGACGGCCACAGGTTGGTAATACTTACAATAAAATGAAGGAGTCTAGAATTTTATTTAAGAAAAAGTTAAAATACTGTCAGAAAAATGAGGAGATAATTAAAATGAATGATATTACTGCTAAACATAAAAATAAAGACTTTCGGGGATTTCGGCGACAAACAAAAAAGATTAACCCTAAGTCTAGTATTCCGGTGAGTGTTGACAGTATTAGTGAGCCTAAAAATATTGCTAATTTGTTTAGGTCTCACTTTAAAGTTAAAAATATTACACCGCCGCTGAATGATGCTGGTGCAGGGACCGTCGTTCCTGGCGATTTTGAACGTTTTACCACCAAAGAAGTTTTAATGACTATTAAACAAATGACGAGAGGGAAGTCCCCAGGACACGACGGCCTCAGCATTGAGCATTTTCTTCACGCGGGTCCCCATCTACCGAGGCTTCTAGGAGTGCTATTTACTATTTGTAAAAGGCACTCCTATCTGCCTACTGACCTAATGAGGACAATTGTTGTACCAGTGGTAAAAAACAAGACTGGAGATATTTCTGATAAGGCCAACTACAGACCGATCTCATTAGCCACTGTTACGGCTAAAGTACTGGATGGTTTGCTTGAGAGACAACTGAAACAACATCTTGATTTGCACGATGCACAGTTTGGGTTTAGACCAAAGCTGTCCACAGAATGTGCAATTTTGTCTCTTAAGCATATCATCAAGTATTATACCAGCAGAAAAACATGTGTGTATGGTGCTTTTCTGGACTTGTCGAAGGCGTTTGATCTGGTTTGCTACGATGTCCTCTGGTCTAAAATGTCCAAGTGTGGTGTTCCATCTGACACAGTTAAGCTATTTAAATACTGGTATGGGCATCAGACAAACCAGGTCAGATGGCTTGGACACTTGTCCGACGAATATACGTTGGACTGTGGACTGAGACAGGGTGGGTTGTCCTCGCCTACGCTCTTCAATCTCTATGTGGATGAATTGATTGATGAACTTAGCAACACACAGGTCGGATGCTAACTTGACGGCCATATTGTCAATAGCATTAGCTACGCAGACGATATGGTGTTGCTGAGTCCATCAATCGCGGCTCTAAGGAGATTGATTGGTGTGTGCGAGAGATACGCTTTGTCACATGGCCTCGTCTACAACGTTAAGAAAAGCCAGCTGGTTATATTTAAAACTAAAGGTTGTAACTTAGACTCGGTGCCAACTGTAACTCTGAATGGAGGCGCTCTTACTAGAGTGTCGTCTTTCAAGTATCTTGGCCATATGGTGACTGAGGACTTGAAAGACGACTGTGACATTGAAAGGGAACGGAGGGCGATGGCAGTCCGATGCAACATGTTGGCCCGCAGTTTTGCAAGATGTAGTAAAGAAGTTAAATTAACTCTCTTCAGAGATTTTTGTCAATCTATGTATACGTGCAATCTGTGGGTTGACTACACGCAGCGGGCCTACAACGCACTCCGAGTCCAATATAATAATGCACTAAGAGTGACGTTGGGGCTTCCGCGATTCTGCAGCGCGTCACAGATGTTTGCTCAAAATCACATTGATGGCTTTCAAGACGTCATAAGAAAGCGAGTGGCATCTTTGATGAGCAGACTTCGCGCAAGCACCAACACCATTCTTAGGCTGATAAGTGAAAAAGTGTCCTATTATGCGTCATTGGGTGCACATTCATGTCTACGTGCCCAGTGCTGCTGGTAGGCCACGTAGATATTTTAACTGATCTTTCTGATTTAAGAGTACTAACATAGTTTGTAATAAAATAATTAATGTAATTTACTAACAACTTATGGACTCCCAGTCTGAAATAAACATTTTTATTTTTATTTTATTTTTATTTAACGAACTTGAGCGTCTCCAAAATCTCTGCATACGATTTATTTTCGGTTTGCGAAAGTATGATCACGTTTCCCAATTTCGTGTCAAACTCAAGTGGCTGCCAATCCGACTTCGGCGGAATGCTCACATACTGTCGTGTTTGTACAGTATTTTATATGACCCTAGGACACCACCCTACTTAAAAGAAAGGTTTACATTTTTAGACGAAAATGGTAAAACATTTCGAAACTCTAATATTTCACTAATACCACCCACTCGTAACACAAAATTTTATGACGCTTCATTCACAGCTCGTGCTGTTAGTCTGTGGAACAAATTACCCAAATCTTTGAGACGTGCTCAGTCCTCGTACGTTTTTAAAAATGGCGTCAAGGAAAATTTTTTTGTCGCAAATAATGATAATTACGTGTATTGTATTATTTATATTTATTTATGTTAATATGTACATATATTTATTTCTATGTAGGTATTCTTTACTATGTATGTGTGTATATATATATGTATATTGTATATATATATGTATATTGTATATATATATATGTATATTGTATATATATATATATATATATATATATATATATATATATATATATATATATATATATATATATATATATATATATATATATATATATGTTTAAGTGTATGTATGTATTTATAATATTATACTTATATATTTTAAAAAGTTTACTCTTAGCTGTCTATGTAGTCACCTACCATCTATTACTACTGTTACATTATAGTTTTACAATAAAGGTTGTCTGGAAGAAATCGCTTGTAGCGATAAGGCCGCCTTTTGTACTTTTTACTCTTAGTTATAAGTTTTGTATATTTTTATGCTTTGTCTTGGTGCAATAAAGTGTTTTCATTCATTCATTCATTCATTCATAAAATAAGAGTCTCTCACCTGCTCTCCGGGCAGTATCTTCCGCCGGGGAACCTCGGGGGGCAGCCGATCTCGTCGGACAGGTCGCGGCAGTCGCGGTCGCCGTCGCAGCGGAAGTAGGCGGCGATGCAGTGGCCCGACTTGCACTGGAACGTGCCGTTCTTGCACTTGAAGCCGCCGCACTCCATCTCGTCGGTGTTGTCGCCGCAGTCGTCCTCGTGGTCGCAGCGCCACCGCGACGATATGCACTTGCCGTTGCCGCACTTGAACTCCGACTCGGAGCACTCGCGGTACTTGTGCTGGCACACGCCCTCCGCCTCGTCGCTGCCGTCGCCGCAGTCGTCGGTGAAGTCGCACAGCCATTGCTTGGGGATGCAGCGCTTGTTCTCGCAGGTGAAGTCGGTCTCCGCGTTGCAGGACGGACAGTTCTCCGGCAGCTCGTCGGAGCCGTCCCGGCAGTCGTCCTTGCCGTCGCAGAACAGCCACTTCGGTATGCATCTGTAGTTGGACTGGCCCGGGCACCTCCTCCAGCCGGTGGTGCAGTTCTTCTGGCGGCACATGTACGCCGGCTCGTCGGAGTCGTCCCCGCAGTCGTTGTCGAAGTCGCACATCCAAAGCTTGGGGATGCAGCGGCCGTTCTTGCACGAGAACTCAGTGTCGGGGTTGCACGGCCTGTTGTGGCACATGACCGGGTCCTCGTCGCTGTTGTCCTTGCAGTCAGTGTCGCCGTCGCACTTCCAGCTGTCGAGGATGCACCGGCCGCTCGATTTGCACTTGAACTCGAGGAGCGGACACTCGTGGGAGCACTGCGCCTCGTCGCTGCCATCGCCGCAGTCGTCAGTGCCGTCGCAGATGGTAGCCGCGGGCGTGCAGTTGGTGTTCTTGCACTGGAAGGAGCCGGCCCGGCAGTGCCGGACGGGGCAGGTGTCGGGCTCGTCGGAGCCGTCCTGGCAGTCCTTCTCCCCGTCGCACTTCCAGAACCACGGTATGCACTTCTCGTCGCGTCCGTTGCATCTATGTTGGCCGTCTGTGCAGTTGGCGATGCACGTTTTCATGTCACGAGCGAGGTAGAATTGGTTCGGGCAGGCGCACTTGTAGGTCGTTGCACCCTCCTCGCCGTATCCTTCGATGTTTAGGTAGCTGGACTCGTGCGGAGGTGCGATCAGACAGAGATGCGAGCAGCCCCCGTTGTTAGTTCCGCAGGGGTTGTTGTACGGAAGTTGTCGCAGCGGATGAACAACGTGAATGTCGTATGGCCTATGAGTGGTATTCCTAATTGTAGTTAGGTTCTCTCCTGAATGTTTGTTAGCCTTGCTGATGGCCTTGAGGTTCCAATCCGTCCAATAAATTTCGTCGTCGAAGAGACTCAGAGCGAAGACGTGGGGAACCTTGTTTCCGGATAGAACGACGTGCCTATGTCTGCCCTCCAAGTCAGCGGATCCGATGTAATCCAAGTGAGCATCGGCCCAGTATATCCTGTCCGTGAAGTAGTCGATGGTCAAAGCGTTGGGCCAGGCGATGTCGTCCTCCCAGTTCAGTATCGTAGTGAAGTTGGACCCGTCCATGCCCAGTTTTCCTATGTACGCTTGCAGATGCCACGACGTGAAGTACAAGTATCCGGTGCCCGGGTGGACTATGATAGCTCGAGGATCGGCTATTCCGGTCTTCAATGTTTTTCTTCTGGTGCCATCGAGCTCGGCGACGTCCAGGTTCTTCGAGTGACGATCCAGCCAGTAAATCTTTCGGCCGATCCAATCTATCGCGATACCCTCCAAGCCGTGCGAGTCGTGTCGTATGACGACTTCCTTAGTCGGATGCGGGTTCGAGTAATCCGATCTATAGATAGTTTTAGCGGAAACATCGGCGAAGTACATCTTGGTTTCTTTTATGTCGAAGTCGATCGCCACCACATTCATGAGGTCCTGATGGACGAGATTGTAGACCGAAGCGTCCGTGGACATGTTTCTCACGTAGTACTTGTTCGTGAAGATGACCCAGGCTGTCGTGTTGTCTTTCCTCTTGCACGTATGCTCGTCGGCTTCCCTCTCGTAATATTGCTCGTTACACTTGCAGTAGTAGGAGCCGGGGGTGTTAGAGCAGTATTGGGAGCACACTCCAGGGGATTCTATGCATTCATCGATGTCGGCGCAGGCTTTGCCGTCGGAGAGCAGCTTGTAGCCGTGGTTGCAGTCGCAGTAGTAGCCGGTCAGGGTGTCGACGCACTTGTGTCCGCACTGGTGTATCTCCAGCTTGGCGCATTCGTCGATGTTGCAGTGGGCCGGCTCGTCGGACTCGTCGGTGCAGTCCGGCACCTTGTTGCAAACCAGACGATTGTCGATACACTCGTCGTTGTTGCACTTGAACTGGCCGGTCGGACACGTTTTATTTTCTTTGTTACAGTCCACCTCATCCGAGTGATCGCCGCAATCGTCCTCCCCGTCGCACCTAAAGTGGTTTCTTATGCATTTGAAGTTTTGACACCTGAATTCCTGATCCGTACACTGCTTGTACTGCGTGTTACACTGCTTGCCTTCGTCCGAGCCGTCCCCGCAGTCGTTATCGTGATCGCACACCCAGCCCTCGTTTATGCAGCGGCCGTTCTTGCACTGGAACTGATCCTCCGAGCACGGCATGGGCGTCGAGCAGTGGTGGATGGTCGAGTTCTCGTCGGCGCCGTCGATACAGTCGGGATCGCCGTCGCAAATCCACTTCTTGGGAATACACTGAGCTCGACTCCAGAATTTGTTTTCCTCGCACGTGTACTCGGTCTCGGCGTCGCACTTTCTCTCGTTGCACTGGTGTCGGTCGTCCTCGTCGCTGTTGTCGAGACAGTCGTTGTCACCGTCGCAGATGTAAATCCTCGGGATGCAGTTGCCGTTGTCGCAGGTGAACAGATCTCCGAAGCACGTTCGGCCCTCGGACTTGCAGTACTCCGGCGGCTCGTCGGCGCCGTCGCCGCAGTCGTCGTCGCCGTCGCAGTACCAGGTGGCCGGAATGCACCTATGGTTGGGACAGCGGAAGCTGTTCTGCGGGCACGTCCGGAGCATACAATGCAGGGGATCCTCGTCCGAGTTGTCGCCACAGTCGTTGTCGCCGTCGCACAGCCAGTAGGGCTCGACGCAAATGTTTGTCTTCTCGCACTTGAGGTGGTTCGGCGGGCAGGTGGTGTTTCGGGGGCATCTCTCGTGCGTCTCGTCGGACGTGATGTTGTCCTTGCAATCGTTGATCCCGTTGCACACCTGGGTCATCGGGATGCAGCGCGAGTTGAGGCACGTGAACTCGCCCTCGGCGCACGGCGGGTACACACAGCCCTCCTCGTCCGAGCCGTCCTTGCAGTCGTTCTCGTGGTCGCACTTCCAGGATTTGAATATGCACCGTCCGTTGTTGCATCGGAACTCGTTGGGCGAGCAGGAGTGGTAGGCGCAGTAGTTCTTCTCCTCGTCGGAGTTGTCGCCGCAGTCGTCGTCGCCGTCGCAGGACCACATTCTGCTGATGCATTTTCCGTTCGCGCAGAAGAACTTGCTGGAGTCGCAAGTGATGTTTTTGGAGACACACATGCGACCCTCGTTGACTAGCTTGGTGTTGTCGTCGCACTTGCACTCGACCGTGTTGTTGGGGGCCGGGTGACAGCTCTGGGCGCAGCCGCCGTTGCTTATTTTGCACGGGTTCTTCTGACATTTCTGCCTGCTCGTGCTGTAAATGTGAATGTCCCGCGGCGAGTCCTCCAGTCGTTTGACCATCTCGACCATGTTCGCTCCGGTGTGCTTCTCGGCCCTGTACACTCCGCGCAACTGGAGGTCAGTCCAGTAAATGTAGTTTCTGAACACGGTGATGGCGAATGGATATATCGTTGCAGATATAAGAACCTCCCTGTTCGTTCCGTCCAAGAAAGATCTCTCGATCTTCTCCCTCACTGCGTCGGTCCAGTACAGCATGTTCTCGTCGAAGTCAATAGTCAAGCCGCTCGGCTGGGACAGATCCTTGTCGATTATAGCTTTTTTCAACGATCCGGCCATAGTCGTTCGGTAGATCTTTCCGGAGGTTCCAAATCTGCCCCAGTCGGTGTAGTATAGCGTGCCGTTGCAGGGATCGACGACGATGGCCCGCGGCCGCTCGACTCGCGCGATCATCACGAGCTCGGTTCCGTCCAAGTTCATCGCGTATATCGAGTTGTTGGAGCTGTCGGTCCAGTATATTTTCTTCTGGGTCCAGTCGTACGATATTCCCTCGGGATTTATGTTCTTGTTGATTATGTTTTGAATACCGGCCGAATCGGGGTTCTTGGACGACATCCAGGCGATTCTAGCCCACGGCCTTATCTGGGTGAAGAAAAGTTTATTGTCCGCGTAATCGAATTCGACTCCGACGACATTCGTGAGATTTCCGATCGGCTTGAAAGGCACGCCGGTCGACTTGGGGTCGAGGTTGACGGCCCGTATTTCCGTCCTCGTCGTGAAAACTAGGTACTCGTCGACGAGGTCACATTTTTTAGGGTTGCTCGTCGAGATCTGCCCCGTGGCGCAGTCGCATCTGTGCGTGTACCCCTTGTTGGCCTCGGGCGGGTAGCTGAAGCAGAGCTGGTCACAGCCACCGTTGCCTAATTTTCGACAGGGATTGTTCTCGTCGGTGGGCTGGTTGTTTATGTCGAATATGACGATGTCTCGCAACTTGGGAAGGTTCGTTCGGAGTTTCTCCGGCATCGACATGTTGCCCGGCAGCTTGGAGGCCTTGTAAATAGTCTGCAAGTTTCGGTCGACCCAGTACACGCTGCCGGTGTGGACGGCTATGCCCATGGGGTTCGGGAGGTTCGAGCGGATCAGCTGCCGGTTGCCGCCGTTGTACGATATCTTCTGTATCTGGTCGAGCTTGGAGTCCACCCAATAGACGTCGTGGGTGAGCATGTCAATCGTCAGGTCCCGGGGGTTCGAGATGCCGGAGCTGACCAGCGTCTGCCAGCCGGTGCCGTCCAAGTAGGACTTGCCGATGCGCGGGTACTGGCCGTAGTCGATCCAGTACAAGAGGCGCTTGAGCGGGTTGACCGCCAGCTCCTTCGGGGCGTCCATCGTGGTCTTGACGAGGACCTTCCTGTTGGAGCCGTCGAGCCAGGACATCTCGATATAGTTCTCGTGCGGGAAGACGTTCGTGAAGTACAGGTTGCCGGCCACCCAGTCGACGGCGAGGCCGCGGACGCCGTTGCTGCCGATGCCGTCCCGAACGACGTGCTCGAGCTGTGTGCCGTTGGGCCGGATGCGGAAGATGCCGTTCCAGGTGCCGCGGTTGAACTCGACCCAGTAGATGTAGTTGTCGGCGAAGTGCACGTCGACGTGCAGCACGTGGTGGCCGGGGCCGGTGACGGGCACCATGGCCTCGGCGCTGCCCTCCAGGCTGTACCCGCGGATGACGTCGAGCTGCGAGACCACCGCGAACGTCTTGTACGGCACGCAGTTCACCTCGTTCTCCTTTCTGTAGCCGACGGAGCAGGCGCACACGCGCGACCCGCCCTCGCCCGGGATGCAGATCTGCTCGCAGCCGCCGTTGCTCTGCTGGCATGGGTGGTGGATCATCTTCCTCTTTTGGAATATCGTCAGCGACTTCAGGTCGCTCTCGTTATCTAATATGATCTTGACGTTGTCGCCGTTGGGGAGGTCGGCCTTGAAGATCTTCTCGTGGCGCTGATCGAGCACGTAGAGGCGCGAGTCGAGGACCGCGATCACCTTGGGGTAGGAGATGGCGTCGGCCTCGGTGAGGATGGTCTTGCGGTCGTTGCCGTCGGTGTTGACGCTGTTAATGCTGGGCGGGAACTGGGTGCTGAAGTACAGGATCTTCTTGTCGACGTCGATGGCGACGGCCTCGGGCCGCTCGATGGCGTCGACCAGGATGACCGGGCTGGTGCCGTCCATGTTGACCTTGCCGATCTTAGCCGGCACGCCGAAACCGCCTTCGTCCGCCCAGTACATTTTTCTGTAAGATAAAAGTATATTAATAATAGGCTACTTGACCTAATTAGGGTTCCGTACCTCAAATGGAAAAAACGGAACCCTTATAGGATCACTTTGTTGTCCGTCTGTCCGTCCGTCTGTCAAGACCCTTTTTCTCAGGAACGCGTGGAGGTATGAAGCTGAAATTTATATCAATTACTCAGGTCTACTGTCCCTTGAAGCTGTGAAAAAATCAAACTTCTAAGCCAACGCAATCAAAAGATACAGCCGTTTATGCCGCAAATTTTCGACACTTGCAAGGGAATCAAAACCTACAGGGTGCTTCCCGTGAACTCAGAATCTTGAAATTTGGTACGAAGCAACGTCTTATAGCATAGATAAAGGAAAAATTACGAAAACCATAAATTTTTAGTTACATCACATAATATATATTTTTTTATAATTTTAAACTTAGTACCCATTTCCTCATAAACGCGTAGAGGTATTAAATTGAAATTCATACCAAATACTCAGGTCTATAATACCTTTAAGCTGTAACAAAATCAAACTTCTATGTCAACGCAATCAAAAGAAACAGCAATTTAAGCTGCATATTTTGAAACTCGCAAGTACTCGCAAGGGAATCAAAACCTAAAGGGTACTTCCAGTCGACCTAGAATCTTGAAATTTGGCATGAAGCAACGTTTTATAGCACACATAAAGGAAAAATTCCGAAAACCTTAAATTTTTAGTTACATTACAAAATATATATTTTTTAATAAATATAAACTTATTACTTTTTTCCTCATGAACGCGTAGAGCTATCAAGTTGAAATTCATATCAAACGAACTTTGTAAACCTTGCAGGTTTGTACGGAACCCTCGGTGCGCGAGTCCGACTCGCACTTGGCCGGTTTTTTTTTTCTTCATGCTAATCGCTTCTTAATCATTCATTTTCACAAAAACACTAATATTTCGATATTTTACACAGTAGAAACCCATAAAAATGTTTATTGAAAAATATGCCTCATAAATGGCGCCGAAAACACTGTCCGCTATAGTGTGACGTCATACGCTTTGTATTTTATACTCTATTTATTGAACATTTTTTTATGTGCTAAACGTACGAGTCTAAAAGTGCCCAAAAATAATAAAAGAATTAAATAGAAATTACAAATCAAATCAAATTTGTAATGTTGAAAACTTTTGGATAAAAGTTTTGGCCATTTCATTTCCTGTCTACAATAAATGGAGATAATGAAAGAAACTGATGTTTTAAGTGAATTATTCAAGAAAATATATTTTACAAATCTTTCTAGGCTTATTCTTATTATTTATGTCTAAATAAACTTACATATAACGAGCACGATAAATAAAAGATATTAAATTAGTACGAGGATGACGTCACATCCAAATCGGAAGTACCGCAAAATCGTTTTCGTCAGTATAAATCCTATTTTCATAAAATCATATTTTCAAATCGATTTTATTTATCAATCATAAGCTTTTATTTGATGATAAGGGTGAAATACGGTTTCCTAGGCCAAGTTCCACTAGAAATATGCATTTGTTCAATGAAATTGAATATAGGTCAAGTAGCCTATTATTATTTTGTGAATTTTAGCATTCCAGATATAGAGTAATTTAATTATAAGATTGAGAAGTTTTTACTGGCGATAATTACGCAGTTTTGTGTACGAGCTTTTAAATAATACAGGGTGTAACAAAACTAGGTGATAGTACTTTAAGGTGTGTGTGACGAGTTCCTTGTAGAGAGTCTACTGTGAAAGTAGCAGCGCTGAAAGACAATTTTTTTCACTTTTGTATGGGCAAGGACCCGAGTTTCATCACACAAAAGTGAAAAAAGGTCTTTCAGCGCTGCTACTTTCACAGCGAACTCTCAACAAGGAACACACTAAGCTCTAAAGTATTATCACTTCGTTTTGTTACACCTGTATATTGTTTATTATATTATTTATTATTATTCTTTTAAAATGAAATACAGCAATGAATAAATAAATAAATAAAAATACACAACAAAAACTAACAACAAAGCTTACCCTTCAGTGGGATCCAGGCAGATGCTCTTCGGTCGCGATATAGATTCCCGTGTGCCGTCGTTCGCAAAGATGACGGAGCGGTACTTGGTCTTGCCGTCGACTCGCACGAGCTCCACATTACCGGCTGCACGATTTGCCATGTAGAGATTCCGGCCGAGCCAGTCGAATGCAATGGCTGATGGTGAGCCCACAACCCCAGGGTCGATGCCCAGTAAGGGTACTCGCTCGCCGCCTCCGTAGGGCATGGTGTATATGGTGCAGTTCTCCTCGTCCGTGTCGGAGCCGGTGGCGCCCGCCTGCAGCCAGTACAACGTGTGGCCTTGACGATCGTAGTCCAGTTGCACACCACCTGTGAAAAAAGTCATATTTGGTCAAATGTGTCAAAAAACTTTTTTTTTTAGTGAATGCATGTAAAAAGTTGCTATAATAGATAGCTAGAATTCTAAAGTTTTTGAGATATTAAGCTGAACACATAATAATTAACTTGTTATGTTCTTGTTTCACATACCTTGAATTCCAACAACAGGCGGCAGCTGGCCGGCCTTTCCGGAGCCGTCCAGCGCCAGGTCCACAATCTGCGACCCCTTCAGCACCATCAGGTATGACGTCTCCTCTGTAACCACAAACACAAACTAGTTTTGAACATGGTCGAAAATGTTGGTGTCATGAACAGTGAACTTTGTAGTTTTGTTATTCGTAGGTCATGAAATATAAATATGTAGTTTACATATTTCATTTACATGACACAAACGTAAGTTTTTGATCAGACGATATCGAAAATAGTCATGAAATATAAATAAATAGCTTCTGATTTATTTACATATTTAATTATTTGTCTTTAATTTTATAACACACAGACAGATGTGTTATATAATGAGGACGTACCTTCCGTGCATTTTCCGTCGGGCAGCAGCTTGTACCCGGGCTTGCAGACGCAGGTGTAGGGCTTGTCGGGGTCGGGGCTGAGCAGGCACAGGTGCTGGCAGGGCGCGGCGCGGCACGGCGACTCCTGCGGCGGCTGCAGCGAGGGGTGGTGCACGTGGATGGAGAGCGGCTGCGAGATGAGGTGCGACACCACCGTCTGGTTGGTCCCGCGGAACTTGTGCGCCGACAGCACGCGGTTCAGCTGCCGGTCCGTCCAGTACAGCGTGTCCTCGAACAGCGTCAGCGAGTGCGGGTGCAGCAGGTAGTGGCTGCCGGCCAGCACCTGCTGCCGCCCGCTGCCGTTGTAGTAGCAGAAGTCGATGAAGTCCAGCTTCGAGTCGGCGAAGTACACGCGCTGGGTGGCCGTGTCGAGCGTGAGGCCGTTCGGCCAGTAGATCTTGGTGGTTATGATGGCGGTCCGGCGCGTGCCGTCCATGCCGACGCGCTCCACGCGCGGGTTCTCGCCCCAGTCGGTCCAGAACAGCCAGCGCGCGCCGGGCGCCGGGTCCAGGCACATGCCGCGCGGCTGCGTGATGTTGCCGCTCAGCAGCGCCGTGCGCGCGCTGCCGTCCTCCTTCGCCACTTCGATACTGTTGAGCTTGCTGTCCAGCCAGTAGATGTTGCCGCCGACCCAATCGTACGCGAGGCCCTCCACGAGATCCAATCCACTGGAGACGATCGCCTGCGGCTCGCCGCCGCGGTCGAGGCGCGAGATCCGCTTGAGCTTCATGTCGGACCAGAAGATGGTACCGGTGTGCATGTTGGAGGCGGTGGCGACGACGTTCTCGACGTTGATGGGCACGCGCTCGAGCCCCTGCTCGTTGAGGTCGGCCACGAGGATGGAGTGGCGGTTGGAGATGATGAGGAAGGCGCTGGAGTGGTTGTCGGCCTTGCACGAGTGTTTGTCGGGTGCGAGCCGGTAGCCGGGCACGCAGCTGCAGAAGTAGGAGCGCTTGGTGTTGGTGCAGGTCTGGGAGCACAGGCCGGCTGGGTTGCACTCGTCGATGTCCCTGCAAGTGAAGCCGTCCGCGTCGAGCTCCTCGCCGCTCGGGCACAGGCACAGCGGCCCGCCCGGTGTCTGCTTGCACTCGTTCGAGCACAGCCCGGCGCGGTGCTGGCACTCCGCGAAGTCGCAGCTCGCTCCTAAAAAGTTATCCCATTAGAGTGGAAGTTTAGGTTAATTTTACAGTATACAGAATGTAACAAACGTTCAATAACGTACCTTCATCGGCGCCATTTGGACAATCCGACTTTCCATCGCACACCTGCGTAATGTTGACGCAGCGGTCCGTCACACCTGGACACGACCACTGGCCTGATGGGCACCTGCGAAATTACAAATCCATAGAATTGTTGTTGTAAACTATTAAAAACAAAAAGCAGACAATTTGACACAAAAATCTATGCCCACTTAGGGCTCTGATGGAGGAACTTCACACGGCTATTTGTATTTGCTATTGGCTATTTGTTGCATTTGGCAAAATTATTGACATATACACAAACAAGCAAATAAAGGCAAGTACGGCCTTCCACACATGGACGTCAACCACCAAACTTTTACTTGATTTTATTTACTTGCCTATTTGACTCCTTCGATGTGCGTCAAAAACCGACAAAGGTACGGATACGTGTATTTGGTATTGGTCATATTTGTCAAATAAGGCCAATATTTGTCAAAAATACCGTCTACACATGGTGATTGTTTGGCGAATACATCAAATACGCAAATACAAATAGCCATGTAAAGTGCCTGCACCACACAAAACTGCGAATTTGCATCGCATCGCAAAAATCTGCAACAACACTATTTCTAATGACATTGCGATGCGATAAATAACAGTATGTTAGTCGTACCGGAACGGCGGCGGCGTGCAGGCGTGCTGCGCGCCCTCGTCGGACCCGTCGCCGCAGTCGTCGCGGCCGTCGCACACGGCAGCGCGGTACACGCACCGCCCATTGTCGCACCGCACCTGCCCCGCGCCGCACGCCGCGCTGCCGCACGTCGCCGGCTCGTCTGACAGGTCCTCGCAGTCGGGCGTGCCGTCGCAGTACCTGGAAAATAAATACACAATATTAAAAACTGTAAGATATAATATTAATACCAACTTAAAAGTAAAACATAAATATACGCAAATCTATGCGCTTTGTAATCAGAATTTACAATGTTATTATAACTTACTAGACGTTTCGCGCGGCTTCGCCCACGTGAATTACATATTTCACAGACAAATTAGTCCACAAAAAATAGCCTATGATCTTTCACGTGGTCTATTTCTCTGTGCCAAATAACAAAAAAATTGCTCCAGTAGTTCGTGAGATAAGCCCTTTCAAATAATTTTCCCCGTTTTTTCCACGTTTCCTCTATTTCTGCGCTCCTATTAGTCTTAGCGTAATAAAATATAGCCTATAGACTTCTTTGATAAATGGGCTATCTAACACTGAAATAATTTTTCAAATCGGACCAGTAGTTCCTGAGATTAGCGCGTTCAAATAAGCCCTTTCAAATAATGTCCCTCTGTTTTTTCACATTTTTCTCTATTTCTTCGCTCCTATTAGTTTTAGTGTCATATAATATAGTCTAATAGCCTTCCTCGATAAATAAGCTATCTTACACTTAAATAATTTTTCAAATCGGACCAGTAGTTCCTGAGATTAGCGCATTCAAACAAACAAACAAGCAAACAAACAAACTCTTCCGCTTTATAATATTATAGTATAGATAACACAGAAGTTGCATTTTATTAAGTATAATCGTGTTTACTACGTTTGCATTTATTGTTTTTCTTATGTTAGCTTAGTGACTTGGTATGGAAAATAAAATGTACACATACCATGTCCGTGGTATACAGAGTCCGGAAGCGGCGCACTGGAACTGTCTGTCGGCGGCGCAGGCGTGCGGCGCGAGCGACGGGCAGCCCGCCTCGTCCGACCCGTCGTTGCAGTCCGGGATGCCGTCGCATTTGTATGCTTCCTGCACACCATAATACGACAGATTATATTTATTGCTACAATGTATTTTTAATATGTTGTGATCAAAGAACGCGCCCGCCCCAACGGCGCTGCGAAACGCTTAACGTTAAAACCAGCCTTATCATGTAAAAAAGGCGCAAAAACAACAGTTTCAGGCATAATTATTAACCGACTACCAAAAAACGAGGAGGTTATATGTTCGGCTGTGGATATTTTTTTTTTTTTGTATGTTCAACGATTACTCCGCCGTTTGTAAACCGATTTTCAAAATTTTTGTTTTGTTGTATTAGGTTTCACTCCAATTTGGTACCATGTTCACAAAAGTGGTGACCTGATGATGGGATCCATGAGTAATCGAGGGAACTCCTCGAAATTTATATGGAAACATATGGTGATTTTGGTTTTATGAGAAGCATCCTAAGCATATGCTACCAAAACGCAAGATTTTTCACCGAGGTATACTATGGTTCCGAAGATACTAAGAGAACTCCGGATTCCTTATAGCTACAAGTTTGGGAGTTTAGGCGCTGTTTTAAGAACTGAAAGCATATTATGCTACTATGCAAATTACATTCATCATCATCATCATCATTAATTCATTACCACGTCAGGGTCACCAATGTCACCAAATTCAACCTTATCTCCAGAGCATAAGGCACACATTTGACATTACTTCTGAGAAGTTAAAGTTGCTTCGATTAAACGTGACATTCTGTCACACTTACAAATTACAAATTATTTATTTCCAGAAAAATACAATATTAATACAACTTAAGATTAAGATAAATCCCCACACCAGGCATAGCCTGTCCTGTGGGGCCAGAAACTTCGATGAGATACTCTGGAAAACAACCTAATTTCAACCTTTTGCATTGCGTTTAGCGTTCATAGTACAATATTATAATTGCCTGGGCTGTCAAGCGAGCGCGAGCGGCGCGGCGCGGGCGGCGCGGGCCGGGTACTGTGTGCGATCAGCGATGCGTCACGTGCGCGGTGCGACAAGTCGAGCGAGTGAAACTAGTCCGGTGACCGGTTACTTAGCACGTCACACGTGTTCACTTCGATTTTTTTAAATGTATTGTTTAAAATTATCTGCAGGCTGCAGCTGATATTATATTTTGTAAGTGTGACTGTAATAAGATACGTAGAATAATAATATACAGGTGTATTATTCTACGTATAGTACGCGTTGGCTTACTAGGTAACTAAAAAGAGCCGCTTGGGAGTTGAAGCGTTCGAGACCGGTTTCAGCATGATACTTATAATTTGTTGCTAATACCTAGTTTGTATCCTTCGATCGTGGATTCTTGGAAATCTATTGTTATTCTATTGTGTCTTGCTCACCGGTAAGCTTGTAACAAGATACGTAGAATAATATTATACAGGTGTATTATTTACGTACATAGTACGCGATAGTTTAGTACTAGGTAACTAAAAACTAAAAAGAGTGAAATTATTATTTTTAACAAAAAATTAAAACCGACTTCCAAAGTAAAAACAATAATAACATCCTTATAATATGAACTAAAAAGTATTAAATAATTATTCCTATCTAATAGTGCCTTTTTCCGAATTCGGCTAAAACTCAACTATTTCTGTACTCAATTTTCATAATTTTGAAGTCGGTGCCAGTTCCAAAAGTTTCAATTAATATTCTGTCAGAGAACTGAAGTTTCATCTGGTACCGACTTCAAAATGATGAAGATTGAGTACAGAAATAGTTGAGTTTTCGGAATTCGGAAAAAGGCACTATTAGATAGGAATAATTATTTAATACTTTTTAGTTCATATTATAAGGATGTTATTATTGTTTTTACTTTGGAAGTCGGTTTTAATTTTTTGTTAAAAATAATAATGAAATCGACGTTTAGTTGCTGAACTCTAAAAGTATTGTAAATCTGTATGTATTTTGAGTTTAGTTGTAATTGTCGCTCTTTTATAATAATTTAGTTATGTACGTAAGTGCATATTATGTACCTCTATTATCATATTTTAAAATTACCCTTCCTTTTAGGTTGGCGTAGTTAGCTTTGTAGTAAATGACAACATTTTACCTGCACACACTGCTTGAGGTCAGCGCACTTGAACTGGCTGGCGAGGCAGGAGACGGGCGGGCAGTCGGCCTCGTCCTGCTTGTCGAAGCAGTCGTCGTCGCCGTCACACACCCACGACGCCGGTATGCAGTGCCCGGTGCGCGGACACGTGAACTGTAATGTGGTTACCTGCACACACTGCTTGAGGTCAGCGCACTTGAACTGGCTGGCGAGGCAGGAGACGGGCGGGCAGTCGGCCTCGTCCTGCTTGTCGAAGCAGTCGTCGTCGCCGTCACACACCCACGACGCCGGTATGCAGTGCCCGGTGCGCGGACACGTGAACTGTAATGTGGTTACCTGCACACACTGCTTGAGGTCAGCGCACTTGAACTGGCTGGCGAGGCAGGAGACGGGCGGGCAGTCGGCCTCGTCCTGCTTGTCGAAGCAGTCGTCATCGCCGTCACACACCCACGACGCCGGTATGCAGTGCCCGGTGCGCGGACACGTGAACTGTAATGTGGTTACCTGCACACACTGCTTGAGGTCAGCGCACTTGAACTGGCTGGCGAGGCAGGAGACGGGCGGGCAGTCGGCCTCGTCCTGCTTGTCGAAGCAGTCGTCGTCGCCGTCACACACCCACGACGCCGGTATGCAGTGCCCGGTGCGCGGACACGTGAACTGTAATGTGGTTACCTGCACACACTGCTTGAGGTCAGCGCACTTGAACTGGCTGGCGAGGCAGGAGACGGGCGGGCAGTCGGCCTCGTCCTGCTTGTCGAAGCAGTCGTCGTCGCCGTCACACACCCACGACGCCGGTATGCAGTGCCCGGTGCGCGGACACGTGAACTGTAATGTGGTTACCTGCACACACTGCTTGAGGTCAGCGCACTTGAACTGGCTGGCGAGGCAGGAGACGGGCGGGCAGTCGGCCTCGTCCTGCTTGTCGAAGCAGTCGTCATCGCCGTCACATACCCACGACGCCGGTATGCAGTGCCCGGTGCGCGGACACGTGAACTGTAATGTGGTTACCTGCACACACTGCTTGAGGTCAGCGCACTTGAACTGGCTGGCGAGGCAGGAGACGGGCGGGCAGTCGGCCTCGTCCTGCTTGTCGAAGCAGTCGTCATCGCCGTCACACACCCACGACGCCGGTATGCAGTGCCCGGTGCGCGGACACGTGAACTGTAATGTGGTTACCTGCACACACTGCTTGAGGTCAGCGCACTTGAACTGGCTGGCGAGGCAGGAGACGGGCGGGCAGTCGGCCTCGTCCTGCTTGTCGAAGCAGTCGTCATCGCCGTCACACACCCACGACGCCGGTATGCAGTGCCCGGTGCGCGGACACGTGAACTGTAATGTGGTTACCTGCACACACTGCTTGAGGTCAGCGCACTTGAACTGGCTGGCGAGGCAGGAGACGGGCGGGCAGTCGGCCTCGTCCTGCTTGTCGAAGCAGTCGTCATCGCCGTCACACACCCACGACGCCGGTATGCAGTGCCCGGTGCGCGGACACGTGAACTGTAATGTGGTTACCTGCACACACTGCTTGAGGTCAGCGCACTTGAACTGGCTGGCGAGGCAGGAGACGGGCGGGCAGTCGGCCTCATCCTGCTTGTCGAAGCAGTCGTCGTCGCCGTCACACACCCACGACGCCGGTATGCAGTGCCCGGTGCGCGGACACGTGAACTGTAATGTGGTTACCTGCACACACTGCTTGAGGTCAGCGCACTTGAACTGGCTGGCGAGGCAGGAGACGGGCGGGCAGTCGGCCTCGTCCTGCTTGTCGAAGCAGTCGTCGTCGCCGTCACACACCCACGACGCCGGTATGCAGTGCCCGGTGCGCGGACACGTGAACTGTAATGTGGTTACCTGCACACACTGCTTGAGGTCAGCGCACTTGAACTGGCTGGCGAGGCAGGAGACGGGCGGGCAGTCGGCCTCGTCCTGCTTGTCGAAGCAGTCGTCGTCGCCGTCACACACCCACGACGCCGGTATGCAGTGCCCGGTGCGCGGACACGTGAACTGTAATGTGGTTACCTGCACACACTGCTTGAGGTCAGCGCACTTGAACTGGCTGGCGAGGCAGGAGACGGGCGGGCAGTCGGCCTCGTCCTGCTTGTCGAAGCAGTCGTCATCGCCGTCACACACCCACGACGCCGGTATGCAGTGCCCGGTGCGCGGACACGTGAACTGTAATGTGGTTACCTGCACACACTGCTTGAGGTCAGCGCACTTGAACTGGCTGGCGAGGCAGGAGACGGGCGGGCAGTCGGCCTCGTCCTGCTTGTCGAAGCAGTCGTCATCGCCGTCACACACCCACGACGCCGGTATGCAGTGCCCGGTGCGCGGACACGTGAACTGTAATGTGGTTACCTGCACACACTGCTTGAGGTCAGCGCACTTGAACTGGCTGGCGAGGCAGGAGACGGGCGGGCAGTCGGCCTCGTCCTGCTTGTCGAAGCAGTCGTCATCGCCGTCACACACCCACGACGCCGGTATGCAGTGCCCGGTGCGCGGACACGTGAACTGTAATGTGGTTACCTGCACACACTGCTTGAGGTCAGCGCACTTGAACTGGCTGGCGAGGCAGGAGACGGGCGGGCAGTCGGCCTCGTCCTGCTTGTCGAAGCAGTCGTCATCGCCGTCACACACCCACGACGCCGGTATGCAGTGCCCGGTGCGCGGACACGTGAACTGTAATGTGGTTACCTGCACACACTGCTTGAGGTCAGCGCACTTGAACTGGCTGGCGAGGCAGGAGACGGGCGGGCAGTCGGCCTCGTCCTGCTTGTCGAAGCAGTCGTCATCGCCGTCACACACCCACGACGCCGGTATGCAGTGCCCGGTGCGCGGACACGTGAACTGTAATGTAGGTGAAATTATTAATTAAGCGCGATGCACTACGTTGGCATCAATTTGGTTTCGTTTGTAACAACAGAGGCAAAGCTTAACTAAAGTATTAACTGCGATAGAGAACACAGAGTTTGAGACACAAATTAAAAAGAACTAAAATCAAATTTAATTTACACAATCCAAGTCAAATAAAGAAATGCAAATGTGTCCAACATCCAGAAACTGTACGTAAGCATGATTTATTCCAGTCAAACATTTAGTGTCTAGTTTCGACGTAAATAACAACTAAACTATGTGAGAAGTATACCTGGAAGTAAGCGCAAGTCTTCTCGGCACAGTGCGAGCCCTCGTCGGAGTTGTCGCCGCAGTCGTTCTCGCTGTCGCAGCGCCACGACGCGGGCACGCAGCGGCCGTTGTCGCACCGGAACTGCGCCGCGCCGCACGTCACGTTCGCGCACCCCGCCTCGTCCGAGAAGTCGCCGCAGTCGTTCTCGCTGTCGCACTTGAACGTCGCCGGTATGCACCGACCCGACTTGCACATGAACTCCGACGCGCCGCATGTTGTCTCTGTTATGTGGAGGTATATACGTTAATTTTTTTGGCCTCTTTTACCACATGCAAAAATGTAGGCACGATTTTAAAATAGTTTTAAACACAATCTCACACGAACAATGGTCGGCGGTCGATCGTGTTGACGTTCTCATTAATACGAATATTTTTAATGATTTGAGTGAACGAATTACATCTATAGCAGTAAGCTAGCTGAAGAAGTTTTTATAGGTTAACCAGATCAATATAACTCACTGGTACAGTTCTGTTCCTCGTCGCTGTTGTCGAGGCAGTCGTCGTCGCCGTCACACACCCAGCTCTTGGGTATGCAGCGCTGGTTGTTGCAGGTGAAGTCCCAGGAGTTGGGGCAGGCCTGGACCGGCGGCTCGGCGCCGGGGTCCGGGATACACGACGTGCCGTCCGGAGCGAGCTTCTCGCCGTAGGGGCAGCCGCACCGCACCGTCAGCAGCTCGGTGGCGTTGCGCGGCACGGCGAAGCAGAACTTCTGGCAGTTGCCGTTGTCGCGCGCGCACGGCTGCATCGGGTCGACGCGCTGCACCGCCTCGCTGTACACCTTCACGCCGTACAGCCGGTTCGTCTGCGGCTCGCGGACCACCACGTCCTCCTGCTCGCCCGTCAACTTGTGCAGCCGCACGATCGCGTCCAGCCGCCAGTCCGTGATGTACATGAAGTCGCCGTGGATGACGATCGAGAACGGGTGCCGGATGAGCCGCGAGTTGACCGTCTGGACGTCGGTGCCGTCGAGCCGCGCGTGCTGCACGTGGTCGAGTAACGCGTCGCACCAGTACAGGCGGTCGGCGGCGAAGTCGATGGACAGGCCGTTGGGCCAGCCCAGCGTCACGTTGGCGAACACCAGCAGCCCCGTGCCGTCCGTGTTCGCGCGGCTGATGTTCGCCGGCCGGTCCCACTCCGAGAAGAATATGTAGCCTTTGTTGGGGTGCACCACGATGGCGCGCGGCCGCTTCAGGTCCTTCAGCAGCGTCCGCTTGTACGTAACGTTCCGCGTCGATAGAACGTTCAGCGTGCCCTTTCTGGAGTCTATGTAGTACAAGTTTTTCGACGCCCAATCGACGGCTAGACCCTCGACGCCCTCGTTCTGCGAGGCCAGGACGATCTCCTTGGTCGTGCCGTTTCGGTGCACCCGATAGATGACGTCCTGCAGCACGTCCGAGTAGTAGATGTGCTCGTCGCGCGCGTCGAAGTCCAGCCCCACGAAGCGCGCCCGCCGCGACACCACCGGGAGGATCGCCTCGCTGAACCCTTCGATCACCGGGTTGAGAACCTTGCCCTTGATGAACCTCTGCTGGGAGTACATGAGGAACTCCTTTATCACATCACAATTTCTGAAGTCCGCCTCGAGTCGGTGGCCGATGTTGCAGGCGCAGCGGTAGCCGAGGCCGCCATTTTGTAAAGCCGTGACAATGCACATCTGCGCGCAGCCGCCGTTGTTGTTGCCGCAGGGGTTGTTGACGGAGGTCTGCTTGAGGGAGTGCACGACGGTGAGCGCCTTGGGGTCGCGGAGGTCCTTGGTCTTGTAGACGGCCTGGATGCTTGAGGAGCCCTCGTACTTGTCGACGGAGCTGACGCCCTGCTTGGTGCCGTCCGACCAGTACACGCGGTCCTCGAACAGCGCCAGTCGGGCCGGGCTGGGCACCTGCGAGGGAAAAAAGTGTTACGATTAAGATATACTTTACATTTCATGATTATATTTTATTGCGTAATATTTGCAAGCGCAAAGTCATGCATATTGTAGCGAACGTTAAATACGTTACTGTTGCATCAAATTAACCTTGAGCGGCGACATGATATTCTGGTCTACACGAGTACTTCATATATCTAAATTCCATCATTATTACCTGTGGTCCACGCAGTACCAATCTTCTATGTGCCCCATCGTAGTCAACAGTCTCGATGTAGTCTAGGAGCGCGTCGCACCAGAACACGCGTCGCGCGATGGTGTCCACCGCCACGCCGGACGCCTTGTACGTCGCCTCCGTCACTATCGACTGCATGTGTGTACCGTCCATGTTCGCTCGCACGATCTGAAATATAATATGAGGAAATAACAATATCTGTAAGCGACAAATGAGCAAGACGCTCTCTTTTGAATTGTAAAATAAACATGCATTAATGGTGTTTCGGCAAGGAGAAAGTATTGGTAAAAGAAACTGAAATATAGTATTCACTATTCAGTAACGAATTCGGCTTCCAGTAGTTGCCGCCTAGTTAACACTTTATCTCGATTCTTCAAAGATCATAATGGCCTGTCCACGTCTCCACGTCACGAGGTCGTCAACGTGGAACGCTGCACACACATGATATCTCACCTGGCTACCGTCAGCGACGAACATGAGGCCGAGCGTGGGGTCCAGCGCGATGTCGGCGGGCCCGGTGAGGTTGGAGCCGAGCACCACCGCGTGCCAGCGCCCGTCCAGTTCCAGCACGTCCACCTGGCAACACACCATGTATTGATCAGCTGACAGAATATGTCGATGACTTGCAATTTATATATAAGATACATGTAAGTACTTTTGGGTCCTCGGCAGAGATGGGCAAAAACTAATCAGATTAGCAATTACAGAATTACAATTTTTTTTTATTGATTCACTATACTACACACACCGGCAAAATTAACGGAACATAGTTAAAAAGGGCCACAACTTGAATTCAAGTGAGTCGGGCTGTGGGAAATTCTTTTTTATAGTTTCTAAGCTCATTTAAGAAATAAAATATTGAACAAAACTGGCAAGTTGACAAATTTTTATTGCAATTATGCCCTACTAAGTGAATTTCGATGATTGACGTTGTAAGTGTTTCTGATAAGAATGGCGTTTTTAGCGGGGTGCAAGGTATGCCAGCTCATTTGATTGTTTGGTTTTTGAGAGAACACATTGCTTAGATACAAAATTAGTGATTCTCTAGCATCTACGACAGCTAGGGCTGTAACCACGATAGAGAAAGGTCACACCTACCGTTCGGTTAGTTAGGCCTTAGGTGTGTCGGCTTTCGTGGTCCATCGTAAATTTCAACGCTACAAAAAGACTGGATCTTACGTTCGGAGACGAGAACAAGGCAGATATCGGGTGGCAAAGGTTCAGGATAACCGTTTTGTAAGGGTACAAGCCTTAAGAAATCGACCTCAAACTGCTTTGCAGAAAAGAAACTTATCGGAACAGGTCCGAGATGTACGTGTAAGTGATTGTACAGTAAGAAAAAGACTCAAAGAAGTTAAATTAAACACAAAGGTGCCAGCACGGGCACCAAAACTTGAGACAGGGCACCAAAGAGCCAGGCTAAGATTTGCGCGTGAACATCAAAATTAGACAAGTGAGTGAAATCTTGTGCTGTACAGTGATGGGAACAAATTCTGTGTTAATTTTGTTGACAGACGATAAAGAATGTGGATAAATCATAAGGAACGCTATAGACCATCAAACTTAACGGAAACAGTGGCCTATCATGCAGGTTTCGTAATGGTTTGGGGTTGCATATGATTTGGAGCCCGCACAGAGCTGATGATTGTTAATGATGGTGCTTTGACAGTACAGAGCTATAGCACAGACATCCTAGAACTGCATGTTGTGCCTTTTACACAGTTTTAGGCAGTAACTTCAATTTTATGCGCATCCATAGAGTAAAAAAATCGGGCATTATGACCTAAATGATGCTAGCGTAGCCCAGGTGGAGAGGTCAGCACGGTCTACGGATGTGGATCCGATTGAGAACGTGTGGCACATCAATGGGTGAACGGTACGAGTTAAAACTCCAGCTCCAGAATGTGTTCAGGAGCTCTAGTTGGCGCTACTGGAGGAGTAGAAGAATATCTCACAGGAAATGATGGACAATCAAAATGCAAGCATGTAATGGCGTATCCAGACTCTCTTCAGATCCATAGAAGGCATTACACGCTGTTAACATGGCAATTTAATTTTTGATTTATGCAGATTTTTTCTATTTTACACGTTTTTATGACCTAAATTTATAAAAGTTTTATTTTTTAATCATCAATTATTAAATTAATAAATAAATATATTAAAAACAACGAATAATTAAAAAAAAAAAATTTGTTATGTTCCGCTAATTTTGCCGGTGTGTTTAGGTAATACACATTTACAACTTATTTCTAAATACAAGTTAGTATCATAACGTAGTGTACATCCTTCTTAAAGTGAATACTACATGCAAAATAAATCTAAGTTACAAAAATGGTGCAAAATTCTTGGTAAATACCTAATCATTGCTTACAATTTTAGATAACTTATCTTTGAATAATGAGACAGAAGTACCAAAAATATCGATTTCAGCGCAGGTCTTATTGTATAAGGCACACATTCGGTATAAAGGGGAGTTTTGTCCATAATTTGTGTGGTGTACAGGTATGTCAAAAGTTTTTCTATTTCGAATACGGCTGCCCGGTCGAGGAACTGATAAATTGATCTTATTTAGAAGTGGGGTGCTGTCTAAATTCCCGTTAATTAATTTATGTAAAAAAAACAATATCGGAGATGCGACGTCTATGCTCTAGAGAAAATAAATTGAAGTGTGCTAATCTAGCTTCATAAGAAATTAAATTTTTACAAAGGTTTTGAGAGTAACATAAATGATACAAAAAATGTTTCTGCAGTTTCTCGATTCTCGAAATGTGGGCATAATAAAATGGATTCCACACTTGAGAACAATATTCAACAATAGAACGAACATAGCAGTTAAAAAGTATCACCGGTATTTCTGGATCCTTGAAAAACTTGGTCTGTCGTATTACAAAACCAGCCATTTTAGCAGCTTTAGATGTTATACTATTTATATGTTCTCGAAAATCTAGTTTGCTATCAACTATAACACCCAAATCACGCATGGAAGACACTTCAGTTATAGGATTGCTAGAGATATGGTACATGTGACGGAAAGGATTCCGTTTACGTGAAAATTTTATATAATAGCATTTTACAACATTTAAATTCATTCCGTTTGACGAGCACTAATGAGTCACCTGGTCAATATCTCTTTGTAGTAAAACTGTGTCAGCCATACTTCCTATAGCTCTGTAGATTTTAAGATCATCGGTGAACATTTGATATTTGGATGTTAAGTTCAAACACAAATCGTTAACATAAATTAAAAAGAATATTGGTCCCAAGTGAGAGCCCTGGGGCACATCAGACGGTACCATTTTTAAAATAGACTTAAAACCCCTAATTTTAACTAGCTGAGACCGGTTCAGTAGATAGGATTCACACCATCTCAATAGGGAACCACATATGCCAGCATGAGCTAACTTAGCAATTAGGATTTGATGGTTAACTACATCAAAGGCCTTAGAAAAATCAGTATATATGGCATGGATTTTTTTTTTATTTTCTAATGCTTCATAAATATCCGAGACGTAACCTATCAGGTTTGATGTAGTCGATCTACCCGGAAGGAATCCGTGTTGATTTATATCAATTTTGCTTTTGATGTGAAAATAAAGCTTGTTTTTTACAAATTTTTCGAGCATTTTACCCATTATTGACAAAATTGATATAGGCCTATAATTTGCTATATTACTTGGATCCCCGTTTTTATGTATCGGAGTAACGAAAGCTTCCTTCCACTTTGACGGAAATTTTCCGCTACTTAAAGACCTGTTATAAAGTATATAAAGAGGATAAGCAAGTTGCTCTGAACAATTTCGGAGAAACAGTGGCGGAATGCCATCGGGGCCGGGACCTTTATTGACATTAAGTTTAAGAAGGGAGCTCTTTACTTCATCTTCAGAGATATGAAGAGAATTTAATGATTCAGAATTATATCCTGTCCAATCAGCTGAATAACTCGGCAATTTTGAGTTAGAATAAACAGAATGAAAATATTCTGCAAATAAATTGCTAATATTCTGTCCGCCTTCAACAACTCTGTCTCCTAAATACATTTCGTCAGGTATTTCGCCACTATTACATTTAATAGATCTGATAAAGGACCAAAAATATTTAGGATCACTTTTTATTCGAAGTTTTGAACTTATTTTAAATTTGTTAGCACATTCCTGAACCATAGTTTTGCATTGGCTACGCAATATTTTATAAGTAAGCAAATCTCTTGGGTTAGCGTATTTTTTATATCGTTTATGAACCTTGTTTTTTTCGTTTAGCAGTCTAAGTAGAGGACGATCAAACCAAAAAGGATATTTCTGATTTGCAGTATAGCATTTAGGGGTAAATTTCGTGATTATTTCCATGATTTTAACATAGAATACTTCCACCGCATCATCAATATTTTGAACTAACTTTAAGGATTCATCCCAATCGATTTCTGATAAGCTCTCACGTATTTTGTTATAGTCAGCTTTATTAAAATTTAGTGAAGCTGTTCTATTTATTTTCGGAGGCTTTACAGAGGGAAGTTTAAAAGTAATACGCAGTGCCGGATGATGATCGTCTTCTTTTACTATCGGGAAATTATGTCTACAGACATTAAAAGCTTTGCAGTTATTGGTAATTATAAGGTCTCAAATACGATCATTAGCATTTTTTACAGAATTTATGTTATATATTTCATTGAGAGATAGTGTGTCAGTAAATGTATTAGCCAGAGCATTCGAGCTATAGAAGGGTATTAAGGAGTCTGAACCACTATCAAACCTCCAAGATATAAAGGGCAAATTAAAATCACCCGCTAATAGCAATATGTAATCTGATTAACAATTACAAATACTTTGTAATTGTTAATCAGATTACAAATTAATCCGATTGATGAAGAATTGTGCACCTGAAATTACTCGTAAGTTGATTAGGATGTATTTAGACTCAAATGTATTCTAATTAGTTTGCAATTAGATTAAATTTAATTAATTAATGAGTATTTCAATTATGCCCAATTCGGGTCCTCGGAAAGCAGTGAGTATGTTTGGGCCCTTTTTTATCACCATTTATGAGTTTACCATTTAAAATTAACCCGTTTAACCCAATTCGATTTAAGTCTTCACAATCCTCAACCCTTTACTAAGAAGTTCCACGCACCTTCTGTCCTAAAGCATCAGCGACATACAGCTTGTCTCCGACCCAGTCGACGGCGAGCGCGACCGGCGCCCACGATCCGCCCCCCGACACGTCCACACCCCCCGCCCCCGCCGTCACACCACCCCCTGACAGTGGCTGAGAGTGAATCTGTGGAGAGAGGGAAATTAGTACACTTTTTAGTAACGAAATCGCTTAGAGTTCACGTAATAATAATAGTAAGTCTAACCGATCTTGTTTCTTGCGATCGTGCACAAATAAATAATTATTATTAGTATTAATCGATGATGAGGCCATGAACAAATTTCTACGTGGTTCGCGAGTTTACTCGCAAAATATTTATTTATTGATTGTTAATGATCTAGCAGCATTTAGCTGATATGACCATATCACACAGTGTTGTAATTCATACACTCGTTATTAATTTCTTTTCCAGGACTTACTTGTCATCACTCATCAACCATTTATCAAGTCTATTTTTAAAGCTGTTAACAGTTGGTGCAGATACAAGTCTGCACAACTCTATTGCTCAGGAAGTTGTGAGCAACAAGCGAGTTTGCTGGTGTACGTTCTAGTCTGATGATGATGACCTCGAGATGACCTGGATTTTACATCTTTCCTAATGTAAATATCTTCAAGCTCTGGCACGTTGTAACAATGTGTTAATATTTTGTAGGTCTCTATGCGGTCTCCACGAAGGCGCCTATCTTTTAGCATCGTGAGGCGCAATGCCTTAGTCTCTCTTCATAGCTCATAATATGTCAATATCCGTATGATCGGTCGATCGATCTACCGTCTTCCTTTCTAACGTCTACACAAAACAGGTGTGGCAAATTCTTCCAATCAGTTTACTCACTTTCCTAGTCTTCAGATCGGACCAGAACAACAGGTTGCGTCGATAGTGGTAGTCGAGTCCAGCAGCGGCAGAAGCGTTGAGCTGCGGGGAGGGGGCGGGGGAGGGCAAGTCTAGACGCAGGACGCCACGTGCGTGCGCCAACGCCAGCCACGCCCCCGCACCGCGCGCCTCGCATCGCGCGCCGTTTGGCCCGGCCGGCACGTAGCCCGGTGCGCACGCGCATTGGTATGCTGGAAAATGAAAATGTTATTTATATGAGAAATAAGTATAACACGACACGATTTAATGATGATTTTAATGATGCGTCATATACATAGATCCTTGATATAATCAAATATACCCGCGTGCTCGAGCACATAGTTGCTATAAAAATGTGTTTCAACAACATCACTTGACATGCATCGTTTATTATAAATTATAATGAATTTATCATTATGGGTTCTAACGCCGGCACTGGTTTAATTTTGCGTGACCATTTTCTATTCCTGATAATGTCATCTAAGCGCCACAAGGTCGTTGTTGGACTGTACGTACTAATGTAACGACAAATTGTTACTTACTTTAAAACGTAAGTTTTAGTATAAAATAAAACTTTAACTTACATCCCGGCGTATTAACACACAGCTGGTGGCACACGCCCCAGTCCCTACACTCGTCGCGGTCACCGCACGTCTTGCCGTCTGCGGCGAGCGCGCGTCCCTCGCCGCACGCGCACGCTCCGCCTGTGGGCGACGCGACGCACTTCTCCGCGCACTCCAGAGCGGGACAGGATGCCGTTGCTGTGAATAATACATATTGTTATAATATATTAACTTTTTTGTCTTTATGTAAGAAACTACATAATATTATAATTTCAGTATGTAGTGTTAGGCCTGAAGGTTGTGTGACCCACAATCAGCGCTTCATTCCTGCATCGCGCTCTCGATGTTTTTTAAGTGCGTCGCGCGTCGGTAAATATACGCCAACTGAATGTCTCACGTGGGCTTCAGCCTAACCGAGCGTGGTATGCTCGCTCGGCCGGAAGATCTTCCTTTGCGGCCTCCAGTCTCCACAAAATATTATATCCCACAGTAGTAATACAACACGTGGCTTTTTTAATTTTTTAGGTGTTAGCGTCACAGGATTAGTCCAGCCAGATTAGCTGTATTGAGGTAACTGAGAGTACTATTTATTTACTGGTTAAGCCGGTAAAAAATATCGTGAGTCGCCTACAGTAACACGTGCTACTGCCAATGTTGTCGTTTGACATAAAACAAACTACAATACGCACACATACTAACATTCTGCTTTCAACCACATCTGCACTTGTTGCTTCTTTCCCAACCCACAAAACAGTTAGTTAAACTCACAGCAAGCCGCCTCCTCATCAGCGCCATCATCACAGTCTCTATTCCCGTCACACAGCAGCGTCCTCTCAATGCACTTCCTGCCGCCGGCGTCGCCGCGCGGGCACAGGTACTTGTTGTCGGGGCAGGCGACGGCGGTGCAGTTGGCCTCGTCGCTGCCGTCCGCGCAGTCGCGGTAGCCGTCACAGTGGTAGCTCGCGGGGATGCACAGCGCGTTGTTGCACCGGAACTGGCCGATGTGGCACGCGGGGAAATCTGGAATAGGATATAACTTAGAGCTATCAGCTACCTATATATATGGATAGTTTGCTATGTGATAAGTTCTGTGCTTTGTGTGAGATTTATGGGCAATTTAGCTGAATAATAAAGATATTACGCTAGGCGAGGCTGTTATGGTCTTGCCCAGCGGTATTTTGAGGTAATTACACGTCCACAGTTAATTCGCGTCTTAGGCTGTGTTTCCACTGCAGCGGAGCGGAGCTTAGCGGTGCCGAATTGACCAATCACCATGCTCGAAATCTTCGCTGTCATTCCGCTGGAAAAGCACGATTGG
Organism: Polyommatus icarus; assembly: GCA_937595015.1. Lineage (NCBI taxonomy): Eukaryota > Metazoa > Arthropoda > Insecta > Lepidoptera > Lycaenidae > Polyommatus > Polyommatus icarus. Next base: position 18,541,617 of record OW569336.1, on the reverse strand, counting down.
TCAATTCGGACACCGCTAAGCTCCGCTCCGCTTCAGTGGAAACGCAGCCTTACGACGTCGTCAGCTTAGAAAGCTATGTAAAATTAGTGACATTTCACCCTTCTATTTTCATATGCTTACGACCAACTTACGACATACAATTTCAAAGCGATATATTTCGAGACCGTGTATCCAAGTTATAATAACGTCACATGATTCTGGACGCTTCAAAGCACATCGAAGGCGAAGAAATGTATTGTGACACATAATATACACGTTTGATTCCCTTTGTGCTTTCGGCTTTCTAACGCAAATACATACTAATATTATAAATGCGAAAGTGTACATGTCTGTTTGTCCGTCTGTCTGTTAAATACCTCTTCACGCCCAAACCACTAAACCGATTTTGCTGTTTGGTGTGGAAATACTTTGAGCCCCGGAAAAGGACATAGGATATTTTTATCCTGGAAAAATGTACGATTCCCACGCGATAAACGATTTTTAGCGCAACGGAGTTGCGGGCGACATGTAGTAAATAAGTAACGTATATTATAAGTACGTACTGCAGTTAGCCTCATCGGAGTTATCGCCACAGTTGTCGGCGTGGTCACACTTGAGCGCGGCGTCGATGCAGCGGTCGCCGGCGGCACAGCGGAACTGGTCGAGGCGGCAGGCCAGCGCCTGGCCCGGGCACTCCGCCTCGTCGCGGCCCGTGCGGCAGTCCAGGTAGCTGGGGAGATTACAAAGTAATTTTATAATAGGAGATCTTTTGATAAACCTTAGCTTAACTTCAGTGACAAAACATTAATGGCTGACTCTAGCCCAAATGTCTATTTTCCCCCCACGGTTTTGACGGCCATGAAAACGGAGCCTTAGCCAGTGGCTAAAAAAACCAGACAGACAGACAGACAGGCGTACTTTCGCAATCACAATCTTTGAAAGGATACAATATGATTTCGCAAACGCAGGATTTACAAAACCTTGATTTCTACGTCACTACCTCAATTTTATGAGATCCTAGTGTCAGTAAATACGGTAATTTCGATTTTTATTCATATTTTAACAACGATACTTCAAAAATGCTTCCGATATTGATGGATCCAATCAGAGTTTTATATCTTAATATATATAATTCTTCTGTGAGTGTGTATGTCACTGAACTTCTCTCAAACGACTGGACCGATTTTGATGAAATTTTTTGTGTGTGTTCAAGGGGATCTGAGAATGCTTTAGATTCACAATTTTGTCCGCTGGACAATGTTTTTTTAGTTAATTTTTAATTTATTAGTAGTTGTTGATTTTGGAATGTTTTAGACTGGATCCGACAGACGGCGCTACCATCGCAGTGTCAAATTTTAAATAACATTCGAATTCGAATTTTAATTTTAGTCTGTCCCGACAGTAAACGCTGCGATCAAATTAAAAAAAAATACTTTATATACTTAATATGGCAAAGGTTTGCCGGGACAGCTAGTAATGTTATATTTTCTTACCCATCACATTTCTTTTCTTTCGGTATGCAGGGCCCTTGTGAAGCGGCCTTGCCGGCCGACGCGCCTTCTATACCGCACTGGAAGTCGTCTGCCTGGCACTTGCGGTATGCTGGAAAGTAACAAAACATCTATTGTAATTTAAACAGGTTTAAGATAGACAGTATGTAACAAAATAACTCCTAAAAATTATCATTAGGAGCGTTAGGAGCCTTGGAGTAGACGTAGTTGAGATTGTGATTAAGATTTACGAAAACGTTACATATAAGGTTTATGAGTCTTGAATCACCCATGACCCAACTATCAAGCCGACGATGATGTACCTTTGTTTTAATACAAGAGGAAACTTATGTTGTCATAAAAACATGAACATTGAACATAACTATTATACATTAGAACAAAATTAGCACAAATTCGGAACATAACGTTCTCCAAATTATTAATCTTATTGATCATATACGAAGAAAGTTATTCCAGCAAATTTAGTATTCTACATACCTAATCTAATATCATCAGAATACTCAACACTGTGAACACATCAGTCGCGCACGAAGTTCTAAGTAAAGCTATTAGCATAAACGCTGCGCCGCGAAGCCGCGAGCTAACTTGTTATTGAATACCCAATGTCGTAATGAGAGTGGGAGACGACAGGCATCGTTAGCCTTAATATGTTATTAAAATAATAAAAGTTATTCTTCATCGTCAAACTTTGGTTTCTTAGGAGTCAATGTTTTAAGAAGTAAATTTTAAAGCATGAAAAGAAGCCTTTTCTTTAACGTGTTGTATATGTTAGCTCCCTTACTAATGTTACTACTAATGACACAGTTGAAGTTATAGACATTTTGTCCTTGTCCGATACGCCTGAAAAGTCGCTTGACAACAACAACAAAATCTATACTAATATTAGTAAGCGGAAGAGTTTGTTTGTCTTTTTGAACTCGCTAATCTCAGGAACTACTGGTCCGATTGGAAAAATTATTTTAGTGTTAGATAGCCCATTTATCGAGGAAGGCTATAGGCTATATTTTATCATGCAGACTATAGGGGCGAAGAAACAGAGGAAAATGTGGAAAAAACGGGGTAAATTATTTGAAATTGCTTATTATCTTAAGTACTACTGGAGTAATTTTTATGTAAAAGGACATAGGCTATTTTTTGCGGAAAATTGTACGAATTTCGTGAAATTCCTAAATTACGCGGCCGAAGCCGCGCGGAACATCTAGTACCTAGTGTATAACTGTAACAATTAAACTTAATTCTTATAATAAGTGTTATAAGTAGAGGCGGATATTTATTACAAACATTAAAATCCGTGGATTAGCTTTAAAGCATAAATCTGCTTTCATAAAGCTAATACCAGTAGTACTCTAGTCTACATAAATTCTCACAAAGTCACATTTTAAAATCTAATCTCTATTGTGCATACCCTCAGATACAAAGACTCTAGACTTTAGTAGAGTCATAAATAAGTAAAAAAGCGACTCTATTTATAAACTGGCCTTTGTTCGGAAGAATCACGTCGCGGATTTCGGAAAATGGAGTTTACAAGTTAATCTACTATGCATTAGCCGGGCGAGTTACTCACATTTTAATAAGCTCTTAACAACTCCGCTGTTTATAATGCTTATAAACTACGATGGTATTTTCAAGTGGGAAAGTATTTTGTGTTATTTTTAAAGGCTCATTTAATGTTTAAACTGTACTCGTAGTTGTAAGATTTATAGAATACATAGAAACTAAACTATAACTCTATCTAAAATCAGTTTAAGCAATCCCTGATATATCAAAGGGCTAGGTATTGTGCTTAGTGGTTGATGATGTAGTGGTAGGCGAAACTCCATTAAAATTAAGTCTTAAATCTAAATTAAATAATATTATGTGTGTCAGTCCCGTGGGATACTCTACAGTCTAGGCGGTGACGCGGGAAGAAGCTGAGACGCGGGAACTAAAAATTTCTGTTTTTTGGCTTCAAAGTCACACGTTTTCTCAGATTAATTGCTAATTTTCTATGAAGTATTAAGATTGCAGAAATATTTAGCGAGTATAAAAGTCTTTTCAAAAGCCGTTTAAATATCCAATCAGCGTCGTTATTGCTCGTGCAACTAGGAGCTGATGAGCGCACTGTAAAAACTAAAATGAATACGCAATTACTGGGTGAGTGGAAAGTGGACGTCCAGTGTCATACATGCCTGGTATGTTAAACACATGCACACAGTATGCGACAGTGTACACACATGCAAATGCTGTAGAAATTGAGTTAGCGATGCGAAACTCAGGGGACCATGTCGCTTTCGTTATCGCATTAAGACGAAAGAAAATGAAGAGAAGAGTAAAATTTTCAATAATGGCATGCCACGATGGCATCGAACCTCTACCACGGACACTAAGAAAACCAGAATATAATAATAGCGAGTTTTGTGTATGCGATGGAGTTAGGCTGAAATTTCAAGGGAGGTTGAGGATTTTGAAGAAAGCAGCGGCAGTTGCTTACTATTGATATATTTGTCTGGAACAGAGAAAATGTTTTCTTGCTTTTTTGTTGTTTTGATACAGTATCAATCTACCACGTATACCATGTATCTACTTAAATTTAATACCTATTCTTTCCTATTATATCCATCAGCATTCAACACTATAACAACATGTAGCGGGTAAGTATAATATATTTTTTTTAATTTCTATCTACTTGACAATATTGCGGCTCGGAAGTGTCCAAATGGCTCTCGTCCAGCGAGTGTAAGTTTGGCGATAACATTGGTACTCGTATGCTCAACAAGTAGCTCGGAGTTTTAATGGCGGACAATTATCACCCCTCCTCTCCCCGTGACGTCTATACCACAGAGTAAATAGGGCCAGGAGGTGAATTTGTGCACGAGTAGTATTAATGAGGCTTGGGAGCAAAGAGCAAACGGATAACCGGATGAAAAGTAACCATGGTCGTCCATACATGTATCTCCTCTAATGTGGGTACAACATCAGAGGAGATGCAAGTTAATTGCCGACCTTTAAGAGGGCATACGCCTCTTTACTTACAGGTTTTTAGCCATTGCGTTAAGTCCTAAGTGTTTTAAAGACAAATAATATTCCCGAAAAGAAACAAGAATCAAAATGAGTTAGTAAAAAGCTCTACAGCGTTATAAATATCATGTTGTCAAGACTCGAGCAACAGCATAAAGTAAAGCTTATCTTCTGTATTCAAAATGTATTGTGTAATACTTTTGTATCGGGCGAGAAGTGTTTCGCGACTCTGATAATGGCCCTCATTTATTCGCATTAACACAGCTGAGAAAATATCAACGACATGAAAATGCTATGTTGTCCAAATACCTCCCCCCCCCCTGTAGGCTATGATCAATAACCATGATTGTCAAGCTGCAACGTAGTAAATTTCTTAGAAATAATTAACTACTATTAGCGAAAAAAAAACTGGGGTATAAAAGACGAGTCTGAAATGTCATCGGCCTTTTTCTAGATTTCAAAAACTAAAATGTAGTTTGTTGAACATCTACTTATTCCCCAATATTGGGGACCCACACTGGGATTAAACCCATATTCGGGATAGACCCATGCTCGAGTTAGACCCATACTCGGGTTAAACCCATGCTCGAGTTGAGGATGAACCCTTAAGCTTGATAACCCGCTTAATCCAGCCTTGGGTTGCGGATGGCCACCGCCCCGGGCTGCCCTACCACCTGAACACCCTGCGAACACCGGCTGCCGTACACACATGGGACGTCCGAGCACCAGCGACCACCTCCGGACGTCGCGAAGGGGCTGGAGCTCTTCACACTGGCTAGCTATCCTCCAGTCTCCAAGCTAAGTGCCATGTGGTCCTAGACGTTCCCCATACCCTCAGAGTACACAGACGGCTGAAACTAGCGTAGCACAAACCCACTAGAACTACCCCCCTGATGATTAATTCTCTTTTAAATTTACTTTGTATAGTCTCTGCTCTCTTTTAAATTACTCTTAATGTTACCTAATTAAATGATTAATTATGTAGTAAAATATTTTTTATAACAATAAATTTGTTACTGAGTTTTTAAATATTTCATTTATCTCTCTCTTAAGACTAAACTCTTTCTAGTATGTCACAGGTTTTACTATTTTAATACTTTTTTTTCTATATTTTTAGGGTTCCGTACCTCAAAAGGAAAAAAACGGAACCCTTATAGGATCACTTTGTTGTCCGTCTGTCAAGACCCTTTTTCTCAGGAACGCGTGGAGGTATGAAGCTGAAATTAATATCAATTACTCAGGTCTACTGTCCCTTGAAGCTGTGAAAAAATCAAACTTCTAAGCCAACGCAATCAAAAGATACAGCCGTTTATGCCGCAAATATTCGACACTTGCAAGGGAATCAAAACCTACAGGGTGCTTCCCGTGAACTCAGAATCTTGAAATTTGGTACGAAGCAACGTCTTATAGCATAGATAAAGGAAAAATTACGAAAACCATAAATTTTTAGTTACATCACATAATATATTTTTTTTTAATAATTTTAAACTTACTACCCATTTCCTCATACTCGATTGTCGTAATGAACGAACTTTGTAAACCTTGCAGGTTTGTACGGAACCCTCGGTGCGCGAGTCCTACTCGCACTTGGCCGGTTTTTTATATGTGACAAAGCTAGTGTGCGTTGTTTGTTGCTCGTGACACCAAAGCAACGTTTTTGTGGCCCGTATAAACAAGCTCGAAGACCATCTGGTCTATACTATAGCATTTATTCTCTCATGGGCATTGGGCAACCATAGAAGAATTTCATCAACTGTTTTTTTTACAAATTTATAGGGAAAACGAGCAAACGGTTTAGTGGAAAGCAACTTCCATCGCCTCCAGACACTTGCAACATCAAAAGAGTTGTAAGTGCGTAGCCAGCCCTATAGGAGGGCTTGTAATTATCTATCATGATTCATGAACCAAAATAAGAACTATGCGTATCAACTATCATATTATTTTATAGTTACATGTCTAAACTGACCTATACTTAATGCATTAGACGTGTTCACTGTTTACATCTAATATTGTCACGCCATTTTGTCATTGGCACTGATGGTTCTCTACAAGCACGACGATATTAGCGTGCGACATTAGCATTTTCCAATAAATCACAGTTTACATATTCATTTATTTTAATTAAAATCCTCGCCTGTTAATTACACCGACAGAATGCATAATAACACTCATTAGTCCTTCCACTATGACGCTTATTATTGTATTTAAAAAATTATCAGGAGATCATTAAATCAGGCTGCAAATTAGGAGGAGAGGTATTTAGGAGGGAGGGGGTCCCAGATTGACGTTATATATATACGTCGAAATAAATACTTACAAAGTTATCTAGATTTTTGGGAGTCAGTCCTTATGAACACTGGTCTCTATGTAGTAGTCAAATCTCAAACAAAGCCATAAAGATAGAAAACACGACATATAATAAAGCTGTGGTATAACTGATTCCAGTAGATAAATAAGTATAGTTACAGCTATTAAACAATTTCGAGATAATATCATTCTAACAACACCAAATATGTGTTATTATTGAAATCGAATCCTAGAATCATAATAGTTTAACCTAAATCGTTCCGTTTAAAAAAGAATCTAAGAGTTCTGAAATGCTGTCAGCTGCAGCTTAAAATAAGTCGTCGATATGCTTGAAAAACAGCGAGATACAGCTCGGATGCAGCTCAGCTGAGCGGCATAACTCAGCGGCATAACTCGCCTAGCGCCTGTCGCCGGCAGCTGAGCCGCATTATTATTTGTTCAGTTTTTTAATAACGCTCCATCGGAAATACATTTGTATTGGTTATTTACTTTTTCACTATGCGAAAGAAGGCATACTCATATACAATGTAAATTATGTCAGTTTGTGAAATAATAATATCTATGGACGCTTCACATCACGTCAGTCTGGCCCCGTGCTAAGTACCCGAAGGACTTGTGTTACAGGTACCAGACAACGGAGATATATTTAATACTAGCTGTCCCGGCAAACGTTGTTTTGCCATATAAAGTATTTCTACTTCATCAGTTGATACAAAATCTTACCCTCTCTTTTGCCCCCTAAGAGGGGGGAGGGGGAATGTTACACACCAAATGTTAAGTTGAAAAACACAGTAAATAATATGAAGTAAGTCCATTAAAGAAAAAGTTTGATACAAAATCGGACCCCCCTCAGAGGGGTGGGGGGGATTTTTTGTACCGGATGCTAAGTTCGAAGAAGACAAATATATCTGCGAAAACTGTTTGCAAATCGGATCAGTAGTTTTCATGTTAAAGAAAAAAGTTTGATACAAAATCTGACCCCCTCTTTTGTACCCTTAGTGGGGTGGGGGGGGGAAAAATTTATACACCAGATGTTAAGTTGGAAGAAGACAAATATATCTGCGAAAACCGCATTCAAATCGGATCAGTGGTTTTCGTGTGATGCTGGAACAAACATACAGACAGACAGACAGACAGACAGACAAAAATCTAACCACACTTTTGGCTTCTAATATAGCGTATGTAGTGACACCCTCCACTTATTATTTTTATAATATCTTTAATGTACAGAATTCTCATTAATACAGTTTTATTATATGTATAGAAGTACTTTTATACTATACATATATTTAAGATTTTTATTATATGGCACCTAATATAGTTAATACACATCCATGACCCAGGAACTTCGAAAACTTTTTGTTCCGTCGGCGGTATTCGAACCCGCGACCCCCAGCTTGAGCTACCACAGCGCGCTCACCAACTGAGCCACAGAGGTCGTCGTAATAATTATCTTACTTAATTAAATATTAAGATAGTGTATGTGTCTGTTCTGCATAATGTTTTGTTCTTGTCTGATTTGTCAGAAAACTTCCTCGACAGACAAAGACAAAGCACAATCGTTTTATTTACGGTCGGTTAAAACCTATGGATTTTATTATTTTGACCACGAGAACAAGATAATTAAAGGAAGGGTCAAAAGATACTAATCAAGGCTACACGATCAGATCGCCAGTATTTGTTGATTGATTTATTTTCAAACCTTTTCTATGCTATTATATTATTGTCAAACCGTGTTATGGATGTAATCTATATTTTCATTGGCGAGTTAAATAGGTCAATGAGCGAAATTCTCTCTATCCAGTGATCAGACTTTATGCTAAGTACTGACATACGGTTTTGCTCCATAGTTTTACTCCAGGCGGTTATTGCTCGATTTGGAGTAAAACTATCGAGCAAAACCGTATGTCAGTACTTAGCATAGACGTCTAGTTTGATATAAAGGTGTGTACTCACTGCAGTCGGCCTCGTCGGTGCCGTCCACGCAGTCGACGTGCATGTCGCAGCGATGGTGCGGCGGGATGCAATATGTACGGTTCCACACGTACTGCCCGCACGTCAGCTCGCCCGGCTCGCACTCCGGCGCCGCTGGAAAGTGGAGGTGATGATGAATACATTAATCCATATTTATATTAAAAATGCGAATGTCTATCTAATTATCTATTCCTTCTTCATGCTTCAATTGCTATATTATATTATGTAGAACAGTTTTTATGTACCAATTTACGGTTACGCAAAAACCTGATTGTATATGTTACGCTCAAAGACCGAAAACGCTCAGTGAGCGAAAAAATGGCTCACAACGCGTTGTGGTAATAGTGAAACGACCACGACGCGTTCTGGTAATCACAGAAATACCACAAAGCGAAATTCGTGTCGTGGCTGACGTGCTTTTCGACCACAACGCGTTGTGGTAATCGAGTAAAGCCATGACGCGTTCTGAGCATTTAAAAACAGCCACGACGCGAATTCGTGTTGTGCCCCTAATGAAAACGGCCAGAACGCGTTCTGAAACCAAGCCGTGTTAAGCAGGAGTAATTTCATAGCGCCCAAGTGTGTGCGCAATACACAAGAGAACTCCGGTTTCAATGAAACTAGGCCAGTTACGCAGGGGTATTTTAATAGTGCCCAAGTGTGTGCGCAATACACAAGGGCACGTTACGCAGGAGTAATTCTTTAGTGCCTATGTGTGTGCGCAATACACAAGAGCACTCTGGTTTCAATGAAACCAGGCCAGATACGCAGGAGTCATTTTATAGTGCCCAAGTGTGTGCGCAATACAAAATAGCACTCTGGTTTCAATGAAACCAGGCCAGTTACGCAGAAGTAATTTTATAGTGCCCACGTGTGTGCGCGTGTGAAAACGGCCAGGACGCGTTCTGAAACCATGCCGTGTTAAGCAGGAATAATTTTATAGCGCCCAAGTGTGTGCGCAATACACAAAAGAACTCCGGTTTCAATAAAACTAGGCCAGTTTCGCAGGGGTAATTTAATAGTGCCCAAGTGTGTGCGCGTGTAAAAGTCGGTCCTGCACCTGATCTCTCGCCAGCGGCCAGTCATGTCACTAAGCGTTTTCGGTCTTTGAGCGTAACATATACACAAATGAAACACAATATTACTTGCACTTTTTGTTGTTAAAGGCAATCCTGAAAATACGTGAAGCTCACTATAACGATTTTAACATCTCAATTTTATTTACCAACAAACGGGTTAATGCAAAGAAAACCCTGAAGTAGCCCAAAGTATTTCATTAGCACGTCGTTACCGTAATTTATGGCGGCGTCACATCGACCCGGGCCGGGTAAATAAGACCCGGTCGTAATGACCCAACCCGGGTCGTAATGACCCAAACAAAAGGCCGGATAAATATTCGCAGCACACGGGAGGAATCAATCGTGGCGCGTCGTTAGTACAAAGAGCGTGATCAATCTCCCGCGAGCCGCCGAAACGCGAGTGTGCAATGCTCTTTACGTTTTTTTAATTGAGATATAGGGAAAGTAAGCGATTCCGCATCGGCCTGAGAGGGAGGCGCACGTTAAAATGAAAACTTTAAATTAAGAAAAAAAAAACCCAGCTATTAGAATTCGCTACTTGCGATTGTAGCTGTTACCAGGAGAACAGCTGTTGCATATTGTTCACAAGGTTCCATGCTAAAGAACCTGTATTGATACTGTTCACAAGTATCAAGATTTAACTTTACATATTATAAGAACAAAGCCGCTTTTTTGATTATTCCCTCATGTCCCTTTGTTCCCTTTAATCTTTAAAACTACGCATCGGATTTTGATGATTTTTTCAGTTTTAGATAGCCCATTTATTGAGGAAGGCTATGGGCTATATTTTATCACGCTAAGACTAATAGGAGAATGTGGTAAAAACGGGGGAAATTATTTGAAAGGGCTTATCTCGCGAACTACTGGAGCAATTTTTATGTTATTTGGCACAGATAAGAAGTTAGACTACGTAAAGGATCATAGGCTATCGATTTTAATCTTTTTTTTTCAGTGGCTATATATTTTATACCCGTGCGACGCCGGGGCGTGTCGCTAGTTTATATTGTTACGGATACAGACACGTGGTGCCATCTAGCGTCGGACCAGCGAACCTACCAAGGGAACACAGGCAACGTAAATCCCCTACTCGCTACTAGATGACGCTAGGTGTATGTACCTACGAGTACTTTCTAGAAATATCTCATATTTGTTTACGCATATCGGGTTTATTCTGGGATGTTCCGGAATTTTCTGAGATTCGATCCGGCCCGTATAAATAGTCGCAGACAGTCGAGCCGGCAATTCAGTTTTATCTGAGCGTTCTTCGAGGCGACTTCGGAGCGAGAACAAGCGATCAATAGTGAGTGATTGTGCTTGGGATAGTGACTCGGCTACGACCTAGGACAGTGATAGTGCTCAGTGATTTGGATCTAGTGCTTAGTGTTTGGACTCAGTGATTAGTGTGAGCTAGTGTTTGTGAATAAAGTCTTCAAGAGAGTCACCAGGTCTTTCTCTCCGAATCTTTGAACCCCTAGCACGTAACAACTGGTGTCAGAAGTGGGATTTGGAGATGCCATTGACTTCGAGAGAAGACTTCAAGAGGAGTGTCAGGACAAGGGCGCAGCGAGCTGCGGAGGCCACAGCCATTGGGGACCAAGCTCCACCCACTTCGGGTGAAGCCACGCCCACTGGCTCCGCCCACCGGGACCCGCCCACTGACCACGCCCCCCAGGCCCCGCCCACTCTGGACATGGCGACGCCCACCGGCTCCGCCCACCAGGCCACGCCCACTCAGGCCACGCCCACTGGCCCCGCCCACTGGGCCCTGCCTGCTCAAGCTCCGTCGACTAGCTCCATCCATCCTGCCACGTCCGTAGTTTCTACGGCCCCTCAAATGGCTCTTCAATTGGAAAGTTTAATTAAATTAATGGAGCTGCAAAGAGCTGATATTCAGGCTTTGCAAGAGGCACAAAATCGCAAGCTCGGCGCTTTGCAGGAGTCCCAAAAAGCTGAAAGTCAGGCCTTGCAAGATTCTCAAAAGGCTGAAATTCAGGCAATGAGGGAGTCACAAGACCGCAAACTTGGCGCTTTACAAGAGTCACAAGAAAAACAAAAGGACCTCCAAGAAAAAGCGCTATTGGCTATAAAGGATGTTAGTGACACGGTGACTAAGCTTCGTCAAGATGTCGATGTAATGAAAGAACGAGTTACCGGGTTAGAATCGGTTGTGGAAAATTTGAAAACCGGATTCACTGAACTGCAGAAGAGAGTAGTGCGCCTTGAAACTACGGGAGTTACAGTGTCTAGTGGAGCCACTGGAGTGATGCAAGGGCCAAGAGTAAAGGTGCCGCCGTACGATGGCACTACTTCTTGGAACGCTTATCGTCGGCAATTTCAGACTGTTGCTACCGTAAACGGATGGACGGAAGAGCAATGCCTGACCGCTCTCATTGTGGCACTCAGAGGGCAAGCTTTGTCGGTCCTGGAGGCACTGCCACATACGGGAAATGGGTTCCAAGACCTGATGGAGGCACTGGAATCCAGATACGGGGAGCGACACCTGGAGCACGTGTTCCGTGCCCAACTGCGTGATAGAGTCCAACGCTCAGAAGAAGGGCTTCAACAATGGGCGTTGGAAATTGAAAAACTCGTCAGGAAGGCGTACCCCGGAGCTGATACCAAAATGGTCGACTCAAATATTGTTCAAGGATTTGTCGACGGAATCAAAGACCTGGAGGTCAGAGCTGCAGTAAGGCTTGGTCATCATACCTCGCTGAAGGAAGCGTTAGCGCATGCACTGGAGGTCGAGGCTGTTCGGCGTGACATACGGCAGACCCATAACATCCGCGAGGTCGCTGCGGAAGTCAGGGAGGTTAAGGCTCCTACGAGGAAAAGATTTGAAGCTATATGCTATAAGTGCGGTGAGAGGGGCCATCTTCAGCTCAACTGCCCGCAGAAGAAGACCCAGATGGCAAGGATGGAAAGGATCGAGGAACAGATAGAGGAGCTGAGGAAGCAAGCAGTTTCGTTCTCTGCCCGGGATAAGGGGAAACGAATAGAATCCAGGACTAGGTGGCGAGTATTGGACAATGTGGAGAGAGCCCCAATAACTGTTACTTCCCAGGCACGGAGCGGAAGAACAAAGACAAATACTTTGGGTCTCTTGGAAAATGATGCTATGAGGAAGGCTCAGGAAAGAGATGACGACCTTCGGCACCTCATCACATGGAAGAAACGCGGTGACGTAAAACCAAACTGGAGTGAGGTTGCACCCACTGGCGCTGTCACTAAGACGTACTGGGAGCAATGGGACAGTCTGATACTTCAAAACGGAATACTCTACCGGAAATGGGCTAGCGGTAGAGAGTTCTATTTCCAGATAATTGTCCCAAGGGCGAGAGTACCAGATGTTCTCTGCGAGATACATCAGGGTGTATCAGGGAGTCATCTAGGAGTCAAGAGGATGCTGAGGAAAGTGCGAGAACGATTTTTCTGGTTGCATTGGCGAGATGATGTGCAGAATTGGTGCCACGAATGTACTTCTTGCGCTGATGTGAAGGGACCGCAGACCAGGACAGCGTGCCATGGCAGTAACAACGATGCTCGGGACGAGCATCTCTAAGAGGGGAGTAGTGTTACGGATACAGACACGTGGTGCCATCTAGCGTCGGACCAGCGAACCTACCAAGGGAACACAGGCAACGTAAATCCCCTACTCGCTACTAGATGACGCTAGGTGTATGTACCTACGAGTACTTTCTAGAAATATCTCATATTTGTTTACGCATATCGGGTTTATTCTGGGATGTTCCGGAATTTTCTGAGATTCGATCCGGCCCGTATAAATAGTCGCAGACAGTCCGGCCGGCAATTCAGTTTTATCTGAGCGTTCTTCGAGGCGACTTCGGAGCGAGAACAAGCGATCAATAGTGAGTGATTGTGCTTGGGATAGTGACTCGGCTACGACCTAGGACAGTGATAGTGCTCAGTGATTTGGATCTAGTGCTTAGTGTTTGGACTCAGTGATTAGTGTGAGCTAGTGTTTGTGAATAAAGTCTTCAAGAGAGTCACCAGGTCTTTCTCTCCGAATCTTTGAACCCCTAGCACGTAACAATATATATTGTTAACAGCGGTGTCTCACTGCTGTGCAAAGCCCCCTCCTTTCCACAAGTTTGTATCCTTCGTTATCTAATCAAGTTAATATTATTTAAGATACAACCATTATTTAAGAAGGATATAAAGAAGAATATACTTACGGCACGACTGGAACTCATCTTCGCCCTTCTCGCAGTCTCTTTGGTAGTTGCACACCCACAGTGCCGGGATGCACTTGCCCTCGGGGCACCGGAACATGCCGCTCGGGCATATTGTGTCGCCTGCAACAAACGACATGGTTAGATCACGTGACACGAGGGAGAGAGGGAGAGAGGGAGAAGAAGGCAACTCGCAACTGCCTTAATACGTCGATCGTGGGAACCGCAGACACAATATATTTTCAATTGTTATGCGACAGCCGGGTGCCGCTTGGGGATTGATGGGTTAAGACAGCGAAATAGCTGGAAGCCTCTCCTGTAAGTCTTTACAGTGCTGCTACTTTCTCAGTGATCTCACAGGGTGTAACAAAACAAAGTGATAACACTTTACAATATGTATGTTTCCCCGTTTAGAATTCACTGTGAAAGTAGCAGTCGTGCTGAAAGGATAATTTTTTCTTAATTTTGTATGGCTAAGGCGTTAGGGGTTTTCTGATATTTCTGATAACATAGCTACGTTCATCCAAAAATCTCCTTCTAGATATCCCTATCCACCACACAAAATATTTCCATTCCTCTTACACCGTACAGTCCGTTCTACTCTGGAACTCTCTCCCTACCAGGGTGAGACTCTCTAAAACTTTAAATACATTTAAGTCCTCCCTTAAGGATTACTACCTCAATATGTGTTCGTAGTATGGCATGAGTCATGACATTCATTTATTTGGTACTTTTTTCATACGTCAATTTTATTATGTATATTATGGTATGTATATGTTATATAACTTTATGTATTATATTATATTACTATTATATACAATATATATTGTTGATAAAATATTTATTTTATTGTATTTGTATGTATTATTGCGTAATATATAATTATTATGTGTGTATTTATTTCATAGGATAGTATTTATATTATGTAATGTATAATGTATTAATGTTAAGTCTTTTAGGTTTACTTTTAATTGTAATTAGGTAATAGATATTATACTTCAAGCACAACGCCCTTTCTTCAGCAACTTTTTGTTTCCTTTCCTTCCAAAGGTTGTCTGGAAGAAATTGCTATTTAGTAATAAGACCGCCTTTGTGTACTCGTCATTTTATGTGTTTTGTCGTATGTTAGTTGGTACTGTAACTGTGTGCACAATAAAGTATATTCATTCATTCATTCATTCATAGAAATCAATAGTATAAACTTAGAAGTCAAAAGTAACTCTTTCAGAGCGCTGCTATTTTCACAGTGAGTGTAAAAGTAGCAGTATTATCATATTTTATCACATAACGTTTTTACACACCATACATAGTAAACAGTCCTGTAATTTAAGAGTGGTGAATCGTAAGTTCGATTTCGCAAATAGGCTGTGTTTTACCAATATGTACATCGCACTTTCAACAGTGTTTGCCCACTGTCCAATATAAAGCAGCTTAAGTAGTAATTACGATGCCACAAGGGTTAAAAGGGTCGACCTTCGTTACCAACACTTCAACTTACAGCTCCACTCTTGTTTACTTAATAATATAAATAATACAATGCCTCCCATACGGGTTTGAGTGATGGTCTCATTAAAAACAATCAAGCAACGTGTATTTTTGTAGTGACCGATTATGTGCGCAGTTTTCACGTTACCTCTCTCGTTCCTAGTGGGTCAGTTTTGCAACACGATTGGTAAGCAGGCGCAGGACCGACTTTTTACATGACCAATGACCATCCTAAGTATCTATCAACTTCCTTGTCAGATTAATCAGCCTGCCTTCCAAATAAGTTATTATTTATTAGTAATATATATGAGTAAAACGCTTATTACATTTTATTTTGACCAGAAGAACATAATCGTTAAAGCAATTAAGGAAGGGTCAAAAGATAATGAAGTCTACATGAGCAGATCACCAGTCGACTTCTAGTATGTGGATGTTTTTAATTGACTTACAAAAGGAGGTCTTAATTCGAATGTATATTGTAATGTTTGTTCGCGGATCATTCGCGGATAACTTCGCCGTTTATGAACCGACTTTGATTACTCTTTTTTTCGGAAAGAAAATACTTCACAGATGGTATACCACGTTAAGGAAATACTGTCTGATGTCGGTTTTTTTTTGTTTAAATTATGTATAATTTTTAGGGTTTGTTACCGATGAAGTCTTTTCGATATTTTCGAGCCACGTTCGGGCAGCGCCGCGCGGTTCAGCTAGTTTTATATAATCTAAAGATTAATCTACATAGGTGTAATACATAGATTATGTTCGGTCTATTGTTTACATCTAACAACATAGAGCATGCGTTTACCGCTCATTACGTGCACAAAGCCGCGGCCTACAAAGGTACGTGATTTAGAATTTCCACGGGCAAAGGGTAGCTATTGTGTGCTTTGAGCTCTTTGCTATAACTGTGAATTAGTAGTTATTATCACTTCTATGTAATATGTAAGATAAAGCCTCTTCCTGCTCACTGCTGTCTGTTCCTAATTATATGCTTATGCCTTTAAAACCACGGAACAGAATTTGCTGCGGTTTTTAATAAATAGTGTGATTTGTGCGCACATACAAAACCGGGGCGGGTGGTAGTTATATAGGTAATATAAACTCCGCTGCGCCAAAATTATTTTATCGCGCAGGAATTTTTCAAGGACACTTTACAAGATCTAAGAACTATAAACTAGAACCAAAACTCCACGTTAATCCATACTAATATTATAAATGAGAAAGTGCGTCCGTCTGTCTATCTGTAACCTCCTCACGCCCAAACCACTGAACCGATTTTGCTGAAATTTGGCATGGAGAAAGGAGATACTTTGAGTCCTGAAAAAATATGTACAGTTCCGGCGCGATAAAAGAATTTTGGCGCAACGTTATCTAGTATATAGAACAGATTTCCCAACGAAGTTTCCCTATGGATATTAAGAGGGTTATACACTCGCAGTCCGGCGCGAAGAAATGACAATACCACTGTATCATTAGCGACCCCAAACTTTATTCAATTCCCAGCCTCATTAACCCTCATACCCGCCCCCAACACGATATGCACCTTATCACGAGGCCATAAATCTCACTTTCCAACGGCGCTTATCGCAAAGAAATGTTTCTCGACCTCAAGAGAATTAATTTAACGGACGGTTTAGATTTAATTGCCGCTATCGGACATCTTAACGGCGATTTTTGTAGCTAACTTAGTACTAACGCCAGGTTATAAATTCGTTTAAGCATCATTAGTATTAAGTAATGTTGGTTTTAAGCACTAAAAGTAGCTCATAAAAGTAATTACAAATTTTAGGTTCCTAGAGTACAGTTGATAAAACGTTGGGTAGAGAACTTTAAAATCTGAGGTTGATAAAACTACGCCACATCGTGTATGTATGTGTTGTTCAAACACACATGTGTGCGTGAATGTAATGCTTTCAATGAAGAGGAGCTGGAAAGTGGAAATGCACAAAAAAAACCGGCCTCACATGTTGTCTGTTAAATTCATTCATTTAATTTAATTTTTCTCCTCTGTTTGAATATAATTATGAAGATACATTAATTAATAAATATGGCGCCAAAATATAGCTTTAAACTCTAATATTATCTTTGTAATACACTATGTGGTATTATCATAAAAATAACATTCTAATGAGTACAACTTTATCCGACATAATAACGAGTCCTACACGACATGTCTGCTGTAAAGTCACGTTCATAATGACATCCAGGTGATTTATTAGTTATTACCACGATATCGACACGTGGTGGTGTGGTGGGGACACGTGAACTACGTGGTAGGTACCAATTATATCTGTATATTTAATTTTTGCTTTTACTGTAGGTGATTTGCACGTGTTGAGATTATTTTAAGATGTGATTTTGACTTAGGTACCAAGTTCCAACTCAAAATCACATCTTAAAATAATCAAACAACCCATCAATCCCCAATTAAAAATTTATTGTGTCTGCGATTCCCACGATCGAGGTATTAAGGAACAGTTAACATTGTAACGCGACGAGACGATGATATTATACGCTTATAACTGATCATGCGGTGTCGAATTGTGTATGCCAATTTTAAAGGCTCATTTAAAAATGCTCTGCATCGCCTCGTCACGTTGTATCGGAACTGAGCCTAAGTCGTCACATAATATATATAAACAGGAAAGTTATAGGCCCAATACTATAAAATATGGCAGTTTAAAAAATTATCGACCAAGTAAAACAAACACATGACAGCCTTTCATTTTGAGCTCGGCAAAAAGTCGAATACTTCCCACCTTCATACGATATCAAACTACAAAATAATAACAGCCTCGTCCGACATCGACATCGGTCCGGCCCGGCCAGTCCGGACAGTCCGGACAAAACGAACAATCCCGGACAAAATGAATTGTCGTCTGCCGCGGGATTGTTTTTAAATTTCGTTATGACCCAGGGTTGTCGACCGAGATTACCTATTAACATTTTGTGTGAAAATTGAAAATCTCTTTGTCGCCGTCATGAATTTAAGTGGAAAATATATTATAGACATCAATATCCACTAGTATTTTAGCCGTCTCCTCGAGTTTTCCTTTCGATTTCACTCGACTCAATCTCATTCCTCAGAATTATGTCATTTGTTGAATAAAACGTCCTTGAATAAAATAATTTCTAAATTAATAATTTTTGAGGATTGAGATTGAGTCGAGTGAAATCTCGAAGAAACGACTGATGATACGAGTATGGGCGATAATCTTGGCATATCGGTTAATTTGTTATATTAAGTACTTATATTCAAAATTGTTTTATGGACCATCGATATCATTAATATTAATTTAATAACACCACATACATTAATTTTTATAAAATCGGATCTATAGTTGAGCAGCCGTAGCTGCGAACAATACTTATTTGACATTATTATACTCCCAAAATCATAATCCTTCCCTTTAGCTTTACTATAGTTGGGTAAAAAGGATAAGCAAAATCAAAATACTACAACAATTTAAATTAATTAAAGTTTCTGGCAACCCTAGGCGTTTCACAATGATGAGATGAGACAGACGATGTTTAGGTCGGGAGTGAGCGAGACGGGAGACGCTGGACACCGCTGATAGCTAATTCCACAAATAAAAAGCTCAAACCTTTGTTTGTGAGCAGCCGAGTGCAATATGCCGACTGTGTTACAATACTTCATGTGATTTGTTAAGGAACGGATGGATTTATCTGTATTTTGTTTCAAATAGTCTTAAAAATCAAACCAATCCATCCTAATATTATAAAATGCGAAAGTCAGTCAGTCTGACTGTTACCTCTTCACGCCCAAACCTCTGCAGCAATTTTGCTGAAATTTGGCATGGTTCGAGTCCTGAAAAAGGACATACTATAATACTTTTCATACCGGAAAAATTTACGGTTTCCACGTGATAAATAAATTTGGCGCAACATAAATGCGGGTGCCAACTGCCATCTAATTACTGTAACTATAAACACAGTAAATATAACACAAAGTCCGTGTTGTAATTAAATCACTGGAAGTTATTTAAGGGCGTTCCGTCCGGAGATTCCGTAATTGACCGTATTTAAAACCTTATAAACTCATAATCTGAAAGCTACAAAGTTATAATAAAAATACAGCAATAATCTTCAGTATATCAACATTCCTTTTGTCTCTCTCATGATATCAGCTTCCAAAGTAATACCAATTTGTTAAAATTCAAGCATACATTCAGCATCTCCTTAGGATTTACAAATTGCTTTTATTTGAAACTCACGCCAATAGATCGACAATATCATAAACTACATATTCGCCGTTTTAAATTTTTTTTAGGACAATTTTGAACCAAGATAAGTAAAAATAATAGGGTTTTGGCGCGATCTCGGCAACGCGGCAAATGTATGGCCAAGGTCGTTTGCTCGGGGGACGACCTTAAGAGGTTTAATTTACTGATAATTAGAATTAGTTTCACAAAAGCACAGCCACCATTTCTGTCACGGATAATAGATAAAGACATAGATAATAGACGAGTACACAGTAGATATTATTCTTACCACCGACAAGAGAACTTACTTTATAAATTTAAACTACAATGTCCGCTTGGTATGAATTTCTTCGACATTGCATCATATTTTAGGATACTCATTTTAATTTTAAAAGTTAATAAAAGCTCAATTCACAAACACAATTTCCCGGAAACGATCGATCTACTTCCCGGAAACTGTTTTCAACTAATTACTTGCTACATTACACTACGGGCTTTATTTAAAAAATGATGCTTAAACATGAAATTAGTATTTTAATATTGAAATATAAAAGTTTTTATGTAATTAAATTAAAACTCTATTTTGTTAAAAAAATGAATAGTTACTTTGTTGAAAAATTCGCCATAAAATGCATACAATAAGGTGATCCATAGCTCGTTGTATACGGGCGCTACACATCTACGGGCCCTGGTACGCGGCGCTACACGGGTGCTACGCGCTACGAGGCGGCTACGACGGTGCTACGACGTAGAGCTCGCGATTTCAGAGAACTATTTTCATGTAAAATTCATTCAATCTTTTTAATATTATAAGTGAATTCATCTGTCTGTTAGATTAGGTCGCTGTACCGATTTATATGCATCGTCAATATTTTGAGTACCGATAAAAAACTTTTAACGAATCCCTCTCAAGGCCAAACTGCCAGCTAGAGAGTTACATCCGATAGCAATAGAGATGTTGTTCCAGTAAGGGAGTAATATCAGGCTATACTGTCAACTTTGTCTTTAGGAAAGAGAAAGAATATGTTGACAAACGATTAACCACAACCCAGACTAACGCAAGTTGGCCTTAAGCCATTACCCCACCAGAAACAATCTAAAACTCCAAGTAATAGCGACGGCTCAGGTAATTTAAACTTGTGACGTGGAAGAATAACGCGTCATGCTATCAAACTACTTTGCACCCCTATCGAACTCTCTACCCCTTAGCTCAAGAAAGACACCAAGTATTTATTTACAACATTAGCTATGACCACACTATGCGCTTTCGTCTTCAATTTTCGTCATCTTCTTTCATTCAACTTTCTTTTTGGCGCATTCAATAATTTAATGCGTCAACGAATGCGTCGCGGGCATGCCTCACATTCGCTGTTGACTGCGCTATAACGCATGCCTTTGACGAACAGAAAAAGGCACAGTGTGGAGATAGCTATTGTAATATAGAGCTCTACATCACACATTCTTACAAGTGACACAACCCTTGCATATGTCATTATATATACGTTCAACACATGTTCAACACATATTGTCATAGGAACGAAGAAAATTTTTCTTAAAATACAAAAAAATGCGATGCATTTTGACTAATTTTAATAAAAATTTATATCACAGGTACGAGCGAGGACAGGAACGAGGCGGAAAAGTAACTTACTTTTTTATTGCAGCAAATTCCTGAGGGATTTTTATTGTAAGCAAGTGAGTCAAGAAATCGTATGAGCCTTCCCACCTTCCTTCCAAAACTTTCTAAGACTTCCCGAAACCCCCTTAAAGTCCCCAATACTGCCCGAGACCCCTCGAGATTTGCCGACGTTTTTATAAAGATTATCCCGCAGCTGGCGCGGTTGTGAGATGTTTTATATGTCGCGACGCGCGGTACCTAGGGGACACATTACGGTAAGAAATATTATAATAATAAACATATATTTTTATTTTATATTACTACATAATATATTGATCGGTCTCGTGGCGTAGGCAAATCCCACGGAAACGCAAAAAAGGGTTCTGCGTCTGTTTGCGCATATTCTTTACAGAGAAGTTTATTTTATTAGTTTTCAAAGCATATTAAATTCAAATTAACTGCCTTTCTAGCCTTAAACTATTATAAAGGTGTTTCTCTGTCTCTCACCTTTTATGATTGATTGACATGAACATAATTTTAATGCCGGGGACGGACATAAGGCAATATCTGTAGCGAGGTTACAACATTTAGCCATAACTTATAATAAAACCATAAAGTAATCCTTAAAACGTTATTCACATTGTTCATCATTTAACCAATATTTAGCGTGTTACGTCACTTGTCAGTTAACCGTCATTTAAACCTCAGTTAGCCGTCGTTTAAGCCGCAGTTAGCTTCACTGTAACTGACAGTTATGGCCTAATAACGATTAACATGATGCATTAGCTACATTCTGTTGTTTTTAGTGAAAAAACTGCCGCGGTAAAGCTATTGCATCATCATCATCATCATCATATCAGCCTACATTCGTCCACTGCTGGACATAGGCCTCTCTCAATGAACGCCAAGATGACCGATCTCCTGCTATTGCATAGCATTGATAAAATCAACTTATGCAATTACGATTTGCATACTTACGTCTAGTCTAAGTAGCATCCCCCGTGTTAGGTTTTTTCGTTACGGAATTTTCGATTAGGTCGCCGCGCTCAAAGCTCGCGATAAAAGCTATGCAATAGCTTAATAATTATAAGGGCGCTTTCCTGTCATGCGTGCTATCACCCGCGCGGGGATCTAGTCCGCATGCGGGTGTCAACATGCTACAGCTGGCCGCGAGTGTGTTGCCCGCATGACAGGAAAAATATGTATGAAGTGATAGGCAACTTGCATGCGGACCAGATCCACGCGCGGGAGAAAACGCATGACAGAAAATTCGCCCAGCCAGTTTCCGGGAAGAGTTATTGTCCCGGTAAAAATATGTAACGTTTCCGTATTGTTATTGAATTTGTAAGCAGCATCTACTTGAGCTAGGTGTCTTCAGGAACAATCAGTACGCGGCGCTAGCCTATGCAGCGTACTGATTGTTCCAGTAGAATAGCGGCGACAACGCGACGTACGCGCCGCGTTGTCGCGGCATCTGCGCTGCGCATACGTTCATCGAACGGCTACGCTGCGCGCTGGACAAACGCTAGTGTGAAGGCAGCGTAAGAGTGCCTTCACATCAAGACTTCCATATTTAAAGGAGTCGCGCGGCTGCCGTCTAACTATAGATTTAGCAGATACTAGATGGCGCCCCGCTCTGTTGCGCCAAAAATCCTTTATCGCGTGGGAACCGTACATTTTTCCAGAAAAAAGTATCCTATGTCCTTTCCCGGGACTCAAAGTATCTCCATACCAAATTTCAACAAAATCGGTTCAGCGGTTTGGGCGTGGAAAGGTAACAGACAGACACACTTTCGCATTAATAATATTAGTATGGAATGTAAAGGGTACAGTGTGTTACTATATATACTACATAGTGTATGTAGGAGTGGGGACTCCCTCGTCGTATATCACTTAAAGAATCATCAGGGGCAGTGTTTCGACGATAAATAACGTATTGTACTCGAAGCGCGCAACCAAGTACGGTCAGATACATGTTGATTTGTTAAAAAATATTTCAATATAGTTTTCGAAGTAACCTAAAATATATTTTTACAGTTTGGCTTTTTAGTTATAAGAATTAAATTATCTTATAGTAATTATTGAGTTTAAATTCCAGTAGCGCTAGCACGGCGAACAGCGGAAATGCGAAAGTATGGACAAACTGTGGAAATAAGCCTAAGGTGCCGTTCCGATCTTTTTCGTTCTGAAAAATTCAATTAAAATGCCATTTTATGACAGACTATAGTTACAAACTGTGGAGATAAACTTAAGGTGCCGTTCCGATCTTTTTTAGGTCCGAAAAATTCAATTAATATGCCACTTTATGACAGACTATAGTCCTAAAAATTGAAATAATATCCTACAATATGACATATACTATAGTCTGTCATAAAGTGGCATTTTAACTAAAATTTTTTCGGTCGCGATTAGCCGCGGTAAAGATCGGAACGGCACCTTAGGTTTATTTCCACAGTTTGTCCATACTTTCGCATTTCCGCTGGTCGCCGTGCTAGCGCTACAGGTGGGACAAGATTACACGATATATCTTGTTCTACAATCTACTCGTATTTAAGCTACACTTTTCTTAGATCTTTCCCAAAGAAAGTGAGTATATATACTAGTAGCTGTCCCGGCAAACGTTGCTTTGCCATAATAATACTTAAAAGTATTTCGAGCTGCATATTATTATTTTATCGAAGTGACTAAATAAGTATGTTACCATGGTAACGTCCCGTCCTGTCCCGTCGCACAAACAATGGTCTCGAGTTGTAATAATTTACTATTATTTATTCAACAAATGCAATTATCAATATAATATTAAGTAGTAAGTACCCACAGTAGCCGATTCTCAGACCTACTGAAAATGCATATAAAATTTGGTAAAAATCAGTAAAGCCGTTTCGGAGGAGTTCGTGGACTAACATTGTGACACGAGAATTTTATATATAAGATATAGATACTAGTTTTAAAGAAACATATATTTATTTTTCTGACTGTACCTGGTACCACCTCGTGAACATTATGGGACCGTTTTGAAGGTAACGAGTATGAATGAAAGCGGTTCATTGTATTGTAATAATATTGATGACATCACCCTCCCCATCTCCTTCACACTCCTGGGCTCCTGGTATCTTACTGCAAATATGTTTAAAAACTTAGAATCAAAATTATATAGCGAAGGAATAGAGAGTCCTGAATTGCACACACAAAGTGAACACTATAAAAATTACTTCTTTGTGGCTGGCTTGGTTTCAATTATTAAACTGGTCACCGATATTCAAAAGAGAATTAACATACTGCATAGTGACGTATTAAATAATTTTGTTACTCTTTTAAATCATAAATCCCAAGTATTTAAAACACGATGAAGAAATATAAGATTCAAGGCAAAAAAGTCACCGAAACAATTCCCCATTAGTACAACAAACATAAAACAACAAAACAAACGCAATCGAATAATTACAGACGTTAGCAAAACATAATCATAAAAGTTGCAAAATTATTTTTAGATACGAAAAGTTTGGTGAAATAGGAAATTGAAGAAAATGGAGGATGACTCTACTTAAAGCTTTATCGGATTGTAACTTTTTATGTTTATAAAGCTCTAAAATATATAAACTTATGTATAGGGCCCGGATTTATAGTAAATAATGTTTAGACTGTGAAAAACCAAGTTTTATTTTCCATATTTTTTAGGGTTTTACACAGATAAGTCCATATTTTGCAAGAAAATGTCACAATACATATTTTGGATTTTTTACTACATATTTTTCCGGGCCCTACAGTTATATCATATAGGAATTACTACTATTTTATGTATCATATTATATTCGCGACCTTTTTATGTCTCAGTACGTCACAGATGCTTGCTGCATTTTATTAGTACTTTTCCGGTACTCAAAGTGTCGCGTAAATCCATTTAGTGGTTTGAGCATGAAGAAGCAGATAGATTGACAGAAAAACACACGTTTATATTAGCTAATATATATGTATATTAGCTAATTTGAACGTAAGTATAACTGATATACGTCACTTTTAATTTCCGATATGAAAGAAAGTACCCAATAGAAAATAGTGTCCTACGACTAATACTAGACTAGTAGTATACAGGGTGTAACTAAAGTAAGTGATAATACTTTAGGGTGTGTATGTGTTCCTAACATAGAGTTCACTGTGAAAGTAGCAGCGCTGAAAGACAATTTTTTTTTACTTATGTATGGGGAGACTGATTGTTACGTTGGGTGCTTTCCCATACAAAAGCGAAAAAAATTTGCTCTTTCAGCATTGATACTTGCATTACAAGGAACACGTACAGTGTACACATCCTAAAGTATTATCAATTTATCACTTAGTTTTGTTACACCTTATGTAGTTTAGTAGATAGAGTAACACAAACACACGCCCATCGGACGTACCTCGGGGCCGCAACTTTTTAATAAAACTCTTGACCACTCGGCTCTTGGCCGTCTTGTTCCGTCCTGAAAACAACAACCTCTTTAGACTTAATATGTTAGCTTAGTGGTATAACCAGGCTTTGGGTAGCTCACGTGTTAAGGGTTTGTCCATATTTGTATCATTTTCGCGTATCAGATCTCTGTCTCGTCGCTTAGCACCGAAGCGTATCATGTTCGCTAGTGTGGACGCAAAATGATCGCGACCATGATACACTTCGTATCATGATACACCCCGATCGCTATAAACTGCGTATCTGATACGTTTCGTATAAAAATCGATAAATGATACGCTATAGTCAACGCATACAGTATGTATACGATACGCCTGCATACGGAAAAGTTTTTTTTTTTAATACCATCCCCCTAACAATATCAGGGCTTGTTTTCAGCTTTCTTTATCTTAACTACAATAAAATAATTTACAATAATTAATAACACCCCGTAATTAAAAGCCAACAAGATTACAATAATTAATAAAATTCAACAATTAAAATCCAATAATCGGTAAAATTCACTATATCAATGGTAAAACGATAAAACTACGGCACGACATTCAACTAACCCTAATATCACAGTTAAGCCTACAATTACTAACATCACACCAATTTACTACAGTTTATCTTATTTACATAATTTACTATCTCTTTACAAAAGGAGAGAAATATTTCCCTCTTTTTACCCCCCAGGATGGAAGGCAGGCTCACCCTTCATCGATATGCCCAATTTCTGCTCAATATCATATCTATTGCTAAATATATGCATAAAATTGGGCAGTCGACGTATCGACTATCCCTAGATAACACTTGACTACTTGATACAAATGTGGACAAAGCCTTACTCTAGGACCTAGGTGTAGTTTTTGTTTTCGTAAACTCTTTGCTTGTAGTTTCTGAAATGTTTAGAAAAAATTTTAGAAACTACAAGCAAAGATGTGGACTCAGATCAATAGAGTTACAATATTAAAAAGATTTAAAAAACACCAGTTATACTGCTTGAGAAATTGAAAACGAATAGTAGAGTAACCCATACGTTTTTACCGTGCGGTACGAGTACTCGGTAGATACAGAGGTGGATATCACTTCCTATCTTACGCCGTGTCGTCTAATCTTAAGGGCATTCCTTACGGAGATACCGTAATTTACCGTATTTCAAGCCCTATAAACTCATAATTTGAAAGCTACAAAGTTATAATAAAAATACAGCAATAATCTTCAGTATTTCGACATTCCTTTCCCCGTTTTAAATTTTCTATTTTTGTTTATTATACTCATGATATCAGCTTCCAAAGTAAAACCAATTTATAAAAATTCAAGCATACATTCAGCATCTCCTTAGGATTTACAAATTACTTTTATTTGAAACACACGCCAATAGATCGACAATATCATAAACTATATATTCCCCGTTTTAAATTTTTTTTAGGTCAATTTTGAACTGAGTTAAGTAAAAAAAATAGGGTTTTGGTGCGCTCTCGGCAACGCCGCAAATGTATGGCCAAGGTCGTTTGCTCGGGGGACGGACTTAAATCGTTTTAGAAATTTTCGATCATGTCACGTGTCTCGACGCAAATTCTAAATTTTAACTCTCTGCTAAAAAATACGCTTCCTTTGGCGCAGTTGGTTTCTGGAGCAATTTCATTCAAGACCAGTCAATTGGAATTAGTTTTTGTGGATTTGCGTCTTAACTCTGAATACTCAATAGCATATTAAGTTAAGAGGAGCATAATGGTTACAGTCTTGCGACTGGCAGCTGTGCATAAAATAAGTGTTTATAACACCTATGAATGAAATTTAAATATTATGTTTTATACAAAAGACTTGGTGACAGCTGTGAAAATACTATTAATATTCAGCTCTGCTTTTGAGATCATACCAATTTAGTTAGCTTTGCGATTTCTTTTGAATAAGAATCAATATGTTTTGTTTTATTGGGTTACATGACTGTTTCACGACAAAATATCCATATTGTATGTAGAGATCAATAATAATTTATGTTTGCAAGTGCCTAAAATATTCAGCATATCGTCTTAATTTAACTAAGAACCTAAGCTTGCCAAAACTACGGTACAGAAAGTAGTGATACGTTTTTGGCACCTATTGTCAAGCTTTTGTAGATTATTGGTAGAATGTTCTTCTGATGATGTGATTCCAAGGAATTATTGGGCGTATACGTGTAGAAATACATACGCTCAATAATTCATTAAATTTCGCTAAGCGATCTAAAATGTGTACGCAGCCTATTCCATTTAACATTATTAATATTATGATCACGGGTCACTGGAGTCCATGCGTGTTGGGGTGTGGTGATACTCGTAGTGGTCACAACTTTGATCCTATCAATTTGGGTGTGAATTGTGATGCGAGCCACTGAGTCGGACGAACCTCAAGTTTAGAGAGTCTGGCTTTAAAGATAAGGAGATATGTGAATTCACTTTTATTTTGATGTCCTGCTGCCCTAGCACGGGGATTGTCTATCTCGAAGACATAGATAAAGACAAGAAATAATATATATAGTTTCTTAGATAATAGTTCCTGTTTTAAAGAAAATAAGGTCGCAGATTCATCGACAACAGAAATCATTTTTAATGCATTTTTAATGTAAGTTTTACGAGCAACTTTTACGACCTATTGTTTTGCGAGCTCGGATTTTATAAAATGTTACAAATTTGTCTAGCACTTTGGCGATGTAGATTCATTGAGGGTGGAATTATCAATTTTCCCACGCTAAATAATAGGTAATAAAAACACTTCACAAAATGCGCTTAAAAATAAAATAACATTGACAATGAATCTACGACCTTATTTATTTTAGACGTAGAATCTTTTATCAAAAACTCTATAGTCATATTTTGTCTACGAAAATCGGAAATAAATTTCAATCCCCGTGCTAGCGCAGCAGGTCTTTGGTTATTATCAAGTTAATTTTCCGTGTATAGCTTCATTTTGATAAGGTGCCTTGAGACACATCATCAAACATTTTTGAGATTTTTTGTAGGAAACTCTCGATCGTAGCAGGTATAAAGGCAAAGGAAAAATAAAGTATGTCTGACTCTCAAAACTTTATTATTGACTGGTTTGGTTTGTTTTATTAAATTGTGTTGTCAATGTTGTATTCACGTCATGGTGAGCTCTGACCCTGATAGTCCTCATATTCGGGTCAGGTTAATATGTCCGTGTCATGTGTCAGGCAGTCAGGTGCGACCGTCACAAATCCCTCAGCTGGACCCTCGTCAGCTTCCCTACGACATCTGACTGCGTGCAGGTGTAGTACATTAGTCAGTCTAAATTATTGTTTTGTGATATTTAATGGTAATATGTAGGAGAGACTGGTCGGTGGCTAACTTTTTCTAAGCAACAATCATACTATATTATGTCAATTCAATGTTATCTGTGATACTTCTCTGATAGTATATCAGGGAAGTTGATTCCCGGGCAGATGGCGGACCTAATACTCCAGGAAAATTAAACATTCGACCTCGGAATAACTCGCATAGAGCTGAAAATTAGTAGAGACGTTAAATACACCATTACAAATAAAACCTCAAAAGTCCCCGGCGATCCTCCTTGTGCAAAAATTTTTATTCAAGGTCAAAGGTGTTTGACCTTGAATGAGGTTTTTCCTGTTTTTTTTCCAAACTATACATTTTATCACAAAAATAAGTATGACAAGAGTGTAGATCATAGAATTCTCTACAAAAAATATTCAGACACTTTTTTCATACGACTTACCATTCCTTAAAAAAAAGTGTCTGAATATTTTTTGTAGAGAATTCTATGATCTACACTCTTGTCATACTTATTTTTGTGATAAAATGTATAGTTTGGAAAAAAAACAGGAAAAACCTCATTTTTATACCTTTGACCTCGAATAAAAATTTTTGCACAAGGAGGATCGCCGGGGACTTCTGAGGTTTTATTTGTAATGGTGTATTTAACGTCTCTACCAATTTTCAGCTCTATGCGAGTTATTCCGAGGTTACGAATTTTTTGCGTCTATTTAGACCGGACTATAAGTAATTTGTCAAACCTTTCCGACCGATCACAGCTAAAATTGAATTGACATATAACATAAGTCGACCACATGACTTAGGTCCGTCAACTGCATAGGAATCAATTTCCTCGATGGTACTATCAGGTACTATCACATATGCACATAGAATCATAGAATATGTGATTTTCTTCCTAACCGGCGACCACTAGCCTATCTGGATTTCTTCCCAAAAACAAGAAGACATTACGTATACTTAACACTGTACAGAGTTTGAAATTTTACGAAAATCCAACAAGAACCTGGAACTAATTTTACATACGTATCTCTTGCGTGTCAGCTATATGTTGGCTATGTAATATGTTGGAACATTTATACGAGCGTACTTCGTCAGCAGCTAATGACTCCCCGACGGCTGACACACATGTACCAGGAGAATAGAACTACCGAGGGGATGTTTTAAATAGAAAATTCAAAATACTTGATAATTTTGTCATGCATTATGTAACTCACTGGTGAGATAGCTTTTTAAACCTACGCTTTGCCTACGCTCTTTAATTTTATCTAAATACTAGCTGTCCCGACAAACGTTGCTTTGCCATAATATAAAGTATTTCGCCCATATTATTTTATTGAAGTGACTAAATAAGTATGTCGCCATGGCAACGTCGATCGCTATCCCGTCGCACAAACCTATGGTCGCCGTCAGTCTCAGGTTGTAATAATTTACTATTATTTATTCGACAAATGCACTTATCAATATATAAAGCACCCAGTAGCCGATCCTCAGACCTACTGAATATGCATATAAAATTAGGTAGAAATCAGTAAAGCCGTTTCGGAGGAGTTCGCTGACTAACATTGTGACACGAGAATTTTATGTATAAGATTAACTTTGCATCTAGTTTGCATGGAGCCGAATTCGAAACTAATGGTGGTGTTTATTGTGAGAGCTGTACACAGCTCTCACAATAAACACCACCATGACATGTCATGACATGTCACCCGAGGCCGAGTGGCAAAATATCCTTCTAGGTATGTTATAGACATTCGAGTATACATTAAGTTATTGTGTTAGCAGTCGCGTGTGTGTAGCCGAGAGATTTTATTTCGAACTTGGTGTTAGACTGATTGCCGTGAAACTTTACCATTCCTGTACATCATATTTTATGTTCTTATAGCTAGAAGAATTCTGAAATCCCGGGGCTCTCAGATTTTTTAAAGTGCAGATTTTTTTAAAGGTTTCAGGGGTTTTTTTTTACATGATTTTAACAATCTATTAACCTTTTAAATTGATTAAACTATGAACCTCTCAAACCGGGCATTATTAGTAGATCATTAAAAATCAGTTTTTCAGCTATTATTCAAATAGCTTTATGGATATCGGAAAACAAATCTCTAGTAAACTTAACAGTTTCCAAACTTTAAAACTATCTTACCACATACTGTTGCAAGATATCCATATTCCTTACGCTAGAAAAGTTACCTGGAACAAAACAATTTAATTAAATATGAGAATCAACAAAATATTATAAGGTAACAAATAAATTATCATTAAGGTATTATTGTATTGGCTATTAGAACGGGACCTTTTATATCCAAACCCTATTTTCCCCAAGGTAACATACAACATATATTATTGTATGGGAGACAAAAGGACGGATTTTCATCAAAACATATTATAATTTATGTTTCCGGATCCGTGACGCGTTAAATTTAATTGAATTTGCGAGTGACAGTACTGTATTGTCCGTACAGTGACAATATGTGTATGTTTTGGTTGCTTAAACATTTTGATCACTTTTATAAAAAAAAAATCATAATGAATATTATTTTAAAGAATTTGAACTGTGTCTCTCTCGATAAAATTAAAGCAAGCACTATCCTACGCCGATTTTCTGAGAGTTAACGGTATCGAACCATACTGCCCTCAGGCGTTTCAAGGGAAACTCAGGCTTCAGATAATATGAAATGTCTTACCAGGAATACATGAGGCATCGCTGTAGACTCGACGTTCGGAAAGAGTACTGTACCTACCTCGTACCTACCTATATTGTAATATCTATTTTTAATTTTGATAATATTTTTATTTTTTTATATTTCCCACTCCCTGTTTTACCTAAAAAATGAACTGTGTCAATACAACTTATATTTACTTATATTAGCTTTAATTTCGTCGCCGGCGCTTGACGGTTCGTTAGGTACAAGTCGTTCACACTAATTTCACGTTTACCATGACCTCTATGGCCACAACTTAAGAACCACTTACAGTGATCCCGAGGTAATATAATTTTGAACAGATAGACGGGACAAGCGAGTAGCGACCGTATTATCAAATTTAAATTCCGGCTTATGATTTTCCCCTGCTGCCTTCAATTATTATTATTTACATCTTAAATGATTGATTTTAATTTAATAAGAATGATAATTCCTTGGCTCCGAAATGAAATCTATTGTTAACTTTAGTAGATTCATTTCAGAACCTCACCAACCAACCTTTCATGCTGCTCATAACGTCTTGAATCTCACTATATTACTGGTAAAACTAGAAATTAGAAAATATTTCCTATACGTATGTATTTAAAAACG
This sequence comes from Polyommatus icarus, assembly GCA_937595015.1. NCBI lineage: Eukaryota > Metazoa > Arthropoda > Insecta > Lepidoptera > Lycaenidae > Polyommatus > Polyommatus icarus. Next base: position 18,509,239 of record OW569336.1, on the reverse strand, counting down.
GGAAATAATACATGAACGATTGAATAAAGCTTATTCGGGCGAGTTTCTGGGAAACGACAAAGTAAAGTGGTCGCTAATGACCTTGTTATTTGAGCGATCTAAAATAAATCCATACTCCTATTATAAATACGAATGTGTATCTGTCTGTCTGTGTGTCTGTTACCTCTTCACGCCCAAACCGCTGAACCGATTTTGCTGAAATTTGGTATGGAGATACTTTGAGTCCCAGTAAAGGACATAGGCTACTTTTTATCCCGGAAAAATGTACGGTTCCCGCGCGATAAACGAGTTTTGGTGCAACAGAGTTGCGGACATCGACAAGTAATAAATTAATTTAAATACACTAAAAACTAGAAAAATTCTTCAAATTCAAATTCTTTATTAACCATACAATAATATACAATAGTATAAAAAGCTAGGTAGCGTACATCACGTCGTCTAATCCCATGCTAAGTAAAAACTTGTGTTATGGCAATCAGACAATGGATGCACGCCGAACAATTAAAATTAAAACGCCGAAATAGTTTAATCTGGACTTTGGAGAGACTAGTAGAGTGAAATGGTGCAATATTTTATATGTAATTGCAAAACATTTTCTAAAATTAAAGCGAATTGTCGAAAAAGCCAATCATTATTGCTAGACTTAAGCCTTAGTCTTTATTTATAAGCAGTATATAGCTGTAAAGCACGTTTCCATCGACAGTATGCAAATTAGTCTGTAATGGCAAAGTCAAACAATACGGAGTACGGAGAGTGCGGAGCGACGACCGGTCTCTAAGGTTTGAGAGATCAAATGTTATTCCCCAAGTGAGGCCATACTACTCCATCCAACTGCGGTCGTTGCATGGTCGCAGCTACCATGATGCGATTTTACAAACATATTTCTGCTGTCAATACCATAGAGTAGGTCTCGTCGGTTTCGAACGCTCTCAAAAACAAAACTTTAATAACTCGATCGTGGAAAAACCAGACACTTATCTATTGTTATCGCGGCCGCATGTGGCCGCTTGGGAGTTGAAGCATTAAGTTAGTTTTTCTCGAAACCGTCGAGAGCCTACTTTCTATAACTATGCTAAGTACTGACGGCAGATTTTATGAGTCACATCAATATGTTGGTCAGACGCGGTATTTAGTCAGAACGACAGACAAGACCAAAGAACGAAAGGAGAATAAAAACAAGGTATAATGCGGACAGAGAGCCGCCCGGTTTCCGAGTTTTTGACGGAAGAGTATCTATTCGCAGATAACGTACCTACTTTATTTTGTCAAATTACATAAGGCTCAACCAACAGACAACGACTAACATTGACTTTACCCGACAAAAGAACGTAGGTCCGCTACCTAAATAATTTCTCTGATTTTACAAGACCCTTTTAAAATTTATTGTATCGCAGATTAATATCTGATTAGTGATTAATTACGTTTTATATTTTATGCTCGTTAAGCCGACGCGTCAAAATAATTTCATAAATTGCCTCAAATTGTAACTTTGTGAATCACGACCCATTTTTCTTTGGAATCTACTAATTTGATGAAATTAGTAGATTCCAAAGAAAAAAGGAAAATTCAGCTTTAAATGCCGGAAAATTATAATTTAATACCCATTTAGGATAAGGCAGCCAACAGAAAATTATAAATGGATTAATTCGGATATCTATACTAATAATATAAATTCAAAACTGTGTCTGTATATAGGCTTATGGCTTACCACCGAACCTATTTTAAAGAAATATTGTATGGAGATAATAAGTCCCGGGCCCGACACACGATATAGTTTACATCACGAGTTGCCGTGCGACAAACGCATATATTCAACAAAAGACATTACATAATAATAATAATATCTATAGACGCTTCACACCACGTCAGTCTGGCCCCGTGCTAAGTACCTGAAGGACTTGTGTTACAGGTACCAGACAACGGAAATATATTTAATACTTTGATACTATACATATATTTAAGATTTTTATTATATAATACACATATTTAATACACATCCAGACCCGAGAACATTGAAAAACTTTTTTGTTCCGTCGGCGGGATTCGAACCCGCGACAGTGGTGAGCACGTTGGTAGCTCAAGCCGGGGGGCTTGAGCTACCAACGTGCTCACCACTGAGCCACAGAGGTCGTCAGAATAAAATGAAGACCCTAATTCCTACCCAAATGCACTATTGGTCAATATTTATTGACTTGGAAAACCCGAAGTAACCGATAACTGGACTTTCCATTTCCTAGTAAGTTCAGTTATGAAGATTGTTTGTATTCCAAACAAGCCAAGTGAGAGTCGGACTCGTGGCCAAAAGGTTCCGTATAAGAGGACAAGGCAATTTTGAATTTCATTCTGAAATTAAATATTCAGAATTGTTCATGATTTTCCAATAAAATATTTTATAGTTCAGCGGACTTTTAAATAAATTCCATCAACAAAAGGTATCGGTCGGGTCTCCCGATACCAGGGCCATAGGACGCAGAGGGAGTAAGGGTTCACAAGGGGCACAGTATTTCACATAGCACATTGTCCTGCGGGAGCCTGCGGTCGTTGTGCCTCGTCGGGAAATACTGCCCGCACCCGGGAAAAGATACTTCTGATTTATAGCAAAATTATCAAAAGCACGAACATTGGAAAACGATTACCTATTTAAATAATGAACATTTTGTAAATTATATTAATCATAAATAATTCTGGTAGCTCTGACAAAACAAAGGATAGAAAATCATCGTAAATATTTATTAAAAGACCTTGTTGTATTTAAGAAGATATTGTTCATTCCACACAAGAAAAAGAAATGCTAGTTACAAGCCCTGAAAACAAAAGTATTGTCTAAACATTTCACCTAAATTATTGTTGATAAATGATAATATTAATTAATTGATCGACAGCCGTGAGAGGTGAACCACCGGCAATTAAGGACGCTTCAGCGCGCTAATGACTGCCTCAAGGTCCCGAAATGTACCAGGGATACAGAGCCGTGCAAGAGGTTCATATGTAATTTTAGCAAGATGTAGAATGCTTCAGTGCACAATCGTGCCTTAAGGCTTTAGTTATGGTCCCAAAATGCACCAGGTACACAGAGACATACAGGAGGTTTTCAAGCAAATGGTTTAAATGACATTTCTCATTAGGGCTTCAGTGTGAACTAAATGTGAATGTATTGTTACATTTGAAAATCCATACAATATAGTATGATACTATAGCTGCAGTAAATCTAGTATTTAAATCAAAATGACGAAAAGGCACAGAATTTCATACAACTTATGACATTTCATAAGAAACGCAGCTCGATTCACAGTTATTATATATATACATATATATAAACAAAAATGTAGAGCTAAGTGCCTACTAATGCCGAAAACACTCGCGGCAAATAATTTTTAATAAATTCCCCACTTTCGAGCGTAAAAGTTGCCAATAACTAGTTCAGCATGCGCCAACTTCGGAGTGTAGATCATCCAATCGTAAGTTGTTCGCTGCGTTGTGTGGAGAACTTCATACTCATTATGTATTCTACATTGCGGATTATATCAGAGTTATATTATACCTCTGAAAGCACCTCTACCTATGGCAAAGGAGCATTTAGTGAAACTTAGACGTAAAATCAGAGAGAACATTATAGTAAATTATTATTTGCGCTAAGTATGTTGCTAGCGACAACGTTTGTGGAAAGAAGGCACTATTTAAAATATAATGAGTGCCGTAAAGCAGTTTCGTAGTGTGACAATTGACAACGTATACACTGCATCGTGAGGTTTTAAATTAAAATTGACGGGTCGGGTGAAATCTATAGAGCGATCTTAGACTTAACTCAGACTTTACTTCAAACTTTACTTTAAAAAATCTTAGCTAAGCTTAAGCCTAGCAAAATCTTAAGTGAATAGGAGGACCTAACAATGGATGTTGCGTCCTTCTATTCACTTAATATTTTGGTAAGCTTAAGCTTAGCTAAGATTTTTTAAAGTAAAGTTTGAAGTAAAGTCTGAGTTAAGTCTAACATCGCTCTATAGATTTCACCCTGAAGTCCTCAGAATGCGTTTCGAAGAACTCTTTACTTCTGTAATTGGTCTGAACTCTCCAAAATTCAGAAAGATTTTAAAGGCTCTTCTCCATTATTTCGAAAATCTTAACGTCTAAGTATGACATCCCATTTACGTTAATAATGCCACGTTCAGTGGTTTGAACATTGAGGTGTGTATAAAACAGTACTTTCAATATATTACTTTCTCTTAGTTCTGTAATAATCCTCGTCGCTTATTCAGTAATATAAGTTAATGAATATATTTCCAGCGGATTTTAATCCTGTTGCAGTTTGCTCAGACCGGCGCGGGTCGGTGCAGACCGACTACAAACGACCGCCACATGCTTGGTTCTACGATCGGTCGGGGACGACTAATATTGACTTGACTTAAATAGAGCATACAAAATCCGTCATTTGCTCGAACCGATTTCTTCAATGATATATTGTGTATGGAAAGCATATTATATTATGGCAGAACTATCCTAAGAATAGACGACCAGATAAACAATCACGGTGTCACAGAAAAACGGCGCTTGTGTGGAATTCATTGTGGTGTTAGGATTTGGTAATTTCCGAAGACAACGCAAACGCACTTATATAACTTATTATAATTTGCTTTAGCATAGCAAGTATTTTTATAGCGTTAGGAGGCAAACAAGCAAACGGGTCACCTGAAAGAAAGCAACTATTGTTCTCATCTCTGCGCAGGGGCGCCAAAATACCAACGAAGGGCCGCTCGAATTGTTGACTGCCATAGTGTTTCAAACAGCTTGGACCCCCTGGAATTACGCCGAGATGTGGCTTCACTCTGCATCCTCTATCGGTTGCATCACGGGGAGTGTTCTGAGAAATTGTTCGAAATCATACCACCTGCAACTTTTCGCCATCGTCCCACGCGCAAAACAAACACACACAAACATACCATCCTCATCACCTTGGGTCCACAGTGTGTTTTTCGCGTAACTCTCTGCCGCGCACTGTAAAACTCTGGAACGAACTGTCACCAGCAGTTTTTCCGGACCTATACGACCTGCAAACCTTCAAGAAAAGAACGTATTCCCTCTTAAAAGGCCGGCAACGCACCTGCAGCTCTTCTGATGTTGCGAGTGTCCATGGGCGACGGTAGTTGCTTACCATCAGGTGACCCGTTTGCTCGTTTGCCCCCTTATTCAATAAAAAAAAACTACCGTCGCCCACGGACACTCGCAACCTCAGAAGAGTTGCATGTGCGTTGCCGGCCTTTGAAGAGGAAATACGCTCTTTTCTTGAAGGTTTGCAGGTCGTATTGGCCCGGAAATACTGCTGGCGAAGTATCCATAAGGGCCCAACCCAAAAGTATCCATAACGGCAATCGTTTGCCAATTGCCATCCACTAATACTTTTTGTCGCATTTCATAACAAAGTGTCTTGCGGTCGGTCTGCACTGACTTAATCCTTCTCTGCTAAGCTGTTTCTGCAATGCCCTCCAGAGTTCATGCCATTATATTTTACTGTAATAGCTCGAGTCTACTTGGAAAACTACTAGCGGGCAGAATATTATCTGATCCAGAAGAAAATTGGCTGCGACAGAAGTACAGGAGAATCGAGCATTTAGCAGATCAGCAATATTTTTAATCTGCAAATATGATAAAAAATATTCGTAGTTTTTGTAGATATTAACCGCCTTCGACGATTCCAAAGAAAGGATAATGAGCTTTGGTGATCTATGTCGATGGCTCTTGACTTGGAGGTAGTGGGTTCGATTCCCGCGTTGGAAAATTTTGTGTCCAAGTTTGATAAGGCAATGCAGGCTGATCACCTGATTCTTTGATAAGAAAGAACATCAATGCCTTAGAGGGACATGTAAAAAATCGGTCCGGCGCCTGATCTCTCACCAGGCGTGACGATATTACGCACACACTTGGGCACTATAAATTCACTCCTGCGTAGCCAGAGCTGGTTTTGAAACCCCTTCACTGTCACCGAAATCGGTGTGGGAGACATTATTATACGTTTCATTTTCAATTACAGTTAGAATACATAGCAATTCCATGAAATGTTGTTTCGTACTAATTAAACACACGGCAAGGTGATTACTGATTATAATTAAGAAATAATAACTGCTCTTAATTTTGTAATTAATTGCTACCAAAATAAACGCCTATTTATAGCCAAGAGTTATAATTTTATTACTTTCATTATTTATTTATCGTCAATTTTTATACCTCTATATTATTTTTCTTCCAACACATTTATCTTATAAATTGATGAGTTTGTATCTGCCTATGTCGATGTAGCTCCTAAAAGGATAATCAATTCTTTGGGTATTAAAGATAATTGAGATTGTTTTAAATTCATGCCCGGTCGCCGGATAAAGAGAAATGCGAAAATATTGTTATCTTCTTGTTTTAACGCTCTACGCTCACGTTATGTGAGCCGGTTACAATATTTTTGTGCGTGTGTGAATGACAGACAAGCAGCATACTGTACCCAAAATTCTATCTACCCACGACCAAACTTCATCATCATCACAAGACGTAAGTATAGAATAGTGAATAGAATTTTGAATCTACACTCTAGAGTCTAGAGTCTGTCTAGAATAATTCTAAAGACTACTAAATATAACTCTAGAGAGATAAGTAAATCTCAACTCTATCTCCCAGTCCCACTGTGCATTACCATATTATTGTGTCTGTGTGTACCAGGGTGACAGAAGTCGTGCGGGGGTAATTGTGTTGTTGTCTCGGGCATATTAGGGGCGAAATCACATTTCCCTGAATACGTCATCAAAGCTATGGTAATTCCGACGTGGCTATTCGTCCGGCTTTGTGTTTAGTCATTTTATCTATCAAAGTCTACATCCATTCTTATATTATAAACCTGCTGTTGCCCGCGACTTCGTCCACGTTAACATAGTATAATAACAAAGATGGATAGTTTTCCCCTTTTTGTGGTTCCTTATACAAAGGGTAAAAACGGGACTCTATTTAAGCAAACTTCAAACGCAAACGTCAATAAACTTTCATGTTTCTAACTCAGGAAATAACGGACTTTCATTTAAACTTTCAACCCCTATTTCACCCCCTAGGTGGTAGAATTTCCAAAAACACTTAAATACGTATCCATTCATTTTAATCAGTAACCCAAAAATAAAGTTTCATGTTTCTAACTCAAGAAATGACGGATTTTCATTCAAACTTTCAACCCCTAATTTTACCCCTTTCGGGGTAAAATTTTCGAAGTTCCTTCCTTAGTGGGTGTCTACTTAATAAAAAACCCTACTCACCAAATTTCGTGGCTGTAACTTTAACAGTTTTTGCTCAGCGATGATGAATCAGTCAGTCAGTCAGGACATGTAATTTTATAAGTATAGATTATGCGATCGTGTGTCTGTTTGTCTGTTATCTCTTCACAATTAAACATCTGAACCGATTTTGCTAAAATTTGTTATGGAGATACTTTGAGTCCCGGAAAGGGGGACATAGGAAACTTTTTATCCTGGAAGACTGTGCGGTTCCCGAATCCCGCGCGACTTTGACGCAGCGAGTTGTGGGCGCCATTTAGTACAAATATACGTGTGGTACTCGTAGACTGCCGCGGTAAAACTATTTTATAGCAATTTTTTATCAAATTATGCAATTATAATATGCACATACGTCTAGACACACGCACAAAAACGTTTATGTTATGTGTTAGGTTTTTTTCGTTACGGAATTTTTCGATTCGGTCGCCGCGCTCAAAAGCCGCGATAAAAGCTACGCAATAGCTTAAAAATAAAAAGTAACGTCGAATTGGGTCAATTATCGTGTACATCTGTATGTTCTGGGAATGGGCTCGTTTGATGACATTAGACAAGATCTAGGAACGTGCGTCCCGGCGCCGGCGATACAATACATACACCCTAAATACTTAACAAGCCTCGTTCGTGAGACGTGACTACGAAGAACTATCGCTTTTGATAAAGAGTTACCAGAATCTACAAGATTAAATAATATAACCTGACTACTTAAAATTTGGACCAGTAGTTTAGACGCTACGAGGGCACAGTCTGTCAAAAAAGCAGACCACTCGTAGACTGTGAGACAACTGCACTAGAGTGTGTCTTAACACACTAGGCCGAAGTTACGCAGCGTAAATTACGTCCGCAATGTCAAACGCATACAAAATACGGACGGAACGCGACGGAATAGTGTGTCGTCGGCAATTTAAAATACATTTCGAGCGTAATCATGCGGAATTTACGCCGGCGTAACTTCGGCCTAGTGTGTATAGAGTTTAGAACTTTAGACACTAACAATATGAAAACTCTGTTTGCGTAGATCCTGGTCTATAGTATGGTTCTTTAAACGTGTTTTAAAGGGTGGTAGTAAAAGTTGACGTTTAATAGCTATAAACAGTAAACACCTGTCGTTTAACTGCCGTTTTACTGCTCACACTCAAATGTATGCCGGCTACCTGCAGTAGCTACGCAGTTATAACATGGACACTATGAGTGAATACAATGTGTGATAGAAGGTCTGCAGAAACGGCATAATCTATACTAATCTATCCTATGCTAATATTATAAAGCGGAAGAGTTTGTTTGTTTGTTTGGACGCGCTAATCTCAGGAACTACTGGTACGATTTGAAAAATTATTTTAGTGTTAGATAGTCCATTTATTGAGGAACGCTATAGGCTATATTTTATCACGCTAAGACTAATAGGAGCGAAGAAATAGAGGAAAATGTGGAAAAAATTGGGAATATTATTTGGAAGAGCTTATCTCGCCAACTACTGGCACAGAATTATATATTATACTAGCTGTTGCCCGCGACTTCGTCCGCGTTAACATAGTATAATAACAAATATGGATAGTTTTCCCCTTTTTGTGGTTCCATAATATACAAAGGGTAAAAACGGGACCCTATTTAAGCAAACGTCAAACGCAAACGTCAATAAACTTTCATGTTTCTAACTCAAGAAATGACGGACTTTCATTCAAACTTTGAACCTCAATTTCACCCTCTTGGGGGTAGAATTTCTAAAAACGCTTAAATACGTATCCATTCGTTTTTAATCAGTAACCCAACAATAAAATTTCATGTTTCTAACTCAAGAAATGACGGACTTTCATTCAAACTTTTAACCCCTATTTCACCCACTTCGAGGTAAAATTTTCAAAATTCCTTCCTTAGTATCTACTACGGTGTCTACTTAATAAAACAACCCTACTCACCAAATTTCGTGGCTGTAACTTTCACAGTTTTTGCTCAGCGATGATGAATCAGTCAGTCAGTCAGGACATGCATACAATTTTATAAGTATAGATTAGTGGTATCAACTACTAGAGCAATTTTTAGGTTATTTGGCACAGATAAGAAGTAGACCACGTGAAGGATCATAGGCTATTTTTGCGGACTAATTTGTCTGTGAAATATCTAATTTACGCGGGCGAAGCCGCGTGGAATGTTAATATGACTTTTTCTATGTGCCAGACAGAGACAAGGAGACCTTGAGTTATCCCCTATTAAACATCTGTCCATACTAATATTATAGATGTAAAAGTACATCTGTTTCTCTGTCTGTCTGTTGCATCTTCACGCCCACACCGCGGATCGGATTTTACTGGGCATGGATTTATGGGTCTACTGTTTGTATCAAACAGTAGGCGGGTTAGAGCACCGGATACTTTTTGTCCCCGAAAAATGTGCGGTTCCCGCGTGATAACCAAATCTTTTTTTAAGAAATAAGGGGGGCAAACGAGCAAACCGGTCACCTGATGGTAAGCAACTACCGTCGCCCATGGACACTTGCAACATCAGAAGAGCTGCAGGTGCGTTGCCGGCCTTTTTACGGCCGTTCCCAATATTCAATCTATCTCTGGTTTGACATACGACCGATCGCAGCTAACATTGAATCGCAGATAACATTTAATAGGTAACTATTCCTATCTCTAGTAGGGCAAAACCAGAGATAGATGAAATATTGGGAACGGGAGGGAATACGATCTCTTCTTGAAGGTTTGCAGATCGTATAGATCCGTAAATACTGCTGGTGACAGTTCGTTCCAGGATTTTACAGTGCGCGCAACGAAGTTGCGGACGTCATCTAATTACATTAAAAGTTTAAACCAGCGCGGCGTCTTTTTTTATTATTACTATAAATATTTGAGTTAAAGTGTTGTTTAAAGTTCATAATAATAAAAAATCTTTATTTTTAGTAAAATACTTTATGATATATTTAAATGAAGCAGTTTAAGCTCAGGTGTAGAACAAAGGGAGCTTATAACGTGAATCTCGATATTAATTATTATTTTTAACAAAAAATTAAAACCGACTTCCAAGGTAAAAACAATAATAACATTCTTATAATAATTATGAACTAAAAACTAAAAAGTATTAAATAATTTTCCTCTCTAAATGTGCCTTTTTACGAATTCAGCTAAACCTCAACTATTTCTGTACTCAACCTTCATCATTTTGAAGTCGGTACCAGATATAGCTGAATCTTTATATTTTCTTTGACAGAAAATTTGAAACTTATGGAACTGGCACCGACTTCAAAATTATGAAGGTTGAGTACAGAAATAGTTGAGGTTTAGCTGAATTCGTAAAAAGGCACATTTAGAGAGGAAAATTATTTAATACTTTTTAGTTTTTAGTTCATAATTATTATAAGAATGTTATTATTGTTTTTACCTTGGAAGTCGGTTTTAATTTTTTGTTAAAAATAATAATTTCACTCTTTTTAGTTACCTAGTAGATAAACTATAATTAGTGCCAATTTAAATTGTATAAAAAATAGTTTTATATTGTCTTCACTATATTATATGTCATTGAGGCGCTCTGTCGGCGCTATCGCTTGTCCGAACTCCGATTGTTGTTCATATAGTTTTAGTTACACGATGTATTCATTAGATTTCGCTGAGGTGCTCCTGAATCGCAGTATCGCTTGTTTGTAGGAGTTTTATATAGTTGTATTGGCTGTGTGAAATCAGAAATGTGTCACCATTGGTGTGAGCAGTGAGCATTGAAATTTGAATTGTCAACATTTTGAGTGGTAATTATTGATCTCGTATTGTTATTAGAAATATTAATTAACCCTCCAAGATGACCTACGTCATAGTCCGCGAGTTTATAAGTGGTCGTCGGTGGTAGTGAACTAGTGAGTAGTGACTTAGTGACCATACCACCCTACGCGTCGAATTACTGCGTTTATTCTACGTATCTTATTACAATTTGTTAAGACTGTTATGAGTCATACCCCAAGGCCCAAATATCAGGTAGATAAATTTAAATAATACATTTAAAAAAATCTAAGTGAACACAACTCTATGCGTGCTAGGTAATTTAACAATTTAACGCTTCAACTCCCAAGCGGCCGCCAGAACAATGAATTTCCAAGAATCCGCGATCGAAGGATGAGCCGAATCACACCCAGCAGCGCGGCGAGTATATTTTCAGTGTCATAATAATATTATGATATTAATCTTTACCTTCATTATTGTAATACATAGTACTATCGCATGAGAAACTTGGAAAGCTGGCCTCGCGGCCGCCTGCGCCTTTCTCAAGCGATACTATATTGTACTACATTAATGAAGATAAAGTTTAAAATCATATTATGACACTCAAAATGCTTGCAGCGCGGCATTACCTGACATTAGAACTTGAATAGGTACGACGCAATGCCGCGATGTTTACGCACACGCCGCGCGGCGGCGTGCGGCGACGCCGCACCGACCGCCGTGTATAAACAGCCTATATTAATAATTGGTGTTGTTATGTACATAATAATTATTATTATTGTATCCATACGTATGCCTTGTAAGTTGTACTATTACCTATTTTGTGCCATGAGACATTGGTGACCTTAACACGACGTGGTAATGATGATGATGACGATGATGATGATGATGATGATGATGATGATGATGATGAATTTTAATTGCGTGGTAGTATAATATGCTTTCTGTTCTTAAAACAACGCCGAAACTCCCAAACGTGTATCTATAAGGAGTCAGGAGTTCTCTCAGCATCTTCGAAACCATGGTATACCTTGACCCAATATTTGACTTTTTGGTAGCATATTCTTAGTACACTTCACATAAAACTAAAATTACCATATGTTTCCATATAAATTTCGAGGAGTTCCCTCGATTACTCCTGGATCCCATCATCAGGTCACCACTTTTGTGAAAATGGGACCAAATTGGAGTGAAACCTAATACAACAAAACAAAAATTTCGAAAATCGGTTCACAAACGGCGGAGTAATCGTTGAACATACAAAAATAAAAAAATATAAAAAAATATCCACAGCCGAACATATAACCTCCTCGTTTTTTGGAAGTCGGTTAAAAATTGGGAAAGCCTCGCACGAGCTTAATGGAGGCTTTAGCGGTGCATAAAAGTTCAGGCGAGCTTTCTGAAACAATTGGGGGTATCATAAATGCTAGTAATTTACTTTGACTTTCAAAGTACTTTTATTACTATAAAACGTGATTGTCTAAATATTTTTTAGATAAACTGATTTCTTTAGAGTTTAGCTCAGACGATGAAGGTTGGTTCGATTTGCTGTGTTCTTCATAGGAATTATGAAATTAATTTTCACACTTCAGGCAGCGCTTACGAAATAAATCTCAATAATTCCTACTAGGAGAATATAAACCTGATAAGGTATACTGTATAAATAAAGAGTTTTATGGCCGTTCCCAATATTTGATCTATCTCTGGTTTTACCTTAACTTAACCTTTGGGTGCGTTCAATATCAACTCTAGACGTCCAATAATATTGCACAATACGTGATTATGCACAATAAATTGATCGTCTAGGGACTCGCTAAACGCTCCCAAATAGATTGGAAGATTTAAGATTTCTCGGAAAATTGAAGGGGAAGGTAATGTTCTGAATTCTGATTAAAAGTGAGAATGTATTTTATGAATATGTTATTATACGTGTGTGTGTGTTCAGTGTTCAGGCATCAAAGGGCGTCATTTCCGGTCTGTGCACTCGTTACTTCTCGTTCACTGCTCGCTGTACATAATATACATTTTATATAGCCGAGATAAGGTGTTATATAGCAGAACAACAACATATACTTATTTTGTTCTATATAACAATACGTAAATATTTATTATGTACTATAGTCTAACTAAATTCATTTGAAAAGCGCTGCATACTTTTCACGTTGTATTCACGGCAATAATAATAGCAGGGGCCTGATTCTCGCGATCGTGTCTTCGAATCTTGAGAATCGGGTCAAGAAGGAAGAAGAAAAGAGAAATTGCTTGCCGGGAATGCGGGGTCCTATCCGCAAGTATGTGAGTTTGCTGCGTCCGAAAATGATGGTGGACGCAGCCCCTACCCACTAAAAACTCGGCGGTACTCCACTATGGGCCCTATACGGGCCGCGGGATCGCGTGAGCCTACATAATTGTACGTTGCGGACTCCTCAGTAATGCTCTTCTCTGAGCATTGAGATGATCTGCCCAGACAGGAGCTCCATACAGGGCCATGGATTGAAGGACCCCCGTATAAAGTCTCCTGCAGGCGGAACCTGGACCCCCCAAGTTAGGCAGGAGGCGTCCAAGAACCATGGCCGTCTTTTTTAGCTTCGGTGCCAATCGGCGGAGGTGGCGAGCACCTGCTACTGCGCAGCTCTGTGGTGGAGGCCATCCGATCGGCCTGCGCGACAGATCCGACTGTCGACCTCCCCTGTCTTTGGGGATTATGTCAATTGGGACTTGGGAGCATATTATAAAACATCCATCAATCGGAAGCGCGGACCACACCACAATGACTGTCATTACCGTGATGACAGTGGCATTCATGACGGACACATATAATAATGTGTCATTAACACACACATATTGACCGATCATTACTATTATGATAACTATAGTTGTTTAATTTTGTAGTTCACACTCTGAGAATGTCGCAAGTAAAAAATATTGGCTTTTTCTAGCGAATTTATTCGTAGACGAGTCATGTTAGAACGAAATCAACGTTTAAGAGTCCGTATACGAAATTTTGCCGATTTCGCTCATTTAACAGACGTGATTTAACAGTTAAAATACAGTATTTCTATAAGTTTTAATGCACAACATGTAAGATCATTTCAATTATAATCTAATGTTGGAGCTAGTTTTTTTATTTTTTTTGAGTATCTTTAAATAATCCAACTCAAACCCGCGACAGTTCTGTGATTTTTGCTGTAAAAAGTTTAGAATATCACATTTTTATGGATTGTATTGACGTCTTAACGGTATGAAAAAAATACCATGTACTGTTGAGAAAGTCGTCTATACAATGTTGGAATTACTTTTTACCACTTTAATATAAAAAACCCTTTAAAAAACAGAAAACCTCTATCTGCCCGCTAACTTGGCGATCGTCCTTTTTCACCTGGCATATGAAAGACGGGCGTGAGTGTGAAGAGAGCAGTAGAAAAGAGAGTACGGGCTCTTAAGGATTTTCTATTGTCTAAAGCCTATTATAATTATAAGCATAGGAGTTCGCAATAGAAATCCATAGCCCATCTAAACCTTTGAAAAATTTTGCTCGAATTTTGAAATTCTTTGCAAATAATTGTTGTTTCGCACTATGTAAAAGCTGTGTTATATCTATGTACTATATTATGATCTAAAGTATACATATATTATGATCTATAGTATAGACATCCACAATAGTAGGTACTGTATACAATTCGGCTAAACGAGAGTGAAGCCCGATACCGTTATGAGTGACCGACTTAACTAAACCCGTTGTGGTTTGACCGACACGAGTGACGTTATACAAAGTTTCGTTTTATCAGGTTTTATCTAAATGTTGATAAAAAATTTAAACGATAAGTTTACGTGCCATTTCATTTCGTTTTTGTGATGATTAAATTGGTAGTATTATACCGCGTTTCACGGGTTTGGTTTGTGTTGAAATTTCCTAAGTAATAACTTTTTCAGGTAAGTATAATAATAATAGCTCCCACACCGGTTTCGGTGAAGGTGACCGGTTTCAATGAAACCAGGCCAGCTACGCAGGAGTAATTTTATAGTGCCCAAGTGTGTGCGCAGTACACAAGAGCACTATCTATTCCTTTAGGAATGACGGACGGACGACCGACACGACTGGTGAGAGATCAGGCGCAGGACCGACTTCTTACATGCCCATCCGACGCATGGATCATCAGTTCACTTGTCAGACAATCAGGTGATCAGCCTGCATTGTCCTAAGTCCTAACCAAACTTGGAAATATCATGTCTCCAACGCGGGAATCGAACCCACGACCTCCGAGTCAAGAGCCGCGCTCCATACCACTAGACCACGGAGGCGTTCATTTCGTTTTTTTTTCAGGTATAAGTAGAGTAAATTCTGGTCACAGGTCATTAAATTATTGCTGCCTGCCTCTTTCTGCGATATAGATGACCATTATTTTCCGCTAAACAAACGTGTTCAATGGCCGAATTTCTCTCTATCCCGCCACCGGACTTTACGTTGAGCATATTGTCACAGAATACAATATGTATATTAGTCATAAATCAAAATCGAAATCAAAATCAAAATATTTTTATTCGGAGTATTTTTTTATATAGAACTAGCTGTCCCGGCAAACGTTTCTTTGCCATACTTAATATAAAGTATTTCGCCCATATTATTTTATTGAAGTGACTAAATAAGTATGTCGCCATGGCAACGACGATCGCTATCTCGTCGCACAAACAATGGTCGCCGTCAGTCTCAGGTTGTGTTAATTTACTATTATTTATTCAACAAATGCACTTATCAATATATAAAATACCCAGTAGCCGATTCTCAGACCTACGGAATATGCATATAAAATTTGGTAAAAATCAGTAAAGCCGTTTCGGAGGAGTTCGTGGACTAACATTGTGACACGAGAATTTTATATATAAGATTATAACCTTCGTTTTTGACGAATTGATATCGTTGATATTAGTAACAAATATTGTGCATTGTGCAACGTGCATAAGAGAAAGTAAAAGAAGAGAATCGAAAAGTTAATTTCAGAATTTCATAATTATTTTGTTGGTGCTAACCGCTAATGACTTACAGAAAGTTTATAGCAATTATATCCACCGAAATAATTTGATTTTTTCCTATTTATACTTAGTGATTAACTGAAATATTTTTGTTAACTTATTTTAATATTTTAAGTAAGTAATAAACTTTACTTTACTTTTCGTTACATTTTAGTAACACTGTTTTATTTATTTAAAAGGAACTTTAATGCTAGAAATATGTTTCGTACATCTTATTCCAAAAATGGAATATCTTCCAGAGGACAATTTTAGTGTAGATATTATATTATTCGTTCTACATAAATTTCTAAAAAGTACTGTGTGACATTACTGTTACAACTAGATTTGTTACTGTAAAATATATCTAGTAATAAATAAGAATGGTATACGCTTAAGATATAAAATTAGGCACATAATATATATCATATACACAGTCATATCTAATTTAATATAATGAAAGTAAATAATATAACCTCCATAACTCATTTTGCTTCATTCGCAAACTAAATTAAATTATTATTATAGGTTCAGGTAGACATAATATTGTTGAGGCAGGGTTATGTTGTCATACAATATTGAATCTTTTATGTTATTGTACGAAAGGTATAATATTAAATACATTAATGAAACACATACAAATCTACAATACATACGATTGCTAGAGAAATAAACTTTTTGGATGAATAAAATCTTCTTAAGTTAAAGTTAACGAACAAGCATAGATCATAGGTTCATAAACAGCGAAGAAAAGTCTCCTCTCTATATTTGAATGATGGTTAGCCATGATTGAGAAGCTGTTTATGCATTCACAATCAAAGGCAACCACCGGCTATCATAGTCAATCGTAATAGCTATGTCCACATTATGCAATTTCATCTTCAACTTTCGTTTGGCATATTCAATAATTGAATGCGTCAAAATCCACCCGCGTTGAAAGAAAAGTGTCATAGCGAACGCTACGATTTCAACGCGCGTCACGGGCATGCCTCACGTTCGCTGTTGACTGCGCTCTAACGCATGCCCTTGATGAACAAAAAAAGGCCCAGTGTGGACAAAGCTATTCACTTGTAATTATAGTCGATCACGATTCAAGGGGCAACGTAGAATAACTCAGTCAGTTGCCAAGTTTGCTGGCCAACTACGCAACTACTTCCATTATCCATACCACTTCAAATCCTCAATATAATCAGGCATTTTACTAAATGACTGTTTATTTAAACATTCTTTAAACACCTGTCCAATTACAGACGAGAGCGGTGGTGAGGTGGCGCGGGGGGCGAGGTACTATTAGTTCCGCCGTTGGCTTTGTCAAGTACAAGGACAGTTAGCAGTTTACGTAACATTTCACTTCATTAACAATCAAGGTTAAAATCTAACCAACTTTACTCAAATGGCAAAAAACTTACCAAAAAACTAATAGTTGTTTAGACTCTACATTTCTATAGTCCGATCGTAGGACAGGATGAAAGTACATCGGTGTAGCCGCTCGCCTCTTTCACTCGCACTATTAGTATCTCCTTTCAACTCACACGTAATGTGGAGCCGGATACCAATATATTCGTTGTACGTGTGAAGAAGACAAACAGCTGTAGGTCAATAGACGAAATTCTTCTCCTCGACGAAACCAAACGAATTCCGTTGCGCTGAAATTAGTTTATTGCGCGGGAAAACCTATGTCCTTGGGACCCAAGGTATCTCTATGCCAAATTTCAACAAAATCGGTTTAGCGGTTTCGGCATGAAGAGGTAACAGACAGACAGACAGACATACACACTTTCGCTTTTATAATATTAGTATGAATGTAGTTAGTACCTTGTATACAGCTATTTTGACTTTATACAAAATAGCTGTATACAAGGTACTAACTACATTCATACTAATATTATAAAAGCGAAAGTGTGTATGTCTGTCTGTCTGTCTGTTACCTCTTCACGGCCAAACTGCTGAACCAACTTTCCTGAAATTTGTTATGGAGATACTTTTAGTCCCGGGAAAGGACATATCTATGCATATATGACGTAACCTTAAACCTACCAATAATAAATAGTTAATGGGTAAAGCTAAAGTTGGGTTGGGGGCTAAATAAGCTTTAAAATTTGGTATAAATAAAGTTTAATTTTAAAAAATGAAATATTATGTGCACACTACACAGCTGTTTTTGGGTATTTTGATTTAAGGGATACCAGTAGCGCTAGCACGGCGAACAGCGGAAATGCGAAAGTATGGACAAACTGTGGAAATAAGCCTAAGGTGCCGTTCCGATCTTTTTCGTTCCGAAAAATTCAATTAAAATGCCATTTTATGACAGACTATAGTTACAAACTGTGGAGATAAACTTAAGGTGCCGTTCCGATCTTTTTTCGTTCCGAAAAATTCAATTAATATGCCACATTATGACAGACTATAGTCCTAAAAATTGAAATAATATCCTACAATATGACATACTATAGTCTGTCATAAAGTGGCATTTTAACTAAATTTTTTTCGGTCGCGATTAGCCGCGGTAAAGATCGGAACGGCACCTTAGGTTTATTTCCACTGTTTGTCCATACTTTCGCATTTCCGCTGGTCGCCGTGCTAGCGCTACAGGGTTTTAAAAAGCTTTTTTTGACACTAATTTTGTTGACGCGCTATAAACTGAAGTCCACGCGGACAACAGCTAGTACATAATATATCTCAATTACTAAAATAACATCTTATATACTGTTCTCTGCCATATGTCTTTATACTCGTAACATTATTGTCAGTACTAATAGTCCGTGTGTAATAATTATGTACTAAATGAGATTGATGTGGCATACCCCGCCGGTGTGTACATAGATTTATATATTGTTTAACAAGAAATTAGTATGTTATGGTGTACGTCGTAATCCTTATTGCGTTTTTTTCCACGGAAGAACTATATTTTTTCGGAGTAAAAAGTAGCGTATACGGTAATACAGATACCACACTATTACCATACTTAATTTCATTAAAATTAGTCATGGGGATTTTGCGTGAAGAGTTAAACAGGGCTATGTAGAGATATGTAATAAATTATACAACTATAGTCCGACTTGTGCTTGGCACTATTTAAAATACTTACTGCATATTTTATCTGCATGTGTGATTGCAGCTACAATAAATGTATCATATGTTACCTGAAACAAAACACGATCAATTAATGAACAATAATAATATGTTTTCGAATACTGCAGCTGTAGACGCAACATAAGATAGAAGAGAGAAGTAGAGCGTGTCTAACTTGAAATGACGCGCCCCTCCCTCGTATTCACAGTACAAAAATGTTTCATTTATATCATCTTTGAAGTGGTGGGGCGCGTCATTTCAAATTAGACAAGCTCTAGCATGATACTCTCGAGAAACTTTATTTCTTCTAAAATCTAAATCAAGAACTCTATCCTACTGTAGATCCTAGACATATTTTTTTCCTTTTTAGAATAAAGAAGATTCTCTAATCGCTATAGGAAATGTCTGGTTCTCTAAGGTTTAAATTAATAAATAAGGTAAGTTTTTAGTTTATTGTTAGCGGTTAGGGGATTAGTTAACTACTAAATTCGTATTTAATACTCGGATAACATGAAGTAGCAGCAGGTTGATCAGAGAGACAATGAGATTAAGCAGAGGCCAGCCACGTCGTCAGAATACCCATTGTCCGTACAGCTGGTATTATGTCCTGATTGAGTCTGGGCCAGGGCTTCATAAGATGATAGGAGTTCGAGACGTACTCATAAGATTTGTATTAACTACCTATCTATTTCATGACAATGCTCTAAAATTCTACATTCTAGAAATAAATTTTAAATACCCCGTGTTTAATATTTGTGACTGGTCGACAATAATATTAGGTACTTGGCACATTATGATTTATGAACCAAATAAGCGATTAATAACGTGTTTATTCGTCTATAATAATTATTGTCCATGTTCGACGATGTTTGTGTTTAAAGACAGCTTCTAAATTATATTGTCGTCAATCATGGTAATTCATCGTGAATCGTGACCCAAAGATTATATTACAAGCCTAAATTATCCCACAGTTTTCTCTTTCCTGTGCCACCTTAAAAGTTTAAAATTCGATAATTTTCCACTGTCATAATATTTCATGTTTAATTTATTTCAATTTTACATGAAAAAACTGTAATGAATTTTAACAAAGATAATATTATTGTCGTGAAAGAGTCATAATAGTTAATGATAATTATAATGACAATAGTATAGCGTGTTAGCACGGTGGTTGGCCGCTAACCGTGTCAAGAGCGAGCCGGTCCCAGGACTAGTTTCAATTTGCAACTAAGTACATAACTTAGAAGGTATATTCTATTAATTTCTTATTATGTTCAAGATCTGTACTGATCTACATGCGCAAGATCTGTACTGAGCCACATAAAATGTAATTAATATCTGTCTATCTGTTAACTTTTTTTCTTAAGTTATTTGCGTTGCGCTCAAACTGCTGAACTGATTTTAACAAAATTTTGGTATGTAGTTGTTTTGGGTCCTTAGAAAAGACTGATCAGGACTAGGAGACGTGTGCGTCCTTCTGTTACCTTTTTACGACCAAATTGCTGAACAAATTCATGTACGAAGATACGAGGCAAAGATTTTATAGAGTTGTATAAATAATGAATACTTTGATTTAACCCATCAAGCCCCGTACGAGCACCGGTTATCGCGACAACAATTGAATACAATGGCAATTCCGAGAATCCCCAATCGAAGGATTAATGATGAAGTTTAACAGAAAAATTTATGTGCGTTAAATTTCCATTGGATCAAAGTTAATTATTCATCAAATCCTTTTAAAGAGAGGCCTTTATATTACCTACTAGCTGTCCCGGTGAACTTCGTGTCACATTAAAACCTTTACTGGACTTGTGCGAATATTTTAAGACTAAAATCAGCCCAATCCGTTTAGCCGTTTTCGAGTTCTAGCGCGACTTACACATTTGAAAATCCATTTCTTAATATATATAATTCTTCTGTGAGTGTGTATGTCACTGAACTTCTCTCAAACGACTGGACCGATTTTGATGAAATTTTTTGTGTGTGTTTAAGGGGATCTGGGAATAGTTTAGATTCACAATTTTGTCCGCTGGACAATGTTTTTTTAATTAATTTTTAATTTATTAGTAGTTGTTGATTTTGGAATGTTTTACATTGGATTCGACAGACGGCGCTACCATCGCAGTGTCAAATTTTAAATAACATTCGAATTCGAATTTTAATTTTAGTCTGTCCCGACAGTTAGCGCTGCGATCAAATAAAAAAAAATACTTTATATACTTAATATAGCAAAGAAACGTTTGCCGGGACAGCTAGTTTATATATATGACTTGGAGCTTTCCATACAGTCTATCGTATGTATGTACATCTATGTCGTATCACGTATGTACCTATATGGCATAGTTGAAGTAAAATTATAGAGTCTTAACTTCTCGATCTCTACCTTAAACTTTAAATTGCATCTCCGAATTCAAATCGACCTCTTGAAGGGTAAGGGTAGGGATATGTTAAATTTAATCAAGACTTAATTTATTCCTGTTAATATTGCGGTCCTGAGCGTGATCGACCGATATAATTGCCCTTTGATCTCTACATAACCTCTACATAACTATAGTCGGATAATATTGAACCTTATTAACAAGGCAGTAAGGTTGATGTGACCGGCTGTTGACGTACACCTTTGAGTACACAAATTAGCGAAAATAGATTAATGAGTACCATCTAGGGTTGTCACGTATGGATTATTAGCTTAAAAACGCCTTTTGATTGATTGGCTTTTCCAGCCAAAATTCATTCTTGAAATTAAGACTTCATTTGGTAGCACCTTTTCTTGGATAGGTAAAATATTATGTTAAACTAACTGTAAAAGTAGGTACATAATACATATTATAATATGACACTCGCGTTAGGACATGACGAAAGAATAGACACGGGACCGACTTCACATGCCCTTCCGACCCATGGACCACCTTACTTGTTAGATCAGCCTGCATTGCCCTCACCAACTTGAAAACAGCATTTTTCCAACCCATAACCTCCAAGTCAAGAGCCCAAGTCTAAACAACTAGACCACAGAGTATCGACTTTGGTGAAGTGGCAACCCTACCGGCTCACGGTTAGCGTACATTTGCATAAACCGTAGTTATTACGGCCCGTTACGGTTAAATCATACGTACAAGTTGATTAGTTACAACTCGTTTACATCCAGAGCGGCACTCACAAATTATGTCTCTATCTCATGTGGACTTCAGTAACTGGCTCAGTTTCTACCTTATATGTTTTAGCTGTTTCCCTCGATAGCACGCGTCTAATTTCACATGAATCTTCACAGGTATTGCCCTGGGAAAAGTAACATATACCTATATCCTGAGCTATGGCTCAAAAGTCTAAAACTCTACATTTGCACAAAATTTTATATCAAAATCGTTCCAATCGGTCAGGCGTGACGCCATGACAATCACGGGCATGACTGATGGAATTCGAATTGACACAAGACAAGGATATCAGGACTTAAGCACCGCTTAATTTGAGTAGCATTTGAGTATTCTTAAGATTATTTATGGTGCATGAGCATGGTGTACCAGGGTCACATGGGACGAAGGTGTTTCGTAAGACCATAACAAAGCGAACAAACGTCCAACAATCGATACAGCGTTTGTATTGTAACAGTACTCAGCGCGGGCGCAGCCTGGCACGGACTGGTACGGCTCTCGATAGCTGACACACACGATTTTAACACCTATTCACATAAACTTTAAGTTGAAATTACCTCGACCGGTTCAAGTACCGCCGGCCCTATGTTTTCCATTTTCAATTATAAGCCAATAAAAATAAAACACCAATTCCTTTGGCCACCTTTTCACAAACAAGTTAGAGTTGTTTTGCGATGACGCAATGCATTTTGGACTCTATATTTTTGTGTTTACGTGTTATTGTTCAAGGGTAAGAGGAGGACTTTGATTTAGCGAAGATGTGTAAATTCTAGAGATGTCCGAACGTCACGACATTATAATATTAGAAATAACTCATGAACATTATGGAATTATGGAGAAAAACATCTAATGATAAGAATCTTGCTGTTTCTATACTTGCTGTATTTAAATATTTCTGAGTTATTTATTGTTCGAGGTAAATTCAAGGTTCTCGACTTTATTTTCAAAAGAAAATACATATCTTTGATCTACTTAATTGTGATTAATTTGAGAGATCAAGAAAAATAAACAATATTGTTA
The DNA here is from genome assembly GCA_937595015.1 of Polyommatus icarus. NCBI lineage: Eukaryota > Metazoa > Arthropoda > Insecta > Lepidoptera > Lycaenidae > Polyommatus > Polyommatus icarus. The sequence continues at coordinate 18,485,989 of OW569336.1, read as the reverse complement.
TAGTTGAGACTCCAGACCCCCAAACTAAGGCAGTGATGATGACGAATATAGCATTTGAAATATAAAATATCTTATAAAGAAAAAATATCAATATTGGATTTAGTAGAGACCCCAAAATAAAGGCGTGAGCGAGCTGATGATGACTAATTTAGCTCAGAACATTATCGATGATGCAGCTTTTAAAGCTTGAAGTAGATAAAATCGTTCCCTCCGAAGCTACGATGTCACAGACAGACACAAAGACACGTAAAACCAAGTGTAAAACCTGCTTCTTATGTCAATGAAGAATGGCCAATGCGTAAAAATATTTATAACAACTTAGCTGTTTTCGTAAGGCTTAAAATAAAATTGTATATTTTCAGTAGAGACTACAATCTCATACAATTTTGTTGCTTTATAAAAAAGGTATTTTCTGAACATAATAACGGTAAGTGAAAGTGAAGATTGGGCAATTTACAATAAAAATTGGTCTCTCGAAAAAAAAGTGATAATAATAGACACTTGGCAAAGTTAGCTTTTTATCCGACTACGACGAAGTGAAAATGATTATGGCAGGTAAGTTTACGTCTAAAGGTCAGTACACATTGCAACGTAACGAGGTGATGCGATGTATATTTTAGGGTTCCGAACCCAAACTAGGGTAAAAACGGGACCCTATTACTAAGACTTCGTTGTCTGTCCGTCTGTCTGTCTCCAGGCTGTAACTCAAGAACGGTAATAGTTAGAGTTGACAGTTTCACAGATTATGTATATCTGTTGCCGCTATAACAGAAAACACTAAAAACAAAATAAAATTAATATTTTAGGGGGGAGGCCATACAACAAACGTGATTTTTTTGGCCTTTTTTGCTCAGTAAAAATAATGACAACAGGTAGGTACTTGAATTTTTCACAAAGTCCTTAGTTTTATGTGTACTTTAATATTTAATAATAATATATATATAATAAATATATATAAAAAATCAAGAGGGCTCCCAATTCCCATACAAAAAACAAAATTTTTGGCCTAACTTTGCTTTATAATGGTACGGAACCCTTCGTACGCGAGTCCGACTCGCACTTGGCCGATTTTTTATTTAGTAGAGCCATTCGGCACAAATAGGGCAGCCCAACACCGCGCGGCAAATCTATCATGTTACAATTTGCAACGTCTGCAGTCGTAATACTGTTATTTTGTAACATCTAGGGTGCAAAGTGCAAACGCAAATTTTCTCGAAGTTGGAAGACTGTCCGGAAATGAAAAAGAAAGAAAAGCAAGAGAAGCCAAGCGACAATTTTCTCAGGTGGTAGACCGTGAAGTTAGCCGATATTCGCGAGTCGACGACCGTGACCACGCGTGGCCATATTATGTGTGTATGTATGTATGTATGTAAATCTGTATTTATATTATGTATATGTGCAGATAGCGCCTAGCGGTACAGTGGCAGTAGTATTGAATAACAAAAGGCTTTACGGGCAAGTGGTGCTAGTCGATATATGTACTAGGATAACATGACATAGATAGAGTTTGTACGAATTGTATTTGGCACAGGAACGCGGGTCAATAACGAAAGTAATTGTATCAAACGCGTCTGCAATCGTTGTTACCTCAAAGGCCCCACTTTTGGAATAGTTTGGGGCCATTTTGACATATTTTTATGTTCTAAGTTTTTCAATTTTTATCAATTTACTATCAATTGTTTTTCAATTTATTATCAAAGACAAATCTTTAAATTGTTTTTTCCTACAGGCTACAACCTAATACCGTTTCATCAGGAGGTCTGCCTAGACTCTAGAGTTTGCACAGTTCAGAATAAATAATACGACCCAGTAAACAGCTAATTAAGTTGGACAGACAGACGGCTGAGTACTTTGCGAGATATACATATTTACATTTCAAGGGTTCTGAACTTGAGTTTACGAAAAAAGGTAAAATCGCCTGTCCGTCTGTGGGACTTTAATAGTTATTTACAAACATTCGAAATAAGTATAATTTGATGCACTATCAAGCTTCCAATTTTTATGGTTTGCGCAATATGACATATCAACATATTTCCTACTTGAGCAGTTTCAAAAAATTTGATCCCACCAAAAACATAATTATGTAAAAAAGGAGCCAAGTTCAATACAAAAATTATGCCTGTCTAAGAACTTCGCCGTAAAAAGAATGGAGATCTTACTTTCATAATTTATAATAAAAGTAAAATAATCGTAAAAGAATTAATATGAAGGGGGTTTTCCATACAAAAACATAATTTTTACTTAGTTTCGCTTTGTCTGACTCGCACTTGATCGATTTATTTTTGTTTTTTGATTTTTCCCTGTGCTTTCACACAATTACCGAGCTAAATTCCAAATTTCGTCCTTCAAGGTCTGGAAGTGGGTTAGAATTTTGATCTATGTCAATCAGTCAGTCATTAATAATAATAATAATAACAATATCAATGGACGCTTCACACCACGTCAGTCTGGCCCCGTGCTAAGTACCTGAAGGACTTGTGTTACAGGTACCAGACAACGGAAATATATTTAATACTTTTTATACTATACATATATTTAAGATTTTTATTATATGATACACATATTTAATATATATCCATGACCCAGGAACTTAATAAACTTTTTGTTCCGTCGGCGGGACTCGAACCCGCGACCACCGGCTTGAGCTACCAACGCGCTCACCACTGCGCCACGGAGGTCGTCAGTGATAAAAATGTAGATTTTCGGACGTTAATATCTTAATAACCGTTCGAGATCTGTTATGAAATTTAGAGCTCGCGTGTCTAGATTTGCACTAGGATCACAAATTAATTAAACCCAAAACTACTACTCCACTGGACCAGAGAGGCGCAAATTATCTGTGTCTGAGGCTCTGAGCACAATTCAACGGAGCTGCAAAGCTATTTTCATTCATTGCTTGTTCGAACAGCCTTTCAAAAGTAGTAATGTCAATCACAGAATTCCTGAAACCTGAAAATAATAATTATAAAGAGAAAATAAAATGAGTTACTTAAATAATAAAAAGTTGCTAAAATAAATTATTCTTCTTGGTAAATTGTAATAATAAATAATATTTTTTCAGTCGTAACGACCAAAGGGCCAGACATTTCGCTAATTAGGCCTGCGCCCTTCTGAGATTTAGGAACGTTAACATTCTAATAAGGACCTAACTTTGTTCTGAAAAGGTTTCTGGTCGTTACGACGATGTTTTACGGGCAATGTATACTTAATATACATGTATGTATGTATAGTATGTACAGTAAATAACTAGTGTACTGTACACCAGTTATGTTCTATCAGGGAAGTTGATTCCTTGGCAGATGGGGGACCTACGTAGTTTGGTCGCGTTACATCAAATTCAGCCAACAGATCACAATAATTAACATTGAATTAACATAATCCGACCAAATGACGTTGGTCTGTCAACTGCCTAGGAATCAATTTCCTTGATGGTAAGTTCATAATATTATGTATAGTAATAAGTTATAACGTAAAAATGATCGGACACCCAGGTGTAAAATTGTACTTTCGATAACGTTAAGAATACGCACCATCCGAATTTGACGACCTCTGTGCCTCAGTGGTGAGCGCGTTGGTAGCTCAAGCCGGGGGTCGCGGGTTCGAATCCCGCCGACGGAACAAAAAGTTTTTCAATGTTATTAAATAAATGTATGATATAATAAAAATCTTAAATATATATATAGAATAAAAGTATTAAATATATTTCCGTTGTCTGGTACCTGTAATACAATTCCTTCAGGTACTTAGCACGGGACCAGACTGACGTGGTGTGAAGCGTCAATAGATATTATTATTATATTATTATTATTAGAATATTCCTGCTAACCTCTTCCTGGTATTACAACGACAAAGTTTTAGTCTGCCCAAACACACTTTCATTATAAGGTAAGTGTAGATTATAGAGTAAGGTAGCGTAAGGTAAGTAGAGGTCACGGGCGATAGTGCAATTCATTGACCCCGTGATAACAGCCGCCGTATGTGTGCCGCCGTGTGAGTCATAAGAGAATGCGTTGACAAAATACTATGTCGAGGTCTAAAAAACAAGGTTCTGTCATGTACTGACATGCTTTGATAATCATAAAATAGGATAGAATAGTTTACATTGCGGCAAAGAGTACGGTTTCCTGTAAATTTCCGTACAAAAGAAATTGCAACATCTACTATCATTAAAAGTAAAATTATACGTGTGTTTTAAGTATATTTAGATAATGAAATGACTCATATACAACTGTAAGACTTAATCCTTCAAGCCCCATAAGAGCACCGGTGATTGCGACAACAATAGAATACAATAGCATTTCCAAGAATCCGCGATCGAAGGATTAAGATTTCTTAGAAAACACCAAAAATAACAAGACTAATCTTCAACTAGTCTCTAACTACGAGCGAACTGTCGAGGGCACTCGAGTAAAACGAAAAATAATTTCCACAAGCACCTTGTTAGCGGTCCCTTATCTCCTGGTACCTCAGACTGCTCTCCACCAGGATTACAGACAGGAGGTTTATCGCAAAGCCTTCGCGGAAACCACTTTGCGAAAGAGTTGTACTGCGGTTGAGGACAGACAATTTTTTGCTCTGTTTAACTGAGAGTCTTTTCTTTTAAAGTTTTATGTTTGAACTTTGAAGGTATGCCTTTAGTTTTTACTTTTTACGTTATCTCTTTTATTTATGTAGTAAATAAAGTTTGTCTTTTCTGTGTTTACTGACTTTAGTCTACTTAACTAATCTCAATATAATTTATAGAAATTCATAGAATCTAATAAATATTGGGTTATTATAATAATAATTAGTAGAATTTTCATGGTAATTTTCTTCTGGCATCAAAATATAATATGAGAAGTTCGCCGCATATTTTGTTCCATGTTAAGTACCAATGGCATTGACGTGGCACAAAACTGGTCTCGCTATCACTAGGGCAGCAGATGTGCGTAGGCCATTTATCAGCGAATTTGTTTCCTTCTCGCGGAGTGTGTTTGCCTGGTAATCCCGCCAGCCGGCCGCGAGACACGCGCGACGAGACAGACGAAGTTAGACGCGACGAGACGGGGATCTTATAAGATACTAAATGTTCCGCGCGGCCTCGCCCACGTAATTTAGGAATGTCACGGAAACGAAACGAAAAAAAGAAACCTATGTCCTTTTACGTGGTCTATTCTTCATATGTGCCAAATAACATAAAAATTGCTCCAGTACGTTCAAATAAGCCCTTTCAAATAATTTCCCCCGTTTTTTCCACACTTTCCTCTATTTCTTCACTCCTATTAGGCTTAGCGCAATAAAATATAGCCCATAGCCTTCCCCAATAAATGGGCTATTTAACACTGAAAGAATTTTTCAAATCTGACCGTTCCTGAGATTAGCGCGTTAAAATAAGTCACTTCAAATAATTTTCCCCCGTTTTTTACACATTTTCCTCTATTTCTTCGCTCCTAGAAGTCTTAGCGTGATAAAATATAGCCTATAACCTTCCTCGATAAATGGACTATCTAACACTGAAAGAATTTTTCAAATCAGACCAGTAGTTCCTGAGATTAACGCGTTCAAACAAACAAACAAACTAACAAACTCTTCCGCTTTATAATATTAGTATAGATTTAATTATTTCACGACAGTACCTAGATAGAATAGATAAAATCTGTAGCCTAGTTATGGATAGGAAAATTTATGGACGCCCCTACCGGGCGTCCATAAATTGCGTCAGATGTTTTTGTTAATTTTTCCCCCTATGGCAAAATATACTGCCTGGAGTCTCTCCGGTCTAAATAATATGAAAAATTTGTGGTCGAGCCCATAATTGATTTCACCAAACCTAAAGTACCCCGCAAACTTAAAACGTAATTTAAGTTTTCATCAAACAGCTGCGCAGACGAACAAACGTGCATCAAACAAGTTTCACAAACAATTACAGTACCCGGCAATAAATATTGCACATCGACCTTTGGAAAGAGACATTCGGCTAATTTCGGTTTCATAGAGCGTTATCTTTGTAGCACACACCTATTTCACATTATGTCAGTCGTTGTTCAAATTCAATAGAGTGCAGTCGCGTCCAGTTCAAAATATATATCTAGAGTTGTTAACACCCCTAAATTTGCTACAGCTGTAATTTTCCAAACGAATTTTAAATACGTAAACATAATTTGAACACCCTTTTTATTTTATTTTCCCCGAACCTAAAGCCATAACTTATAGAAAATTTGGTGTATTTTATACAAAGAATAATAAAATTGTCAAAAGAAGCAAACCATAATTGTTTTAACAGCTCCTAATATATACCGGACTTTTTGTATTTCGTGCGTAAGAGATAACGCTCTACAAAACCGAAATTAGCCGACTGTCACTTTCCAAAGGTCGATGTGCAATATTTATCGCCGGGTACTGTAGCTAGAATCGGTATGAGATATCTTGACATTTTGTTTGACAAATACAGCTGAACACGTTCAAACTTCAAACACGTTTGTCAAACGCTACGCAAATCCAAATTTTCTTCAAACAGTTCAAACACGTAGTTTGTTTGACAAACGCTTCAAACAAAGCACTACTAAACTGTTTATTATATATACTGTATATAGTATGTTACACTATTAAACTGTTTGACAAACACGTAAAATTTGACAAACAATTTGATCGTTTGCGGGCTACTTTACGTAACATCTCAACTTATTTTCTTTAGCCTTTCTTAGTCCTTCAAAGGACCTACATTTCTTAATAACAGGACAGCTGATAGTGTATTAATGTTTCTCGGAAAGGCACTATAAGGCTTCATGATATCAAGCCGGTCGTCAACTACTAATAAAAGTAAACGCCACCTCATAACGCTGCGCCCCTGATATCACACGCTGCCTCTCGCTCTAGCGCATACACCCTTGTATATCTGCGTCCCTGTTGCACGCTGTTATTTTTTATAGACTGCACCGAGTGGCGGTAAAGGCACGCAGGTTCGACTCCCATTGTACTTTTATCTTGTCCAGGTTCCGTCACGTCGTTACGGAAATACCCTCATTTTCACATTCTACAGTTATAGCATTAGCGAAATTACCACGAAAGCAGCATTATGCTCTCGAAATAGCTGCAGTGTGCGGTAATTTCTAAACTATATTATAAAAGAGGAAAGAATTACTGGACCTATTTTGATGATCGCAAAATGTACAGCAAGTATTGCGTACTTAATAAATTGCGTACAAAATAAATGTTTCTAATTCTTATTATACTCACATTAAAATACGAATCCTGGCAAAGTCGCAAGAAACATCTTGCTGTGGTTTTCCTAATCCGTCCTTAAATTATGCGAAAGTGTGTCTGTCTGTCTGTTACCTCTTCACACCCAAACCACTAAACCGATTTTGCTGAAATTTAGTATGGAGATACTTTTAGTCCCGGGAAAGGACATATTATAGAATACTTATTATCCAGGAAAAATGTACGGGTCCCGCGAGATAAACGAATTTTGGCGCAAGGGAGTTGCGGGTATCATCTAGTGCAGGGGTTCCCAAACTTATTTTGTCTACTGCCCACTTTGAGAAAAAAATATTATTTAGCGCCCCCCTTGTTTCAATTTAAAATGATCCAGATGAAATAAATCACCCCCCAAGCCTCTATACAAGGCCCTCATTTCTTCTGGGTCCCACACCGCCCCCTTCTAGACCTTCAGCACCCACAAGGGAGCGTCAACTTTGGGAAAGACTGGTCTAGTGCATATATTACCGGAAATGTATGTAATCCGTCATTGTATACAATTCCTAGGAATTGTATACAATTCCTAAAATCGTACGGAAATGTGTAAAATTAATTATATTAGACACATTTCCTAGGAAATCTATACATTTCCTAAATAGTAATCGGAAATGTAAAACATTTGAGATATCAATGGGTACGCGGGGATAGCGGGGCGAAAAGACAGCAGGGGTCTGACCAGGCAATCGCGCTAGTACCGCGTAAGCGGTTGTGTTTATGTTCAAAAAATTTATAGTTCTAGATTAAATCGTCAAAGTGCTAAGAAAAACCTACAACAATTACAGACTGAAAAAATGCTGAAATCGAGCGAAGAGAACTTTGTCCCTTTATGTATTGGCACTTCTGTACGAATTGCAGTATCAGAGGTTGATAGAGGACTTGGAGAATGGTGATACCCGAAATAGTATAGGTGTAGTTTTGGATAAAACTGATAATGAGTTCTATCAAATTGGTACTAAGAACGGAATCTGAAAATGATTATACTCTCAGTCTCAGTTTAACCATAATGCATAGGATGTACCGAATACGGAGATAGCACTACGGTCAGTTGTTAACCTATAATCCATCGAAACCTACAGACATCTTTCAGTAGGACAGTTTTTCTTGCAAAGGCACTTCCCGCCTTTGCAAGAAAAACTGTACTACTGAAAGATGTCTGTGCTATAAAAAAATGGTGTACTTCCAACACTGACCTCCATTACACAGCGAACTTGTATAATGGAGGTCAGTGACTACTAAGTACCATTCCAGCACACCCTGCAAAAATAAATATTAAATTGTCATATGGCAGTCTATGTGGCTATGTGAAATGTCATACCAAACGAAAGTTTGAATTTATAACAATAATATAAGTCTATTTCGTGATAAATACATTTAAAAAATTACAACATGGTTAATTTTTGAGGCTTTAATTACTAAGATAATATTATAAAGATTATTATAATATTTTTACCTGAACGTTGATATCTCAACGAGTGCTTAAATAAAAATGATTATTCTCATTATACCAACGTGTGTTATAAGTTATAACAGAAAGCATTGTTTTTATACATTTCCTAATATGATGCTGCAATTATATACAATTCCTAGGAATTGTACACATTTCCTAGGACATTTATGTATTAAATAGTTTTTGAAATAATATTTTATACATTTCCTAAATAGTTTCGGAATTGTATACGTTGGGCATTGTCCAAAAAAAATCACATGTACTTTTTATATTTTTTTTCGTTAAAATAGGGTATTTTAAGAATATAAATTAAATAATTTTGAAATCCATTGGCTAGTTTTTTCTCAATAAATTTTTAAAGTTTCGCTCTGACGTCATCATCGGCGGCCAATTGACCTCTGTAGTATGTTTCTTTTCCTTTCAATCTTATTTATAATGGCTGGTTCGTCTAATGCAAGTTATCATTATGTGAAAGCTGATACGAGAAACTTACCAAAAGTTCGAAACGTAATGTTGATCGAATTTATTGCTAATTTAACGCCATTGAAGGTCAAACTAAGGTTAAACATATTTGTTCAAAAATATAAGTAACTAATGGGTATTTTTTTCGTTTATATACAGAAAAACGATCACTGACCTTATTCCTCGAAATGTTTTTGTAATGAGCAAAATTTTAAAAAAATGGACTATCCCCATTCCTGGATTTCATACATTTCCGGTAACACATACATAAACATAATACTTTATTAGTGAGGGATATATAATAATAAGTCGTCCCAGGCGTGTCGGTACTCAATTCGCATGCAGAGAGCGGCTCCTAATTAAAATCACCACTGATAGTGGAATAATTGCATTAGCAATTTAAAACTACCCCGCGCTGCGCGCCGCCTTCGAAACTTCGCGCGCCCACTTGTATTTTAATCGTGGTTTATTTCGATTTTATATTTATTATTTAAATATTGTGCATAAACAAATAATTGTTATGAAAAAGTTAAAATAATAGCAGGGTGAATATCGATTACATTAAAATTTATATCTGACACACATTACAATGTGTCTAATTATTCTATCTGATTGTCTGCTACCTCATGACTTAAACTTAGGAGGGCGACTAACCCAAAAAATCAAACATCGTCCCGTCTTTCATATGCCAGGTGAAAAAGGACGACGAGGAATTATTTTCATCGCCAAATTATTTTTTCTCAATAACTCGATAAATATACAATATATTTTTTAAAATCCGCTAGGTCGGTTTCTCAAGGATAGAATTTTATACAACGTATTAAAATATTAACTTAGTCCAATGCACGGTTATGGCAATAAATGAAAAATTCGTGAAAATTAGATGCATCTTTGTGATTTTTTTTTTATCGGGAAAATTTTAAGATATTATCGTGTTTTTGTTCAGGTTCAATTCTTGGAAATATAATGTTGTATCTAATTTTAGAAAATGAACCAATTCGGGGCTTATTTTCAAGTATAAAAATGAATTATAAAATCGATAATTTTGGGTTAGTCGCCCCCTTAATGACTTGGTATGGAGCTGTTGGTATGGAGATACTTTTAGTCCCGGGTAAAGAAATAGCGTAGTTTGTACCTACTGGATATGCGGAAAAATGTGCAGTTCCGTCGCTATTAGTTACGGCCGGCAACATCCTAACTTGTGTATAATTTATATTATCATCCCGAGTCTAGCATAAACAAAATAAGATAAAAATCTCCATCCTGAATCTACCTGGTACCAGGGTGTGAGAAGGGGGCAGGGGGTTGACAAAATGTCAGTCACAAATCACGGCGACGTCAGCGCCACGCTATTCAAATAACCCAAAATAGTTTGAGATAGCATCATATATCTGTCTCTTGTACGTGCTCCTTTCAAGCCGAAAAAGGACAAAGAAAAAGTAACTATTCTCAGAAACACTCGAATTGCTAAGATATTAAATAAACAAAACCATGATATACTATAATAGTATGTCGAACAAAACACAGATAAATTTGCTTGTATGTAGTCCTTCTTAAGAGAGTCTGGAAGTTATCTATGAAAACAACAATAATTATTATTATTTTAAAGAAATTGGCACAATATTGACATAGTTACCCAAACACTTAATTTCAAATATTCTAGGCGTCGCGTCGCTTATATACCTGTAACAAATAAAAAGTTAATTAGTAAAACAAATACTAGGCTAACATAAAAATCAAGTTATTGCATTGGTTTAATTATAAATTAGTCAACACGTTAGGTTACAATCAGACCGCAAACCGTTGGTTGGTTGATTAGTTAAATACCTCGCTACTTGTTGCTACTTGCTATGTTTTTATTAATATTAGAACATAATAATATACTAGAACATACATAGCGTTAAGCGTATCAACGCAAGAGTGGCCAAAAGCTATAATTTTGGTGTTATATTATGTGTGTATAAAGTATAATACTCCAAACGTTTAAGTTAATTTTAATATATCCTGGAATCTTTGTACTACTTACAAGCTTGTTATTGTTGTAATTTGAAATCGACTTATTTAAGGTTTATACGCGGTCAATTATTTCATAGAGCAAAGATTTTATAAAAGTAACGTTTATGAAATTTGACACGAAATCTTATAAGCTATGACTTATAAGTTAGTCAGTGTGTAACAAGTGACCTAAGTCAACTAACCCTATAATGGCCGACCATTGCCCCTAGGCAAACATCGTCTGCGGGGCGCAGATACAGCGAACAATTAACACGCGGTCGCCGGGGGTTTAGCTACTGTGGAGATACTAGGGGCATTTCATACGTTACGTGATATTTCATAGTCCATTGAACAAGTCATTTTCAAATACACACACTTACTAATATTATAAATGCGAAAGTGTGGCCGTCGGTCTGTCCTTTCACGCCTAAGACGCTGAACCAATTTCGCTATAATTTGGTATGGTACCTGGAGTCATGGGAAAGGACATAGGATACTTTTTATGCCGACAAAATGTACGGTTCCCGCGTGATAAACGAATTTTAGCAGATGTATTGTATGTTTGTACGACAACATAGTACTGTGTAGTACTATGTTGTCGTGTGTAGCGTCTTTGATAGCTATTACTCAACTAATAACCAGTTCAGTGCTTTTTTTTACGCAGGGGAAACCCATCACGGGTGCCCCGAGTTGGGTGCCCCGGGGGTATGTGAGACTCCTACTCACTAAAACCACCTGCGGCTCGCCTTCAGCCGTATAACGGAGGGATATCCCGGATCTAACAAACACGGGACTCCCTCCACGACTGGCCGGTCTACCTCGGACCGGACTTCCACCAAAGTAAGGGAACGCTTAGGCGAACTAAAGCGTCTCCCCTCGGCGCCGGGACTGACAAAGCCGGGCAGGTTCCCATCCTGACCCGGAGCCCCGTTAGACAAAAGTTAGGACCGCACTCCGCACTCCCGTCCTACGCCGGCGGAGCGGCAGAGAGGTGGGATCGTTCTCTCTGTCCCGCTCCGTGGCCTCTTTCTGCGACATGACAAATTCGCAGAAAGAGACCGCCGCCTGCCAGGCCTCATCGCTCTCGAGCATGCAGCGCACCATGCTCGGGAGTGAGAGGTCTCCACCTAGCACCGCCACGAGAAACCAGTTCAGTGCTTCTCTAGTTTACACTAATAATTGAAGTTTGTAACGCTTAGGGCATGTCTCACCACTTCCTGATAAGTGCCGAATAGGCTAACCACCACTTAACTTGACAGATAAAGTATGGATAATCTGTCAAAAGAGTTGTGAATATCCTATTCGCCACTTTATCAGAATGTGGTGAAACAGGCCCTCAGTATAATATTTAATCGATGTATACAAATTGAAGTAAAACTTATAACCTAAGTAAACTGGGCCAATTTTGAAGAACATTTTAAATGTAGAGCACAAAATGACTAAGCTTTTTCAGCGCAAAATTGCCAGTTCGTATAGGATTACCTACGCACACTTTTGAACACGAAAACAGCAGCAATAGATGGTTTTGTGATGATTAGAGACTGGATTATATGCATTTGCATATTTGCATATGCATTTGCATATTTTAGCCATTTTTAGCAGTAATAGCATATTTTACCTAAGATCTAGTTATGATGCATATTATCGGTACATTTAGAACATTTTTCACTAATGATGCGTTTCGAAATGCGACCAAAAATAACAATAACAGAAACTTTACAAAACATAAGGGAACTATCGACATGCTATCGAGTAATAGTTGCGACTTTTTACTGCATTTCGAATGCAGTCTGTAGCCGTGCGCATCTTTTGTCTTGATAGTTACGATGGTAAAATGAAAGAGACAGAAGAAAGTCAGCGCGACTTTCTTCTAACTACAAATTAAACGGCAGAACTTTTGCCAGGAACTGTAAAACGTGCTAACATAGCACCCAAGTTCAAATTCTGCTCAGTTTCCTCAGCCTTTTCTATTTACAAAAATATTCTAAATGATTGTAGACACAATCTTACTACTGAAAATTTTGAAAAATATTTGACAGCTTACCTTTACAAATTTAAAATAATTTTAATGTCATATTATAATGTTACTATACGGTCTTTTATCGCCTAGCAAAAAATAATGTACTAATTGTATGCAGATTTTGAATTTGCATATTTTCATATAATTTTGCATATTCTGCCAATTTTCGTGCATATTTCAAGCATTTTTCATGCATATTTGTATGCATATAGCTTTTTATATTGCATATAATCCGGTCTCTAGTGATGATCAAAGTATAATTCAAACTGTCGAGTTAATATTTAATTCATTGTGAGAGGAAAAGAGGGGAGGAGGATAGGGGTGCGTATCACACGTCCTAATAAATCATCCACTTTTCATACAATTTTTTCATCCAATCCATGTCATGACACGTCAAATGTGTGCCAATTAGGTATTTGATAAGTATCAGAGACATGAGTATGAGTTTTTTGTCTTGTGCGAATATTATAGCCATAGTAGCGTTGAACAAGTTAGTATTGTATGCCACAAGAGGCGCTATTCTGATCCCAAAGTCCAAACAAATAACAGTTTACGCCTTTACGTTACGAAGTGCCACACTGATGTTTAATCGATAAAAAAAGCTAATATATATTAGTTGGTCGCTGTTAAAAGCATTTGTGTGCTAGCCCACAATATATTATACTTATTATTTTTGTTGAATTGTAAATGCAGTCTTGATCTGAATGATCTAAAGTTCACATAACTATATTCATAACTCAATTCGTTTACGTGGGATGGTACACAAAATATGCTTATTAGCGTCCAGTTATGAATTATTATCAATTATGATTTATGAACGTCCACGTTTTGTGGACAATTTAATCCTTCAAAGATTCTTGGAAATTCTATTGTTTTCTATTGTTGCCGCAATCACATGCAATTAATCCTTCAAGCCTCATACGAATGAGGCTTGAAGGATTAATTGCAGACAAGACACAATATTATAATGCCGACACCAAAAAAATATAGATACGACACGCAAAAGTTTAATTTCTTCGGATGAAATGCTCGTGTTTTGCTACTCCTACTTGCTCCTATCAATGATATTCTCGTAAGGATTATATCAGAGCAATTTACAAATCAATGTTATGATGACTTACGCCAGGGGAAGTGTAGGGCTGCGGTCAATTGCGACAATTGTCGTGTCCGGCTATCAGGGCCACATGAGTACTACGAGTAGTGACCCATCGTAGATCAATCAGAGAGTTTCACAGGCTTCCAGAAAAGGTCGCGCCTATTATCAACAAGGAACAATTAATTATTATTCACAAGTCACATCGCAACGTCGCGAGGCATCGCGATGCTATTCAATAAGCCAATAGAACATCACACTTCACAACATCGCGGGCAACAACTCTCTCAAAGCAATTATTTTTAGGATTCCGTAACCAAATGGCGAAAACAGAACCCTAATGATTCGTCTTGTATGTCGCCTACCCGTTCATAATTAATTGTCACAGCCACGTGATTTTTCTTACTTATTTAATAACTAATTTATGTAAGGTAATGGCTCATTAAGACCGTCCCCCAAGCAAACCTTGGCCATACATTTGCCTATTTTTTACTTATCTTAGTTCAAAATTATTATCATTTAAAAAAATTAAAACGTGGAATATGTAGTTTATGATATTGTCGATCTATTGGCGTGTGTTTCAAATAAAAGTAATTTGCAAATCCTAAGGAGATGCTGAATGTATGCCTGATTTTTAATAAATTGGTTTTACTATAGAAGCTGATAGCATGAGTATAATAAACAAAAATAGAAAATTTAAAACGGGGAAAGGAATGTTAATATCCTAAAGACTATTGCTGTATATTTATTATAACTTTGTAGCTTTCAAATTATGAGTTTATAAATATAATATACAGCCGCATACCAATAGTTTATAAATATGGCACCAGGACAAACCCTTTATAAACTTTCTCGTTCCATTATAATTAAAACTTGTTATTCGGGACTTGACGCGACTTATTTCAAGAGTAGTGCTACTATGAGTACATACTTATTCTCGACGTTTCGGTTTCGGTTTCGGTTTTCGGTCGACGTCTCGATTAATCACTGGATTCCAGGCTGGAGACAATTTAAATCCTGTCTCCAGCCTGGAATCCAGTGATTAATAAGTGCAAACCGCGTGTGTCACCTTTATCAATAAATGTAAACCCGGATACAGTTAGTGTTGTGTGTCGCACTGAACCTGCTGAGTGTAAATATACTGGAACACAAATGTTAGACAACTCGAGGGTAGTCGAAGATCAGACGGCCCGGTGCAAACGAAGACGTCGCGCTCCTGCAGTCCCCTCGTGACCACGGCCGTTGCAACACGGCCGAAACGTCGAGAATGAGTATGTACTCATAGTAGCACTACTATTGAAATAAGTCGCGTCAAGTCCCGAATAACAAGTTTTAAGGACAAACCCTTGTCGGGTTTAATGGTGCTGCCATTCTGTTTTATAATATATTGTTATATTGTATCCTATGCTTAATAAATAAATAATAAATAAAATAATAAAATAAGGCTTGAAATACGGTATTTCCGTAAGGAATGCCCTTAACCGATTCGTTGCCACCTTCATTTCAACAAATTCTTACGACAGGCCAAGTACTTTGTTCGATGACTCACCATAAGCGTCATCGGCCCTGCTAAACGATGACGCGCCACGTGCGGCATTGGCCACTGGTTGTGTTTTATGCATATGTTATTGTAAATAGGCGTAAATCAGAGAGGGAAAAGATACATTTTGTGTGCAGTGTTCGTATTAGTTGTAATTCAAAGCTGATATGGCGTATAAAAGTAGTAATTCATACTGTTAACAAAATGTGTAAGTAGTCGTCAACCTTTGGCACAAATTTTGCTCATACGAGTATGTAGGTATTAATGATTTTAATTAGTGCTGGTTACTAAAAGCCGAGCTTTGTGAGGGCTCACGTCGTCACACCTTGACTGACTGATGATAACACATATAACACGGACTCGCACATGAAGGGTTCCGTACCATTATAGAGCAAAATTATGCCGAAAATTATGTTTTTGTATGGGAGCCCCCCTTCATTTTTTATTTTATTTATTTAATTTTATTTTGTTTTTAGTATTTGTTATTATAGCGGCAACAGATATTCATAATCCGTGAAAATTTCAATTCTATTACCGTTCTTGAGTTGCGGTCTGGAGACAGACAGACAGACAGACAGACAGACAGACGGACTGACAACGAAGTCTTAGGCTGGCCTCACACAGCCGGAATGTCTTTCTGAATTCATATTATTAATTCAGAAAGACTGGAATTCCATACAATATCAGTAAGTATGCTCCACGTACACATTCTGATTTTTTTCAGATTATGTTTCTCAGATCGATCTGTAAGAATGATACTGACGAGCGTTCTGAATTCCGGATCGATAAATTTAAGATTATGATTTCATAACGCGCGTATTGCCATACATTTTAATAGAGCGGCACACACATACTGGAATCAGATTATGAATTATTTCAGTTGACACTGCAAGAAGCTAACCCCTGGACGTGACCTGCTGGCGTGATGTCTGACACGGAAAATTTGAAATATAGGACACATCCATTGAGGATTACCATGACAGGGAAAAAAACATAGCGTGGTTGGAAATTCTTAAAAGTTTAATTCCAAATTGGGAAACATTAAGTGAAAACGAAAGTAAAAGAAAAATAATATTTATTAGTATTAATTCTTCTTCCATAAAGACGTTTAAATATGTGCCAGGAATCATGAGACTACTGATCAATCTTATTTTCAAAGATGTGTGTGAGGCAAGGTGCCGAAATTTAGATTATGAATTTCCGATTATGAATTATTCAGAGAGACGTTCCGGCTGTGTGAGGCCAGCCTTAGTAATAGGGTCCCGTTTTTATCTTTTGGGTACGGAAGTTAGAACCCTAATTACATGTTAAAGCACAAATCAATAGGCATGATAGTTTTTCCGTAAAGGTTGTGGGATTTATTATGACTAGCAACTTCATCTATTTTAGTTGAAGAATAAATAACTTAGAGTAGTTGTGTAGCTATGACAATATAAATTTGTATTAAAATTTAAGAGCTCTCAGAAAATCGTTTATTTAAACAAATGAAATACGTTTGTTTTGGATAATCAGCAGGAATATAATGACTTTCCTGAATATAGCCAGCCACGATTTACAAACATACTCAAATGAAAATTGCCTGGAAAACGACAATAAGGAGAATGAAAGTTTTCCAGAATATAGTCACTCAATATTGCAAAACTTTACATTGAAAAGGACATTAAGTAATTGAAAGTTCTCGTATTTGTCATGACGCAAAAAATAACTCAACAGACAGTAGCATCGAAGCTAAATTACTGACGCTGATGAAGATGAGTGTTAATAAGAAAAAAAAGTTTCATAAATACGCTAATCGCAGAAAAGTAAGGATTCTTCGAGTGAACCAATTATTGACGATCTCTGACTAGTAGCCTTTAATTCTAAAATAAACGGCCACGCATAAAATTGAGTTCAACATGTATATTTAGACAAGGGAATTGTAATTACAGTATAATAAATTAGTTTTAACGTGTTTTTTAACAATTCTTATATGCCGCGTCTGGCGCGTCATCGGCCTCACTAAAACTTTTTGAATGACGCGCTGGGCGCGGCATTGGCCACGAATCGGTTAATGAATTATCCCTTTCTCGTTTCTGCCATCTCGCGGTACCCACAAGCACCAGGCTAGCATGAGTCGGGTGGAGCTGGTGGCAGGAAGTGGGCTATCCGCTATTGTTCTCCACTCAATCAGCCATCGGGTATTGACCGGTCGGAATGCGCGCTCAATGACAGTTCCGGCGAAGGGAATTGGTATCAGATTCAATAGCATAATCTGACGAGCTCCGAGGAATCGCAGGATGAGGTACCTCGCAAATCGCAAAAATATCCTCCGAATGCGGCAGGAGTGATAACAAAACAGCAGTAAAGAGAGGCGCTTTCCTTATCTTGCGAATTTTAGATCAAATGACATGTCCTAACGCGCGTTAAAGTTAAACTTGGAGTTCGCATGATCTCGTCCAAAAAGCGCGTGTTTACTTGCGCGTGGCCTAAGCTTAGGTCTAAAAGGTTAAGCGCGTTATTCCTACTGCGAGGACGAGGAGGTTATACTAATAATAATTAATAACACCTACATGCTGTTACTATAAGAATAACTTAACACGATGAAATATACCTATGAACTTCATGAAATCGCAATAGAAGTCGCAGTAAAAGCTAGTTTTTTCTCATATGAACGACTTTCAGGGTCCCTATATCACTGTACCCCCCGGCGCCGCCCCGGTACGAAACACCCCGACATTTCATTTCTTTCAATTTCGCTGCCGTTCACTTTTATTCGAGCAATCGTCGCACACATTAAGCAAATGTCGCTGCGGATTACACACGAAAATTGTTTATATGTTCACCAAAAATGTAATTGCGTTTTTGTTACATCAAAAGAATTTAGAACATGACAAAAACAGGAATTAATACAGAAAATTCAAATTTATATACACGCAGATCTAATTTAAAACCTTTTTCTGTAAATAATTTAAAACAAAAATCTAGAAAAATGCGGGAAAACTCCTTGATTTTGCGGGAGTAATAAATTTCTTGTTTTTACTTTTTTTTTTTTTTGGGGACTCCCGCTGCGGATATGTGGGGCTAATCGCGGCGAAGATGGTATGTGCCGCGATCCTGCCCACTAAAACTCTGCTACGCTCCTCTCGCCAACCAAGACGAAGCCACGGGCACGACACACCCACCGCAACTCCGTCAGTGGCCGTCCGACCTTTGTCAGACCACACTCATTCGGGGGCGCTTCTCGCCCCGCAGGCCGACAGAGGCCCCACTTGGGGTTTGCTTGGGCCCGCCTTCTCTGGTGCCACGATGCACGGAGCGTTTGGTGCATCGTGACTCACTCTGGGAGTTCTTGTTTTTACCTATAAAACAAGAGCCTAAAAGTTAATAATATATTATGTGCGTCACTTAAATCAAGGAATGTCAATTTAATACTAATAATATTAGATTCTATAGCTATAGAAGAGACATCGCAGACATCCTACTTAAAAATGTAATAACACTGGAGAAGCAATTGTAATATTTTCTTGAGCGAATTCTACGGGCGGAATGCGCAATTATAACTGACATAAATTGTCTCCTGGCTGCTCCTGCCCTCCTGGTGGTTATTATAACATTCTCGTATAAGTAGCTAATGCATAAGAAATTTTGCTAACGAGATGATCCAACTTGATTTACGTTGAAATTGCTAAAGAAAAACCTTTTATGTATTCCGTAGCAAGTTAGATTTAAAAAGTTAATCATTTTTAAAATTCCAAGGCCATTTATTTCAAATTCCCAATAGTTTTAAAGAAAATCATTGCAAAATAACTACAACTCGTAGCAGCACACTCTACAGTCAAAATGATCCAGCAATCGCTAATGATGGATTGAATACGAGTATGATGTCTCTTTCATACATCATAGCAAATAGTAATGAAATTAAAGGCACGGTAAACCCAAAGACCTTCAACACTTCAAGAACTTCAGTAATCAGTTATAGGTCTGAGGAGGAAAGCGATTGTCGATATTGGCGAACTTCTATCCGCTTATGATACCCTTGTCAGGTGTCACCCGCAGCGCAGCGGTAGCTGATAAGTGATAAGAACATGGGGCCGGCCTTGTACGACGGTTAAGGCCAAAGATACATAATAATTATAGTTTCCTTATTTACGTTATACTTCGTAGCGATGCACAGTTGCAAATGCAAAACCTCGATTTTGTTTCATCACGTTTTTCTTTCAAAATACTATAGTTGATAGCTATATAAACATTAGAGTAAAACTCCGAGATGGATATTCTTTGTAGTTGTTTTTTTTAGAGAGTGTCAAAGTTGGCTTTCTTCCGGGTCAAAAATTTGCATAAAAATTAATCCCAACAAAACATTAAATGTAAAAGGAGCCAAGCAAAATATTGCATAGCTATGCAATACTTCTGTAGTAAAAAGTTTTCTGATCACATTTAAGCCAAGCCTTAAACTTATTTTGTAATTGAAATCAACATTCAGTGAATGTATCAATAGTTTTCTTTATTTTAAAATTATTATAGTGGCTCGGCAATGAGCACATAATTAATAAGAAACAAATATAAAACTGCATATTTGGAGGAGTTCATACTTACACAGACGGCAAGCGTAAAGTGTTTTTTTAGTTTATCGTAACGACGCATCTGGTCGATGCAGGTACCCATATAAATCCAATTAGTCGCTGATTATTTCTCTAGTGCTCATTGCCAAGCCACTATAATAATTTTAAAATAAAGAAAACTATTGATACATTCACTGAATGTTGATTTCAATTACAAAATAAGTTGAAGGCCTGGCTTGAATGTGATCTGAAAACTTTTTACGACAGAAGTATTGCATAGCTATGCAATATTTTGCTTGGCTCCTTTTACATTTAATGTTTTGGTGGGATTTCATTTCTTTTTTTATTCAGGTCACGTTGAAACTATTCTACTATTAACAAAGTCTTAAGACTTCGCTGTCTGTCTGTCACCAGGCTGGATCTCGAGAACCGCAATAGCTAGATAGTTGAATTTTTCACAAATTATGTATTTTTGTTGTCGCTATAAAATAGAATAGTCCTATTAAAATAAAATAATTTGAGAATGGCGGGCCGCGTACAACAAACACGATTGTTTTGCTTTTTTTGCTCTATCTTCATAATAGTAACAGTAACGTTTTTGGAAATTTCAGAAAATACTCATTTGTATTTCAACTTTAATAATAAATAATAAAAATTAAATAAATCTTTTATTTAAGGGGGGCTCCCATACAAAATTACGGTAAAGAACCGTATCTACGCCAGTCCGAATTGAACTTGGCTGGTTTCATAATTTTTCCTTTCATTGTGAATAAAGACCTATCCGGATACCAAATTTAAAGGTTCTAAGTCTGCTAGAAGTACCTTAGAATTTTGATGATCTGTCAGTCAGTGACAAAACGCAGTAACTTTGACCATCCGTAACTAGTAAACTATTAATCAAAATATAATGTAATTTGGATGTTAGGCTAGTTTTAATACTTGCTCCTAGTCATCGAAATTCTAAATCTCTAGCTTTGTTAACATCGAAGATAAGGAGGGTGTGAAATACCCGCGAATCGCTTCGAGAAAAGTATGGTACGGCCATGCCTTTGTTGTTCAATTGGTATAAACAAAATTAATGTTACTTGATTAGTTTTTTTTTTATTAATTTTTATGCAAATTTTTGACCCGGAAAAAAGTCAACTTTGACACTCTCTAAAAATAACTACAAAGAATATCGATCTCAGAGTTCTACTCTAATGTTTATATAGCTATCAACTATAGTATTTTGAAAGAAAAACGTGGTGAAACAAAATCGAGGTTTTTATCACACTGTGCGATGTACTATCAGAGAAGTTGATTCCTATGCAGATGAACAGCAGATCGGGGACCTACGTAGTTTGGTTGCCTTACGTCAAACCCAGCCAACGTCAACAGGTCACAACTCACAATTAACATTGAATTGACATATTATATTCGACCAAATAACGTTGGTCTATCAACTGCATAGGAATCATATTTCCTCGATGTTACATATCTTTTGAGAAAGAAATAAGAAAGATGAAGATACGATTTACGAAGCGGATCACAGCATGGGAAGCAATAGCGCTTTGGAATAAAGTTCAAATCTAGAAGAGCAGAATAGCGGTAGAATTAGATTACTTCTACCCTTATCCATACTACAAGCCAATGCCCTAAAGGCCTAATGTTACCTTACGTACACGCTAATATGTTTTAGTCCTTGCTTTGCCAGAACCGATCCGTTCGTGTCGAAGTTTTTTTTTCTTATAAGAAAAGATTGCCTTAGTATACTTTATTAGCAATACTAGGCCAACATAAGCCGTCGACAGTTCATCACATTGACACAGCCTCGCGGGTCAACGAACTCTTGCGTCACGAAGGAGGCTGATCAGTGAACGGGACATCTTACTTTCTATGCCAAATTAGTACTAAGACTAACTTAGTACGTAGTGGGTTGATGTTGCTGGTACTGTACCATGGTATAAGACAAAACAATTCGAAGCAAAAAGGGTGGTTAAATGAATGGCCCCACTTCGGGTCTGTTTGGGGCCTTTTTTGACATATTTTGTGCTTATGATATTGACCTAAAAATCGGACACATCCCCTTTCATTTTTTCAAGCGACCTAAATTTTTCTTAGCCTACATTGAAACTGAAATACAAAACATTTCATAGGGTGTTCTTATAAATGATCTCAAAATAGATGTTTAATTTTCGATAAAATATGATGTTTTCTAGGTATAGACAGACAGATTCCTAAATTCTCTCCCACGTCGTTTGACCTGCACCATCACCAAAACCGTGGCGAATATATGATTGATGAATGCCGATTGTTTTTGCTTTGTGTGTCTGTCATCATTTGTGTGAATACCTTTCAAAATGGACGTCGTTTGATGGTGATAAATGGAATATGGAATTAGAAAAATGTTCCACGTAGCAATGTGAA
Source organism: Polyommatus icarus (assembly GCA_937595015.1). Taxonomy (NCBI): domain Eukaryota; kingdom Metazoa; phylum Arthropoda; class Insecta; order Lepidoptera; family Lycaenidae; genus Polyommatus; species Polyommatus icarus. Next base: position 18,463,249 of record OW569336.1, on the reverse strand, counting down.
ACCGTACGGTTTTCCGCAATAAAGCCTATGCTTACCAATGGTAAATGTTATTGAAATCGACCCAGTGCTTCGGAGCATGCAATATCTAGTGAATAAACATTAATATACTCCTGTAGAAAACCTTAAAAGTCCGAAATTAGCCACGCAATCCTGACTTGGAAACACGACGCATTTATTTTACTCCGATTTATTGTTTGCAGCACTTGTTCAGTGGTTGTTCAGGCCTGTAGTACTCAGTTCAGCCATATCTCAAGTAACCGATATTACTATCTTTTAGCTAATTACTACTTCCTACCCAACTGTGACAGAAGCAGGAGTATGTTCTTCGAGAGTATGTATGTATAAATTGTTTTGCAGCCTCTGCAGCCTGAACGGTTTAAGCTAGAGCCTGGAGATGTTGTTAGTTGGGTTTACTGTAACAGTCTTGTTGCATCAAAAGGCAGTTAGATTTTAAGTTTTTAAAATTGACGTTTTTCTCTTTACCCAGTCGTCATAAGAAGAAATAAATCTCTCGCATTCAAACGTCAAAACAGCTAACACGATATATCAAGTATAAAACACAAGAGCATATTGTGCGGCAGATTCCGAGCCGAGTGAAAGTTTCCCACGGCGCTTGCGACACTCACACACACACAGTGACGAGCGATGGTACCGGATAGCCTTGCTGGGCTAAAGGGTAAAGGTAGGCCTAGAACTAAAGTGGAACATGTCCTAGCATCCTGCACCAGTCACCTCATAGGGTTGATGTTCTCTGAGTCCAAGTACGCAAACTTATAAAGTGATAAATATTGCCTGAGCTTCGTAATTCATGCCGTTGCGAAACTGTGCATTTTTCTAGGATTTAAATATGCTATGTCTTTCCCGGTATATTGTCAGAATCATTCAACGATTTAATTGGGAAGTGGCAACAGATAGAAGGAAATATAGACATGCTTTCACATTTTTATTATGAGCTTGGATATGGACACAGCATGTCTACGAGTATAATAATATGATTCAAAGCAACTACGATGAGATCTTACCATGTTTTACGTAAAACCCTCGACATCCAGATTCATAAACAACATATTAGTGGAATATCTCCACTAATGGCGCGGTAATTCCCCGGACAATTACCGTCGGGTAACCCCCGGAATGGGGGGTCAATGACCCGGTATCTGGGAATCCTATTTGTCCAAATGAGTCGCGTGCCCGAAGGATGTTATGGCCTGATTCGACCCCCAATTAAGGATCTCGAAGTTTGACAAGAAAATCGATAGAGTACCCAAGATCGCAGAAAGAATATAGAGCATGTGTTTATTGACATTTTGTAAACTCACTGGCCAAAATCCTTCGATAGCGGATTCTTGGAAATCTATAGTTATTCTTATGTTGTCGCGATCACCGGTGATCTTTTGGGGCTTGAAAGACCATGTTTTTTCTAAAGTGTTATGACTTAGTTTTATTACATCTATCTTTCCCAATGTCATAAAAGACAGGTTACATATTATAATATGACAAACAAAGACGGCAAGCCTTATTTCCCCGTATTAATTAAATAGTAATTCCCTGTTTAATTACCTTTATAAGGGAGGGCAGGTTGAGGAAGTAAAATAGTCCTGTTTTTTCTAAGTCGGTTAAAAATATAGCCTCAAACATTTATAAGCCATTTTCTTACACAAACCAGAGAGGTTTTCGTGTAACATAACGTAGCTAACATCTGGTACTCGACAATAATATGTGCTCTTTACCAGACCCCACTCCATTACATTAGCGAATAAGGCTCTATGCACACTAGATTATCTGTTTTAGTGTTTTACAAAGCTAGATCGGAAAACGTTCTCTGCTACGGCTTTATTTTTACAAATATTTTTAACTAGATGACGCCCGCAACTTCATTGCGCCAAAGTTCGTTTATTGCGCGGGAACCGTACATGTTTCCGGGATAAAAAGTATCCTATGTCCTTTCCCGGGACTCAAAGTATCTCCATGCCAAATTTCAGCAAAATCGGTTTGAGCGTGAAGAGGAAACAGACAGACAGACACACTTTCGCATTTATAATATTAGTATGGATTTGAAAGTGTGTCTGTTACCACTCACGCTTAAACGGTTGAACTGATACATATGATATAATATATATATATATATATATACACGGCAGTTAGCATTTTTCGTGTTTTAAAGTTTTCTCCAAGATTTTAATTGAAACAACGAAACTATCCCGAATATTTAAATATTATATCACAAAAACCTTTCAAAACTTTCAAGTTCTATATATTTACCTGCAACTATTGTGTATGTGATGAGTTCTATTCACTCCAGTATACATAGACACACGGTACATCCAAAACCAATCAGACAGCCATCCAAGCGAGACTGAAGTTTGTTCTCGAATGTTTTTTTTTATATTCTATTCGTTCGCTTACTTTCAAACGAAAATATAGTTACAGTTTTTACGCAAAACTCCGCATCGCTTTCATTTCAGATTAAAAAATAAATATTGCACTCAGTTTTTGCAGGTTCTTGAATCTTTGCTAAAAGGAAACTTTTAGGTTTAAACTTTCGATATTGTCAACAAGTCTCCTGCTGACTTTACGAGCGTAAAATACGAGTGTCATACGAACCGTATATTTTCCCGTTGTGGAAACTAGCCTATATCATCTTTATCTCTGTGCCTAAAATATATAACTTGAAATGTTTTAAATAAAAAACAAGATTTATGGCCTGTTTCACCGCTTCCGGATAAGGTACCCGATAGGGTTATTTGACAGATTTTCCATACTTCATCTGTCAAATTAAGTGGTGGATAGCCTTATCAGGAAGCGGTGAAACAGGCCCTAACAATTTTAGGGAACTCCTGTAGTAATTATAAATTTTTTCTTTGTAATTTGTAAAAGTTTTATCCCTTTTCCTAGCTTAAAGATGATAATATATACCTGTGATTTCTTTAATGTAGTGGAATATTGTTCTAAATCCCCATCTATTCAACGTTGGTTAAAGTAACTACTCACAAAGGTTTAATTAATCTCAGTTAATTAGCTCGTGTGGCTTCATCGGTAATTAATAAGCTATACGAGCCGCGATACGGCAGTTTATAAACGCTCAGGTAGCGTTTAATAAGCTATCAATTAATTTTAATCCATCCATATTAATATTATAAATTTGAAAATGAGGCTGTCTGTTTGTTGTCAGTTGTCACGCCCGAATCACTAAGCCGATTTTGCTGTTTGGCATGGAGATACTTTGTGTCCCGCGAAAGTAATAATAATAATATCTATGGACGCTTCACACCACGTCAGTCTGGCCCCGTGGTAAGTATCTCAAGGACTTGTGTTACGGGTACCAGACAAAGGAAATAGATTTAATACTTTTATACTATACATATATTTAATTTTTTTTTATATTATACACATATTTAATACACATCCATGACCCAGGAACTTTTGAAAACTTTTTGTTCCGTCGGCGGGATTCGAACCCGCAACCCTCGGCTTGAGCTACCGACAGCCCACCAACTGAGCCACAGAGGTCGTCTAAGTGCATAAAATATTTTTTATCCCGAAAAAAATGTACGGTTCCTGCGCAACCGAGTTTCGGGCATCATATTCTAGTATTAATATAAACGGACAAGTATGTATGTTTATCTGGTCTCTTTACGCTAAAGTCGCTGAAACAAAATGAAATATAAAAGAAATTTGTATTGGATTGGAGAGAATTGAAATAAATACTATGTCGACAGTGAGTCCCGGGACATTGTACAGTTTTTTAGCGCTGAAAAATGTAGAGTTTTTACTTTAGATGAAGCGCTTGTATCATAGACATCTGCAGAATTTACCAAAACAATTTAACAATTTAGTTTAGCGAATGTTCAAATAAGTCAGGTACAAGTGGGGAATAGTTGTAATCTAAGTTCAGTAATTAAGCGGGTCTAGTAATTGTGTTATTAAGTTTTAATTGTCCAATAGTTTGGGAGATTACTGATAGACGTTTGGGACAGACTGTTTCTTTGATAGTTGTAACTTATAATTGGTAAGTAATACCTGCGTATGTTTAATTTATTTACGTAACTAGAAGACGCCCGCAATTCCGTTGTGCAAAAATTATGGCCGATGGTTAAGTTTGAAGGCAATCGTCATTCGCTGAATTTCCTCGCGGGACATGCGGTATATCTATCTTCTATGTCTGTGGCAAAAAGTTTCGTTACAAGTTTTCGTATGAATTTTTTCGACTAGCCCCCTTTCGCAACGCGCGATAAGTAACTTCGTTCCAAAAAAATAAAGTCGGGTCTTTTTGACCCTAGGTCATAAGGAACGCAACATTAAACCGAAGTAACATACAATATTAATGAGACGTGAGCTTCGAGGTCCAACAACTGGGAAGTTTGGATTAACATGACATTAGCCAAGTCACCAGGTGGTCAGGAAACAGCCCGGGGTACTTAGACTGGTTGTGTTATACAATTTCGAAAAAATACCACACAAAGTCAGAAAGACAGCTAGACAGAAACGTAAACTTATAACATCATCTGTTTTAAATAGTTTGGATTTAACATAATCCATTGCTAGTGACTACAAGCAGTCATTTAATGATACTTAACTATAATTTAATAACTAATTTGGCGGAAAATATCCGTTCATTTTATTTTAATGTCAAAACTTTATGAAATTAAAGCTAATCACATAATCATTCAAAATTCCAGTAGTGCGGCCGTAAGCAACAAGGCACTTGGGAGCCATAAAATATGAAATCACGTACATTTTTGATTTCCACTTCGCTTTCAAAATCGTCGACTACATTTAGTCTAAGTACCCAGGTCCCCTCGTGACCCCGGGGTCCCTGGCGAGGGAAATTAGTTTGTGGCGGGATTGTTTTGGCCAACTTCGCTATTGCCTAATAGAGTTGTTGAGGAAGTCATTATGAGGAAGAGGAGGAGGAAGAGGAATTGTCACGCGCAAATTTGGAGGATGCGGATGAGGAAGAGGATATTTTATGAGGAAGAGGATGCGGATGAGGAAGCGGATGAGGAATAGGATGATAGGAAATTATAAATACTAGCGTACCCAACCCAAACGAATTTGTCCTGTCTGTACATAACAATACACAAAAAAAAATATTATAGTAATAACAATAATAATAATATCTATGGACGCTTCACACCACGTCAGTCTGGCCCCGTGCTAAGTACCTAAAGGACTTGTGTTACAGGTACCAGACAACGGAAATATATTCGTCGTCGAGGTCGTCAAAAAAGGGCATTTTCCAGTGGACCAAACTATAAATCTAAACCATTCTCGAAACACACACAATATAGAATCATCAAAATCGGTCCAGCAGTTAAGGAGGAGTTCGTGTGCCTAGTGTGATTTTTTTGTGTTTTACATTCGATCGTGAACGCGTTTGGTGTTTACTAAGATTTTGTATGGAATTTGTACAGCGCCACCTGCTCACGGGAGTGAGCCCAGCCTAGTGAGTAATCCCATACAAAATCTTAGTAAACGACAAACGCGTTCACGATCGAATGTGAAACAAAAAGCTCACACTCGGCACACAGTAACACACACAACACACGCACACAAAAAAAGATGAGCGAATAATACAATTCTCGCGTTCTGGCGGTGTGCGTTGCCATGAATTGTATAGACGACGCGCATGCGCAGTGAAATTCCTCATCAATTCCTCTTAAATTTTGAGGAAGCGATAGCGGAAGAGGATTTTTTTATTTTTATTTATGAGGATGCGGTAACGGTTGAGGAACCCAAAATATTGCGGAACTTCCTCATTATGAGGAAGAGGAAGAGGAATCCTCAGCAACCCTATTGCCTAATGGTTTTAGTTGGCGCGGTTTTTTGATCCGCGGCCTCCGCGACCAGTTGCCGTTTGATACGTATTAAGTGATTATGCGGCGAAAGGGTTAACTCGAAAGTTGAAATGAATAGTGTTTTGTGAGAACAAAAAGTTTATGTGATAAGTCAAATAAACTTTTAATTATAGTTTGTACATTTTCAAACGAGGTTTTAAAATAATACAAGGGTTGTTTCAATAGTGTAAATTCGTATTTGTATCTCAGTGTTATAATGTGAGATATTAAATTTATGTCTATCTGTGACATAGGTATGTGCACAGCTCCTAAAAGAAGGTCCGATTTTGGTTGTTTTTTGTTTCTAAGTTGACCTGATTGTGAAAATTCAATTGTCAAGTTCCGGATGGGCTATCCACAACTTTTTTTACAGATTCTCCATACTCTACCTGTCCAGTTAAGTGGTGGATAGTCTATCCGGCACTTATCATGATGCATGATGTGGTGAAACCGGTTTCACCACAATATCATGATATAGAGCGCCTAAAGTCCTGCCCTTAGGCTGGTATTTCAAAATTTTCAGTGCTCGTTTAGAATTCGAAATCTTATTCCAGCCTAACTTAAAATCTAATCTGAAGTTGTCCCGAGCTGCGGTAATCGCTGCAGCTTCACTAATGTCTCACAGTCTGGCGTAACGTGTGCCATTGGTGCCAATATGGTGATTGGTGATATTAAAGTAATGTCTACAATCTGATGAAATATGTGTCTACCTACCTGTATAATTCATATTTATATTAATGCGAAACTGTGTCTATCTGCCTTGACGCTTCTGAAACGATAATAGATAAAACTCGGTGTGAAAATACTTTAAATGCCGGGCTAGGAACGCTGTAGAGTTCCCGCGCTATGTGGGAACTCTACAACGTTCCTTGCTATACAAAACATTACCGAATCGCTGCCGAACTTTATGCTCGACTCGGCTCGACGAAAGTTCGGCTCGCGACGGAATTTCGGCATAGTGTGTCGTCCGTCGCGTTCCGTCCGTATTTTGTATGCGTTTGAAACGCGGCGGAATTTACGCCGGCGTAATTCGGCCTAGTGTGTTTAGACACCATAAATATTCTACGGCGCATCGAACTTACGAGGAACATAACAACAAAAAGACAAGGAACAAACTCTTTCCTTTCTCTACATTTTGGGCTGCAAATTGCAATTCTACTCTAATAATCTATTACGTTCTAGTGTAAACGTAGACCCAGTAAGCGTAGATCAAGAAAAAAAATGGTTGCCTGTAAAGTCGGTTTTACGGGCGAAGATTTTACGTGAAAACGTGTGGGAGAGAGACGCAAGGCATTCGGCGGGCCTCTCTCTCGTTCGGTGACTCATCGTAACGTTACCGAGCGTTACACTTTTTCATAAGTGACTCCCAGCCGCAACCTAATTTAAGACGTTGTCACGTCAAAAGGCTATATTTTTCTTATTTCTTACCATAAAAACAATTTCTCCTCACAATTTAACTGCTATAAACTGTTCGCAGTTGGAGAAATGAAACATAAATGAGTATAAGTTTTAAAACTTAAATTACTTCTGTCAGCACTAGGGGCGCAGCGTCAAAGTGGAGGTTTTTAATTATAACTGTCATGGCGCTGGCCCGTGACATGTAATACTGATGTCTGTTTGTGGAGTCTGTTTTATACAAATAATTAATTGAATGCTTCTAGTCTGGACTATATTCACATTGTTTTTGCAGCGGTAGTAAGGTAGGGGAACAGTACGTTATGTACTACGACGCGCCGGCGATAATACTCTATGTGTCTTTACGAATTTTCGATCAGGTCACGTGTCAGTGATCACTATCAACCTTGACGCGAAAAAGTTTTTACCCACGCCCCAAAAAGTAAGCAACAAAAAGTTCTCACTTCAAAAATTGCAAGTCCTCAATCCGTGAAGAGAACATTCATGAGCATGCAGAACTTCACTAATAAAACATCCATTTAACTTCTGTGTTCCTAGTGGCAACTTTCCGCGCTAATATAAGTCTGTGAGTTATGATTAAGTTAATGTAAATCCTGTGTTTATTGCGTTGTGCAGTTGTGGAGAACTGTGCCTGTGCAAGTTGTGCGGAGTTGTGCAGTTGTTGCACAACTAGACAAATCAAGTGTAACTTCATGATATGCAAAGAAGTAAATCCGTAAACTTTTGGCACCCAGTTCTCTCATGCTCATAATTGTTTTTGAGACTTTGATGTCTCTCCGTCTTCCTGACCGTCTGTCTGTCCGTCTGTCTGTACATCTGTCTGTTCGTCTGTTTGTCCGTCTGTCTGTCCGTCTGTCTGTCCTTCTGTATGTCCGTCTGCCTGTCTCCAGGCTGTAACTCAAGAACGTTAATAGGTAGAGTTGAAATTTTCAGAGATTATGTATTTCTGTTGCCGCTATAACAATAAATACTAAAAACAAAATAAATTAAATATTTAAGGGGGGCTTTCATACAACAATAATTTTAGTATTGTCTGAGGACTGAGTATCACCTCACAAATCTATTGGTGTCACCATGTCATGTATTTTTCACGTTTTATCATTTTCAGGTTAAAACTTCGCAATTAATTAGAGTTTTCGCATTATTTGCTCTCGCATTACCTCAACAATGCTCCCGCTTATCACAGTTTACCTCTGATAAAGAGATTTACAAGTAGCACACCACGACGAAGTAAAAACCACCCTTTATCCAATAAATATAAGGTTCATAGTCCTATATCGGCAAACATACGCAGTTTAAACTTTCTTATTGCGGATTTTATATTTACAAAGGAGATCGTGTGTGTTTTCTTTTGTTTTGTAGGAACATGGAGTTGTTCAAAATGCAGGTTAAAAACGCGTTTGACAAAACGCTTGTTAACTCATAAGCTCCCGGTACAATCCAGACGACACACATACTCGTAAATCGTAATCTATACTTAATATTATAAAGCGGAAGAGTTTGTTTGTTTGTTTGAACGCGCTAATCTCAGGAACTACTGATCCGATTTAAAAAAATCTTTCAGTGTTAGATAGCCCCTTTATAGAGGAAGGCTATAAGGCTATATTTTATCACGCTAAAACTAATAGAAGCTAAGAAATAGAGGAAAATGTGGAAAAAAACGGAACGGGAATATATTTGAAAGTGCTTATTTGAACGCGCTAATCTCAGGAACTACTGATCGGATTTGAAAAATTCTTTCAGTGTTAGACAGTTCATTTATTGAGAAAGGCTATAGGCTATATTTTATTACGCTACGACCAATAGGAACGAAGAAATAGTGGAAAATGTGAAAAAAACGGGAGGAAATTATTAGAAAGGACTTATTTGAACGCGCTAAGCTCAGGAACTGCTGGTCCAATTAGAAAAATTCTTTCAATGTTAGATAGCCCATTTATCAAGGAAGGCTATAGGCTATATTTTATCACGCTAGGACTAATAGAAGCGATGAAATAGAGGAAAATGTTGAAAAAACGGGCTAAATTATTTGAAAGGGCTTATTTGATCGCGCTAATCTCAGGAACTACTGGTCGAATTTGAAAAATTCTTTCAGTGTCAGATAACCCATTTGTCGACAAAGGCTATAAGCTATATTTTATTACGCCACTAGAAGCGAAAAAGAAAGAGGACAATGTGGAAAAAACGGAGATCTTAAGAAACTACTGGAGCAATTTTTATGTAATTTGGCACACATGAAGAATAGACCACGTGAAAGGACCCAGGTTTCTTTTTTTGTGGAAAAATTTACGGTTTCCTTGACATTCCTAAGCCGCGCGGAACATCTATCATATCATAAAAGTACAGTAAAGTAGTCATGTCCCACACAATATACTTTTATGATTTGCGCGTGAACTATTCAATCGATATACGGGAAAAACTATAAACTAAAGTCCACGCGGACGAAGTCGCGGGCAACAGCTAGTATCAAATATTATGACGTCAACGCTCTGACTTCTTGAAATCTTCTCAATTTGCTAGGCTGAGCATAACTGTAGTAAGTACACAACTACAGATTTCAGGGATAAATAATAACAGATACCTCGTCAGTCTGTTACTTTGTCTTTTCTACAGTAGAAAAAAATATATGGTGACCTACTAAGCGTATTGGAGGATAAAAAAGAGGCACCAGATAATTATTATTATTAATTATTGTAATGCACTACCTACTCATCTATACTATAATATTATAAAGCGGAAGTTTGTTTGTTTGTTTGAACGCGCTAATATCAGGAATTACTGGTCCGATTTGAAAATTTCTTTTGTTAGATCGTATCTTAGTCCATTTATCGAGGAAGGCTATGGGCTATATTTTATCACGCTAAGACTAATACGAGCGAAGAAATAGAGGAAAATGTGGAAAAAACGGGGAAATTTTATTTTGAAAGGGCTTATTTGAACGCGCTAATCTCAGGAACTACTGGTTCGATTTGAAAAATTCTTTCAGTGTCAGATATCCCATTTATCAAGAAAGGCTTTAGGCTATATTTTATCACGCTAAGACTAATAGCAGCGACAAAATAGAGGAAAATGTGGAAAAAACGGGGGAAATTATTTGAAAGGCCTTATATCTCACGAACTACTAGAACTATAGCAATTTTTCTGTTATTTGGGTCAGATAGGAAGTAGACCACGTAAAGTATCTTAGGCTATTTTTGTGGACTAATTTGTCTGTGAAATATCATATTTACGCAGACGAAGCCACGCGGAACGTCTAGTTTGACATTATTATTATCCAATTAAAAAAAAAAAAAAAAAAAACCAAGAACATGAACTCATTGTATTATTATTTATTTCTTTATTGCCCGGTAGGCGGTAAATAAGTGACATTTATGTTGGGTTATTATCGTTATGTATTCTATTCACTATTGTTCTCTAAATTGGTTTTAAAGAAAGTATAATAATAGTAGGTCACTACAGTACGAGTAAGTACCTAAGTACGGTCTAATAAATGGTTTCACCTAATAAAGCGTTTAAATAGCTTTTAAGACTGGATTTAATTACGCCTTTTTACGCCTTTTGGCGGCTACATAGCCAGATTACAAGCAAATGTATATGTAACGATTTATAGGAAGGCTATAGGCTATATTTTATCAAGCTAAGACTAACAGGAGCGAAGGAATAAAGGAAAATGTGAAAAAACCGGGGAAATTATTTGAAAGGGCTTATGCCACGAACTACTGGAGCAATTTTTCTGTTATTTGGCACAGATTAGAAGTAGACCACGTGAAGCATCATAGGCTATTTTTGTGGACTAATTTGTCTGTGAAATATCTGATTTACGTTAAAAATAACGGCGCGATCGCACTGTCATTTACATACATATTTTGCTTGTCATCTTGTGGTGCTCCGCCAAACCGTGCATTGAATCGGGCGCATATAAATCCAGCTTAGAATAAGGCTGCGTTTCGTTTTGATATGGTTGCGAGGAATGTGTTTTAAAGATCCAATAGCATCGCCGCGCTGAGCGATGTCATGGCAAGCTCACGTCAATGAAGCGATTCTATTGGTTCTCAAAAACATATTCCTCGCAAGTCGCAAGTCGCAACACATGTCTGGTGGAAACACAGCCTAACATCTCTATTTAGATATTGCCTGCAAGTTATTTGCGCCGTACTTTTTCCGGTATAAATACCATCGATACTCGAAGTATCGCCATACCAAACATATTTTTAGCGGTGTATACCAAAAGAATTACAATTCGCATTATAATATCAGTATAGCTCAAATATTTTAGCAAAACTTTCGACATAATAAATGTTAAGCTCCTAATTATCTAAATATGGCTTTATCGCTATTTCCCCATTAGATATTAGCTATTATAAAGGATCGTTATCGAGCTTTAATACCTAAATATAATATTTCGGCGTATTGTATCATACCATTTGGGAATACCGGATGATAATCCATCAGTTATCGAATCCCGATCCGGCTGTTAGTTAATGGCGGCCGGGCGTCGCCGGTCTTATCCGGTTTTAATCGGTTACCGCCGGATTTATCCGGGCCTATCCGGTTTTGTTCGGATATATCTCGTCCGCGGGGTATTAAATGATGCAGGTGACTGCACATGACAAAGAGTATTGGAAAATATGCTAACTGATTTAAGCTCCAACTGAAATGTCATGTTGGTTATGAAAATAAAATCTGTATAGTTTTTAGGCATAGTACTTCTGCAGGTTTAGCATGGTCACCAAAAAAATGGTTTCTTTCAACGGAAGAATAGACAAAGTGACAGATAGACAAAAGAAATCCCCATTTTGTCACTTAAATCTGTCAGTAATTCAGTATGTCTATTCTTATCCGATTCTTATGCTGTCATGCTTAAAGCCTGCAGAAATGGGCATTGTCCAAAAAAAATCACATGTACTTTTTATATTTTTTTTCGTTAAAATAGGGTATTTTAAGAATATAAATTAAATAATTTTGCAATTCATTGGCCAGTTTTTTCTCAATAATTTTTTAAAGTTTCGCTGTGACGTCATCATCGGCGGCCAATTGACCTCTACAGTATGTTTTAATTCCTTTCAATCTTATTTATAATGGCTGGTTCGTCAAATGCAAGTTCTCATTATGAACCTAGATTTTTAGGTAGAGAAAAAATCCTACGAATACCCTGTTTTAAACGAAACTAGGCACCCGTTGGCCGCTGCAAAGCAATACCTATTGGTTGTCAATACACATTGTATGGTGTACTCCATGGATACTCGCACCCTCATAATTACATTCTTATTCCGCACAAAGCAAAGACAAACGACGTAAAGGATACAAGGATAACATAAGTATAAAGGAATGCTAAAAGATCCTTTGAGAAGCTTGAACTATTTTATTATTTTTCACTGTATTTAACTATCAAAAGAGAGGTTGTGTTCGGTACTGTGTTTATCTGTTATCACTTATCACTTATCAGTATCTACTTTATCTAAACCGCTGTCGGCTGCAGTACCGATTTATTGTGAAATCACTTTTGCTCGGAAAAAGCCATAAAATAGTAATTATTAAGATAAAAATGTACGATTCCCGGGAAATTCACGAGTTGCTATAGTAGTGCATAAATAACGTTTTAAACAGAAAATCCAGCTTTTTATACGTAATTTGGAAGCTATTAGAAACAAACCCTTAAACATCGAAGTAAACATAAACGGCTGAACAGTTGAACACACGACACTAACAAATGCACCCATTCCTGTTATCCAATATGTTCCCGTGGGTTACACACTTGTCAAACCAAAACACGCTCTATGTGTTTCTAATAGAGTCGATTATACAACATCGCGTTCAATGCAGTTTGTATTGAACATAATTTATATTAGGTTTAGCTCGACGTGTCTTTATCCGTTTGAGAGAAACACCGCAATACGCACAGGTTCCATCTAGTCTCCTATTAATTTATGCGAGCCTGGTATGTTATGTTTATTGAACTAGAACTCCTTAGCAAAACTTGTCAGCAATGCAAGGCTGTTTAGTCAAATTGTATACGATTTCAATTGAGGTTCCAACTTCGCCGACAATATTATTATCGAATGCACGTTTGCATTGCATTTTTAAGTATTTTGTGAATTCATTATATTGTTAATTAGAATACTTTAAAGCATAATATTATGAGTTATGACTTATGACAAAAAGAATAGTTTTATTATTTTAGCCAAAGAAACTCAAATGTTATTGTTATAAATTATAACACCTTTAATAGGGCTTTATACCAATAAACACGAAATAACAATTCAACTACACCCACCAAAACAACCGAATGGAATAATGTAAAAAGTTAAGCAATATCTGTAATTTTGAAGCATCGAAATACGATACCAAAGAAATGTAACATTTGACGTTTTGCAAAAATAGTTTAATGAAATGCTATCATCGATAATATCATCCATGCCGTATCACATATGGATAATAAATAATAATATTATGAATGAAAAAAAACCTAAACGAACGAATAAACTTTTGCCATCGGATTTAGTTCATATGCTAAGTACTGACATACGGTTTTGCTTGACGTACATTCAGCATTGCTCGATAGTTTTACTCTAAATCGATACATTTAATTCCATCAGCTTGTACGGCTCAATGCGAGCCTTCGAGTGGCTCGATGCGAGCCTTCGAGCTGTCAGTTTTGCGGTCCACACAGTAATTATTACTCGATTTGGAGTAAAACTATCGAGCAAAACCGTATGTTAGTACTTAGCAATAGACTAGGTGGTTGTCAAAAATTTGCAATTAAATAATAATATAATATGCACAGAGGGAGAATAATTCGTTACCATTGCTACATTTTTTGTGAGCATATACTAATATCTTTATTATTTATGCATCATAAAAGGAAGCCTGATCAGAACTGTAGATGTATAATCGCCGTATTTAGAAACATTTAATTATGATTAACCTTCAATTTGATGAAGAGTTTGACAGATAATGTATGAAGCTTATGTCAAAATTTTGAATTAATTACTTATGTATAGTTCTTGCAATCTAAGAGTGCGCGTCGCCTTAATTTGTAGTTGGAAATGTGAATAGACATTTTCGTTAGTGTGCGTACCCGACGGAGCAGTCAGTAGCGAGCGAGCCATGTACGCGTGTATAGATATGGTCACTCACACAACTAAGGGCGACGCGCACTCTTAGATTGCAAGAACTATAATTGATGTTACATTCTGAGTGCGGCAGTTAGAGTTGCCATTCCTTATTATCGTATTTCGATGTGCCGAAGCAATAAACGCAATGATACCGACCAAACCAGCGAATAAATCGCGGATATTAAAAATTGTGAGCCCCACGAGGTGTTGTAATTGTATCCTATTACGATTTATGAGTTAAGGCGCCATATTTGACCAATATGCAGGGTGATTCGATGAAAGATCGAACGTTTTTTAAAGGAGATACAAATAAGTTATATCAGCTGTTCTAAAACTTTTAAGGTGGCTGAACCATTTTGAAAAGCAAAGTTTTCGTCGGAACCCCAAATAAAAAGAGTATCTATGGGTGATCCTATAATATAGGGGAGTTCCTTTGCTTTTTCGTGGATTTCACCGCCACCGCTTGACAATGGGACTAAATGTAGAGTATATACTTTAAAATAAACAAGGAATGATCAAAATCGGTCAACTCAGTAAAAAGTTATCCGTCATCTTACAAAAAAGATTTTTTGAGAACCTCCTCAGATTAATCGATAAAAGGCCACATTTGTTTACTTGTTTACAACGATTGATCGATTGCTTGATTAATGGTGTATCGACAACTTTTAACGCAATTTACAACAACTTTCATTATAAACAAAAACAATTACCCAAGTAATTTAAGTTAATAACATTATCTCGGTACATTACGCCTCCATACTGTATATTAAAACAGAGGATAAGAAGTAAATTACATTTATGTTAATGTGATTGTGCGTTATCCCGTTATGATTGGAGGAATTTAGACGAAAATACATATTTAACTTGTGTTTGTTACGAAGTATTGTTTTATTAATAACAAAAAATAAGAATGACGTTAATTCTTTCTAAATATAATATTTCAAGTTACATATTTTATTAGCTAAAAGCCGAGCTTTGTGAGGGCTCGCGTCGTCACACCTTGACTGACTGATGATAACACATCTACTTATTATTATGTATACTAATTATTATAAAACAAAGTCGCTTTTTTCCCCTCATGTCACTTTGTTCCCTTTAATCTTTAAAACTACGCAACGGATTTTGATGATTCTCTCAGTGTTAGATAGCCCATTTATCGAGGAAGGTTATAGGCTATATTTTATCACGCTAAGATAAATAGAAGCGAGGAAATAGAGGAAAATGTGGATAAAACGGGGAAAATTATTTGAAAGGGCTAACTTGAACGCGCTAATTTCAGGAACTAGGTCCGATTTGAAAAATTCTTTCAGTGTTAGATATTTTATCACGCTAAGACTAATAGGAGAATGTGGAAAAAACGGGGGAAATTATTTGAAAGGGTTTATCTCGCGAATCACTGGAGCAATTTTTATGTTATTTGGCACAGATAAGAAGTAGACCACGCGAAGAATCGGCTATTGATTTTAATCATTTTTTCAGTGGCTATAATTATATTTTATACCCGTGCGACGCCGGGGCGCGTCGCTAGTTTATAAATAATAATTACCATGTTAAAGTACAAATCAATAGGCGTGATAGTTTTTAACCGACTTCCAAAAAACGAGGAGGTTATATGTTCGGCTGTGGATATTTTTTTTTTTTTGTATGTTCAACGATTACTCCGCCGTTTGTGAACCGATTTTCGAAATTTTTGTTTTGTTGTATTAGGTTTCACTCCAATTTGGTCCCATTTTCACAAAAGTGGTGATCTGATGATGGAATCCATGAGTAATCGAGGGACCTCCTCGAAATTTATATGGAAACATATGGTGATTTTGGTTTTATGTGAAGTGTACTAAGAATACGCTACCAAAAAATCA
This sequence comes from Polyommatus icarus, assembly GCA_937595015.1. Lineage (NCBI taxonomy): Eukaryota > Metazoa > Arthropoda > Insecta > Lepidoptera > Lycaenidae > Polyommatus > Polyommatus icarus. The sequence goes on along the minus strand of OW569336.1, from coordinate 18,447,025 downwards.
AATATTGGGTCAAGGTATACCATGGTTTCGATGATGCTGAGAGAACTCCTGATTCCTTATAGATACACGTTTGGGAGTTTCGGCGTTGTTTTAAGAACAGAAAGCATAAACTACTATGCAATTCATATTCATCATCATAATCATCATCATCATCATCGTCATCATCATCATTACCACGTCGTGTTAAGGCCACCAATGTCTCATGGCACAGAATAGATAATAGTACAAGGCATAGGTATGGATACACTTATAATAATAATTATGTACTGTATAACAATTAACAACACCTGTTTGTTTTTAATACACGGCGGTCGGCGTCGCCGCCCAGCGCCGCCACGCGCCGAATACTTTACTAACTACTTTATATACAGATCGAATACTTTACTACTTTATAAAATTTTAATAGACAAATAGAATTAAAATAAAGTTATTTTAAAAAGAGCATTTGAACAAAACAAAGTCATTAAGTGTCTTTTTAATTAGTTATACTTATTAGTCGATAGATGGTGCACTAAATACCTATCGATTTGAATTCTTGATAACAAGAACAGCTGTCAATAATTATGATAATATTAAATATTATGCTACGTTACATCCTATGCAAGTTTGTACAATTTTTTATCTGATAGATCCTTCGATCGTGGAAAAACGAGACACAATAGCCTTTCTATTGTTATCGCAATCGCCGGTGACCGCTTCGGGCTTGAAGTATTAAAATTGTTAAATTACTTAGCACAATATGTTCACTTCACTGATAATATTATATTATTTTGTGAGTGTGAGTTGTGACTCTTAACAAATTGTAATAAGATACGTAAAATATACGCGAAGATTTATCTACTAGTGTAACTAAAAAGAGTGAAATTATTATTATTTTTAACAAAAAATTAAAACCGACTTCCAAGGTAAAAACAATAATAACATTAATATGAACTAAAAAGTATTAAATAATTTTTACTATCTAATAGTGCCTTTTTCCGAATTCGGCTAAACCTCAACTATTTCTGTACTCAATCTTCATAATTTTGAAGTCGGTGCCAGTTCCAAAAATTTTAAATATTCTGTCAGAGGACTGAAGATTCAGCTATCTGGTACCGACTTCAAAATAATGAAGATTGAGTACAGAAATAGTTGAGGTTTAGCCGAATTCGGAAAAAGGCACTATTAGATAGTAAAAATTATTTAATACTTTTTAGTTCATATTAATGTTATTATTGTTTTTACCTTGGAAGTCGGTTTTAATTTTTTGTTAAAAATAATAATTCAGTAAAGTGTACCACAAAATTTAGGTTCTGGAATATACTAGGGCTCGCTTCGCTCACCCTGATTATGATTTACATACTTAAAGTTTTTGATCTTAATTATTATTAACTTAGGTCTTAAAAATTGAGATTTAACTTTCAATCTTAGCTGTTAAATATCTTTTTTATACCATAGATTTCATCAAAATCAGTACCTACTTAATAATTATAATGTGCCACAAGTTCGCAAAAGTTTATCAGGCGAAAACCGTACTATCAACGATTAGCAACTATCTACTATAATATATTATTATGGGACTAAAAGGTCTTCATAATCTAAAAACAACAAGTGGTTACAGACAGACAGATTTTCGTATTTATATCATCTAGTACGGAGTTATTGTTATTTAAATGCGGAATAAAAAATTAAATCTAAATAACTGTTAGGGGTTTTTAAACAACAAATTAAGCATCATTTTGCAGCCTCTATGTCACTTTTATGAGTCATAAAATTTTCATTTCTTTGGCTTTTTATTATATAACAAAAGAAAATAATGAATAAAATATGTCTTTCATACAACGATGAGGCTAATTACTAGAACAATAACGAGTATTCGTTTTGAAGGTGACTGTTCGCTCAGACTTGTATTGTTTTACATCACAATAGTTAAAATTATAACTCTGTCCTCATACTGTACAGTATTATTTTAAACCTACTTTGCATTTTAATCTAAGTTACTAAAATGTATTTTTATTAACTGACATTAAATTTTTATTATTAACTAAATGACCCGGTGAACTTTGTATCAACTCCGATTCTGCAAAAGTTTAAAAAGCATAAAATAAAATTAAATAAAGAAATTAAAAAAAATCCGCCAAAAAACTTTAAAAAGTAGTGAAATAATATTTACTGACTTTAAGTTTAAATAATTCCTAAGAGGAGTAAAGTAATATTTTAGTCCATAAATGTTGTCAAGGTGTGTCGGAGGACCGCTAATGTAGATGTTTGATTTCTCATAACATCATAGTTTAAGGGTCAGTTCACAGCTACCCGAATCGAGAGAATCAGCGACTATTATGGCGATACAAAAATATGCAAAAGTCGCTGTTGTGGTAGTTTACTTGGCGGTTGTATGTTGTAGTTTACTTGGCGGTCCCCCGACACACCGTGACAACAATTATGGACTAAAATATTACTTTACTCTTAGGAATTATTTAAACTTGAAGTCAGTAAATATTATTTCATTACTTTTTAAAGTTTTTTGGCGGGAGTTTTTTTTAATTTCTAAATGCAAACTTTTTTTCTTTCATTATGTGTAGGGCTTGAGCTTCTAGGGTTAATACGCGTACATGAGGCCTGCGGCCCGCCTTTAGTTTGTTTTGCCACCTAGTGGCCCTTGCCTGCCAAAAGGTTGCCGACCGCACTGTTCTAGCATATTATAGTTCTTGCAATCTAAGAGTGCGCGTCGCCTTTATTTGTAGTTGGAAATGTGAATAGACATTTTAGTTAGTGTGCGTACCCAACGGAGCAGTCAGAAGCGAGCGAGCCATGTACGCGTGCATAGATATGGTCACTCACACAACTAAGGGCGACGCGCACTCGTAGATTGCAAGAACTATAAAAACGTCACAATATGACAGACAAACAAAAATCTTATGCTACGAGCTTTAAATGCTTCAAGTACTATCAAGACGGTGAAAGTTAGGACTAAAGAACTGATTTCATTTCGTATTTATTTAGAAAACTAATATCAGACATCGGTCAATACTACCAGCTATACTAGACCAATATTGGTGTGCTCTCATTTAACATCCGTTTTAACACTTTCTCACTTCGAAACTAATTAATTAATTTTAAGTATGTTTTGAAGACGTTATGACTTATGAGTTACGACCAACAACAACTCTCTTGTAATCCAAATTCAGCCGCGCCTGTTAAGGGCGTTCCGTCCGGAGATTCCGTAATTGACCGTATTTAAAACCTTATAAACTCATAATCTGAATGCTACAAAGTTATAATAAAAATACATCAATAATCTTCAGTATATCAACGTTCCTTTCGCCGTTTTAAATTTTCTATTTTTGTTTATTATACTCATGATATCGGCTTCCAAAGTAATACCAATTTGTTAAAATTCGAGCATACATTCAGCATCTCTTTAGCATTTACAAATTACTTTTATTTGAAACTTACGCCAATAGATCGACAATATCATAAACTACATATATGTCGTTTTAAATTATTTTTAGGACAATTTTGAACTAAGATAAGTAAAAATAATAGGGTTTTGGCGCGATCTCGGCAACGCGGCAAATGTATGGCCAAGGTCGTTTGCTCGGGGGACGGCCTTAATATTTTAGTTGGTTTTGTAAAATATATTTCCTTATATTTTATAACATTAATTTGGAGAGACTAGAAAGAGAAAGCAAGATATACAATCAACAATTGAACTTGCCCTATTATTGGCACAAAATCATAGATTTCGATAGTTATAAAACCGACTTCCAAGGTAAAAACAATATTAACATTAATATGAACTAAAAAGTATTAAATAATTTTTGCTATCTAATAGTGCCTTTTTCCGAATTCGGCTAAACCTTGACCATTTCTGTACTCAATCTTCATTATTTTGAAGTCGGTACCAGATAGCTGAATCTTCAGTCCTCTGACAGAATATTTGAAACTTTTGGAACTGGCACCGACTTCAAAATTATGAAGATTGAGTACAGAAATGGTCAAGGTTTAGCCGAATTCGGAAAAAGGCACTATTAGATAGCAAAAATTATTTAATACTTTTTAGTTCATATTAATGTTAATATTGTTTTTACCTTGGAAGTCGGTTTTAATTTTTTGTTAAAAATAATAATAATTTCACTCTTTTTAGTTAAGTAATTTAACAATTTTAATACTTCAAACCCCAAGCGGTCACCGGCGATTGCGATAACAATAGAAAGGCTATTGTGTCTCGTTTTTCCACGATCAAAGGATCTATCAGATAAAAAATTGTATAAACTTGCATAGGATGTAGCGTAGCTACTCATCTAATATATAAAATTCTCGTGTCACAGTTTTCGTTGCCATACTCCTCGGAAACGGCTTGACCGATTCTCATGAAATTATGTGAGCATATTGTGAGGATATTGGTCTGAGAATCGGCCAACATCTATTTTTCATACCAAAAATTATTTATATGGCAAAACAACGTTTGCCGGGACAGCTAGTAATATAATATAATATTATCATAATTATTGACAGCTGTTCTTGTAATCAAGAATTCAATTTCAAATCCATTCAAATCGATACTTAGTGCGCCATCTATCGATTAATAAGTATAACAAATTAAAAAGACACTTATTGACTTTGTTTTGTTTAAATGCTCTTTTTAAAATAACTTTATTTTAATTCTATATTTTGTCTATTAAAATTTTATAAAGTAGTTAGTATAGTATTCGATCTGTATATAAAGTAGTAAAGTATATTCGATCTGGCGTCTTCCGCCACGCCCCACGCGCGGCGCCGCGATACCGTCGCCTCCGCGGCGCTGACCGGTGTATATTTAAACAAAGTGTTGTTATACAGTATAAAATTATTATTATTATTAGTATATCCACACCTATGCCTTGTACTATTATCTATTCTGTGTCATGAGAGATTGGTGACCTTAACACGACGTGGTAATGATGAAGACGATGATGATGATGATGATGACGATGATGATTATGATGATGAATATGAGTTGCATAGTAGCATATGCTTTCTGTTCTTAAAACAACGCCGAAACTCCCAAACGTGTATCTATAAGGAGTCAGGAGTTCTCTCAGCATCTTCGAAACCATGGTATACCTTGACCCAATATTTGACTTTTTGGTAGCATATTCTTAGTACACTTCACATAAAACCAAAATCACCATATGTTTCCATATAAATTTCGAGGAGTTCCCTCGATTACTCCTGGATCCCATCATCAGGTCACCACTTTGTGAACATGGTACCAAATTGGAGTAAAACCAAATACAACAAAGCAAAAATTTCGAAAATCGGTTCACAAACGGCGGAGTAATCGTTGAACATACAAAAATAAAAAATAAAAAAATAAAAAAAAAAAAAAATAAAAATATCCACAGCCGAACATATAACCTCCTCGTTTTTTGGAAGTCGGTTAAAAATGGCCTCCTTGCGAGAGTTTTGTGAAAATAGTTCTAACATTACACCTAAAGTGTCAGTGGTTAACCACTAGTCTACCAGGGACACATAAGAGTCGAGAAGCCTGTCACAGTGACCCAGTTCCGCAAAACATTACCCTACGCGCCTATGAGAGACACCAGCCTGCCTAGCATACGCCAACGAGATATCTCACTCTCGAGATAATTAAAAACTACTCGTCTCATAATATCAAAATCTCGACATTATCTCGACAAAACTCTATGAAAATGTGTTATTTCGATGATAGATCTACGCGAGAAAAATGTTTTTCAAGCTAGGGTCAATAGAAATGAAGATACAAACTATCAAACATCGAGAAACATGTAGAGTGAGATATCTCGTGCCTGTTGCTGCTGTGGCCTGTGGGTCAAAAAACTCTTTCTATTCGGCGACCGGACTATATGAAGGTGAGTAGGTTTGTACTAACTACTACCCAGCCACAAGTTAGTGAGTGAGCCTAATTTTCGTACCTCGAAGAGTTAGGTTTTTGTGATTCTAATTGATTCAACAACTTACTTACTTGGTTAAAATGCCAATCAAAAGATGTAGTAAAAAGTCAAAGAATTCAGAAACCTGGCATAAGTGAGTTCCAATCGAAAGTTTACACTAAAAAATTCAACAGCCGAACATATAACATCCTCCTGTTTTGGAAGTCAGTCAAAAATAGTCAGTAGATACCAAATAAAGAATTTGACACCTATCGATTATACCAGGGACTGTGACAATTTGACAAAGTGGAGCACGATTGAATGGAGTTTTCACCGCCGTAACCCACAAACTCGCCGCCTGCGCGCGCGCCGCGTTTGAAACTTGTCGGTAACGGTACCCCGGAGTGGTCCAAGGTACGGCCTTCAGCGAACAAGTTCAGCGATTCAGCGATCGTAGAGCACTTAGAGGTTAGAGCTCATGGTTACTTGTCTCTTTCACTCACGCAAAGTCCCTATAAAGATATAGTAACAGCTTGACAGAACAGCAACATCTTCGAGGGAATAAATGAGACAGACAAGTTCCTTAATATCGTTAATAGGGATTAAGGTCTTATTACAAAAAGTTACTACTACATAGGTTTGGTTTGGTTCGGTTCCATCCACAGACATAGATCAAGATAGATACCGCATGTGTATGTACTATCAGAGAAGTTGATTCCTGGGTGGATGGCGGACCGCGAACCTAAGTAATTTGGTCACTTTAACTCAAACCCATCCGACCGTACATAGCTTACATTGAATTGACATAAGCCGACCACATGACGTAGGTCCGTCAACTGCCTAGGAATCAATTTCCTCGATGGTACTTCGCGCGCCATATTATCTCGTTCCCAAACGACGAGCAATGATCTATGTCTGTGGTTCCATCCATAATTTTTAAAAAATTGGCTGTATGTACAATTGAATATCGTAGTCATAATAGAAATGCACTTGGTACCTCCCCGCAACGGTAAGGTTCTTAAATTATAAATTGAAAGGTCATATTTAGGGTTGCCCATAAAAGATTGAGAGCTACACTTCTACAAGTTTAACTTTTAACTGTTTACATTAATTTGATCTATATTTGTGACTAAAATTTCTGTGCGGCTGCATCTGCGTAACAAACAGCATAAGTACTGTGGTAATTTTACATTTTCCTCCGAAAGAAAGTAATCTTCGTTCTTCCCCGTGGCACAGAACCCGTGGTTTACTCTATGTCTATGTCAAATTTCGTTAAAATTCGCTGAGTTATAATTGAGTTAGTAAGTACATTTCTCGTTGCTTGAAGCGTTCATAAGTAACGGTTCGGCGCACGCGCAGCTACGCCATGCCAATTGCCTCTCTCGCTCTCACTCGCAGGTGGTAGTATGTACGAGAGGGACACACGAACAATCGCCATTCAGTGAGAACAAGACGGAGATTACATTATAATGTCTGGATAGCGCTATGACATTTGTAACATATTGTACATTCGCTTTTTCTCATACGCATTATATGAACTATGTTACTCTATATAATATAGGAGACCGGCACAAAATATGACTACCTATATGTATAACATTGAGATATATAAGTACTACGAGTACGTAGCTATATGTATAATATGTTAATAATTCTTCACATTATAAGCATAGGTATACGTAAGTGTGTTCTAGCCTAAGGGCCCTCTCTCCCTAAATTAGTAGGTCGATTGTCTGTCAGTGCGAATATCGACGTAAATGACATTAAAATAACATTCATAACAGCTCGCCTTGTACGGTGGCGGTTACGACGCTCGCCGCGTCCATCATAGGGCGAAATAGGAGAAAAAACTTTTTTAAGGCTTAATATAATACATATTTCAATAAAGTAAAAAAAAAACAAATTATTAACTTATGTATTGCAAAGCAGTAGATATTTGTTATATATTCTTTTGATAAATAATGAAGGAGTAAAGTGGTTTCATTCAACGATTTGGAGGTGATTTGGTTTTTTATTTCTTTATTATGTGATACCGATAGAAAAAATATGGCAAAACCAAATTACGTATCATATCATGTAGATTACTAGTTATTTTTTTCAGATATAATTTCTCTGTTAATGCCGATGAAAAGTTGTTTCATCTGCACGCTTTTTTCGAAAGAGCAGCCTTAAAGTAATGAACGGATATTAGATATAATAATATGGATGTCACATTTCATTCACAAAAAATAAGGCCGAGAAATGATTTAGCTAACTCTATAATATCAGCTATTTTAATTTGTCTCATTTTGTCTGTTTGTGAGTGTGACCACAACTTTGCTCTAATTACTAATATCACCAGGATAGCACCAAGATCTATGGGCGACGGTATTTGCTTTCCATCAGGTGACCCGTTTGCTCGTTTGCCCCCTTATTTCATAAAAAAAGAAGATTACGTTCTCGATATTTCAACGACTATCGTGTGTCTTTACATTTTTCCATGTAACAGATATTTTGACTTTATTACTATTTCGCTCGGCATAAATTAATGTTCAATGTTAAAGAAGTCGTAACTCGATCGTGCGCAGGCGCATCGCTGATACTCACTCGTAATGACTTTCTAATGGTGATATAATTACCGACGTACCTGGAAAAGAAAAATGAGTTAATACATGGGAAGAGTTCAATAGTTTAGGCTGTAGAAAGTAGAAACATACCAAAATAATTGCGACACGTCATACATACGAGTACAGGGCGTTTTATGCTATGGTTTTATGCACACTTGGTAAATAAGAGATTGTAGAGAATAGAGACTTAAAACAAAACACATAATTTCATTATAAATCTGTCATTTTGTCTATATTTTCGTAGAAAAAAAAAACATTTCCATGGCCACATACCCAATTAGACTGTAATATTTTGTGATTTTAAATTTTGAGATACTTTTCAACTCTTACAAGCTGAGCCTAGTCATCCTCACATTAACAACCTCCTAAGGGCGTTTGTGCATTACACGGAATTTTACCGTCCGGCGTTCATAAATTTCACGTTTGCCATATCAAAATGTAAGAAATCGGAACGCCGGACGGTATAATTCCGTGTAGTGCACAAACGCCCTAAGAGTAGATGATGATGACAGCCTACAAGGCACCAGGTTCGCATAACTGCCTCTGGCGGGCAGCCAGCGTCCCGGGAACCCCGCATACGTCACGCAAATTGCCTGATTTGTCCCGCGCTTCCCGTGACGTCATCGCCCTGACAAACCGATGCGCCACCGCCGAGTAATGGCCCCAGAGAGGGAGAGAAGATGTTTGCCTCTCAGGCAGTTAAGATTCCTATAGTTCAAATCTAAAAAAGTTTACCCTGGATTTGCTTAACATTTTTTGGGTTTTAAAGAACCTAAGTGTATCCGCAAGGCGAAACTAATTTATATGATACCGAAACGCAATTTCTAGCATCCTTGAGCGGTCGTAAAACATTTATGTGCCATAACAGACACTCGTAAACCGGTAGTGTATCATCACGTATTGTTTTACAATTTCTTATTAATTTCGCTGTTAGTATCATCAGACAATTTTCAATCTAATGCGGGCTCTACACTCGCGGCGGGAATTGCGATTTGCGGCCGCGATTCACGGATGCTACGCGCCGTGAACACGATGCGAACAAATTCGAAGCCGCGAAGCGCGAACGCGAAGCCGTGAACCCCTCCACACTCGCGGTTCGCGGCCTTCGCGGGCTTTCGCGCCGTGAGTGTAGAGCCCGCATTAGCTCTTAAGCCCTCTCCACACTCGCGGCGCGAATTGCGGCCGCGATTCACGGCCCTCTACATTCGCATTGTTCGCATTTACTTTCGCGCATTTGAGTAAAATAGACGTTGAAGTCACTGCTGCTTTGACCTTGTGTGCGACTGCAAATAAAATTGAGTGTGGATGATGTTCGCGTTCGCGCTTCGCAAGCCCTTTGTCGCGGGCCAAAACACCGACACTGAACGGGGAAAGCCGTGAAATCCTATACACTCGCGGCTCGCGGCCTTCGCGGGCTTTCGCGTCGCGAGTGTGGAGCCCGCTTTACGAAGGCAATTTACCGCCCAATACAAGACGTCGTTGTGTTTTCACTAATAAGTGGGCTCCACAGTCGCGGCGTGAAAGCACGCGAAGGCTGCGAACCGCGAGTGTGGAGGGTTTCGTGTCCGGTGTCGGTTTTTTGACTTGGGACAAAGGGTTCGCGAACGCGAACATCATCCACACTCGCTTTTATTCGCAGTCGCACACAATATCAGAGCAGCAGCAACAGTGACTTCAACGTCCATTTTACTCAAATGCGCGAAAGTAAATGCGAAGATTGCAAGAGGGCCGTATTTGTTCGCGTCGCGTTCACGGCGCGTAGCACCTGAATCGCGGCTGCAAATCGCGCCGCGAGTGTGGAGAGGGCTTAACACAATCCTCCCCGCCACTCGCCAGTCTTTGGTGAGACCGTGAAATCCTTCCGAAGATTTTCCTAATAAGATTTCGCAGAAAGCATTTAAGGCCAACCATGTTAACAATATTGGACGTGTAATCACACATACCGTATGGACCACTGCTTCAACAATAGCAATAACAAACAGACACAAAAACAAACATTTAGGTGACTTACTAACGGCACATGTGGACAGTATACTCGACTTTATTACAACTATATAGAGTCGTTAATCATCCTGCACGTATGTCAACAAGTAGACTCTGCCAAGGCACGGGCGAGACAAATCGTTTTCGTATATTTGATATTGCACTAGATTTATGGGCTCCTCTTGTCTTCGCTTATAAGTACCAGGCTGACACGGATTTTAAGAGTTATTGGTACCCCCTTTCCTATCTTTTATCTTTTAATAAGACTCTACAATCTAAAACACTACATTGTAGAAAAGAAACATTGTGAGTAAAATCTGGATTTCTAGAAGTAATTAGAAGTAGACTTATTTTATAAAAGACAAAAACAAACATTTAACGCTTTAAATTTTAATATATTGGTGGGATAAAAATCACGTCATTTAAAAATATTATAATTGACAGTTTGTGGTGATTCGCAGATATTCGAAGTAATTTTCACGATACTAAAACAAACGAGGTGCAAGACGTGCAAAATGTCAATAAATGGTAAGTGCTAACTTTTAACATCATTTAACGCTTACTTAGAAGTTTTACTTATTATAACAATTTCATATTTTTAAACCGTGACCACAGAATATATATATTAGTTCCGTGACTTCGAACCTACAGGTAGGTTGGCCCCAAGTTGGGGCAACATGAAAAGAGCCCCAAAACTGACATAATATATTCATAACCTGATATATAGTCCGGTCTAATTAGACTAAAAAATAGGGGTAAGGTTACATTAATTCCGATCAGGCTGAATATGGGTAGGATTGTTCGATACACTATGAAGGAAATGTGAAAAGTCCTCATCGATCCGGCACGTGCAAAAAATTTACTCGGGGTCAAAGGTTACAAAAACGGGTTTTCCGCGATTTTCAGCAAAACGGTAAGTTTTATCATAAAATCAGCTCAGACAAAATTTGTAGATCAGATAATTATCTATAAAAATGTCGTTATACTTTTTTTTCTAAGAGCCACAATTTTTGAGATATAACGATTCAAAAAGTTGAATGAGTTTGAGGTATAGTGTACATAGCGCGTTTTTTTTTTCAAGTTACACCTTTTAAGTGTACATCAACGACAAAACTGACTAGCGGTGTATCTAGTCTGATGTATGCGATAGATCGTCGTAGACAAAAGTACACTTATACCTCAAACTCTTTCAACTTTTGAATAGTTATATCTAAAAAATGGTGGCTCTCAGGAAAAAAAAAAGAATTAAGACATTTTTCTGATCTACAACTTTGTCTGAGCTAATTTTATGATAAAACTTACCGTTTTGCTGAAAATTGCAAAAAAGGCCTTTGACCACGAGTAAATGTTTTTGCACGTGCCGGATCGATGAGGACTTTTCACATTTCCTTTATTATAGTGTATTGAATAATCCTACCAATATTCAGCCTTGTCGGAATTTATGTAACCTTGGATGTCTAAATTGATCGGAGTAATAAGCCTATATACCTGACAATATAATGTCTATTTGTCAAGTTATTATTTTAATCATGTATTATTAATGTGTTAGTTTTAGGTTAATTAATGGGGTCACCCGTTTTAATTAACTGTAAATAAATAAATAAATAAGTATTAAGTAGATAACCCACCTGTAGGTTCGAAGTCACGGTTTAAAAAATATTAAATTATGCCCCCAAGATGGACAATTACAGGAGATAATGCACGTGTAGCTTATGCGTCTACGATTGCCCATAAATTACGTCTATTGCTTAGGAGCCAGTCTCGTAAATCGCAAACTTGCTTGCAAGCTCTACGAAGAGCTTCTTTTTCATCCACAAACGCAAAAAAGGATGCTATTTACTTCTGTAATGTTTTTTTAGCATTTACCTCTGGGTCTGACCGTATGGACCCTAATAAGAAACGATAGTAGCGACACGGATGGCAAATCGAAGGGCACAGGGCCCGCCGCGCCGGCCCGCTCGTTTGGCGAGAGTGCGCGGAATGACCGGCAGAAAACCATCACCATTATGATGATCAGCTGGTGATGAGTGATGAATTTAAATCGGTTTATATTATTAGTCACTTACAGATGTACGATATTAAAAAAGGTTTTCAGCATTCATTTGTTTTACTACACTAAGGTTAATTTTATGGACAGAAAATCAAAATACATTGACCAATTATTATAGCTGCTTGTAGACCCGAAATCCACCTACCTCGCTTGCTTATAAACATAACCACAAAATTATCCTTTTTTTAAAGTCAGTTAAAATTATGCCTATTTAATTTACGTTCAATAAATTGTACATTCTTAATCTTGCCAGGCAATAAATTAAGCGTGGCTTATCTTCCATATGAATAGCTTAATTCGAAGATATACCGTCGGTCTGTCGGTCTGTAATACCACAGTAATACCTTCCCTAAACCGCGGTATTAACAAGGTTCGGCAGATTATTGAGTTTATTACATATATATTGCTATTTAAATGTTGTATTGGGTTTATATAATCCATTTGTAATAACCAGTGCGAAAGATTTGAGACCACCAGGGGAAAGCATTTTAAAAATGTTGAAAAACACTGATGTATACTAATATGTGACAGTGAATCTATCTGTTACCTCTTATGCTTAAATCAATGAACCAATTTTCATTCATTTTGGTATATTTTGAGGCTCGGGAAAGGCTGCAAAAGTTGCAGCCTATGCGGACAGATTTAGTCCTCGAAAAATGTACCTACACGTGAAACGGATTTCTGCGCAATAGAATTTCTGGTCAAACTTGTTGACAACAAAATATTCCACCAAATGCCAAAAGTTTTATTAAGGCAATTCCCCAAAACACAAGGCTTGTTTAGGCAGCTAGTGGGGTGAACGTACCTACAAGTTACAACAGCATATCACATTATAGACAAGACCCGTAGCACTTAGTACGTCACCGAAACTCGCCCGTGGATTTGACGATTCCGATTTATTATAATTATTACAGTGAAATATTTATTTGCATAATATTCTTGGTTCGGCCGAAGCTTTGGTTGTGCTTTGACCATCTTCGCACAAAAAATCATGTTTGGCAGTCCGGCCTGAAATCTCGGTCGAAATTAACGAAACTTCCCTAGATTATTATTTTTAACAAAAAATTAAATCCGACTTCCAAAGTAAAAAACAATAATAATTATTATATAATGAACAAAAAAGTATGAAATAATTCTTATTCATAATAGTGCCCTATGCAGAATACTCCTAAACCTCTACTATTTCTGTACACAATCTTCATTATTTTGAAGTCGATACCAGCTAAGAATGGTGAGTTCTTAGACAAAATATTTTTAATTTTAAAGACTGGTACCGACTTCAAAATTATGAAGATTGTGTACAGAAATAGTAGCGATTTAGGAGTATTCTGCATAAGGCACTATTAAGAATAAGAATTATTTCATACTTTTTTGTTCATTATATAATAATTATTATTGTTTTTTACTTTGGAAGTCGGTTTTAATTTTTTGTTAAAAATAATAATTTCACTCTCTTTAGTAATTTCAGTAATTTATAAGGTTTTCTGTAAATACTAGGTAATGTGTTCTACTAAGTGACTTTGGAGCCAGGATACACATATTTTATGATATGAGAACTATAAAGTTAATAATATACCTAGCGCCCTCTCGGAATAAAGGATTGCATAAGCAACTCCAAGAATATACTCGTATCACTGTATAATTAATAATATAAGCTTGGCGTTAATCAAGCAATGATAAAATTAATGTTCATGCGCCTATCTCTAAAGGCTCTAAAGTTCTGTTCAGTGACTTTCTTTCTATCACAACACTCCTGGAAAGTCATTAGCTCACTATAATGTTCATATAATACTAATATGCTTAAGATTCTTCGAACTATGTTAATATAACTATTTATTTTGTCCCAATAATAAGGAGTTTCCTACATACGGACATACCTCATAATCAGTGGCGGATTTGCAGTCCTGGCCGCTCTAGGCCCCAGGCCATGTGCCGTCCCTTTCTCGACACCCATCATTACTAGATACATAGTTCATGAATTACTGTATTCCCATTTTTAACCCCCGACAAAAAAGAGGGGTGTTATAAGTTTGACGTGTCTGTCTGTCTGTCTGTCTGTCTGTGTGTATATCCGTCCGTGGCATCGTAGCATCCAAACGGGTGGACCGATTTTGATCTAGTTTTTTTTGTAAAACTGACATGATCGAGAGTGTTCTTAGCTATAGTTCATCATCATCAGCCTGCTCAGTGCTGGAAAACCGCAGTTTATCTGGTTCGTAAATGGCCGTTAGCAACTTGCAGTTGTTTGATGAGTTTTATATTTTGCATTCTGGTTCGTGATATTTATGAATAACATATACATTAATGGAAAGTTGACCTGGTGCTGCAGCATCACCGGTAATCAATAAAATATCCAACTCCTCACCAACTTAAAGAGGTTTCGTGTTTGGGTTCATTTTGATTGCGACAATCAGTAAGACGTAGATAAACAGTAAATATTTGCATGCAGCATCACCTGGATTCTATAGAAGCCGAGCTCCGTATGAATCCAAAGTGGAGGTTTCATGTTTGGGCTCGTGTTGACGGGCTCATCCAAAAGGACATTCATAGATAATACAACTTTTCTATTTAACATTTTTTTCTACCTTGAAATATTTTCAAAATAGAGGGCGTAGAGCGCGCGGTCAGAGAATAACTTGAGGTCAACTGGTAGTCTCGATCAAAAACGGATTTCTGGAACCTGTCATGACTATTTTACCACCCGCTTTAGATGATTTACTCAATACAATAGTCTGTAACTGCAAATGCAGGAAAGCGGGGTTACAGTGCTCCTTAGCATGCGGCCAGTATAATGTACAAGCTTGTCTCAATTCTGTACCATATCAGATCGATAGTGATGATGATAGAACCTTTGACCCAGAAATCATGAATGACTTGGAGACAAATGTCGTTGAAGACGGTAATGATGAAGAAATTCCGCAGCAGCGGGACGATGATGATTATAAAGAAGATGATCATGAAGAAAAAGAAGAAAATTGAAATTAAAACTTGTTCTCGAAATGTTTATTAATTTTGACTATAGTTAATCTGTAAAATGACACGATACAGTACGACATCCATACTTCCATACTAATATACTTATACTAATATTATAAATTCGAAAGTGTGTCTGTCTGTCTGTCTGTCGGTCTGTCTGTTTGTCTGTCTGTCTGTTACCTCTTCACGCCCAAACCGCTGAACCGATTTTGCTGAAATTTGGCATGGAGATACTTTGAGTCCCGAGAAAGGACATAGGATACTTTTTGTCCCGGGAAAATGTACGGTTCCCTCGCGATAAACGAGTTTTGGCGCAACGGAGTTGCGAGCTTTATCTAGTTCTTTATAATTTAGATACGCAAAAAAATAGTGATATAGGAAGATTATAATCAATCGGTACGCGAACTTTTAAATATCTCACCAAAAACAGCCAAGTTTTAATAACCGAGAAGCCACCACGCATCTTTACTGCACACAATTTAGTTTGTTAAAAAACAAAAAAAGAACATATAATGAAACTTGATTACAGTACGTAAATATAAATAAAACGTTATTTATATATGGAGATTCAGATATTGAGACCTTATTCACTATTAAAATATAGCGTCCGTCCAGAGTCGCGCCCAATGCCACTAGCTTCACACTGCAGTCGCACCTGTCAACAATTACAAATTTTTTTGCACGATTTGCCGCCCTCTCTATTTGGCCGCCCTAGGCCCGGGCCTACTGGGCCTTAGGGTAAATCCGCCACTGCTCATAAGTCATAGATCTCATGATCAAATTGCTAACTTGGTAACCTTATCACTAAGTTTGAATCGTTCACTTTGATATAACAATATAATTATTGAAATCGTTCGACAAATTAAGAGTTATGATTTAATGATTCATGGTGTGGTGACTGGTGGTATTGGTGGTGATTATGATGAATGTAACTTGCATAGTAGCATATGCTTTCAGTTCTTAAACCAAAGCCGAAACCCTCAAACTTGCATCTATAAGGAATCCGGAGTTCTCTTAGCACCTTCGGAACCAAGGTATATCTTAGTGCAAAATTTTGCTTTTTGGTAGCATATGCTTAGGATACTTCTCGTAAAATCGAAATCACCATATGTTTTCATATAAATTTTGAGGAGTTCCCTCGATCACTCATGGATGTCATCAGGTCGAAATAATAAAATAATTTTCAAAATAGCTTAACTTTTTACAGAACAATGTTTAAAGACATCCGTGATCCGTTTTGATCTAAAAATACTATGAAACATATAACCTCCTCGTTTTTTGGAAGTCGGTTAAAAACCAATGTCGTTACCAATTGTTACTCAAAACTATTGATACAGTGCCAATAATTAATTTCCTTATGAAATAAAATTTTGATATTGACCTTGAAGTTATGTAAAAAGTAAAAACCAAAAACCTATATTTTTATTTTTAATTAAATAAAAATGTAGGTCAATATTCAATATTTTTAAATATCATTTTTTTAGGTTAAACGTAGAAAAAAAATTTCAGCTAAAGCCATAAAGGTAATATACCTATTATATTAACTTTATGGCTAAAGCTTCCAGAAATTTTGAACTTTAGGCATCGGCCAAATATTGACCTTTGGGACACAAAATATTACACATAGCTCTTATAAATACACACTCATAGAAATTTAAAATTCGTAAAAAAACCTTTGTCATTGTATAAACAGGAAAATAAAATAAATAAATAATACCATCAATAACATCGCTCGCTCATTAAATCATTAACTTAATTATGATTCATAAGTTAAGAATCTGTTCACAGTTGACAGGTCCATTAAAATAAGATTAGTAGTTTAAGCGCTACAGTAAAACATTAAGAAAGAAACTGCATATTGTTTAGACTTTCTTTTAGCGCAAAGGTACGGATGACATTTAGTTATTTACTTCATGAAAGCCCCAACTCAATTGTGCCCGAAAATGTTTACCACGTGGAACCGTACATTTTTCCACAAAAAAACTATCCTAAATGTTATTTTCCGTCTCTCAAAGTATCTTTATACCTTTCAGTCAATTCAGACCGTAACGTGACGAAGCGAGGCGAAGCGCGGCACGGCATTTTGTATGGATTTGACAGATTTCAATTGCGTGAGACGTCTTGCGAATCTGTCAAATCCATATTTTAGAAAATATTCATCTACGCGTCGCGTTGCGGTCTGAATCAACCCTAAGCGTGAAGAGAAGAGCGTAAATATGAAGGGTTTTCAGACAGACAGACACACATTCGCATTTATAATAATATTATGAAGTACTCATTATTTAAATATTTGCAGCATTATAAACCCCAGCAAATATACTAAGCACACTGCACACAGCAAAGTGTGTCACTGTTTAGACATTAGATGTAGGTGGTATTTGTTCAGCAGATTAGCGTCTGGAGTGACTGACACAGAACAATGGTTTGCGGCTGTTGACCGGCGAGAGCTCCTGCCAACTTCTGTTACCCTGGTAGACGGAGTTCATAAGTTTCAGTAAAATTTTGGAGAGAGAACCTTGAGGATACCTTGTCCAAGAATACAATTACGTTCATTGTTCGATCCAGTCCATCCAGATCCAGGAAACTGTCCAAATCAACAGCAATATAATCGTAGTATTCTCATATCTGATGTGTCAAAGAATATTAATTAATATGTTGGTGTGACATTTTCTAAAAATACCATAAAATACTATATTTTGTAGTTTTATAGAAATCGAACAAGGTTACACAGCTCAGAGACATTTAATTATGATTAACCTTCAATTTCATGAAGAGTTTGAAATATATTATTTACGGGGCTTTAATATCAAAATTTTGAATTATTTTTCCTTGAGAATATTGAAGGTTTTTATACATGATACAAGAAACTTCTCGTTTTTGAAAGTCGGTTAAAATAAAAGGTAGGATAATGATCACTATCATACAAATGACACGTAGACAAATTAAGCGAATATTGTTAGAGACGTCACAGGTCATTCACCCCGATTGTATGGTAATTCACACACGCCCAACAAATACCATACGTTACTTATGCGTCCCCAGTACTAGCCATACAACTTTTTCTTCTGTTGTCTGGGTACAAGCATCATTCAAGGGCTTTCTGAGAATCACCTCTTTATCCTTTCAAAATTCCTCATAGACAGTTAATAGAAATAGTTTTACAAATTTTTTTTATTGGAAAACGATCAAACTGATCATCTAGGTTTTCCATCAAATGACTACCGTCGTCTGTGGACATCCACAACATCAGAGGAGTCGCAATAAAAGCATATTTTTCGTCTAGTCGCTGCTTTTGTTTACAAAAGTTGCAAAGAGACCAATCAATTACCACAATTTTGACCACATGCTGAAGGTTTCTCGGTGTTTTGCCGTGGTGGATAACCATGATTGCAGCCATGCGAAGACGATCATCGGCGATCGTATCCAATCCCCATTCCCTACCCCACGCTCGTACCACGGTCCATCATCAACCAACATAGCCACACAGAATAAGTCACCGATAACGATATTTCCGTTGTCTGGCCGTTGTAACAATATCACATTATTACATCGACATAAGCGACAATATAAAAACGCAATATATTCCTGGCCCGTTTGATTTGGGTACAATAACTGGAGATATCGAACTACCCCATTGAGCGTTATTGAATCCCTCGTAAACAGTCATATTGGAGGCTTTCGTTACATAATAATTATTAATATGAAGCGCTTCTTAAAGTTGGGAGCATCTTAAATACATTCTTAATTTACTATTACTATAATTTAGTAAATATTATGAGTTATGAGACTTATGACATAAACTCCAATAGATCGCTTTTTTTAATGCAAAGCAGTCATTTAACTTCTCTGGATTATTCAGTCGTTATTTTTTCATTATCAAGTATTAGAAGTGTATCAAGCACTAGGCTACGTAGATGTCTTGGCTCTCCCAACACTTAGTCATCATCATCATCATCATCACCTACCAGTAACTTATTCCTTTGCCCATTATAGGTCCGAACTCCGATTGTACGGTTGGTCCTGCCCAGCCTACTTCAAGTTACTCAATATTTAAAAGCCATCTAATGAGCTATAGGAAGTACGTTACTCCACACTCATGCATTCCTGGTAACATTCTATGAACTAGATCTACAGGATGTTCACACTTCACGCCGACAAAGTTACATGACGCGTTTGTTAATTGGGAGATTAAGAGGCCGGGTACACTTGGAATTTCTCATACATACGTAATTCCAAAATCATTTTCTCATACGAAAATATTTAACATGTTTGAGTTGTTTTTCAGTTTAAAACAGTAATTACCTAGGTTCCTGCACAAAAATTTACTTCAAAATATTTAAACACAAAAATTTTTTTTTTGCTTTAATTTTTTTTTTTTGTAAATTTACTACTAAATATTTAAACACTAAAAAATAGAGTAAAACATGTTGAGACTTATGTACAGGAGTAAATGATAACTCGACTGTCAGATCAGAAGTGTATTTTATTCATGAAACTTACGGCTATTTTATACAGACTAGAAAGAGACGATACATATATACACAATAGAGACAAAACATAAACAAAACGATAGCGATGAAAATTGAGACGAAACATGTGTAACGTGTGTGGTGTGAGACAGTATACTTATAGTATGTACTATGTCACCACATTACCCCCCTTCAAGTGAAACGCACCGTAGGTTTGCTGATGCGGCCGGACCTAGTCACTCGAACTTGCGGCTGCGGCTTCTGCGGCGCGGATTGGGACGACTGCGTCGGCTGCGGCGGCTGCGACGCGGGCGTACTCGATGTATTTTCCGATTCACATGTGTCTTGGTTGAGGAGATACGCCGGTTTTAGTCGATCGAGCGATACGACTGTAGTTCGAAGCGGCAACTGTATCTTGAAATATTTTTCGTTGCGTTTCAATACTTCGTAGGGTCCATCGTACGGTGGGGTCAGCGGGGCTCGTACTGTGTCGTTTCGTACGAAAACATGGCTGCATGTTAATAGATCTTTGTGAATGAACGTAGACCTTTTTTCAGAGGAGCGTTGTTGCGGTTTTAACGTGGCCATAGTTTCAGTTAGTTTTCGTACAAACTCTGCATCTTCGATTTTTGATGTTGACGGTACGAAGAAATCGGAGGGCACTCGTAGCGTAGTTCCGTATGTCATAAGAGCAGGGCTCACTTTCGTATCTTCGCGGAGCGCCGTGCGGAGGCCGAGAAGTACAGTCGGCAACTCATCTGTCCACTGGGTCGATGCTCCGCGAGCCACTAGTGCAGTCTTCATAGTACGGTGCCACCTCTCTATTTGACCGTTCGATTGTGGATGAAAGGCCGTAGTTCGTATTCTTGTAATTCCAAACTTCTGTAGTAGAGTTCTGAATAGCGACGACTCGAACTGGCGTCCTTGGTCTGTAGTGATACGCAAGGGAACACCAAAACGAGCGATCCAGTTGTCGTAGAATGCCTTGGCTACGACTTCGGCTGTGATTTCTTGAACTGGTATTGCTTCCAGCCATTTCGTACATCGATCTATCATCGTGACACAGTATCGGTAGTCTCGAGATAAGCGCAGCGGGCCCACAATGTCGATGTGTACATGGTGAAAACGCTGTGACTCTGGAAAATTCTGTAGCGGCGTGACGACGTGTCGCTGAATTTTAGCACGCTGACAGCTGATGCATGTTTTCGCCCATTCTGTGACTTCTTTATTCATCGACGGCCAAAAATATTTTGATTGAATTAATCTTCTCGTTGCGCGTACACCGGGATGACTTAAGTCGTGTTGTGACTTAAATACGGCGTAGCGATACACTTGCGGCAGGTACGGGCGAGGCGTCGAAGTAGATAACTCGCATGTTATCTGTCGTTCGAGTCCCGGCAAACTTATTTCGCCGAATTTTAAGTTCTCCTGACTTCTTAGCTTCTGTAATTGTTTGTCGCTGCTCTGGTCGATGGAAAGTTGATTGAAGTCGATCGTAGAGGGGCAAATTATTTCTTCGATTCTTGATAATGCGTCGGCGACTGTGTTGTCTTCTCCTTGTATGTATTTTATCGCCGAACAGAACTGACTTATGAAATGCGTCTGTCTCTCTCTTCGCGGTGTGTCGCTACTGCTCGCACTTTTTGTAAGCGCGTAAACGAGAGGCTTGTGATCCGTGTATACTGTTACTTCGCAGCCCTCTATTAATCTTCGAAAATGTCTTACGGCAGTGTATATCGCTAATAATTCGCGGTCATATACACTGTACCGTTGTTGTGTAGCACTCATTGCTTTTGAAAAATAGGCCAGTGGTATCCAAACGTTGTTCGTACGTTGTTGTAGTACGGCGCCGATGCTATGGTCGGAGGCATCGGTCATGATAGCGAGCGGGCAGCTGGGTATCGGATGACTGAGTGTTGTAGCTTGTAAAATGCTTTGGCGGCATTTTTCAAAACTCTCTTCGGCGGCGGGCGTCCAGTCTATTAATGTCTTGTCATTTTTCTTTCCGTTGTGCAGATATTTGTTGAGTTCGTGTTGAAAATTCGCTTGTTGTGGTAGGCAATCACGGTAGTAGTTGATCATGCCTAGAAAGCGTCGTAGTTCGATTACCGTCTTGGGTTTAGGATAACTCGATATTGCAGATGTTCGTTCTTCTGTTGGTTTTATGCCGGCCTCGGATACTTCGTAGCCCAAAAAGTCGATTTTGTTAACGCCGAACTGACATTTTTCTATGTTCAGCGTTACGCCGTAGTCGTTAAGGCGTCGTAGTACTTCGTGCAGCAGCTTATTATGTTGTTCTTCGTTTTCTGAGTACAACAAGATATCGTCGACGAAACAGAAGCAATCCTCGATGTTCCTGAGTACCTCGTGCATAAATCTTTGAAGCGTTTGACTTGAATTTCTTAACCCGAATGGCATACTTGTGAATTCGTATAGACCAAACGGGGTTATTATCGCAGTTTTCTGTGCGTCTTCTGGGCTCGACATAGGTATGCAATAGTAGGCCATTTTCAAATCGAGCTTCGTGAAAATCTTCTTGTTATGTAGCGAGTAGGTGAAGTCTTGAATTCGAGGTATCGGGTAGCGATCGGGTTTCGTAACAGTATTCAGTCTTCTGTAGTCGCCGCATACTCGTAATCCACCGTCTTTTTTCTGGACTATATGCATAGGGTTCGCCCAGGGACTATTTGAAGGTTTACAGATGCCCATTTCCATCATTCGCTTAAATTCTTCTTTGGCAGCTTTGTATTTGTCGGGCGGAAGCGGGCGGGGGCGGGCGAAGAGCGGCGGTCCAGTCGTTTCTATGTGGTGTACGACGTCATGTTTGACGGGCTTCTTCAGTGAGAAAGGATGAAGAATTTCAGGATATTGCTTCAGTATGTCGTGGTATGCCTGCTCGGATTTCAGCAGGCGAATACTGTCGACGGAACTTGCGATTTCCATAGTCTTCACTGATAGTTCTGTGACGCTGTCGATTAGCTTGTTTTTATGTAAATCAACTAGAAGTTGATAGTGGCGAAGAAAATCGGCTCCTAATATCGATGTCTTGACGTCGGCGATGATGAATGTCCATGTGAATGATCTGCGTAGCCCCAGGTTCAGTGTGATAGTTTTCTCGCCGTATGTCTTGATTTTTGTGCTGTTTGCGGCGTACAGTGTGTACGGACCCTCTTCCTTTTTCTTGTTTTTAATAGTGGCGGCTAACACGGAGATATCTGCGCCCGTGTCCACGAGGAAACATTGGTTAGTGTTGCGATCGCGGACACAAAGGCGATTCGTCGTCTTGGGGACACCGACATCCGCCACAGTCGGTGTCGATTTTAGTTTTCCGACGTTTTATTCCTTCTGCAGCATGGCGACTCGCATCTTTTAGCTTTATCGCCAAATCGGAAGTGATATTTACATTCCCACGTCGATTCGTCTCTCGTTACAGGCCTTCGGCGCGCGGACTTTGATCGGGAGCGAGAGTACCGCGCGCGCATGTGAAAGGGACGGCGATAGTGCGGCCGCGATGAGTGAGTATGTAATTCGGCCACTTGAATGGTAAGCTCTTCGATTTTCTTGGACATCATTTCTATGACGCTATTTTCTCTGCTGGTTGACGGTGCAGACGACGACGAAACTGCTGCAATAGTGTGGTTGTCGCCGGAATACTCCATCATTTTATCGGCCATCGCTGCGAGTGTGTCTAGTGATGATTCATTGTTTACGGAGAGCACGCAACGTATGTAAGGCGGCAAATGATTGAGCCATTCTATTTTTAGACCATCTTCAGTGATCATGCCGCCTGATAATTCTCGCATCCTTCGGAGCAGCTGTGTAGGCTTCTGGTCGCCGAGTTCTAGGCCGCTGATGAGCTTCTGGAAATTTTGGACTTCTGATTTCTCGTAGACGGTGAGCAGGCGGTTCTTGATCGTTGCGTATTTGTCTTTCTTAGGCGGGTTGTAGAGGATGTCAGTGAGGTGCTGGAGATCTGTATTTTGCAGTTGCTGAAGAACGTAGCGGAATTTCTGGTCGTCCGATGTCTTGAGAGGTTCGACGACGGCTTCGAATTGGATAAACCATGCTCGTGGAATTTCGCGCCAAAATGGTAGGAGTCTTGACTGTACGGATACGGCTGAGAGTTCGTGACAAGGTTGATTTTCTTCGGAAGTTCTCGAAGGTCCGGCTGCCAGAGATTCTTCTTCGCTTCTGATTTTCGATGCTTCCTCGGCCATAGTTTCTGCTTATTTTGTTCTTTTTCCGTGCGGGGTCACCAATGTTGAGACTTATGTACAGGAGTAAATGATAACTCGACTGTCAGATCAGAAGTGTATTTTATTCATGAAACTTACGGCTATTTTATACAGACTAGAAAGAGACGATACATATATACACAATAGAGACAAAACATAAACAAAACGATAGCGATGAAAATTGAGACGAAACATGTGTAACGTGTGTGGTGTGAGACAGTATACTTATAGTATGTACTATGTCACCACAAACACTAAAAAATATATAAATAAATAGTTAATTTACTACAAAATATATTATAACTCTAAAAAATATTTTTTAGTATTTAAATATTTTGTAGTAAATTTACTATTTATTTATATATTTTTTAGTGTTTAAATATTAAGTACTATATTTACTAAAAAAAAATTAAAAACAATTTTTTTTTAATGTTTAAATATTTTGAAGTAAATTTTTGTGCAGGAACCTAGATAATTACTATTTTAAACTGAAAAACAACTCAAACATGTTAAATATTTTCGTATGAGAAAATGATTTTGGAATTACGTATGTATGAGAATTTCGAGGGTACCCGGCCCTTAACCAACCAGGCTAGATTTGTGTGACATAGACATTTCCATATTAGGAAGAAACAACAAATAACCCCTAGTTTTGGGGAGATGAAAAATATAGTATACTTGGAGTATGGGAAAGTGTCTGTCAAAGCTCTTAAATCTTCACGCTTAACCAAATCACAAATGAGATATTTTAGTCACAAAAAAGAACATGGGTGATGTGATCCCGCGCTAAATAATAAAATATTTCGATGGCAAGGAATTTCAAACAGAAAACAGAGTATGCCAGTTCAAAATAATTTACCTTTTAGATGATCTTAACCCATTTACCGCCGCTGTAGTCAATTGGGTACACCTTCAAAATTAAGGATAGTTCATAATTTTGTGGTATCACATCTCAGTTTTTTATTTTATATATTTAATCTATACTAATATTATAATTGGGAAGACTTTGTTTGTTTGTTTGTTTGAACGCGCTAATCTCAGGAACTACTGGTCCGATTTGAAAAATTCTTTCACTGTTGGATAGCCCATTTATCGAGAAAAGCTATAGGCTATATTTTATTACGTTAGTACTAATAGGAGCGAAGAAATAGAAGAAAATGTGGAAAAATAGGGTTAAATTATATGAAAGGGCTTATTCGAACGCGCTAATCTCAGGAACTACTGGTCCGATTTGAAAAATTCTTTCAATGTTAGATAGCCTATTTATCGAGGATGGCTATAGGCTATATTTTATTACGCTAAAACTAATTAGACCGAAGAAATAGAGAAAAATGTGGAAAAAACGGGGGAAATTATATGAAATTGCTTAATTATTATCTAAGAAAAACTACTGGAGCAATTTTTATGTTATTTGGCAAACATGAAGAATAGACCACGTGAAGGGACAGAGGCTATTTTTTGCGGAAAAATGTACGGTTGCGTGAAATTCCTAAATTACGCAAGCGAAGCCGCGCGGAACATCTTTATACAGGGTGCAATTAAACCTTCCTGCCAAATTTTTTCCAGGGCTTATGTATCATTAGGAGAGACCATTTAACGAAAAAAATTGGGTGTTATATTTTTTATTGACATATTTTATCCCATTTAAAATCGTTGCAGAAGGGTCACTCGCGGCGCGGGGGCGTGATCGGGGGTACCGCGGGGGGGAGGCGCGCGCGCGGCGGCACATCACGCGCCGGCGACGCGTCGTATCCATTAATTGTAGTGTTTTTTAAGATAACTTTCGGAAGCTATTTCTCAACATTTTAGTACTGAGTGATTATAAAAGAAAAAAATACGTGTATTTTTATTTTTAACAAGGATCAATATATCAAAATTTGGCAGGAAGGTTTAATTGTACCCTGTATAATAAAATCGTAGGAAAGTCAATTCTGTACATTGAATATTTTTGTACAATGAATAATACTTGGGATGTGATCTACTATGCTAACACGGACGAAGTCTTTAACAGCTAGTTAAAGATAAAGCTTTAACTTTTTTTAGCAAATTTATACTGAAAACCAATATTTTTAGTCATAAGGTAGGTTTGAAACTAACAGTTTACACCTGTAGGAAGCTCATAAATTCTCTCTTTATTTTAATCGCATAATATTCAACCACTTTATGTGTTTGTTTTTTTGTTCAATACATTGTTAATTGTTATCTATATAATAAATAACAAGTTAGTGGTAGATTATTTAAATAGACGGAAAAATTGTGATTCAAACACTACTGTACCTAGTTGGGTACAATGGCCGAATCCACTAGCAAAATTTTCCTTTTTTTCAGAATTTTTAAATATTCCGTTTGATTAATTTAAACTTCTTATATCGTTATGAATATTAAGGAAAAGCTATTTTGTGCTCCTTTTGTAAATAAAAATTATCATATACATTCAGAAAACTTATAACATAGACCGCTCTCTTATACATTTCTGTGTCCTGAAATTACAGACGTTGTAGACAGAAAAACGCAGGTAAAATAGCAGCTAAAAGATTTGACAGTAGCTAAACCTTGTAAGAGGAATCTATCTTGTCAGTAAAAATGAAGCTAGTATCAACTAGAATAGATATTATAATATCTACAAAATTGTCATTTGCAAAGTGTTATGGTAACATAAGCTAATATAGACACTCCTTCGTAAGTAACTAATATGACTCCTGAAATCACCCTGTATACTTTTTAACTTCTTATACCTATTAGTGGATATCAAGAACGAAAGTTTACTAGCTTCAGCTACAGATACCACTACTAATTATGAGAAAAGACGGAACGCAAATCACCTCTTTGGGTAAAGATGATGATGGATTTTATTTACTTATTTGAATTATGTTTTTTCTTTTGTGATTGTTAATGATTAGCGTTTGCATTGACCACTTACTACTCTTGATGATAACATGGTTTATATTCTCTTTCGACGAAACATCGTAACATTTTACTTGTGTCAGAAAATATAATGAAAAACGAGGTTATCCTCCTCGTCAGTCTCTAGTTTACCTCAAAATAGTATCGATCACTACCCCAAAAATGTTTCTAAATAAACACACCGGCAAAATTAGCGGAACATAACAAAATTTAGATTTTTTTTAATATTGTTCAATTTTTTTATATAATGGTTTATTTATTTATTTATTAATTATTACAAAATCAATTTTATATAAACTAAGGGCATAAAAACGTGAAATTTAGAAAAAAATTGGCAAAAATCGAAGATTAAGAAAATCTTTGAAATTTCAGTAGTAAGTTTTTAAGTTCAATTTTCCATTTTTATTAAAGAAATGCCATGTTAAAAGAGTGTCATGGCCTTCTATGGATCTCAAGAGGGCCTGGATACGCCATTCCATGCTTGCATTTTGATTGTCAATCATTCCCTGTGGGATATTCTTCTACTCCTCCAGTAGCGCCAACTCGAGCTCCTGGACACATTTTGGACCTTTTATTTTAAACTCGTACCGTTCACCCATTGATGAGCCACACGTCTTCATTCGGATCCACATCCGTAGACCGCGCTGGTCTCTCCACCCGGGCTACACCAGCATCATTTTGGTAATAATGCCCGATTTTTTACTCTATGGACGCGCATAAAATTGAAGTTACTGCCTAAAGCTGTGTAAAAGGCACAACATGCAGTTCTAAGATGTTTGTGCTATAGCCCTGTACTGTCAAAGTACCATCATTAACAATCATCAGCTCCGTGCGGGCTCCAAATCATATGCCACCCCAAACCATTACGAAGCCTGCATGATAGGCCACTGTGTCCGTTAAGTTTGATGGTCTATAGCGTTCCTTACGATTTATCCACATTCTTTATCGCCTGTCAACAAAATTTACACAGAGTTTGCTCCCATCACTGTACAGCACACGATTTCACTCACTTGTTAAATTTTGATGTTCACGCGCAAATCTTAGCCTGGCTCTTTGCGGTCCTGTCTCAAGTTTTGGTGCCCTTGCTGGCACTTTTGAGTTTAATTTAACTTCTTTGATTCTTCTTCTTACTGTACAATCACTTACACGTCCATCTCGGACCTGTTCCGACAGGTTTCGTCTCTGAAAAGCAGTTTGAGGTCGATTTCTTAAGGCTTGTACCCTTACAAAACGGTCATCTTGAACCATTGCCACCCGAAATCTGCCTTGTTCTCGTCACCAAACGTAAGATTCAGTCTCTCTGTAGCGTTGAAAGTTACGATGGACCACGAACGGTACGTGTGACCTTTCTCTATCGTTGTTACAGCTCTAGGTGTCGTAGATGCTGGGAAATCACTAATTTTGTATCTAAGCAATATGTTCTTCTAAAAACCAAACAATCAAATGAGCTTAGCATACCTTGCACCCCGCTAAAACGCCATTCTTATCAGGAACACTTACATCGTCAATAATCGAAAAACACTTATTAGGGCATAATTGCTATAAAAACCTGTCATCTTGCCAGTTTTGTTCAATATTTTATTTCTTAAATGAGCTTAGAAACTATAAAAAAGGATTTCACACAGCCCGACTCACTTGAGTTCAAGTTGTGGCCCTTTTTACCTATGTTCCGCTAATTTTGCCGGTGTGTGTAGTTTCAAAATGTAAAACATCATGCAGGAGTTCGTTGTCAGTGCAAAAAATGTAATAAAAAAGTATTTATCAAAAAAGTTAGTTCTAAACCTTATCACACCTAAGTACCACATAACACGCCGTTGTACCTATCTGGGTACCTATCAGTATAAAGGGGAGGATTTAATTATTTTTTTTAATTTTTCTTAAATTTTTCATTTATTTAACATATAAACTGCAGATAAATTCAAGTTTTGTTAAAAAATACTATTGGTTTCATTTTGGCGGTTAATGGGTTAATGCAAACGATACAAGTGCTATTATTGTACTTCGAGATTACTAAACGCACTATACCTCGACGTGATGGTGATGTTACAAGACCATCGTCATCTCCGCATGCAACACTCAATACATGGACAGGAAAAAACCCGCAACAGAACAAAGAATCATCGTAGCAGCGGAAGTACCGCGCTTCCGTACTCTGTACTAGAATATAACTGTAAATTATAGTATTAGCTATATAATATACAATAGCTGTAGGTACATTTGAATACTAAATGTCGAGACCTACGAATTATAAATACAAAATAATAAATACAAGTAACTCTCATACATCTATCGTTTTAAATTTGGTTAACAACAAAACACTCGTATAATGGATATTAAATTGGTAGAAGAGAAAAGAGACTGAATAACTAAGCTCCTATTTCATCAATTATAATTTATAACTTTAATAAGCTAGAGTCCGGATGCGGATGATGCAGAAAATCGGCCCTTTAACGCTTGGACTACTTGTCATTTCATTCACGAATCTGAGTGATTGTTACTACTACGAGTAGGATGCCAAAAACACAGACAAGTCGGTACCCTGCTCACTTTTTTCGTCTGGGGGTCTCTGGTTTGGGGTAAAAAATATGCCAAAGATTTTTGAAGCACATCCAGAGATTTCATCACAGTCAAAAATATCACAGGACGGTCTATATCATCTAGATTCTAGATTCTATCTAAGGATCAGCGTGACTATATCGTTTGTGTCTGCACGGACATAATAGTATGTAAATGAACAATTTGATGCGCAAAATACTACACGTGTAAGGAATATTTATTGCATCCTACACTACTGGGCTTGTACTTAGGTATGTCTATTGTGCTTGTACTATTGTCTCTCTCAAATCAGTACTCAAAAGCTTTTGTAATCTTTTGTAGTCAGTATATCAGAAGCCTTCAACACTTGTACCCTGTCTAACGTATGGATGCCAAACGTGGACTTACGACCAGAAGGCAAGGCAAGAAATCCAGACCACTCAAAGAGCAATGGAAAGAAGTTGTTTAAGCATAAAATTGAAAGATAGAGTAAGGAAGACAGAAATACGTAAAAGAACAAAAATAAAAGATGCTCTGCAGTTCGCTCAAAGACTCAAATGGAACTGGGCTGGTCATCTCGCCAGATACGATGATAATCGATGGACTGTCAACACCACAAAATGGAAGGGACCGCATGGCGTGAGAAAGAGAGGCCGCCCGTGCGCCCGGTGGCAGGACGAAATTGTAGCCAGCGCAGGAAGAAATTGGCTTATCACCGCAAAAGATAGAGAACAATGGAACAATTTGGAGAAGGCTTTTACCCTGAGGGGGTCCACATCTAACTAAAAATTTAATTACAAAACTGTTTCGTAGTATTTACTTTACACTGTGGAATCAATAAAGCTATTTTATTATTATTATTTTTTTTTTTATTATATCAGAAGCCAATAGAGGATGCTTTTATGGATATTTGGATGACAATCTTCAAAATATAGTAAAAGGTAAGAGAAGCCCACACAATTTCGTACTACAATTTCTAAATATTTATAAAGGATTTTGTCTATTCAAATAAAAAAAGTAAGTAAATATTTTGACGTACTTATCAGTTATCACGTAAGCAATTGAAAAGCTCTAACAAATAGATAAGCTCCTATCAAAATCCCCAGATTTTTTTAAACTTATTCCTTCAGATTTTGGAGCTATCAGAAAGTAGCACATAAAGCGACCAATATACTTCAACACATAGTTAACAATTAGCGGTTAACAATAGTATATTGTTGTGGGTTCACAGACGGACAATAGTGGCGACAGACTGCAAAAACGCGCAAGAAGTATTTAATTTGATAATGAAAGTGAAACCGCAGTGGCCCAGTAACTGGCTCGCCGGGTCACGTTACAGTGCTGGTACAGTCACTGGTACTCCAGACAATAATACGCCATTATATGTGCGGAAATTTCAAAATCATTCGCGATTCGTTATCAGGGTGGTCCAGGAGCCTTCGGTTAATAAATAATTATTGAATGAAATAAATAAATTACTATAGAATCACACAGGAACCGTTTTTCAGGAATTTTCCTGTGATAAAAGCAGCCTATGTCCTATCCGGTAGTCCACTCTACATCTGTGCCTCAAAATCCCTTTGATTGGAGTGCGTGGACTCCATGAATGTCGATGCAAACCAACATTATATTTAATTCTTCACAATATAGTATCAGACACCTAAGTCGGTGTACTTGATAATAATATCTTTTCTTCCAAAACTAGCCAGCGAAACGAAATATTTAAATCGAGAAGTTATTTTCGGAATAATTACCGTAGAGTGTGATAAGACGAGTATAAAATGTACAGTATTCGTGTGTTAGGTAAAGTAATATGCAAGTAAAATGACGAATACGTTATACGCGGAACTCGGTATACCTACTGGCACCAGTAATTGCCGGGCCGCGGCAGGCACAGGCTGGCACTGCGCGCGCGCACCTCTCACACACAAGCGCGCTACACATACAGGTATGACGCACACTAACACGCGTAGCTGTACACATACGAGCACACAAGCGCTCTAACAGCACACAAACGTAATGTTGACTTTGTCTCTCGAGTTGACATCTCTGAGGTCTGTTAGTTTTTAAATATGGAATTTGGCCTGGACGGTTCTTAAGTTTCTTTTTTTGGAGTTTGAAGCCATACTTGATGAAATGTTCAATTTAAAAATGTTCAGATTTCAAAGAATTTCCAAGCTTATAAAATACAATTCATGAAGGAGCAAGGAAGGAGTTTACCACCGCGCACCGCACTCAAGATATTTTATAGAGAGGAATTTAAAAGAAATGTATGGCGATTGGCGTCTTTATCAAAATCATGAAGTTAGTAATCATCAAATCTCCCTGAATGTCGCTACTCGCTAGAGTCTAGACTTAAATTTTAGATTTTACGAATTTTAAAACCAGGTTTAAATATTCATACTTTATATACCATTCGTGTCCATAGACCACGGCAGTTTCTAGTGTCGTAATAGCAGTAGGGTTTTCTCCCAAATGTCATGGGTCATGTCGGGTTGCGCCGGCGCATCAGTGTGAGCGGCGAACGCATTAGCGGCAATTACGTTGCCAAACGCGGCGTTTGGCATTACCGTTTCGACACAGACGTTTTGGAAATTAAAAATATAAAATTACTTTCTTTTGGCGACGAGTTTTGAGAATTCTGTGACAAGTTTTTTACGAAAGACAACTTTGTCGGAAGCCTGTTTTACACGAAGCCCTTAGGTAGATAAAATGTTAAGACATTACTTGTTTAATACATCTCAATAATATTATTGATATAAATACTTAACAATAACACCACATCAAAATATTTATTGATATTTCTATAGAATATGTATAATTAATTAGGTGTGATGAATGTTTTGTATCCGGTACTAACAGAAGTGCTAAGGACGTGTCTAATTCCTTATTCCGTTGTTTGTGATTAAGTGTTGTTTACTAAACATTTCCAATGACACGTAAGGCTATAAAAATACAAGTAATGCTTGAGGAAAAACTCCAAGAACAACCTTTACTTCATGGTTAGGTATTTGAACGATAACACTTACTTCTTAGCAAATAAGCATTCCAAACTTTAACAAAACTACGTAAAAATGCAACATTTTGATAAAAATATAGCTATGTGATATGTCACGTACGTTACGCAGCATTATTACTAATTTATTAACACCTCATTTGTTAAAATCAAACTTCTTAATAGTTTTTAAGCGCTGTGATGGCGTATATTATACAAATATACGTATAGACTGCTAAAATCATTACCCTAGTTAGATTTGTTGTAAAAAAAATTCGGGTTAAAGCCGGCACAAGCTGCAAAATATACTTACTGCTTTTTAGAACCGAGTACCGACCGGCTTCTTTTTCCGCATAACCTTGACATTCGTTTAGCTAATATCAATCATTGTATTCTGTAAATCGATTTACCAGTAAAAAAATAAGCATACAACTGTGATCTATACTTTGAGAAGCAGATAGTGAAGGTACCCAATAAATCATTGATCATAGATCATGTTTATCACGTGTGACGTGACATATTGACCTTAGATATTTACTGACACAAAAAACAACAATACGAACCGGTACGAAATACGGCGCGTAAAAACTACATCCTACAATCTACATTACAACGTCATATCTAGTTATAATTATTATAATATCTTTTGTATTATCTTCGTATACTAGGAAGTTGCGGTAATATCCTAGAACTACAGGGTCATATTTTGGTTGCAACTTGCAATTAGTGAAGCAATGCTGCGGAAGTATACAACATTGAGGCCGATATAAATAGTCAGTATTCAAGATGCATCTCGGTCTCAAGACACGGTTCAGGCTCTGTGATTGGTTGGTTGTCAAAATTTGGACCAATCATAGAGCCGAATCGCGTCTTGAGACCGAGATGCATCTTGAGTAGTGACTATTTATACCGGCCTGAGTGAAACGCACAAAAAGCAGCTCCTTTTTTTATGCACAGGGTAAACCCTTTATGGGTGCCCCGGGTTGGGGATGTGCCTCAGTTAAGCTGAAGCACCCCGGCGGTATGTGGGACTCCCGACTTCGGGTTTAGCTCCTCCGCAGTGTCATCATCAAAAACACACATCATGAGAAACATCTCAATCTCAAAGTGGCATATGAAGGAAGGAAAAGTGTTGTGTTGAAAAAGTGTGCTCCAGTTGGCTCCGGTCTTGACGCGTCTTTTTCGGCTCTCCTGTTCCACTGGCATCGTCCCGGCTTCCTGGAAGACAGCCTTAGTGCACCTGATCCCCAAAAAAGGTGACCGCTCAAATCCTTCCAACTACAGACCAATCGCTATAACCTCTCTCTTCTCGAAGATAATGGAATCCATTATGAATAGCCAGCTTCTTCGATACTTGGACGGCCAGGGATTACTAAGCGACAAACAATACGGGTTCGTAAGTGTCGCTCGGCTGGTGATCTCTTGGCGTACCTGACTCATCGTTGGGCTCAGGCAATTGAGTCGAAGGGTTAGGCATTGGCTGTTAGTTTGGACATTGCGAAGGCCTTTGATCGGGTTTGGCATAAAGCGCTGCTGTCAAAGCTTCGATCATACGGGCTGCCCGAGAAATTATGTAAGTGGGTTACTAGTTTCTTAGCAGACAGAAGCATAAAGGTCGTAGTTGACGGAGAATGCTCGGAAACTCAGTCTGTTGATGCTGGTGTCCCTCAGGGCTGTGTGCTATCGCCTACTCTATTCATACTGCATATCAATGACATGTTACAGACCAACGGCATTCTTTGCTATGCGGATGATAGTACAGGTGATGCTGTATATATACCGGCTCCCCCAATATTTCTCGGCAAAAGGTCACTGAGAGTCGAAACGAACTTGTGTCTGAGGTGGAGAATTCATTGGAGAAGGTCTCTGAATGGGGTAGACGTAACTTGGTCCAATTCAACCCCGCCAAGACACAAGTCTGCGCGTTCACCACTAAAAAGTCACCAATGGTCGTATATCCTCGTTTCGAGTCAACATATCGAGCGAAGTCCAGTTCCGATATCATCTAGAGGGTAAGGCC
Organism: Polyommatus icarus; assembly: GCA_937595015.1. NCBI lineage: Eukaryota > Metazoa > Arthropoda > Insecta > Lepidoptera > Lycaenidae > Polyommatus > Polyommatus icarus. The sequence goes on along the minus strand of OW569336.1, from coordinate 18,412,379 downwards.
AAATTAGCCTCGAAGAAGCTTTGTGTTCTTAACAGAGCGAGACAGTACTTCAGTCCGGACCAACGCCTACATCTCTACAAGGCGCAGGTTCGGCCCCATATGGAATATTGTTCTCGTCTCTGGGCAGGGGTGCCAAAATACCAACTGCTCCCTCTGGATCGTATCCAACGAAGGGCCGCTCGAATTGTTGACTGGAATAGTGTTTCAAACAGCTTCGACCCCTTGGAATTACGCCGAGTACTCTGAGGAATTGTTCGGAATCATACCACCTGCAACTTTGCGCCATCGTCTCACGCGAAAAACATACCATCCTCATCACCTTGATGAGTGGCAGTCTTCCACAGTGCGTTTTTCGCGTAACTTTCTGCCGCGCACTGTAAAACTCTGGAACGAACTGTCACCAGCAGTATTTCCGGACCTATACGACCTGCAAACCTTCAAGAAAAGAGCGTATTCCCTCTAAAAAGGCCGGCAACGCACCTGCAGCTCTTCTGATGTTGCGAGTGTCCATGGGCGACGGTAGTTGCTTACCATCAGGTGATCCGTTTGCTCGTTTGCCCCCTTATTTAATAAAAAAAAGGAAGAAGTACCTAGCATTTTTTTCGAAACCGGATCATGTCTTCTGTAGTCTGTAGTGACTGTACCCCTAGTAACCCTATATACCCCAATCCGCGATCGAAGGGTGTTCCGGCTTCCGGCTTCTCCGCCGGACTAACTACTTCGCAGCGCCGGATCGGTTCGCTCGGTCGGTTCGCTCGCGTGTCGTTCGTAAGTCGTATATAACACTTTTAATCGATACGTAATTGCTCCACCACTTCCCGTCTTGTGTAACTCGCCCGTCTCACAGCTTTTTACTAAATTAATAATTAAAATGCAGAAAGTAGAACTAATTTCGTTAGAGGAACAGCGAATCTAGATATTTTTATCCTCTGCAACTTTTAATAGACTCAAACGCAATGCTTATTTGAATATTTTACGATTCTTTTATCCCAGCATTCAAAACATAATAAATAACACCAAAATTTAGATTAAAAGCGCTAGCTAAATGTTTTTGTTGACGTTAACTAATTTATTAGTTTAGATAATCTTAGTCGACATCCTATTGGACGACCAGTTTTCTCGTATCACAACAAATTGCCGGCCTGACGTTAATTTCATTATAACTTATGATACTGATGGATTACTGGCGAAAGAGAGATCTTATGAAAGAGAAAGATAGAAATTAGGCCTTCGAGTACACTTCGTTCTCAAAAGAAAGCCTTTGAGTAGCGAAGCGTTCTCTTTACAAAGTATGTTGCCCTGGTACCAACAGAGAATTTCGTCGCCATTTTTGCATTAAGAGGCCTGCCAATTTAAGAAGCTCCTAATTTTAAGTTGGGTTTATACTTTATAGTATGGTCGTAAGAAAAGATATTATAAAAAGATAGTTTTATATCTATGTGAATCTAATAGTGTAGCGGTACACCACGAGTTCAAGGTGTTGCAAAACCAGTCCCATAGAACCTCGCTCCTCCTCCCTCACTCGCACCACGACAGAGCAGGACAGAGCATCCGGCCATCTTGATTTTGCATATTTTTACTACCGCTACTAAATATTTAATTTATATTTCATAGCAACAATAAAGTATGGGATTATGCTTTCTGGTTTTCCTTGAGGTTTATGTATGGCTCATTTCTTATAAATTACATATTAAATTGCAATTTAATATGTTTAAAGTTTTTTGCTATACGTTTATTAAAAACAATAATTTCTATTCTTTTGTATATTTACTTAGTATTCACTGCCTTCTTATGAAAAAGCAGTAACTCAATGAAATAAATATATAAAGAAATGTCGGATATTACATCAGTCTCAGATACACAATTATGTAAGTAATAAGTATTATTTTATTCCTTACCAAGGGAACCCTAAAAATGTAGATTAAATGGCATTTATCCGGTGCAAACTGGTTATCAAATGAATTTTTAATACATTCTTGTGAAATAAATAAGTTATTTTCCTTAAAAATAGAAAAAGAAGAGCCGGACACATTATATAATAATATGTTAATATAATATTATGAAAAGAATGAATAAATGTAATATACTTTATACATAATATAATACATATATTTATAATATGCTACGTATTTGTGATTGATATACCAAAAATACAACTTGCTTCTAAGATGTTACCTACATTCAAATAAAAGGTATAATTATATTTGCAGTAGCGGTGACTTTTAGAATAATTAAACAAGTTATAAGGGGGCGTTCACAAATTACGTGAGGTGGTTAGGGGGGGGTCGAGACAAATCTCACCTAATCTCACGTTGGGGAGAGGGGGGTCTCGGCAAATCTCACGTAATTTTTTTCTCAACAATATAATTATAGCTGTACTATTTAGTATTTTGTTCCATTTCATAGAGATTGTACTGCTATTGTATGATTTAATCGTAAGCGTAATCGTTATACGATTAAGATCATTCCAAACTCGTTCGAAAGAAAATCTACTGGCTGTCAAACCAAACGTTTATGTCAGAAACCCACATTTTGAAAAATCTCACGTGAGATTTGGGAGGGGGAGGAAGGGTTGAATAAAATCTCACGAAATCTCACCAGAGAGGGAGGGGGGGTCAAAAAATTCAAAAAAACACCTCACGTAATTTGTGGACGCCCCCTAATTACCTAATTGTTGTAATTTGTAAATACATATTCGTTGTCGTTGGCTTGGGAATTCCAAAGCAATTCGGAAAATTTATTTTTTTTTAAAAACTAACCTTATCCTTAGCTGGACAAATAAATTAATAATATTAGGCAAATTTGAAAAGAGCGTGTAATATAACAATATTCTAAATTAATAAATAGAATACTAACCCCCCACTAAAAATATCCACACATAGTAGACGCTATATTTTTCATAAAAATACTTTGATAATAACTAGCTGTCCTGGTGAACTTCGTGTCACAGGTCACTTTAAAACCTTTCCTGGACTTCTACGAATATTTTAAGACTAAAATCAGGCCAATCCGTTCAGCCGTTTTCGAGTTTTAGCGCGACTAACACATTTGAAAATCCATTTTTATATAATACTAGCTGTCCTGGTGATCTTCGTGTCACTTTACAACCTTCCCTGGACTTCTACGAATATTTTAAGACTAAAATCAGCCCAATCCGTTCAGCCGTTTTCGAGAATCCATTTTTATATATAAGAAGATTTTTATATATATGAACTTCGTGTCACTTTAAAACCTTCCCTGGACTTCACGAATATTTTAAGACTAAAATAAGCCCCATCCGTTTAGCCGTTTTTGAGTTTTAGCGCGACTAACACATTTAAAAATCTATTTTTATATATAAGATTATTATAAACTCTATAATAAAGAGTCAAAAACGTGTCTGCAAATAGCAATACTATACTATATTTTATTACCTAAATAATTGAATGCTGATATAACAATAATAATTGAGCGACAGTCACGTTATATTAAAGACTTCCGCGTGAAGGCGCCGCGTCATCAAAAAGTGCAAACTACTATCGCTGAGGTGAGCCGCGAATGACATACATACAGACTTCATTGGGGTCAAGTGCCTTGACAGACGAATTTCAACCCTACGAAGCAATAATAGGGATTAAAGTTCAACGCACACGCGCGCTACCTTTAAATTCTCCAAAGATTAGTCTCAGCAGGAGAGAATAGTCCTTACTGTGTGGGCAATAAAGTTTGTGAGTACGGACGGTGTGTTCACCGGAAGTGAGTAGTTGTGCGGCCGCTTCCGGCGGTCAATGTCAGTCCTGCGCCCGCGCATCGCGCCGCTGTCGTCACTGTCCGTTGACAATCAGAGGAAACAGTGAATGAATAAATGCAAAGATGAAAGTCTATAGATATTAGATGTATAAGCGGGGATATATTTTTGCAGTTTATATTATGCTGCATAGTAATAAGATATCTAGAAATATAATAAGTTAAATATCAAATAAACTTTTAACTAACATTTAACCTTATTCTTCCTTCCTTTCTAAAGTGCTGGTAGCTATTCCAGAGACCTGACGTATGAAACAAACAATGTTATAAATTATAATGCGATATTATTCTGATTCAACCTCAACTCTAATTGTGCGGTTAATATTATAGGACTAATTTGGTAGCATAGACTGAGTTTTGCTTACATTTAGTTCAAAATAAACGAAAACGAAGCAACAAAAGTGACCTAGTACACGTTGAAAATGAAATCATCAGTCATCACATTCACAACATTAGACCCAGCCGACCAATTTGAGGCCATTAGAGGCATGTTAATGTTCTATTATGTGATGTACTTAACTAATTCACATTATTAACTAATTTACAACTTAAATGTCGGCGTTGATTATTATTTGAAGCTGCATACATAACAAATTACATAGATTATTCTCGCACGAGAGTTAAAAATGTGTTTTTCGATAGCGAGTATTACGCGCGCGTTGATGTCTTTCCCTGGGCGGCGCGATCGTGCGGAACTCGCACAAATACTCAGCATTTCACTTGCACACACACACTGGCAGTTGGCACACATACACAGCACGCATAGACACGAGGAAAATATTGTGCACGCGGTAACTTTATTACGGCACAAAAAATTACATCGTAACAACTGCAACTTGGTTTTTAAGAATTCCCAGGAATTTGAATCAATACTAAGGAAGTTTTAAAGCAAGTTTTGATGTCTTATTTTTTTAATTTTGATAAGTTTATAAAATATACAAATGAAAATAGAATTCCTCGCCAAAACAGCTCAAAAATGGTATAAACAGTGACTAAATTTTAACCTTTTTAAGATGTTGTTCCTAAAATAGTCGAGGACATTTTTTTCGTACTGAAGACCACTAGAATATTCTAAGATATTCATATTCATACTATAAATAAAAATCTTTTGATCTCCACATTGTTTACTACATAATTATTATTATCTATAATACCTATCTTTAGTTGTTGGTTTAATTATTTATTTGTTTGCAAATCTCCGAAACCTGAAGATACCAGTTACCAGTACAAAATAAAAATAATTTCGGTTTCTAGGGGAAATTGTACAGTTTTCTAGGGATTTCCTAAATTTTTGGGTGAAGCCAAAGTCCAAACGAGCGTAATTTGCGAGTTCACAAGTCGCAGAATTTCGGCTGGCAGAAATTCTGCTGCATTCAGTTTCATACAAAAGTCCTGTTTGATTTGCAAGAGCGTAATTTAGTGACTCATGATTTTTGTATGAAAAGATATTTACGCGACCGAAATTCTGTGACTCACAACAACTCACAAATTTGGCTTCACCCTTATTTACAAACGGACAGACCTATCAAAAACGACATTAAAAATTGGAAAGCAAATTGGAATGTAAAAATAAAAGTACAAAATGGCTCCGTCCGGACTGGTCGCGTCACCTACTTTCTTTTTTGTGATTTTAACATTTATACAAATATACGAGGTTTATCAGACGGACAGACAATATCTTAGTATGACGTGGCTAATACACGGTCTACTACAGCTGACTGGTAAAGCAGAAAATGCTATAGGGTACGAATTAGCAATATTTTTGTGTTTGTTAGCAAGATCCTTTGAAATATTTACTTTAACTTTTATATACTTAATGAGATTTTCTTTTTATATTTGGAACATTGCACAAAGCGCGGTCAAAATGGAGCCACGTCAGTTATTTTGGGGCCAATTTGGTTTTTAAAGAGTGACATCGAGGCATGAGGCAGTTTTTCTTATAGGAAAACTTTTGACAAAATTGAAAACTTTGTTTATCGTGGATGTAGATGTCCAAATCTTTATATTATGTGAATATTCGCAACATATTTATTTGTAATGATATTTTCCGACTCGTTCGTAGTGAGCACTGAGCAGCGGAAAAATGAGTTCAGTAACCCGGACACGACAGAGCCTCGCGGGACCGCTAGCTGTCACCAACTTTACTTTTCTTTACTAACTTTTTCGGATCACTTTGGACGCAAATCTACTAGGTTTACATAACTTGATAAGAGTTTTTTTTTTAGTTTTTGGGTGCTTTTTATTTGTGTTTCGATAAGTTGAAAATTAACTTTGCGTTTCTAGTTGCGTGTCATGTTAATTCAAGTTTCTTAGCTACTTTTTGGACACTATAATCTCGAGTTGCGAACTATTACCTACATAGTTAACTTACGATGAACTAGGTAAGCATAAGTCTGTGAGAGTTGTACTTGTATCTCAAGTAGGTACCTGCTAAATGGCGCGTGTCCTGCGCCAGAGCCGCGCTGACGAGCAGCAGCAGCCAGCCCGCCTGGGCGCCCCGCATGTTACTACCGCATCCACACACAGCAGCACAGGTAGCACAAAACACAGTTAACACAGTTACGATACGTGACGCGGCGTGGCGCGGTGTGAAACGTCTGACAATGTCTAGCGCGCGGCTGCGACTGACGCGTCACGCGGCGCGGCGCCGGCCGGCGCGGGGTAGCCAGGATAAAATACAGCCTTCGCGGATCGTACTTATTGTTATTCATTATTAAAATCACTGTATTCTGTACTGTTCTAACGTATTTAAATATTGATATTATTATGTTACGAAATGGTTGTTTTCTTAGTTTTTTTGACGTGACAATGTCTTATAATTCGATATGGGCTGCGCGCACGAAAAACATGACGCAATATGCGGCGTTACCTCGCTCTGAGGCGTTCCATTTAAGGCTATGACGTTGTCACGTTCAACTATCGTCAGTAAACCGACTTTACAGACAACCGAGTTCGGGTCGAGTTCGAGTCGAGTTCGAGGCGAGTTCGAGTCGAGTTCGAGTCGAGTTCGACACAAAACACTACTCTCCAACCGTCTTACGGTTTTTTACTTGTAATATGACGTGACATCAGACAAACTGAAAGCTAAATTACAGAATATTACTGCACAAAACTCATACTTACTACATAAGTTTTATAAAATCACATTAGGTATAGTTTATACTAGACTTAAAGAATCTAGATAAATCTTTAATTAAGTACCTACTTCGTATACAAAATTATAAGATAATGGAAAATACACTTGTTTTAAATATCGGCTGTGTTCTGTAGTAGGTAGCCTAAAATAATCAATTGTTATTTTTAGCAAAACCAATCATTTTTTCTTTATGATTCTAAAATCTTCCAAAGATGTATTATAATTTTATAATATTACTTATCTAGATCGTTTAAGATATTTCCAACAAAAAATTTCCCTACAAACCGGGACCTGCTATCTGACGCTGGTATCCCCGCTCATACAGGTGGTCGGCAGACGGCAGGTAGCGGTCGGCGGTAAACAGCGCCCCTGCCCCCCGCTCTCACCCTACCCCCACCCCGCGCTCTCCCGCGGCGGTTTCCACTGTTTTTGACAACTTTTTGGTGATCACGTGCTGTGACAGGCCGCAGGCGCGGACACAATAGTAGACAAATTAAAAAAGAAAAAGTATTGCGCGATGCGCCACATTTAAACAATGACACCATGGCCCATGGATCATCACTATCATGGTTCTAAATTTAATAATTAATAGAAGGGTACTTATCAAAGAGAAACAGGGGCGTAGCTACCGCTTTATATTATGCCGTATCAATTATACGGGGCCCCCGAGCCACAAGGGCCCACGGAATAGAAAGCGCGGCGGCCGCAAGAGGCCACGAGCGGCCATGAGCGTCCACGGGCGGCCGTACATTTCTCAAGCGATACTATGTATTACATACTCCGGTCGATTTAAACCAAAGAATGAGAGTGAAGTTACAAAAAGTCCCAGCAAGCCGAAAATCGGTGAAATTGTTAAAAACATAATTATAAACAATGTCTAAAAGTTCCGGAGTAAGAATCCGGGCATCCGTAATGGGTATGAAGACGGCATTTTTTTTTAATTCCGCTTGTATAAAATATTACTTATACTCATATTTTATACAAGCGGAACAATTTGCCCCACACATGGAGCAACTCGCCCCAACGCGGGGTTGAATGTTCCCGAATTTTGCAAAAATATGCTTGTAGAAAAATAACTATTGAGATATTGACAGAAATGACCATACTATTACAGAGACAGATTAAGTTTTTTTAATACATGCAAATATTAAAAATTAATCTTATCATTTTCATCATATAATTTCAAGTTATTTGAAAATCGGAACTTTCAGCCCCGGTCTCCCCTACTTGCAATATCATAATAGAAATTAATGAAAAAACATATATATTCTGTAGTAACAGTGAAATAAAATAAGTCTGATACAAGAACTATACTCATTCAAATTGAAATTGAATTAGAAAAAGGAATCATACGTGACAAACAAAAAACTTAAATTGGTGTTTTTAACGACCAGTCTCAAAAATGTTCGGTTACTTAAACAAACAAAACACAAAATTAAACCGCTCTTCTTACTAACCAAACCAGCCTTAGAAATCTTTCTTACTTAATAAAAAAAAAATACTGCCCTTCTCAACAAGTCTAAGAAATCTCTCTTACTTAATCAAAAAAACAAAAAATTTGACTTTACTTTTCCTTTACAAATGACTAGCTGGCTGACGGCCCCGCGGAGAAGCGCGGAGTGCGGGCGGGGCACATCTAGCAATATTTGCAGCAAGTGCGTAAACAAGTCACAACACTGTCGCAAACTACTTAAAACAATCAAATTAAAAGCGTCAACCCGGGCTGACGTGTCCCAAGCATAAAGTTAATATACCTATCGGAATAGAGAAACAAAGGCCTGAGCAAGCGAGATGTCACTATCAGTAACACTGCGTGGTAGAAAGAGAAGCGTGATTTGAGGTTTCATAGCTTTTTTTTCATCTGTATGACAGTCTGTCGGCCTCTGGGCCGATCGTTGTCAATTTGGGCTCTCAGAAAAATTGTGATTTTAAGTTAAATAATGAATAATTTTTAGAAATACTGCTCTAGAAACATGGTTAAGTGTTTGTGGAATGATTCTGGATCCACACATCGAAAAAACCCGGACAAATATTCATTTCACAGGTGAATTATTCTACATCGACAGGACCTAGTTTTAAGTTTGCTTTTGCCAATTCCCTACGAGTTATTAGTATTTTTACGTCCGTGTTCTCTTCTGTATATGTTTAATTATATGGAAAACATAACTTGACTAGCCATGGTGCACAATTTAAGGATATTTTGTGTAAACAATTTTCATCTATTTTACACTAGGGCTGTATCAAGTTATCTATAAGTTGTGTCGATATGAAAATATTTTTTAGTTAAGTATACTAATTATCTAGGAATGTTGAAATGATAACATACTCATCCGTAGTTTATAATTAGTTTAAGTATATTAATATACTATCATACATAATTTATCGTTTTTAAGGTTCCGCACCCAAAGGGTAAAAATTAAGTCCTAGTAGTGGGGTCCCGCAGCCCGCTCTACTACTAAGACTTCGTTGCCTGCCCGTCCGTCCATCCGTCCGTCCGTCTGTCTGTCTTCAGGCTGTATAACAAGAACCACTATAGAAATAGACTTCTGAAATTTCCACAGATGTAATGTCATTCTACCTTTCTTCCAAGATAGGGAAATAGTTGAAAGCACTTCTGCAAGATGGGCATCAAATAAAAGGGCTCAGTAGGCTCATTGAGAGTGAATTGAAAATTAATAGGGTCTGGTGAAGTCGTGTCGTGTAGGTACTGATGTCACGTGACGTAACCTGTCGTGTCGAATCGTGTCATGACATGTCGTGTCGTATGACGTATAGTACCGGGTTTTAGAAAATGCCCGGTTGAAATCGGTCACCCTTCATGCGCGAGTCCGACTTACAATTTGGCCAATTTTTCAGATTTCCTGCTGACCTGGATACCAGAAATTCATGGCTTAAAATAATTAACCGTCCAAACTGGACTCCGAAGAAAATTCATTTTGAAGAAAATTCACATTTTTACTTCAAAATTACAATTTTATTATATTATATCTATGCAGTTTTATTTTATCCCATTTTATAATGCCCGCTGTACACTCTCGCCGAGAGCTCTCGGGCGAGAGTCTCGTACGCATTAGTACATTCTCGCTTAGTTCAATCGCAGATAAGAACTCAGAGAAGATGGACGAAAACGACCATTCACCATTCACCATGCATCGAAAGATATCATTGTAATCCGAAGATTTATAATCATATTTAATTTTATTTCTCATAGATGATGACTGATAATGACGTTTATTATTGTTATTTTTCTGTTCTACACTGTCCAACGGCGGGACTAGTACTGAAAGACGCGAGAGTGTACAGTAGTGCGCTCGTTTTCCTCACGAGACCCTTTGTCTCGGGCGCAAAATACCGACAACGGACCGAGAGGGTTCGAGACAGGCGAGACGAGGCGAGCGCACCCATTGTAAAGCCGGCTGTACACTCTCGCCGAGACACAGCGAGGCGGCCCGAGTGCGAGAGTGTAAATGGGTGCGCTCGCCTCGTCTCGCCTGTCTCGGACCCTCTTGGTCCGTTGTCGGTATATTGCGCCCGAGACAAAGGGTCTCGCGAGGAAAACGAGCGCACTACTGTACACTCTCGCGTCTTTCAGTACTAGTTTCGCCGTTGGACAGTGTAGAACAGAAAAATAACAATAATAAACGACATCATCAGTCATTATCTGTGAGAAATAAAATTATTAAATATGATTATAAATCTTTGGATTACAATGATATCTTTCGATGCATGGTGAATGGTGAATGGTCGTTTTCGTCCATCTTGTCTGAGTTCTTAACTGCGATTGAACTAAGCGAGAATGTACATGATCGCACTCGGGCAAGGGGTTCTCGCACGAGACTCTCGCCCGAGAGCTCTCGGCGAGAGTGTACAGCGGGCATAAATGGGTGCGCTCGCTCGCACTCGGGCCGCCTCGCTGTGTCTCGGCGAGAATGTACAGCCGGCATTATGTTTACAATCTTACAATTATTATTCCATGATCGATATTTTGTCGAATTACAAGATGTTTGTACATCACTGACACGCACACGTAAGCATAATTGTATACACAGATGTAAATCAAATTTTGGTTAAGCTTGACAGCTCGGCATTGTTTCTCTATTCCGATAGGTATATTACCTTTATGGTCCCAAGCGAGTGTATGGACTAAGGCACTAGGCAGCTTGGGGCTTGAGCAGTGGGCTCGCTACCTCGCTCGCTCTCTCACTCCGCACGCCCGGCACGATTGCTCTATCTAGACGTGTCCGTTGGCCTACTGTACGTTCCATATACTGTGATCCCGCATACAAAAACTCCCGATAACGTATAATTTTATAATTATACGTTAACGGGAGATACGTTATCGTACGTATCGGCGCGACGATCTGTCGGCGACGATATCGTTGACTGCAACGACACAGTGTGAAAGCGTTTAGTAGTGATTGTATGAAACTACCAGTCCGACGATATCGTGTCGTGTCGTTATCGTTGCAGTGTGAAAACGCCCATAATTAAAAGAACTGAAATGTAAGGCTGCGTTCCCATCAGACACGGCGCGGCGCCGGCACCGTGTTACGGCACGACGACGCCGGCACCGTGTTACGGCACGACGACGCCGGCACCGTGTTACGGCACGACGACGCCGGCACCGTGTTACGGCACGACGACGCCGCCACCGTGATGCGGTACGGGCGGCGCCGCACCGTGTCACGGTGCCGCGTGCGGTGCGTCCCTATTCAGTCGATATTTGCGCTCGAACGAGATTGCTTGTCTGCATATGGATCGCGAAAAAATCATTCTCTTGTTGTTATTAAAACGAAGGTTGAAAAAGAAACAGAAACAGAGGAAAGTTTGGGTAAATTCGTATTACAAATTACTTAAAAACTTAATAATTAAGGAGCTCCCATACAAAAAACATAATTTTTTGTTTATTTTTCTCTATAATAATGGTACGGAACCCTTCGTGCGCGAACCTAAGTCGCACTTGGCCGATTTTTATGTGTTCCAAATAAGTGCCTCGTTTAAGTTTGGACAAAATTTTTGTTCGGAAGTTTCACCCAGAATAGGGGCCCGCGGTGCACCGTACGCGGCACCGTGTCCGTGTCACGGTGGCGGCGTCGTGCCGTAACACGGTGACGGTGCCCTGCCGTGTCTGATGGGGACGCAGCCTAAGGCTACCTATCTAAAAAAATCCGCACTATATAGGTACATAGTACAGACGATACTAGGTAATAGATATATACCTATAGATAAACGATTTTTTCGCTGACAGACAAGGACAAAACATTGTAAACATAAAACAATTAAGTACTATAAAATTGCGAACCTTTATGTAAAAAAACATCTGCTTGAGATGAATATCTAAATAGGAAGGCTATTTAGATATTCATCTGAAGGATTCGGCTAAAACGAAAAAAAATTCCTCAAAGTTCTGCCGCGTAGGTCAGTTCATTATTTTACGCCTGTCAGGAATTTTATGGCAACTTTAGAATGTTTGTAATTGTTGTATTCTGAGACTAGTGTGTGTACTGTTTGTGTCTGGGACTTGGGAGTCGGAAGAACTCAGTATAATAATTAATATTGTTTCAAACGATTTGATTCACATATTTTGACTCTAGTCTCGACTCTCAACTCTCGATTTTTTAACTTTATCTTATTAATATTAGCCATAGAATCGTTGTGATTTAAGTACATCGATGATATTAGCCTAGATTTTTCGTTTTCAATGCTCTCAATTTTCTTCGCGATTCGGATACTGTAAAATATTTACAAATAGTTATCTACCAGTAACCATTGAAGGGTTCTCCAGATGTAAAAACTCCGAAAGATAAGGAAAACTGCGTGTTATATGGCGCCTGGCACTGCCTTGTACCCGACAGTTTTAAGTACGAAGGTACAGTCTAACACAGATTCGGTTGACGGCTTTTGAACCTTAATTCGAAGAAATAAAGTCGAAAAGTTGTAAACGAATCTGTCTTTGAATAAGGATAATAATATACCACCAATGATTGACTGATATTCAAAGTGTTTTTCTATCGCTTGGGACTTTCCGCTTAATTTTGTTAGAAACAAACACTGTTAATAAACTTAAAAAAAAGTTTTATTGTCGTTAGTCACCGAGCACGAATCCACTTTAGATATGGGCAGAAAGGGATTGAGGACATGCCCAAAACCCTATCTGGCTTAATATTATTATGTCCTCATTATGTACTATCAGAGAACTGAGAAATTGATTTCTAGGCGGGGGACCTAGGATTCAACTTCTCAGTTCTGAGTTCTCTGATTGAAACAGTAATTTGGAGGGGTGCGCCATATTATCGTAGTTTATCTCTAGTTTGATCGCTTTACGTTAGCCGACACGACTCACAACGTTTATTCTGTAAACAACTTCACAATTAAATTAACATGATCCGACCAAATAACGTTGGCCTGTCAACTGCTTAGGAAATAGGAATCAACATTGGAATCAATTTGCTCGATGGTACTATCACAGAACTTCACAGAAGTTGACTGCAGTTGATTCATAGGCAGACGATCGCGGACCTACGCCATTTGGAGTGATGTGTCAAACGGGCTCAAACGGCTCAACCCAACAGACAGAACACGATTAACATCGAATGCTGTACATATTGTGTAATGTGTACATTACTACATACTACATAATCCGACCAAATGACGTAGTAGGTCCGTCACCCGCTTAAGAAACAACTTTTCTGATAGTACATGCGGTGGAGCTCAGTTCACATCAATAGTCAAAATATTATAGTTTATGAATTATGACTATTCTGCAGTGTCAACATTTTATTTTATTTTCACTGTAAGCACTGTCTGTATTAAATGGACCATTCTAGTTTTGAGATGAAAAAAAATAAATCAAGAAAAATTGGTGAAATTTACCATTTTTATTATTTAAAAGTACTTAATAATTATAATGTAACGATCTCTAAAACTATTAAAAATAGTTTCAGAGATCGTTTGCCTATAATTATTTAAAAAGACAGTTGGAGAGCAGTGTTTTGTGTCGAACTCTAACTCGAACTCGAACTCGACTCGAACTCGAACTCGACTCGAACTAGAACTCGACTCGAACTCGGTTGTCTGTAAAGTCGGCTTACTGACAATAGTCGAACGTGACAACGTCATAGCCTTAAATGGAACGCCTCAGAGCGAGGTAACGCCGCATATTGCGTCATGTTTTTTCGTGCGCGCAGTCCATACCGAATTATAAGACGTTGTCACGTCAAAAATTAAGCATTTAACAGAAATGACGGTGTGCCTAACAGGAGTGACGAACATCAAAATAAATCCTAATTGCAAACATTTATAACGATATTTCTGATGTATATTTAAAACCTGTAATGTAGATAAGCGATAGTAAAAAACAGATTTAGCAAAGCTCTAAAATTTTAAGAGAAAAAAATTATATCGTTATGATAACAGAAGTGATGCACCACTTCTGTTATCAATACGGTGGGGTATTTTTATTTACTAATTATTATAATATATTTGATTTATTTAATTTATTTCATTTTTAACCATTTTTTATTTTGATCAAAATTATGAATTTGTTACATAAAAACAGTAAAAAACTACGGTCTACATTTAATATAATATCTAGCACAACAAAATGGGCATCTATAAACTATTTTTTAAAAATCTACACTTATGCAACATTAGAAATTTTCGAAAAATATGTTTAAAGAAATATACACCATTTTACAGCGCTTTAAGAAAAAAAAATATGATCACAAAATTTGTTTCGTCTGAGGATTTTATTTGCTCTAGGATCGGTGTCGTTTAATGATACTACATAATATTTTTGAGTCACTTTTCTGACTTTTTTTTATTTTTTCTAAGTATAAAAAAATAAAAGAAGTTATAAATTATATTATAAGTTTAAAAAAACACTGCAAGAATATTGAAATGATTACTTCTGTTATCAAAATGATTATTCCTGCTATCAATAATTTATATTATACTTAAATTTCTTGTAATTGAAAAAAAAAAACTTGACAAAAATGTTATAAATAGTAAAATTAACATGTTATATACAGAATAAATAGCAAAAAGTATTAACTTTACTATAATTTTATAAGAAAAACTTCATTTCTGTGATCAAAAATCACTCCTGTTATCACCTAGTTAACAGAAGTGATGATAACAGAAATTATAAAACTCAAATAATCTTTATTTTATTTTTAAATGGTCAGATTTTACTTATTTTTATTTATGTTTTACAATAAAAGGACTAAGAATACATGTCAACAAAGGATTTTTACAATATTTAACAAAGTAATTAACTTTTTACAGACCTAGCAGAAGTGACGAGCGATCGCAACCAATTGAAAAATCACGAACAAATTTTGCTTCTGTTAAAAAACGAAAGAAATAATCAAACTCTTTGTTACTAATTATAAACTACAAGTGGATTAGTGCTGCCTACTTGCAAAATTTATTTGAAATTAACTGTGTCATGGTGTCACTATATTTTTTTTACAAATAACAATTGATAACAGAAATGATGGAAATTTTGGTAACAGGAGTAGAGTAGTCAAGAATAAAAACGTGCCTGTACTTCAGAAGATGAATATGCTCATTAAATCATAAAGCCAACTATATTTCAATACTATTTTAACTATAACACTAAGATATTGTTTCTTAGAAGTATTTTTTTTAAGTTGCCCTAAAGTGCTAAGGTGTGAAAGTAACAATGGGTTAAAAAAATAATACACAACATTTAATAATCAAGTTTGTACTTCTGCCGGCACTCCCGGAGTGCAACTTGTCTTTTTTTTTGTTGTTGTGCGTCAAAAACTGACAAAGGTACGGACATGTGTATTTGGTATTGGTCATATTTGTCAAATAGGCAAATATGGCCAATATTTGTCAAACATACCGTCTACACATGGTGATTGTTTGGCGAATACATCAAATACGCAAATACAAATAGCCATGTGAAGTGCCTCCATTAGGAAAGACTTTCACGAAAGTGGAACCCTCGATGGCTAATAACGATTGACTAGTAAACTGCAGCCTCCTTTTCTTGGCGAAAAAAAAAACACTTCATTGTCATGTGTCACTGTCAGTGTCATAACTCGAAAGAAGAAGAAAAAGAAATGAAATCAGAAATTGTTGATTTGTGGAGGGATTACAATGATCTTTCTCTTATTCTTTGTTTTTCTTTAAATCGAAGTATTAAATACTTCAATATACTATAAACAAGACAAGAATAAAGTGTATTTACGTTGTGTAAGCCGCGGGTGTTTAACTTTTACGATTTTATGAGATTATGTTCAAAAGTTTTGAGCAATGGCGTCTGAACAGCCGGATTTGCTGTTTTTCGACACATTTTCCCACGATACTAGCGAGGTAAGCCTGTTGTTATCTTTTAGCAAAACAAAAATACACATGTTAATGATATTTTAACGAGTTCAATCTGAATCGATAATAATGGAAGCACTTTTAAATGCTTACACCTTTGTTAAGCTATACCTCACAATAACAGAAAGGCCGGATGAAAACATACTTAGTAAGCTTCAAAATTGTTTTCTTTATCACACGCACTAATAAATAAACTCTTTTTTGAATGGATATAAAAAATATCCATGTAAAAAGAGATATTGTTTCAACAAGTTTCTTAGACTGGTTCTTACCGAGATAGTTCCCTAACTGGTGGTAGCAAATTAGTTTGACTAAAAATGAGTGAAAGCTTTTGCCAAAAATAGGATAAAATATTTAAACAATTCCAGTGTTTTTTAAACAATGCCAATTTTAACATATTTAACCTATCAATCCCCGTGAGGTCCAAGGGGGCCACAATAACAAAAAATTGTGTTAGTAACTGCAGTTCTTACATGGAGGGGCTTTTATTATTAATTCATCAAGCCCGAAGCGTACACATCTGGCCGCGATAACAATGAAAAAGCTATTGTGTCTCGTTTTGCCACAACTGATTGGTTTCTCAATTTCAGTTCTTGCTATGAGTGAGGCGGGTTTAGGGTTACCATATGACAGGCATTTGCTGCATTTGACAGGCATTTTAAGGTTTAGACAGGCGTGCGGCCGGCATTAGTCTGAGACAGGCATTTTTAAATTACGCAACAGCATGCATAGCGCGTTTGCATTTGAATTCCAATAGTAGGTGCAATTTTCTCAAACGTTAGGAAGTGAATGGAGACATTACAGATTTTATAAAAATCTGCCGGTTTTCTGTGAGGACATGGTATTTCTCCGGTCGAGCCGGCCCATTCGTGCCAAATCATGGCTCTCCCACGTCAAAACTATCATCACTATCACTTCTATACTATCATATTCTGTTGTCTTTTACTTATTACTAGTTATATTACACCGCATTATGCTTTAGACAGGCATTTTTCTGAAAAAATCAGGCATTTTAGGTACCATGTACATTGTACAGGCACCCCTCTATTGAGATATGGTAACCCAAGGTGGGTTACATATTTGTTGCAAAAGAACAAACATACTTTACCTCTATATTATTTGTTTAGATTATTTAGTATATAATTAACTCGTAACAAAAAAAAAAAACAATACACCTTATGTTTTATGTTTCAGGAATTGAATTTAGATTTGGTTCAGTTTCCTAAGTCTGTGTTTGTGCGGGAAATACGGATTATACCACTCGGTGCCCGCGTGGAGGGAGACTTTCCTGGTGGGGTGCGACTGGGTGCCACCAACCCCACTAAGTTCCACATTGACTTCTTTGTTAACGACCTCAGTAAGCCCGGAGCTTCAACATTTGAGGCGCTGGGCAGCCTGGAGTACTGTCAGAATGGACAGATACACATGGAGTGTAGTAGTGACGCAGAGCAGCCAAGGATTCCTACCGATGGGCTTGTTTTGAGAGGTACCTCCTTTTTTGTAATGTACTTAAATAAGATGAATAAGTTTTGTGCAAATTTCATACAAATTAAATAAAGAAAGTAGTAAATATTATCAGAACTCCAATAAGTTTAGATAACATCCATACTTCCATACTAATATTATAAATGCGAAAGTGTGTCTGTCTGTCTGTCTGTTACCTCTTCACGCTCAAACCGCTGAACCGTTTTTGCTGGAATTTGGCATGGAGATACTTTGAGTCCCGGGAAAGGACATAGGATACTTTTTATACCGGAAAAATGTACGGTTCCCGCGCGATAAACGAATTTTGGCGCAACGGAGTTGCAGGCATCATCTAGTACAGAAATAAATTAGTGAAACCTCCTTAATTATTATAATCTTTAGTATATGTGTTGATTTTTTTCTTTATTGTAGTATACATATTATTATGTATTAGAATAATTTTCAATATTATAATTATATATTTTAATTTTCAGGTTTCTATACAACAATAACTTTAGCTGTATATGGCACTCTGACACAAGTGGTGCCAGATACACCGGCAATCGTCACCCAGCCTCCACCAATCCAGAGACCGGTGTCCAGGGAGGCCAGCTCCTTGCCGGCCAACGTTCCCCAGACGACCGAGTGGAACCAGGAGGCCTCGAACCCCATACCCGCCCTCCCATATGCGGCCAACGTCGCCACAAGCAATCCCGATGCGTACGGGCCCAATCAGTATCCAGAAAATTACGACAGCCAGGTGTACAGGAATGAGTACTACCCTAACGAAGCTCCTAAGGATCCTCGAACCTACCATCACATCGAGGACGCCGAGTGGGAGAAGGATAGGCAGGACATTCCGTGCGAAAGAGACGCCGATAGATTGCGGCTGAGCCCCAGATCCTTGGAGTTGGAAAGGGACAGAGAGAGGCGGGAGGGGCGAAGCCGCCGGCGCTCCCTCGACAGAGGGCGGAGTCGCGAGACGTCCCGACACAGGGATCGGAGCCGGGACCTGGACAGGCTGCGGTCGCGCAGTCGCGACCGGGACTACGTCATCAAGGGCGAGTACCGGCCGCTCAGCCGCTCGCGCTCCCGCAGCGTCGACCGCGACTGGGACCGTGGCTCCTACAAGAAGGACGACTACCGTCGCCCCCGCGACTCCTCCTACGACCGCTCCCGCGCCGGCTCCTACGAGCCCCGCTCGCCCTACGACAAGCGAGCGCCGTCCTACGAGCGCAAGCTCGGCTATGACAAGCGATCACCGTACGACGCGCGAAGCTCGTCCTTCGAGCGACGCGCGCCGTCGCCCTACGACAGGAAGCGCCACTCGCCGTACCGCGTGCGAGGTTCCAGCTTTTTTTTAATTATTATTATTATAAAAAAAAAATCCGCACTTTAAATATTATTGCAAATTTATACTTGGTAATACGCTATTACTAACTAATAACTTATAGCTAATGTAGAAACTAATAAGATAATAACTAACAACTATATTTAACAATAACGCAAGACATACTCTACATAGTTCTAATATTGCTATAATTTTACTTTTACTGCAATTAATATAGACATATATCTATGAAACACATTTCTATACATTTATTAAGACAGGGACAATAATAATTAATTAAATTATCTAATCACAATAATATGCCTCCCAATCGACCATCCATTCACCTATTATAATTATTTACAGTTTTAATTGTTTCTAGCATAATATAAGAAATCGTTTCTCGTTTTTTCAGAGTTTATAATCGGTCTTAGATTTTTTTCTTTTACAGCCAGGCCACAGAGTATCTCTAGGTCCAGCCTTTCTTTGGCATAAATCGGGCATTCATTCAAAACATGCATGATGGTTTCTTCTGCGTCGGGATCACGTCTCCAACTGGGACTGTTTCTGATTTTAAAACTATGTAGGTAGTGGGCGAGCCTCCGTGTCCGGTCATAATTTGGCTGAATGTATTGTCTAATTTTATTTTCCTTAAAGTTTTATAAGCCTCGTGTATATCAGGAAAGAAAATTTTGGTTATGGCGCCAGTCGGGCTTTGAGTATATTCTAACTGTAGTAGTATTCTAACTGCCACTCTTTAAGTGTGTTTTATCTGATTAAATATTTGGCCGATTTAACAGGAATTGCACAGTATTCTGGTAATGTTTCTTTGTTTGTCGCGGATTTTGTAAGATAGTCAGCTCTTTCATTGCCTTCGAGTCCTATGTGGGCCTTTATCCAGTAAAATTCTGCATTTTTTCCCTGTGTTACAAACACAGTCACGTCACAACACGTCTTTTAGGGTTTTTCTTACGTTATCGTGGTTTATATGAGTCACTTGTGGCTTTTCTTTCAGAGCTTGCAGGGCCATCCATACTGCGTAAAGTTCCGCTTGGAACACAGAACATTTGTCGCTTAATTTTATCGTCTGACTTTATTTCTCCTCACCACTTTCCCACTAAGATAAGGCTGCTCCCACTCTTCCCTCTATTTTACTAGCGTCTGTGTACACAAAAGGACAATTATTTTGTATTGTTTCAAGGTCCTGTGAGTTTGTTATTAACCCAAAATTAATTACTCTTCCCTTTCAGCTGCTGCTGTGAGTCGGTTGTTCTACTTCGTCCCTTGGGAACAAATCTGTGGATATTCCGTGTTTTATTTTGTATATTTCAGCTACTTCCTTTACTCTCATTGTGAGTGATAGTATCCCGCTGAGTAGAAGACTGGAATTTAGTGACACAGTTCTATGAGCTTTACATATTTTTAGGGCAAATATTCTCGTTATTTTATTAAGTATAGTTTTGGCATACTTTTTGCAGACAACAGGCTGCCAAACGTTGGCCGCGTAGAGCAAGGTTGGCTCTATTATTGAAGTGTACAGTATGCGGAGAATTTCTGGATTGAGGGCCCATGTGGCTTTAGCAGCTTTGCAACTAATTTTGTATATGTCGTAGGATTATTTGATAAATCGAATTATCGCGAAAATCCTAGGGACATTGAGAAAACACGGATAGTTAGACAATGGTGATTACATTTTTCAAACTTACTGACAAAAGGTGGTGTTTTCGCGAAAACACGAGTCGCCTCAGTATCATTGCGAAACGAATCGTTAGTTATTATCACTGATTAGTCGGTTTAAGCGCCCTACAACAACATCTTCTCTGATTGGTTGAAGAGTTGACATTTCAAATGTCAATCAATTGTCACGCGTTGTTTTGTTTGTGGTTGTCTTTGTAAGTGAACTAGCAGTTTTTAATATTTAATGTGTTTAAAATTGCAGTTGGATTTGAAAAATTGTGCAAAAAGTTATCTAAAAGTGTGTCTGTAAATACAAAATGACTGATACAAGTGAAATTAGTGCTGAAAGTTCAACAGAACCAGAAACTAATTCTGATGTTATGTCCGATAAAAGGTTAAATAAAAAGTAAAGTTCCTATGAACTGGCATTGTCATTTCTTACCCCTTATAAGTCTATGGTGTAATACCTCAAAGATACATAGGGAAAGATAGTAACCAATCAGAATAAGAGTTGGCCAGTATGTAAAAATCAAGCCAATCAGCGTTAAGAATGTGCAATGTTACTATGGCAACTCGTGTTTTCGCGAAAACACTACCTTTTGTCAGTAAGTTTGAAAAATGTAATCACCATTGTCTAATTATCCGTGTTTTCGTAAAGTCCCTAGAATTTTTGCGATAATTCGATTTATCAAATCATCCTACGACATATATATTCAATGCTTTGTTTGCTTTATTTTTAAGATGCTGCTTAAAATTCAGTTTCGGATTAAGTGTCAACCCTAGCAAATGTACTGTTGGTGTTGTGGGTATATTAATTTTATCCAGTTGTATAGATGGAGCATCATATTTTCTTTTCTTTGTAACTATAATCATCTGTGTTTTGTGAGGAGCGAATTTCATTTTGTTTTGTTTGCTCCATGCTGAAATAGTTTTTAGTGCTTCATTTGCTTTTTCATTGACTTGGTCCATGTCAGCTCCAGCTGCTATAATTATTTAAAGGTCGTCTGCGAAAGCTTGTATTTGGGCTTCTAATTTTTTTGCTTCTTGTAGAAGTTCGTCAAATTGGATGTTCCACATCAGCGGGCCTCCAGGTGATCCTTGTATGCAGCCTTTATCTGTACCTCGTTTAGTAGTGCATCCGGCGTAACTTAGTTCTACTGTTCTCTCGCTGAGGTAGTTATTTATTATCGTTAATGTGTACTTATCGCACTTATCGTACTTTTCAATAAGGTTGTTTATTATTGATGGCCACCATGCATTATCAAATGCTCCTTCTATGTCTAGTGATATGACTGCTACAATTTTCTTTAGTTCTACTTCTTTTCTAATTAGTGTAACTGCGTCATACAGAGCACCTTCAGTGCTTTTTTGTGGCATAAATCCGTATTGTTTAGGACTTAAAAGCTTGTTTCTTCCAAGATGCTATAAAATTCGATTGCATATCATTTTCTCGAGTATCTTTCCGTTAATGGGCAGGAGACCTATCGGGCGATACGATTTAGGGTTTGTGTATGTGTCTTTTCCAGGTTTATTTATTGCGTTTACGTGAGCTATTTTCCAGATTTTTGGAAAGCAACCAATTTCTAAACATTTGTTAAATATTTGAAGCAGTATATTAGGCTTAGTTAGCAGACTTAGATGCAGATATCTGCAGTTAGTCCATCATTCCCCGGTGCTTTTTTGGGACTAATGTTTCTTGCAATATTGGTAGCTTCTCGTGTAGTAAATAGAGTGAGGGTATCTAGATTTTCATCGACAGAGTTGATATTTTCGAAAATTTCCCGTACTTTATTTCTTATATTTTTGTGGAATTCTGTCTCTATTTCTAAATTATCTCTTACAAAGAATGTGTCTGCGAGTAATTGTACGGATTGTTCAGAAGTTAGGACATGGTTATCTTTCTTAAGTAAGATATCATCTGATCTGGTTGTAGAATACTTAACAACTTGGAGTATGTTCTACTCCAAACTGTTTCTCTTTCTTGATTTGTACAGAATTGTTTCCAACTATTTGTTCTTGTATTCAGTATCGTCTCTTTATAATATGTACGTAAAGCTATCAAATAGTTTTCTACCACGAATTCCTTTCGTCTAGGATTTGCCTTTTTAATTTTTCTTCTTAATCTATTTACCTCTCTCTTCATATTTTCTAACTATTTATTCCACCATCTAACCTTCTTTGTAGGTTTAGGTGACAACATTGGCATAGATTTTTGGCATGCTTCTTGGCAGATTTTAGTGTTTGTTTCTGCTAATTCATTTAATTCCTCAGCTGTTTTTATATCGTTGGTAGTCTGTTCAGTGATATTGTTTTCCTTTAATATGCTTTCAAGACTTTCTCTAAATTTAGTCCAGTTAGCTTTTATTGTATTATATCTCCTCGTTGTATTTTTATTTAAGGTTTCTTCATTATTCTTATCGAGATTAATTTCAAAAGTTATTGCTCTATGATCGGATGTTGTTACGAATTCTAGGTTAACATGCCAATTTTGTAATTTATCCATGAGTTCCTCTCTAGATAGGGTAATATCTATAATACTGGTAAGTTCTTTGTTATTTCTTATAGTGTAGAAAGTTGGTACTGTTCCAGTATTCAAGACTTCGAGATCATTAGTTGCAAGAAATTCTGTAAGTATTTTGCCTCTGGTGTCTTCAAAGCTGTGCCCCCACCAAGGAATTAAACAGACAGTAAAGGGAAATCAATCCTATTTTCTTCGTCCCAATTTTCAGTATTATGCCAACTGTATTTTCCGTTATGCATCGTTCATCTTGAATGACTGTGAAATTTGGGTCTAAATTACTATTGCTGCTTTTACTGGTTTTTTGCGATCGTCAAGCTTTTGTGCACAACGGTATGCGCACATAAGACTTTCTGTGGACCCTACATAAGGCTCTTGTAGTAGGAGGATTGAATAGACGTTTCTGGTTGCTGTGTGTAGTGCTTCTTGGGTAGCAGCTAGTCCACGACCTAAGTTAATTTGT
The DNA here is from genome assembly GCA_937595015.1 of Polyommatus icarus. Lineage (NCBI taxonomy): Eukaryota > Metazoa > Arthropoda > Insecta > Lepidoptera > Lycaenidae > Polyommatus > Polyommatus icarus. The sequence continues at coordinate 18,388,648 of OW569336.1, read as the reverse complement.
CCAAGACGAATGCTGTTATTTTTCTTGTGAGTGACGCCTTTAGCAATAATTTATCATGCTACGGAATATGGTATCCCACTTTTTCCATATTGGGCAATCTTTGCTGTAGGCTGTGTGATTAACATCTGAGTAGTTAATGGAATCAGGCGTTACTTTGCGGAAATCCATAGCTTAAAATTTAGTTTGTTGTTATTTTTAGCAATATTCCGCGAAATAAACTTCCACCTTTAAGTAAATGAGTGAGTGCACGCATAGGCATGCGTACAGCACCTCCCTCCTCCCACACTGCCTATGCGTACACTCGCATGCAAGAACTTGCAAACACCACCACCACACAAGCAATAATGTTGGCAAATCCGTGCAAGGCCCCTCACCACCATGCAGGTTGAAAACCTCGACGCGCGTTTCGCTCCAACACCGGAGCATCCTCAGGATGTGGACTCTACGAACAACGTCCGTCAAGTGCCGCCGCCGGCCAAAACACCGCCTTTTATATCCTATCAAGCCCCGCTACTATCCCCACTACCCCCACTACCCTCACCAGTACCCCCGAACATATTAATAAGCGGTGACGTAGTCAAGCAAGTTTGGTCATTCAACAATGCAAATCTGTTATTTTTCTTTTCTTTTATGATCTCTAATTGTTCCAACACGCTCAGCCGAAAGCCTTTATCGCATTTATGTAAAACTTTATAGGAATGGCCATCGGGCACGGTATGATTACTATCTAAAAGATGTTTAGCAAAATGTGACTTATCAGGATGACCATTCCTATAAGCCGCGATATGTTCTTTATACCGAGTCTCAAATCTGCGTCCAGTTTGACCCACATATACACTATCGCATTCAGGACAATCGATTCTATAGACACCGGACTGATATTTTTCATCAATCCGGTCTTTGTTATGACACAAATGATGTTTTAAAGTATTATTTGTCCTGAATGCGACATGCATATCGTTGTTTTTCATTATTTTGGATAAGCGTGCAGATACCTCTCCCATGTAGGTCAAACTGGACTTATATCTAACTATCTCCTTATCAATAGGACCTGCGTACAAAAACTTAACCAGTTCTTTCTTGTTTTTATTTTTCAAAATATTACTAATAATTTTTGGACTATATCCGTTGGATATCGCAATTTGGAAAATGATATTAAGCTCCTTTTGATAATTATCTTTACTAAGAGGGATCGATAATAATCTATGAATGTAACTATGAAAGGCCGCGAGTTTGTGTTGCCAAGGATGACATGACGAAGCATGAATAGTAGTATTAGTATATGTCGGCTTGCGAAAGATTCCAAAACTGTGTTTATTATTAACTCTAGAAATAGACAAATCGAGAAAATTTAGGGTGTTATTAACTTCACATTCTAATTTGAATTTAATTTTAATATGTTTTTTATTTAGTTCTTTAACAAATACGTCCAGTTGTCTCTGTGTACCCGTCCAACAAAGAAAACAATCATCTACGTATCTAAAGTAATATAAAATACTTTTATTAACGACGATATTTCTTTGTTCAAAATCATCCATAAATATTTCGGCCATCAAAGGACTTAAAGGTGAACCCATAGCTAGACCGTCGTCTTGAACAAAGAATTCGCCGTTAAATCGAAAGTAGTTTTGTTCCATGCAGGTTTTAGTAAGAGTAAGCAATTCATTACTTTCACCAGGAGGTAAACGTTTTTCTAATGCATTCCTTAAAATACCCAATGTTTCCTTACGTGGAACATTAGTGAATAAACTATCAACATCAAGTGAAACTAATTTGCAACGAGGTGGCAAAGTCACATCTTTAATTTTGTTGACTAATTGTAGACTATTTTTTATGGCATAAGGTGGCCGAAATGAGATCTTTTCTTTTATTATGAAATTAAGTGACTTTGCCAGCTCGTACGCTGGTGCACCTATGTATGAGACAACTGGACGCATGGGAATATCAGTTTTGTGAATCTTTGGCAAGCCGTACAGTGATGGTGCGCGAGGATTCATTGGGATGAGTTTTTTCTTTGATGATTCAGTTTGAAATAAATATTGATTATTATTAATTGCTAATTTAAGCTTAGCTAAAAACTTGTTTGTTGGGTCAGAAGGAACCCTTAGAAATTGTTCACCCTGAATCACATCATTAACTCTGTCCAAATAATCGTCGCGCTCCATCACTACTACTGTGTTACCCTTATCCGCTTTAGATATTACTAAGTTATTATTATCTATTGTTTGTTTTAATGACCTCAAAGCCACTCTTTCGGGGTGAAAAGAAGAACCGGAAGGAGTACCTTTGATTTCGTTGGCTAGTAGGCCCTTAACCATGTTATCTTTCTTATTAACTACGGCAGTTATTTCCGAATCCACCGCAAGCATTTCCAAAGCATTCTGATTAATATTAGGAGTGATATTATATTTAAGACCCTTTTCCAAAAGTGTCATCTCATCCTTGGCAAATTGTACGCTGGTTAAGTTTTTGACGCGAGGGTGGAAGGAAAAAGGTTCAGACCTGGATTCTGTATGTGATTGGACAATCCTATTTTTATTTACCAAAGTCTGAAGCTTTTTCTTTTGACTTAAATATTTAGCGTGCACTTCGATTGCTGCGAAATGGCGTGCCTTTTCGTCTAAGCGATCGAATTCGATATTATGTAATTTAAAAGAGAGCTCGGTATAAAGAACTTTGAGATGTAATTTTAAATTATCCCTAACGGTAAACCAGTGACGTGTCTCTTCGTTAAGCCAGATAGTCTCGGCTTTTTTGATAGCAATATTGGAGGCTCGGCTGTGCGTGTTGGTTCTTACATTAATATAATTAGGAATAACATTTAGACGTTTGCATTGTTGATTGAACCAAACATTTTGAGCGGCTATACGATGTAATTTTGTTAACTTAATGTAGAGTCGTGCCTGATCGGTCATGCTCACCGATTTTAAATAGTTAATGGAATCAGGCGTTACTTTGCGGAAATCCATAGCTTAAAATTTAGTTTGTTGTTATTTTTAGCAATATTCCGCGAAATAAACTTCCACCTTTAAGTAAATGAGTGAGTGCACGCATAGGCATGCGTACAGCACCTCCCTCCTCCCACACTGCCTATGCGTACACTCGCATGCAAGAACTTGCAAACACCACCACCACACAAGCAATAATGTTGGCAAATCCGTGCAAGGCCCCTCACCACCATGCAGGTTGAAAACCTCGACGCGCGTTTCGCTCCAACACCGGAGCATCCTCAGGATGTGGACTCTACGAACAACGTCCGTCAAGTGCCGCCGCCGGCCAAAACACCGCCTTTTATATCCTATCAAGCCCCGCTACTATCCCCACTACCCCCACTACCCTCACCAGTACCCCCGAACATATTAATAAGCGGTGACGTAGTCAAGCAAGTTTGGTCATTCAACAATGCAAATCTGTTATTTTTCTTTTCTTTTATGATCTCTAATTGTTCCAACACGCTCAGCCGAAAGCCTTTATCGCATTTATGTAAAACTTTATAGGAATGGCCATCGGGCACGGTATGATTACTATCTAAAAGATGTTTAGCAAAATGTGACTTATCAGGATGACCATTCCTATAAGCCGCGATATGTTCTTTATACCGAGTCTCAAATCTGCGTCCAGTTTGACCCACATATACACTATCGCATTCAGGACAATCGATTCTATAGACACCGGACTGATATTTTTCATCAATCCGGTCTTTGTTATGACACAAATGATGTTTTAAAGTATTATTTGTCCTGAATGCGACATGCATATCGTTGTTTTTCATTATTTTGGATAAGCGTGCAGATACCTCTCCCATGTAGGTCAAACTGGACTTATATCTAACTATCTCCTTATCAATAGGACCTGCGTACAAAAACTTAACCAGTTCTTTCTTGTTTTTATTTTTCAAAATATTACTAATAATTTTTGGACTATATCCGTTGGATATCGCAATTTGGAAAATGATATTAAGCTCCTTTTGATAATTATCTTTACTAAGAGGGATCGATAATAATCTATGAATGTAACTATGAAAGGCCGCGAGTTTGTGTTGCCAAGGATGACATGACGAAGCATGAATAGTAGTATTAGTATATGTCGGCTTGCGAAAGATTCCAAAACTGTGTTTATTATTAACTCTAGAAATAGACAAATCGAGAAAATTTAGGGTGTTATTAACTTCACATTCTAATTTGAATTTAATTTTAATATGTTTTTTATTTAGTTCTTTAACAAATACGTCCAGTTGTCTCTGTGTACCCGTCCAACAAAGAAAACAATCATCTACGTATCTAAAGTAATATAAAATACTTTTATTAACGACGATATTTCTTTGTTCAAAATCATCCATAAATATTTCGGCCATCAAAGGACTTAAAGGTGAACCCATAGCTAGACCGTCGTCTTGAACAAAGAATTCGCCGTTAAATCGAAAGTAGTTTTGTTCCATGCAGGTTTTAGTAAGAGTAAGCAATTCATTACTTTCACCAGGAGGTAAACGTTTTTCTAATGCATTCCTTAAAATACCCAATGTTTCCTTACGTGGAACATTAGTGAATAAACTATCAACATCAAGTGAAACTAATTTGCAACGAGGTGGCAAAGTCACATCTTTAATTTTGTTGACTAATTGTAGACTATTTTTTATGGCATAAGGTGGCCGAAATGAGATCTTTTCTTTTATTATGAAATTAAGTGACTTTGCCAGCTCGTACGCTGGTGCACCTATGTATGAGACAACTGGACGCATGGGAATATCAGTTTTGTGAATCTTTGGCAAGCCGTACAGTGATGGTGCGCGAGGATTCATTGGGATGAGTTTTTTCTTTGATGATTCAGTTTGAAATAAATATTGATTATTATTAATTGCTAATTTAAGCTTAGCTAAAAACTTGTTTGTTGGGTCAGAAGGAACCCTTAGAAATTGTTCACCCTGAATCACATCATTAACTCTGTCCAAATAATCGTCGCGCTCCATCACTACTACTGTGTTACCCTTATCCGCTTTAGATATTACTAAGTTATTATTATCTATTGTTTGTTTTAATGACCTCAAAGCCACTCTTTCGGGGTGAAAAGAAGAACCGGAAGGAGTACCTTTGATTTCGTTGGCTAGTAGGCCCTTAACCATGTTATCTTTCTTATTAACTACGGCAGTTATTTCCGAATCCACCGCAAGCATTTCCAAAGCATTCTGATTAATATTAGGAGTGATATTATATTTAAGACCCTTTTCCAATATGCGTGCACTCACTCATTTACTTAAAGGTGGAAGTTTATTTCGCGGAATATTGCTAAAAATAACAACAAACTAAATTTTAAGCTATGGATTTCCGCAAAGTAACGCCTGATTCCATTAACTATTTAAAATCGGTGAGCATGACCGATCAGGCACGACTCTACATTAAGTTAACAAAATTACATCGTATAGCCGCTCAAAATGTTTGGTTCAATCAACAATGCAAACGTCTAAATGTTATTCCTAATTATATTAATGTAAGAACCAACACGCACAGCCGAGCCTCCAATATTGCTATCAAAAAAGCCGAGACTATCTGGCTTAACGAAGAGACACGTCACTGGTTTACCGTTAGGGATAATTTAAAATTACATCTCAAAGTTCTTTATACCGAGCTCTCTTTTAAATTACATAATATCGAATTCGATCGCTTAGACGAAAAGGCACGCCATTTCGCAGCAATCGAAGTGCACGCTAAATATTTAAGTCAAAAGAAAAAGCTTCAGACTTTGGTAAATAAAAATAGGATTGTCCAATCACATACAGAATCCAGGTCTGAACCTTTTTCCTTCCACCCTCGCGTCAAAAACTTAACCAGCGTACAATTTGCCAAGGATGAGATGACACTTTTGGAAAAGGGTCTTAAATATAATATCACTCCTAATATTAATCAGAATGCTTTGGAAATGCTTGCGGTGGATTCGGAAATAACTGCCGTAGTTAATAAGAAAGATAACATGGTTAAGGGCCTACTAGCCAACGAAATCAAAGGTACTCCTTCCGGTTCTTCTTTTCACCCCGAAAGAGTGGCTTTGAGGTCATTAAAACAAACAATAGATAATAATAACTTAGTAATATCTAAAGCGGATAAGGGTAACACAGTAGTAGTGATGGAGCGCGACGATTATTTGGACAGAGTTAATGATGTGATTCAGGGTGAACAATTTCTAAGGGTTCCTTCTGACCCAACAAACAAGTTTTTAGCTAAGCTTAAATTAGCAATTAATAATAATCAATATTTATTTCAAACTGAATCATCAAAGAAAAAACTCATCCCAATGAATCCTCGCGCACCATCACTGTACGGCTTGCCAAAGATTCACAAAACTGATATTCCCATGCGTCCAGTTGTCTCATACATAGGTGCACCAGCGTACGAGCTGGCAAAGTCACTTAATTTCATAATAAAAGAAAAGATCTCATTTCGGCCACCTTATGCCATAAAAAATAGTCTACAATTAGTCAACAAAATTAAAGATGTGACTTTGCCACCTCGTTGCAAATTAGTTTCACTTGATGTTGATAGTTTATTCACTAATGTTCCACGTAAGGAAACATTGGGTATTTTAAGGAATGCATTAGAAAAACGTTTACCTCCTGGTGAAAGTAATGAATTGCTTACTCTTACTAAAACCTGCATGGAACAAAACTACTTTCGATTTAACGGCGAATTCTTTGTTCAAGACGACGGTCTAGCTATGGGTTCACCTTTAAGTCCTTTGATGGCCGAAATATTTATGGATGATTTTGAACAAAGAAATATCGTCGTTAATAAAAGTATTTTATATTACTTTAGATACGTAGATGATTGTTTTCTTTGTTGGACGGGTACACAGAGACAACTGGACGTATTTGTTAAAGAACTAAATAAAAAACATATTAAAATTAAATTCAAATTAGAATGTGAAGTTAATAACACCCTAAATTTTCTCGATTTGTCTATTTCTAGAGTTAATAATAAACACAGTTTTGGAATCTTTCGCAAGCCGACATATACTAATACTACTATTCATGCTTCGTCATGTCATCCTTGGCAACACAAACTCGCGGCCTTTCATAGTTACATTCATAGATTATTATCGATCCCTCTTAGTAAAGATAATTATCAAAAGGAGCTTAATATCATTTTCCAAATTGCGATATCCAACGGATATAGTCCAAAAATTATTAGTAATATTTTGAAAAATAAAAACAAGAAAGAACTGGTTAAGTTTTTGTACGCAGGTCCTATTGATAAGGAGATAGTTAGATATAAGTCCAGTTTGACCTACATGGGAGAGGTATCTGCACGCTTATCCAAAATAATGAAAAACAACGATATGCATATCGCATTCAGGACAAATAATACTTTAAAACATCATTTGTGTCATAACAAAGACCGGATTGATGAAAAATATCAGTCCGGTGTCTATAGAATCGATTGTCCTGAATGCGATAGTGTATATGTGGGTCAAACTGGACGCAGATTTGAGACTCGGTATAAAGAACATATCGCGGCTTATAGGAATGGTCATCCTGATAAGTCACATTTTGCTAAACATCTTTTAGATAGTAATCATACCGTGCCCGATGGCCATTCCTATAAAGTTTTACATAAATGCGATAAAGGCTTTCGGCTGAGCGTGTTGGAACAATTAGAGATCATAAAAGAAAAGAAAAATAACAGATTTGCATTGTTGAATGACCAAACTTGCTTGACTACGTCACCGCTTATTAATATGTTCGGGGGTACTGGTGAGGGTAGTGGGGGTAGTGGGGATAGTAGCGGGGCTTGATAGGATATAAAAGGCGGTGTTTTGGCCGGCGGCGGCACTTGACGGACGTTGTTCGTAGAGTCCACATCCTGAGGATGCTCCGGTGTTGGAGCGAAACGCGCGTCGAGGTTTTCAACCTGCATGGTGGTGAGGGGCCTTGCACGGATTTGCCAACATTATTGCTTGTGTGGTGGTGGTGTTTGCAAGTTCTTGCATGCGAGTGTACGCATAGGCAGTGTGGGAGGAGGGAGGTGCTGTACGCATGCCTATGCGTGCACTCACTCATTTACTTAAAGGTGGAAGTTTATTTCGCGGAATATTGCTAAAAATAACAACAAACTAAATTTTAAGCTATGGATTTCCGCAAAGTAACGCCTGATTCCATTAACTATTTAAAATCGGTGAGCATGACCGATCAGGCACGACTCTACATTAAGTTAACAAAATTACATCGTATAGCCGCTCAAAATGTTTGGTTCAATCAACAATGCAAACGTCTAAATGTTATTCCTAATTATATTAATGTAAGAACCAACACGCACAGCCGAGCCTCCAATATTGCTATCAAAAAAGCCGAGACTATCTGGCTTAACGAAGAGACACGTCACTGGTTTACCGTTAGGGATAATTTAAAATTACATCTCAAAGTTCTTTATACCGAGCTCTCTTTTAAATTACATAATATCGAATTCGATCGCTTAGACGAAAAGGCACGCCATTTCGCAGCAATCGAAGTGCACGCTAAATATTTAAGTCAAAAGAAAAAGCTTCAGACTTTGGTAAATAAAAATAGGATTGTCCAATCACATACAGAATCCAGGTCTGAACCTTTTTCCTTCCACCCTCGCGTCAAAAACTTAACCAGCGTACAATTTGCCAAGGATGAGATGACACTTTTGGAAAAGGGTCTTAAATATAATATCACTCCTAATATTAATCAGAATGCTTTGGAAATGCTTGCGGTGGATTCGGAAATAACTGCCGTAGTTAATAAGAAAGATAACATGGTTAAGGGCCTACTAGCCAACGAAATCAAAGGTACTCCTTCCGGTTCTTCTTTTCACCCCGAAAGAGTGGCTTTGAGGTCATTAAAACAAACAATAGATAATAATAACTTAGTAATATCTAAAGCGGATAAGGGTAACACAGTAGTAGTGATGGAGCGCGACGATTATTTGGACAGAGTTAATGATGTGATTCAGGGTGAACAATTTCTAAGGGTTCCTTCTGACCCAACAAACAAGTTTTTAGCTAAGCTTAAATTAGCAATTAATAATAATCAATATTTATTTCAAACTGAATCATCAAAGAAAAAACTCATCCCAATGAATCCTCGCGCACCATCACTGTACGGCTTGCCAAAGATTCACAAAACTGATATTCCCATGCGTCCAGTTGTCTCATACATAGGTGCACCAGCGTACGAGCTGGCAAAGTCACTTAATTTCATAATAAAAGAAAAGATCTCATTTCGGCCACCTTATGCCATAAAAAATAGTCTACAATTAGTCAACAAAATTAAAGATGTGACTTTGCCACCTCGTTGCAAATTAGTTTCACTTGATGTTGATAGTTTATTCACTAATGTTCCACGTAAGGAAACATTGGGTATTTTAAGGAATGCATTAGAAAAACGTTTACCTCCTGGTGAAAGTAATGAATTGCTTACTCTTACTAAAACCTGCATGGAACAAAACTACTTTCGATTTAACGGCGAATTCTTTGTTCAAGACGACGGTCTAGCTATGGGTTCACCTTTAAGTCCTTTGATGGCCGAAATATTTATGGATGATTTTGAACAAAGAAATATCGTCGTTAATAAAAGTATTTTATATTACTTTAGATACGTAGATGATTGTTTTCTTTGTTGGACGGGTACACAGAGACAACTGGACGTATTTGTTAAAGAACTAAATAAAAAACATATTAAAATTAAATTCAAATTAGAATGTGAAGTTAATAACACCCTAAATTTTCTCGATTTGTCTATTTCTAGAGTTAATAATAAACACAGTTTTGGAATCTTTCGCAAGCCGACATATACTAATACTACTATTCATGCTTCGTCATGTCATCCTTGGCAACACAAACTCGCGGCCTTTCATAGTTACATTCATAGATTATTATCGATCCCTCTTAGTAAAGATAATTATCAAAAGGAGCTTAATATCATTTTCCAAATTGCGATATCCAACGGATATAGTCCAAAAATTATTAGTAATATTTTGAAAAATAAAAACAAGAAAGAACTGGTTAAGTTTTTGTACGCAGGTCCTATTGATAAGGAGATAGTTAGATATAAGTCCAGTTTGACCTACATGGGAGAGGTATCTGCACGCTTATCCAAAATAATGAAAAACAACGATATGCATGTCGCATTCAGGACAAATAATACTTTAAAACATCATTTGTGTCATAACAAAGACCGGATTGATGAAAAATATCAGTCCGGTGTCTATAGAATCGATTGTCCTGAATGCGATAGTGTATATGTGGGTCAAACTGGACGCAGATTTGAGACTCGGTATAAAGAACATATCGCGGCTTATAGGAATGGTCATCCTGATAAGTCACATTTTGCTAAACATCTTTTAGATAGTAATCATACCGTGCCCGATGGCCATTCCTATAAAGTTTTACATAAATGCGATAAAGGCTTTCGGCTGAGCGTGTTGGAACAATTAGAGATCATAAAAGAAAAGAAAAATAACAGATTTGCATTGTTGAATGACCAAACTTGCTTGACTACGTCACCGCTTATTAATATGTTCGGGGGTACTGGTGAGGGTAGTGGGGGTAGTGGGGATAGTAGCGGGGCTTGATAGGATATAAAAGGCGGTGTTTTGGCCGGCGGCGGCACTTGACGGACGTTGTTCGTAGAGTCCACATCCTGAGGATGCTCCGGTGTTGGAGCGAAACGCGCGTCGAGGTTTTCAACCTGCATGGTGGTGAGGGGCCTTGCACGGATTTGCCAACATTATTGCTTGTGTGGTGGTGGTGTTTGCAAGTTCTTGCATGCGAGTGTACGCATAGGCAGTGTGGGAGGAGGGAGGTGCTGTACGCATGCCTATGCGTGCACTCACTCATTTACTTAAAGGTGGAAGTTTATTTCGCGGAATATTGCTAAAAATAACAACAAACTAAATTTTAACATCTGAGTCTTTACTAAGTTTAATGCAGTTGGAACAGCGCGGAGTTAAGTTCTTTTTTGACAGTTTCACGTTTCGTGAGGTTCAGCACAATAACCACAGGTATTTTGCCCGTGACAATCTCTTGCAACGTGCCCAAAACCCATGCAACAAAAGCATTGTATAACAGGACTCTGGTCTATGGCAGGGATTATCTGGTAGCCTATTCTTACTTTTTGGTTCTTTAGGGACTTCCACATTAGAGGCTCTACTTCTATTATGGCGTTTGTGAGTTCCTTAGTCCTTCCTCTTGTTCTTCTCAGCATTTTTATGGTTCTGCTTTTCTCTTCTACTTTCTCTATGAGCCTTGAGTTCTGTCTTATGATCGGCTGTTCTATTTCTTTGTCAGTTATATATTTTGCTGCTATTCCAATTAATTTTATTAGGGGGTTTCGGTTTTTTAATTTAGATATCTCCAGTTTATTATTACACGCTTTAAGAGCATTTTCGAGCTTATCTCTATAATTATTACTGTCACAGTTAATTATAACTTTTTCTTTTTTTTCTTTTATGAATGCCATTTACTCCTACGCCTAGTTCTATTACATTGACACCGGTCTGAATCTTATCTATTATATCCTCGCAACTATCTTTGGTGTCAGTAGAGGATACTGCCAGTGGAAATCTTGCTATCTCGTAACGCTTGTCCTCAGCGCTATGATTTTGAGATTTGAGGATTCGTGCATAGGTCAGACAGGTGTTGAAAAACTGTGTTCGCATGTTACGGATTGTGTAGTCAGAGTGTTAGAAGATGGCAATAGGTTTGTCTCTTGCATCGTATTGTTTTTGTGCGCCTTAGCGCCTACACAACATTCTCTTCGAAGGTCTTCGATTGCTCAGTGGTGCCATAGCGGCTACAGTTGATCCTGAATATCCTGCATACGGCATACCCTTCCGTATGTTATTTATACTAGTTACTGCTGTTTTCATATCCTCTTTGATGGTATGATCGTCGTTTTGTTTTAAGTTTTGATCTTTCAGTTCGTTTAGAGTTTGTAAGATTTGTAGCAGCATAATATCTCTCTGTAGAGGCTCATATGTACTAGAGTTGGATGAGTTAGAAGCAGCCACTTCTTTCGAGTTATTTTCGAGATTAGCAGCAGTTCTTTGTATCAGGCCCCGCAGTCTGTTAAGTTCGTCTCGAAAAGTAACTGAAGGCATTATCTCCTCCAATTCTGTTTTTAGTTGCAGCATGGAACCATGCACAAGAGCTAACTCGGTTTTCACACAGTCGCTTAATGCAGTTTTCTCTTTAGGCGAGTTTGAAGCAGATCTTGCTCTTTTGATGTCTGTGTGTATCTCAGTAAGTTGATTATACAGGCGGTTGAACTTTTCTTCAACATTTTTTGATAGCTCCCACTGTTTTTCCTCCATCTCACCCAGTAGCCATTTAAAGGATTCCGCTTCTTTAAAAGTTTTAGCAATTTCAGTAAATTGTTTTTCCTCTCGTTTCACACTTTCTTTATGTGTGTTTGTTAAGTCCTCTGTATACTTCATTTCGAGAGACGTTAATAGATGATCATAGTAAGATTTTTTTATTTTTTTTTTTTGAGGTTCCAGCTACGGCAGTCGGTCGCCCAGCCGTGACGACCCGAGGAAGCGGCCCCGGACGCCGCCCGGGGAGAGCCGGCGGCCCTTGTCCCCGCACGACGGAGACACCGCGAGCCCCGTCAACTCTGTGCGGTCGGGGGAGCCGCCCGAGTACGACAGAACCGGCAAGCTCGTCCCGCGCATCGACTACTACCATCCCACCTACAGGCACAAGAGCTCCATCCGCAGCCCCTCGCAGGAGGCGGACCCGGCGTTCGCCGAGCGGCCGCACACCAGCCTGGTCACCGTGCCCATCGTCGACGCGGCGAAGTCTGTCGACACTCCCGGCCGGAACCCAGAGGACGAGGCCACGGACGCGGAGCCGTTCGAGCCGATCCTGTCCGACGAGGACATCTGCGACGACCTCGACGACCGCTCGTACATGGACGTCGACTACGACGCGAAGGAGTACTGCGGCGTCGATGACATCATAAAGTACTACAACCCTTTCAAGGACGAGTGGAGAAAGTACACCTACGTGAACATACCGTACTTGCTGACGACCGATAAAAACGGCAAAGACGTAACGAGCGCCGGCTTCGACGTGCTGTGCGCCGCGAGCGCCGATCTGTCCAAAATACACGACATCACCCGAGGCGCCAAGAAGCGCGAGCAGAAGTTCTTCTGCAGCACGTTCCTGGACATCGACAACGCGTCGCGGGAGGACTGGGTCCACCGGTGCGAGCTGCTGTACGCTCCGCTGACGAGCCTGTGCAAGAACACCGACATAATCCTGCGAATATTCCGCTCCGACGGCGAGGAGGACGAGTTCGTCGACATCTACAATACGCTTGTGACGTTCTGTCGAATCGGCTTGAACTTCGAGTTCGCGCTCGCCCAGCAGCAGCCGACGTACAAGATCCGGCACATGAAGTGCGGCGTCCGCCTCGTCGAGGCCCTGATGGCTCACCGGCACAGCGGCCAGGTTATGAAGCGTCTGCTGGACAACGGCATCGACATACCCATGCAACTGCTGGAGATGTACTCCAAGGAGTACATGGCCCTGAGTCTCCGGCTCATGATCCTGAAGTCGCTGAACGCCTGCTTATCTTCCAAAGTAGCGATCGACCGTTTCATGCAGAACTCCATGTTCCCAAAATTCGATAAGAACGATAATTCCCGGCGACCGATGAACGGCTACCAGGCGCTGATCGCGATGATGCAGTGCAACCCGCTGGGCAGGATAAAATTCTCCCTGAGCGCCCTCATAAAGAAACTGAACATTTACGAGGCGCTGGCGAAGCTCCACGCGCTGGTCGTAAACTTCAACAAAACCACATCGGGGAGCGAATCGGAGGAATCCGAGTTGCCCGAGAGCGACGTCAACTTCATAGTCGACTCGATGGAGGAGATCCTATCCACGTACCGCTCCCAGTGCTTCCATCTCTCGCAGCCTAAGCGTTTTCTGCCCGCGTCGGCCCAGTTCGAAATAAGCAAGGAATGCTCCAACGAAATACTTCTCGAGTTCTTCGACGTTCACAACATCCTAGAAACTTTCGTTTACCTCCTGAGCTGCCCGTCGACCTGCAGCAACCTGGCGGTCACCAGCCCCATCCATGACCTCGTCTTCGAGCTGGTCAACACGCCCGACGGCCTCGAGTTTCTGTACGAGAAGATGGCGGCGAGCGAGATCCTGTTCAAAATTCTGATTCACCCGGACGGGCAGCAGAGCCCCGAGGAGACCGCCTACCCGCACGACACCAACCTGAGCAGCTACAGCGACCTGCAAATCCTCGGCCTCGAGCTCGCGTACCGGCTCAAGGCGCTGTACTACCTGCGGTCGATCTGCGACGTGCAGGCGGGGAAGCCCGACGACAACGAGCTGATCGACCGCCTCCAGGCGCTGTACTGCCTCAGCTTCGGCTGCGTCGGCCGGACTGCCGTGCCCGCCGTCGTCGTCATGGGCGACAACGCCGAGTGCCTCATGGCCGTCTTCGAGACCGACCCGAAGACGAGCAGGACCGAGTCCCCGTCCGAGCGGCGGTCTCCCGCGAAGGGCTACGCCATCGAGCTGATCGTGTCGGCGGTGCGGTTCGCCGCCGACGTTCCCTTTCTCAAGAAGTACGGGCCGAGGCTGATCGACGTGTCCCGGGAGCACGACAGGTTCGAGCCGAGCGTGTCGAGCGTGCTGCAGGAGGTCATCCCGTACCTGAAGCCGGTCGAGAGGAGCGCCGTGCTGGCCGGGGAGGACCTCGCCGAGTGCGTGGAGATCCTCCGGGCCGGCCTCGAGCACGCGGCGGACCTGCCCGGCGAGCTGACCACGTGCCTGCGGATCCTCCGCCACTACTGCATCTCCGACTACGACAGGAACTCCCCCGTGGTGTGCGACTCGCCCACCGAGGAGTACGTCGAGCTCAAGTACAAGTACAACGTGCTGCAGCTGTTCTCGCTGGACGGCGTCGCGCACATCGCCGGCATCCTGGACCGCCTGGCGAGCCACTTCGACCAGCCGAGCGTGCACACGTCGGTGTTCGCGTCGGTGCGCGGCCTGCAGCTGGCGCAGCTGCTGGTGCCGTGCCTGCGGCTGCTCGACGAGATGCTGGTGCGGGTGGTGCGGTGCCGCGGGCCGCGCTTCCGGGACCTTACCGCCGCGCCGGTCCTGCTGCGGACGTACGGCATCGCGAAGTCGTTCCCGCCGGGCTGCATCGGGTCGCGGACGGCGGAGCGCGCGGCGGAGGCGGCGGTGCGGGCGCTGCTGGCGTACGCGCAGCCGGCGGCGGATGACGCGCGGGACGGGGAGTCGGTGCGGCGCGGGCTGTGGACGTCGCTGTGCTCGGAGGTGGTCCGGTACACGATGTCGGCGCCGTGCACGTTCGCGGCGGGGCTGCTGGTGTTCTCGGAGCTGCTGCCGCTGCCGCTGCCGCTGCAGACGCGCGTGGAGCCGACACCTCGCGAGCTGGCGGACGCCGCCAACGAGCGCCGCCTGTGGTCCGCCCACCTGCACGCCCTCGCCAACGACCTCGTCGATATGATACAGGTACATTTTTAAACGACTTCCAAAAAGGAGGAGGTTTCTCAATTCTACCGTATATTATGTTACATATGTTTTATTTTATGTTTGTTCGCGGATAAATGTTGTAAAGGATATAGTTGGAATTTGGTACCACGTTCACAAAAGTGGTGATCTGATGATGAAATCCATGAGGAATCGAGGGAACACCTTAAAATTTATATGGAAACATATGCTATATATGATTTTAACTTTTTCAGAAGGATTTCAAGTATATATGCTACCAAAAAGTAAGATTTTGCACCAATGTATACCCTGGTTCCGAAGGTGCTGTACAGAACTCTTGACTCGTTATAGATTGACATCGTCAGCAGTCAAAAATACCTTGGACTCATTATTGATAACAAATTCTGTTGGTCACACCATATCGAACACGTGGTAAAAAAATTAAGACAATTTTTGGCCAATATCACCATTTTAAAAAACCGTATTCCTTTTAAAACTAAGATACTCCTATATCACTCTCTGGCTGAATCGTACGTGCAATATGGTCTTAGTAGCTACGGGAGAACTTATACAACTTATCTTAACCAAATCCATAAACTGCAAGTTAAAATCCTCAAAACAATATTACCTCAAAAATTTACATCACACGACCAATGCGAGGAGTTAATATTCAAACAGTGTAAAGTGTTACCTGTACCTGATATGGTAAAATATAAATTATTAAAAGAATATTTTTTTGACGACGATATAAAACATCCAGTTGAACATACAGTGTGCACACGGGCTGTCACTCATAACGGGTTCCGTACACTGCGCGCGAGCAATGTGTACGGCGAAAGGACGGCCAAATACCTAATACCACGCTTAATAAACAAATTACCACCTGAATTAGTAACAACCATAACTCGTTCTAACATAAAAAATAAATTAAAATCCTACTTTCTTTCAAAACCTTGATGCTATTCTTCTATTTACAGTAGTACCACTGGAATGCACTCATCTTACTTCTAATTATAATAAATTAATTATTGTACACAAGGTCACAGACTAGACGTAAACTAATAACCTACTACGTCATTAAACCTACGTGGTTTTTTTGTTAGTGCTTATTATAAATATTTTTAAATTGTTTGTATTGATAAATAAAATAAATAATAATAATAGATGTTTGGGGGTTTCGGTTATTTCGTTCGGTTATTCGGGGTTATTTAAACAACTAAAAGCAAATGCCAATACATCAATTTCATCAATCATTATTATCATCACCATAATGGGCATTGTCCAAAAAAAATCACATGTACTTTTTATATTTTTTTTCGTTAGAATAGGGTATTTTAAGAATATAAATTAAGTAATTTTGAAATTCATTGACTAGTTTTTTCTCAATAAATTTTTAAAGTTTCGCTCTGACGTCATCATCGGAGGCCAATTGACCTCTGCAGTATGTTTTTTTTCCTTTCAATCTTATTTATAATGGCTGGTTCGTCAAATATAAGTTATCATTATGTGAAAGCTGATACGAGAAGCTTACCAAAAGTTCGAAACGTAATGTTGGTCGAATTTATTGCTAATTTAACGCCATTGAAGGTCAAACTAAGGTTAAACATTTTTGTTCAAAAATATAAGTAACTAATGGGTGTTACTTTCGTTTATATACAGAAAAGCGATCACTGACCTTATTCCTCGAAATGTTTTTGTAATGAGCAAAATTTAAAAAAAATGGACAATCCCCATTATGCCACGCACCATCATATTATGACCCTATTATTGGTACTTCTCATGGAAAATTTATGGAAAATCGTAGTCTTTATTTTTAAAAGTCCTAGATTTGTAACTTTTTGAAAGCCACCTAAACTCCGATTTTTAATTCAAGATCAAAAAAGCTACCACAGATACGTCACTGTCAAAGGTGTCAAAGTGACTTATGTCATTGTCAAGTGAATATTTCAGGTTTCGCTAACCTTTTTGCAATATGTTACTTTATTTTTTATTGGCATTACTGGTCAACATAATGATTAAACAAGGTTTTTGTCAAATAATCCTCATTGATACAAGCTTTTATATTAATATTAATGGTTTTTACTAGAACCCAGATGACACTCTTACATCTTAGTCTAAATAGGACGTCTTTTATGTTTGAATGGCATTCGTCTCTACACAGTCGAGCTACACACAATTTTTCTGCTATTTTGTAAATTAGATACACGTATATTTAAATTACATTAAGCCTGTAAATTATTGCACCAAATGTTATGAATACCTGAAGTGATACCAGTAAAATACCAGGTATACTACCAAAAATTACCGATGTTTAAGATTTTGTTAGGGCGTTTTGTATTTATGTAAAATAAAATAACTCAGGTTACTTATTTAAATCATGTGATTAAAATTACAAATAATTAAAATTATCTAAGCCTTGTTTTTTAGAAAAAAGGAATATACTCTTGCACAAATATTTTATTGCAGTGGCAATATTGTAGTAGTTAGTTTTTTTGTTCTTGAATTAAAAATCGGAGTTTAGATATAGTCAACTTTTGTAATAGTTATACACAAATTAGAAAAAATTATGTCATACAACTGACTGCGTATGATATGCGTAATGGACATATTATACATTATACATACTTAACTAAAAAGAGAAAAATAATTATTTTAAACAAAAAATTGAAACCGACTTCCACACTAAAAACTACGGTAAATAAACTAAAAAGTGTTAAATAATTCTAATTCTATATTAGTGGCTTTTTTAGGGTTGGCCTAAGCCTCAACTATGTCTGTACTCAATCTTCATACTTTTGAAGTCGGTACCAGCTCCTAAAACTTCTGAGATTTTTGACATAGAAGTTAGCTGGCTGGTACCGACTTCAAAAGTATGAAGATTGAGTACAGACATAGTTGAGGCTTAGGCCAATCCTAAAAAAGCCACTAATATAGAATTATTATTATTTAACACTTTTTAGTTTTTTCACCGTAGTTTTTAGTGTGGAAGTCGGTTTCAATTTTTTGTTTAAAATAATTATGTTGATATTATGGAGGTATAATTTTTTTAACGCTTTTTAAATGTTATTTATTAGACCATAGTCTGAGTAACAAGTGCCATTTTCCTCGAAACCTGATCTCATGCAACGAAAATTATGATTTTGGTCTCATTCGATTGGGAATACCATCTAGAACATTCTATCAAAATTCCAAGCGGGGCTGAAAATAATTGCAAAAGTTATAAACAATATAGTGAACAAAAAAAGAAGGGTTTGTTTTTTTTTTTAATATTTCACAAACTATTTGAGATAGTCAAAATTTGAAAATAGATCCTTCAAGAGCAGGAAATTTTCTAAATAAATCCTAACTTTTGGAACTTTATCAACAATCCTTATAACATTAATTGAGCGGCGAAAGTAACGGTAAAAACGCATAGTTCGCATTTCGCGTGATTTGCCGCAATCTGCCACGTGAACTAAAAACATATTTTAACTGATTAAATATTAATATTAAGGAAAAAACAAAAATTGGTACTAAGTAGACATATCAATAAACAAGAATCCGTCAACAGAAATAAATTATCACCATTTGTTTAATTGTTATGCTTTTCTTAATTTGTTAATAGTCACTATTTTAATGTTAACATAAAAACGCATTTTTTTTTCAAAACATGAAATCTAGATTTTTTTTATTCTTTTGAGCTAATCTTCAAAGGGCTTAAAAGAGATCAAAGAGAAAAAATTCTAGAGTTTTGAGTTTTCAATTTTATATTAACATTCAAAGGCATTCAAAAATTATTTATCGAAATAAAGCCATTACGGTATTTATATGTCCAATAATTGTTTCTATTCTGTTTTGTTATTGTTAGAAGCCAGAAGTAACGATAGCTGCAGCCGTGGGTGCCAAAAAAAAGCAAATTTTAAATTATACTTTATTAATAAAAGTTTTACATTAATTAAATTTAAATTAAGAACGAATTACAAATTAAAACAAGTGATTCTCTACTGAAGTTGAGTGAAAGAATGATGTTCTCCGCTGGTCGCACGATGGTGGTGGCCGCTTCTGCTGACTTGGTTATTACCCTGAATCGATGTTGAAATCTTGCACCGTGTGCGGTACGGCGCGGTAAAGGTGTATGCACACTTGGGTTTCTTAATAATAAAATAAAAATGCGGATACACTTATGTTGATGTGTATCATAGCTAGGATGGTGTAACACAGATAATAATATTTTTATTTTTATTTATTACTAATAAAATTGAAATAATAATTTTTGTTAATGAAAAACCCCTAATTACTTTATTTACATGAAAAATTCTTGAATACCTTTGATTGTTCATAAAAAAGTAAAAAATCAATTTTTTTAAATTTTCCAACGGGGATCTCTTCTAAGCCCTTTGAAGATTAGCTCAAAAGAATAAAAAAAATATAGATTTCTTGTTTTGAAAAAAATCTGCTTTTTTATGTTAACATTAAAATAGTGACTATTAACAAATTAAGAAAAGCATAACAATTAAACAAATTGTGATAATTTATTTTTGTTGACGGATTCTTGTTTATTGATATGTCTACTTAGTACCAATTTTTTTTTATTCCTTAATATTAATATTTAATCAATTAAAATATGTTTTTAGTTCACGTGGCAGATTGCGGCAAATCACGCGAAATGCGAACTATGCGTTTTTACCGTTACTTTCGCCGCTCAATTAAAGTTATAAGGATTGTTGGTAAAGTTCCAAAAGTTAGGATTTGTTTTAGGAAATTTCCTGCTCTTTAAGGATCTATTTTCAAATTTTGACTATCTCAAATAGTTTTTGAAATATTAAAAAAAACCAAACCCTTCTTTTTTTGTTCACTTTATTGTTAATAAATTTTGCAATTTTTATCAGCCCATCTTGGAATTTTGATAGAATGTTCTAGATGGTATTCCGAATCGAATGAGACCAAAATCATAATTTTCGGTGCATGAGATGAGGTTTCGAGGAAAATGGCACTTGTTACTCAGACTACCAGTTTTAGTCTAGTTTTTGTAGGTAGAACATATTTTCTGCATTTTTTTAAAACCAATATTCAATAGTGACGTCACTTTTTTTATTTTATATTTTCCCCCGTGTTTCAGGTGATCTGTATGTCGACCTATCGTCCCGTGGCTCACATGTTGCGCCGCGTGTGCGTGCAGGTAGCTGATTTGGCACCGAATACCGCATCCGTGGTCGCGCGAGCGGCCGTCGGCGCCGTCGTGAGAGAACTCGGCGGAGACCGGAAGACCGGAGAGGTCAAAGAGGCCGGAGACGGCCGGAAGACCGGAGAGGCGGGGGCGGTCAAAGAGGTGGAGGTTTTAGGGGCGGGAACGGGGGCGGGGCTGGCGCGCGCGCTCGGCCTCCTTGCGTGTTTGTTGTCGCACGCGCCCGTCAAGTGCGCCGTGCTACATGTCATGGCCAGCGGCGGACCGAAGGCTAATGACCTGCAGGTACATGTTTTTAAATACAATATACCCCTTGCTAATGGAAACCCATTTCTTATCCATACTAACATTATAAATGCGAAAGTGTGTCTGTCTGTCTGTTACCTCTTCACGCTCTAACCGTTGAACCGATTTTGCTGAAATTGGTATGGACTATGGAGATACTTTGAGTCCTGAGAAAGGACAATTTTGGCGTCATCTAGTATACAATGAATACGCTACAGTCTACAGTGTGGTTTTGACCGTATTTTTATTTCTTTTGAAAAGTGTTTTAAAGGCAATGGAAATGCATTATATAGCCTACTCATGAAATCACTTTATCATGATTAAGGGTCAATGCCATCGGGTACATTTTTATGTCATTTAAAAATAACCAGTATTATTGCTTATTCTTATGCAGGCACTTCACATGGCTATTTGTATTTGCGTATTTGATGTATTCGTCAAACAATCACCACGTGTGTGTGGTATGTTTGACAAGTATTGGCCTTATTTGCCTATTTAACAAATATGACCAATACCAAATACACGTATTGGTTATTAATACGTACCTTTGTTAGTTTTTGACGCACATCAAAAGAGTCAAATAGGCAAGTACAGCCGCAGACAAATAAGATATACTACGAATAGCACAGCTCGACAAGGCTTTAAATGAACGTGGCGAAAAAAGGAACTACTCGTAACGCTGCCATCATACAAAAACATCATTTTTGACAGTTCTCCTTTACGAGCAGCGCCACCACCCACGTTCATTTAAAACCTTGTCGCACTGTAAACAAAATCAAGTAAAAGTTTGGTATTTGACGTCCATGTGTGGAAGGCCGTATTTGCCTTTATTTGCTTGTTTGTGTATATGTCAATAATTTTGCCAAATGCAACAAATAGCCAATAGCAAATACAAATAGCCATATGAAGTGCCTCCATTAGATTCATAAAGATGTTTACTTCAGTTAAAGGAGTAGCTTATATACTTACATAAATTTTTGTGACTTTGTAATAATTATAGCTCCTATATTCATAAATGTAAAACCGTTAACTCTATTTTAGTTCATGATAAGTGATAACATTTACATTCAGATGGCGTTATGCACAGTGCTGACTAAGTCGGGCAGCTCGGGCGAGCACGCGGCCGCTCAGGAGTGCGCCGCGCACGCACTGGCGGCCCTATGTGACGGCGAAGTGACGCTGTCGCCACACACCGAGCCCGAAGCAGTCATCGGCAACTCGCTCCCGAGCCGCGAAGCCCTGGCGACGTTACTCGACGCCACGGCTGACTGTCTCGCCGGTGACAAGACCGCCGCCGTAGCCTCGTCCATACTCCGCGCGTACTTTGTGCTGACTGAGCATGAGTACGGCTTTACGCAGTTCAAGAAGTTTGTGACGCGGAAACGGGCAGCGCTTGGGAAGTTCTTCAGGTGCAATTAAATGTTATTTTATTTCCAGTTTGGTTTAACAGTAATACTTACTTTATTGTCCTACATATTTCTATTTCGCGTAACGGACGGCCTAGGCCCTAGAGTCTAGACGATCAATTATATTGCGTAATATCACACACAATATTTATTGAACAACTTATTTCACAATGAGATTGAAATGAAAGCCGGCCCGCCATTTTATTTTAACCCTAGACGGTCAATAATATTGCACGTGATATTGCACAGTAAAATTGATCGTCTAGCGGTCGTAAACGTAACATTTTCCCAAGTAAAAAGGAGCCTTTCAATCTGAGCCAAATGAATTCAAAATAAGTACAGTATTTTCTATTTTCTAAGGCTGATCATCTGTATTCTGTATATCCAGGTGGGCGCTAGAAGCGGGCGAGGAGCGCGCAGAATGCCTCGCCTTATACCTCGACCTGATCCGGATACTGCGGGTGGAGGAGGGGGAGGGGCCGGGCGGGAGGCGGGGCGTCCTCGCGCCGGGGGAGGTGGCAGATATGGTGGACTACTCGACTGAAGACGATCATCCGGCTGTGAGTCTGGAGAAGACTTTGAAGGTGGGTGATGTTTGCTTTAATTTAAACAGTTGATAGAAGACATTATCATCACGATCTACATTATTAATATCCTTCGATCGCGGATTCTTGGAAATCTATTGTTATTCTATTGTTGTCGCAGTCACCGGTGTCCTTATGAGTTATGGGGCTTGATGGGTTAAGGGGCCGGGTAAGAGTAATATTATAATTCTGCAGAGTTTGTTTGTTTGTTTGTTTGTTTAAACGCCATAATCTCAGGAATTACTGGTCTGATTTGAAAAATTATTTTACTGTTGGATAGCTCATTTGTCGAGGAAAGCTATAGGATATATTTTATCACGATAAGACTAATAGGAGCGAAGAAATAGAGGAAAATGTGGAAAAAAACGGGGAGAAATTATTTGAAAGGGCTTATTTGAACGCGCTAATATCAGGAACTACTGGTCCGATTTGAAAAATTATTTCAATGTTAGATAGCCGGTAGCCCATTGATCGAGGAAGGCTATAGGCTATATTTTGTCATGCTAAGACTAATAGGAGCAAAGAAATAGAGGAAAATGTGGAAAAAATGGGGGAAATTATATGAAATTGCTAATTATCTTAAGAACTACTGGAGCAAATATTTATGTTATTTAGCAAACATGAAGAATAGACCACGTGAAGGGACATAGGCAATTTTTTGCGGAAAAATGTACGGTTGCGTGATATTCCTAAATTACGCAAGCGAAGCCGCGCGGAACATCTTTATATATAATAAAATTGTAGGAAAGTAAATTCTGTACATTGAATATTTTTGTACAATAAATAATACTTGGGATGCGATCTACTATGCTAAACAAACAAACAAACTCTTCCGCTTTATAATATATACTATAGATACTTATCTATACTATCTATACCTATACATATACTATAGATACGATATTGTATGTATGTGTCACTTCTTGGTGGAAATTCATGTTCAGATAAATAATTTGACACTGTCCTTGCACTTATTCCACTTTATTTTAGTAGATTTATTACAAATTTAATAAATACACGACCGGTTTCGAAAAAATCATCATCAGGTGTACTGCAGGTAATTTTAAATTTTTAAAAAATTTGTAAACAAAAAATGGGTTGTCAGCATCATAAATGTATTGAATGGTAGAAAAATTTTAAATTAATAAAAATAAAATAAATTAAACCCACCGGCACAGCCACCGGCCAAATTTTTAGGGCTTAGGTATCATTAGAACAAAACGTTTTCCTGGGTCATGCTCATGACTCGTGAGTCATGAGTCATGAACTCATGACTCATGAATGTGTATTAAATGTGTATAATGATAATAATATTGTAAAAAGAAGATAACGCCCGCAACTCTGTAGCGCCAAAACTCGTTTATCGCGCAGAAACCGTACATTTATTAGGGATAAAAGTATTCTATGTCAAAGGACAAAGACTCGGTACCGGGCCTCAAAGTATCTCCATGCCAAATTTCAGCAAAATCGGTTCAGCGGTTTGGGCGTGAAGAGGTAACAGACAGACAAACAGACACACTTTTAAATTTATAATATTATTTTTTTTGCAATTAGTATGGAATATGGAAGTATGGACTATGGAGTACCTACTTATGTACTACGGTAGGTAAGTATAACATGTCTGGTACTTGTTACAACACAAGTCCGTGTACTTAGAAGAAGTGAAGAGTCCAATGTAGATTTTTATAATATTGTATTATTATTATTATATTATTTTAATATATTGTGTATTCTGTTCAGTTCAGTGACAAGATCGACGACAATACGCCCGCGCCTGTATTCCAAAATATAAGACAACCACAAAATAGCATTGTTCATGAAACAGAATATTATACAATTCGCAACACACGCACGGCTTGAATAACTTGACCAGAGTAAAATAATGAATGACGATGCACGCACACATACTTACGCTGCCGTGCAGGACGTCCGGGGCGCGCGGGGCACGGGGTACCTCGCAATAGCGAGACAGCGATATATAAAACGTGTAGTGGCGCTAGTGTCGAATTTGATTTGAGCGGCCGCGTAGCCCGAGCTCTTAAGGGTTGTGAGTTGTTTAAAATCATTGCGTTAATAGAAGTCGCGATTACAAATAAAATAAGAGGGTTTCACATAGTCCTTACAAATTGATAACTTGTTCTAATTGATAACTATATTTAATGCTTACTAAAGCTTGTTTTTGCTATCTACTGTAATTATAATATAACTGCCTAGTTTATATATACTTATTATGTAACTTATAATAATTATCATCAGAATATTACTAATAACTTATTAAGTACAAGAAAAAATATAAAATTGAAATCATTTGCAAAGAATAAGAGGCTTCATTTTGCTATTACTAAATGTTTAAAAGGCGTCGACTCAAAGATATTCCTCAAAATATTTCAGGAGCGAAACGCGGACGAGGAGGTGGTATCAAACGCGACGTTCCTCGTCACCCATCTCCAGAAACTACCGGAGGGCGAGGAGGCCGCGGGGGCTGCGGGGGTCGCGGGGGGCGCGGCGGAGTTGACCCCGCCCCCGCCGCAGCCGCTCGCGGCGCAGTGGGCGGGGCGCACGCTGCGGTGCGGGCACGCGCCGCACGAGCGTCTCACCGCTGGCTACTGGCTCACCGTGCCGCCGCCGCCGGCTGAAGACGAAGTTGCGCTTGACTTAGTAAGTGTAACTTCGATTGTTTATTTATCAATTATCACTGTTTTGATTAATTCTCATCTACATCAGATATTCTCAAAGTGTGCTGATGAGCTCTGCAAAAGCTATCTAGGGGTTCCGCAAAACATACATTGTTTTTTTTTTTAATGACGATGCTTCAAAGTACTGTCTCCCAAAGAATGTTTTGTCGGACAACTTTTTTTTGGTCCGTCTAAAATGTTACTTCTTGTAAGGGTTCCGCCGCCAATAAAATTTGTAAACCTTTGATCTACATTATCATACAAATCATATGTAGACACTACGCGATGATGCAGCCTAAGGGTTGATTCAGACCACAACGCGGCGAGACGAGGCGCGGCCCGGCATACATTTTGACAGATTTCAATTGCGAGACGTCTAACGAATCTGTCAAATCCATATTATAAATTTAGAAATGCATCTATGCGTCGCGTTACGGTCTGAATCAACCCTAATAGTGGTGGCTCCCTACTTATTTACGTAATAAAAATATTGCAAAAGTGGAGAGAAACATATTGCAAAGTAAGTGTCTGTCGCCTGTACAAATATCTATTCATAGGTATCGTGCGACATCCTGGAGCTGGCGCAGGCGTTACTGGGGGGCGGTGCGGGGGGAGGCGGGGCGGATCTGGCGGCGGGGCTGCGGCGGCTGGCGGGCGTGCCCGACGCGCGGCCCGACACCGTCGCCGACGACAAGCGGCCGGCGGTGGCGCTCGCCCGCGCCCGCGACGACGCCTTCCGCTCCCGCCCGCCCAACACGTCCCGCCCGCCCAGCCTCCACGTGGACGACTTCACCGCCCTGCAGCACGCCCCCCGAGCGAGACACTACACGCCGCAGCACCAGCCGCAGCATCAGCTAGCTAGGTATACACTTACTTGTGACTATAAACCGAATAAAATACTACTTTGTTGTTATGTTTCAAACAACAAACTTTGTTGCTCGTAGAACTGTATGTGCTATTTCGTTGAACACTGATTTTTATCAGAAATACTTTTTGTATAAAAGGAGACATGATTCAGTATATTTTATGCCTATCTCGAATTTTATTTAATACTTGATGACGCCCGAACTCCGTTGGCCAAAAATTCGTTTATCGCGCGGGAACCGTACATGTTTCCGGCATATAAAGTACCCTATGTCCTTTCCCGGGCCTCAAAGGATCCGCACACCAGTTTTCAGCAAAATCGGTTCAGCGGTTTGGGCGTGAAGAGGTAACAGACAGACAGACAGACAGACACACTTGCGCATTTATAATATTAGTATGGAAGTTTTTTATTCTACTCTTACTTCTAAAACTGCAATATTGTTAATTGTTCGTTTATTTTTTCTTTTTTTTTTTTTTCTTTCTATTACAGAGGATCTCGGCGGTTCGGCAACGCGACGCCCGTGCCCGGACACTACCGAAATCTGTGAGTATTTCGTCTGTTTACTGTCTAGAGTCTAGACACGCAGGAGCGTAGTGGAGTCTAGTTCTCTAGTTGATTTTTTTAAAAATTTCATCAAGCATTTTTAACAGTTTCTGAGCATTGTTGGAACGAAGTTTCTTATCGCGCGTTACGAAAGGGAGCTAGATGGAAAAAATAAGATCAATGCCCGTATTTTTGGTCAGTACTTAAGATGCGACCCAGTCTCAAGACGCGATTCGGCTCTGTGATTGCTCCAAATTTTGACAGCCAACCAATCACAGAGCCTGAACCGTGTCTTGAGAGTTGAGACCGAGATGAATCTTGAGTACTGACCAAAAATACGGGCCCAAAAGTTGTAACGACACTTTTTGCTATAGTTGTAAGATGTGCGGCGAGCGTGTTTCTCTCTCTCTCTCTCTCTCTCTCTCATAGAAAGCAACTTCGTTCCATCCGGGTGTCCCTTGACACCTCTCAAGTTTTTATGCTTTTTTGAAATATTCTTATGACCACGTAGATAGTGTTAAAAAAAATGTAATGTTCCTTGTGTAATAATAAGTAATGTGTTGTACAGTCGCGGTCGTGGCGCGTGGGAGATGGGCGGCGGGCAGCACTTCGCCGGACACTTCCCTCCCTCGCAGCAATACGGCATGGGTATGTGTCCACTGTATTCTATTGTATTATTTTACTGTATCACTAATAAAATATCTACTACCATTATAATCCCTACCTATACTAACTATCAAGCCACTCGCATCAGATAAGAACAACCATTTTTTCAATATAACTGCAAAGTCTGCACGTTAGTTATATTATTGCTTGACACACAGTGCCATCTAGCGGAACCAATTGGGGAACAAATACAACATGAAATCCCTACTTGATACTAGATGGCGTTAGACTTCCAGAAACGTTCAACACTTCTTTCTTTAGGTCGGGTAAACAAGAATTGAATTTTTTGGCCTTCGGTGAAGCTTGGTAGAAAAGTGGCTTGATAGTTCTTAAAGATATTATTAGTCTCGTAAATAATACGCAGTGTGGATGACTATCTGTCTCTTACAGCCGCACTCAGAGTCGTTCATTAAATCATCATTTAAAAAATTAAAATTATCCGCTGCCCATACAAACCGTAACACTAAATGCTCATTAAACATGAAATTCCCTCTCAGAGTCAGTTAATGATAAATTAACACCTCAAAATGGCGATTAAATTTAAATACAGAAGAAGCACCATTTAGCTCGATTGAGTCGCTAATCGTGGATTTTGCTGTCAAAGGGGTATGACATAGGTAGAGATTTTTTTTAATTTGTGCCGGTCGGGACAGGCAAAGGGAGGTTGCCCATAAAGCCATTTCTATGTTTTCTCTATATAATGAATGATAGTGAAGGCCGAAGCCAATTCTATGACATAGAGAAATATAATACACGGGGGACATGATCTCCTTCTTCTTCTTTTTTATATGATTTTATTTATAGCTTGTCAAAAAAGAGTACCGTACACACTACGCAATTTTTAAATCATATTGTAACAAAATATACGAAAACCTTGTTCAATCGAGTGAAAAATGTGCAAGGGAAATAATATTTAAAGTGTATATAAGCGTTCTCTATGGAAATACAAAGAGAAAAAACCACCTTCTGAGCGTGATTACGTTTAGAAAATTTTGTTCTGTGTCTACTCTTTTTTCACAGACTGTAGTCGTGTTCGTTTCGTTTTTCAATGCACATTACGCATGCGCAAAGTTAAAAAAATTAGTGTCAGTGTCATGTTCTAAAATCTGACAGAAATTGTTAATATTTTAGAACATGACACTCAATTATTATGAAGTTGACAGTACTTGACAGTCAGCTGCCAAACTGCGAAAAAAGTCGCGCATGCGTAGTTGAAAAATGAAACGAACACGGCTTTCTAGTCTTGGAAAGTCAAGCCGTGTTCGTTTCATTTTTTTTTTATTGGGCGTGAGTCGTGACTGCTGCCGTCAGAGTGGGTCATTAAAAAAAAGCGCTAAACATCGTTTAACAAATTGAAATTTAATGCTTTCATTACAGATACCTCTCAGAGACAAAATTAATTGACTGATTAATTTCTGTCCCCTATAAATCATTCGTACTATGACGTAGTTTGTTCCGTGTTCATACGCCGTTATTAATCTGTGATAGCGGCAAGAAGAAGGAAAAAGTAGATGTAGTAGTAGGTATCTAGTAATTTTTATTTTGTTTTTGGTTGGCGAATTTAACATAATAATATATTTTAACATAATACATTTCAACAGGATTTCATTGGTCAGTATATACTATATATAAATAATCTATAAAGCACTTACTTATAATGTTTTGTACCAGTTTCAATTCTTATCACGTCATACTTTTATTTTAGTTAACAATGCAAGAAGACAAGAAGAAGTAAAAATTTACAAAGTTTGCAGTGCTAGGCAGAATCAATATAGAAAAAAATAACAAGAAATCAAATTATCTGATACAGCTCGCTTCAACTCCCGTACTTGGCCCAAGTGGGCCGCGATAACAATTGAAAGGCTATTGTGTCTGGTTTTGCTGCGATCAAATGAATAATAAAATACTTATATACTACTAAAATAATTTCATTCTTTCCTACCTTTCACCGTACCTACCTACTGCAGTTATATAACAAACATAAAAGGTGTTAGAAAAAACAACATGTTTAATATTGTTTTTATAATAGCACAATATAATTCTGTCTACTCTGATAATAGGTACTAGGTATTTAAGTATTTAATTCAACATTTGAAGTTTCTATGTTTTACAATTTGGATTGTGTGAATAACCTGTCTTATGTCTACTATTACCTACCATTTTAATATAAGAAAACCATTTGCTATTAGGAATTATTCATAACAATATTGTAACTATATAGTAAACATACTTTAATTTCAATACCGTAATTACACAATTTGGCGACAATGTTCATACTTCTTTGTAGGTATAATATCTAGTTTGTATGGAAGTGACTATAGGTACTTTCATGTGAAATACTTCTAATTTATTAGCAAGAAAAGGTAAAAAAAATTGTACTAAGTAACTTCTAACTAGGCATGTATTGCAAGAAAATGCTTTAGTACTATCACAGTTATGAAGTTCTATGTTTACTGTGGCAGTATCTAATATTATTATTATTTATTATTAACACTTCAAATAAATTTTATTTTTATCTTAATTTTATCTTTTGAAAAATTAAAACTGAAAAAAATTCAAGAATAACCTCAAACTTGAACATCAAACTCTGCAATTAGCGATTTTTAATTGTCATCTCTGAGAGGGACATTTCATGTTAAATGAGCATTAAGTCTTAATTGACGTCTCTGAGTGCGGCGGTTAAAGTTCTTAAAGTAGTTACTAATGGTCACTGGTTCATATTGACATTTGCGCTAATGTGTGACTTCGAAGTCAAGAGAAATAGACTGATATTATTTCTTGTTTCAGGTGGCGTTGGTTGGGGCGGTGGGCGCATGGGGCGGGGGCCCCGACATCGCTCCTTCATGCGCTGAGTACGCCCCTGCACAAGTGTCATCTCAATATATCATACAGACTTTTGCGTTTGTTTCAATACTCTATATTCTATAAAGAGCTAGAGACCAAATCGTGGTCTTATAACCCGGTCGTATATAGACCAGTCACTATGGCCTCATTATAACTAAATGGAAACTTTAGTCTGCATAATCATTATAGTTCACTGGGTCTAACAGGTATCTTCACTCGCTCGATTAGGAGTCCTAAATAAAACAACCTTAGAAAATTTAGAAACAAATCAACTTTATTATCAAGATGAAAAAGATCAAATAATATACATAAGCTACGGAACAGATATGTAACATACATAACCTAACTTACAGCAAACCAAACGTCTCTATACATATGATACAACCCTCGCGGGTGACTCCTTAGCGTTAAATACAAATCGTCTTTATAACTAAACGTAAAACATCTCACTAGCACGTATGTACATCAGTCTGTGCGCGCGCGACCGGTCGCGCGACAGTCGCGGCGACAGTCGCCGGGCCGGGCGGGGCGCGTCGACTTGCGGCGACAGGTCGCGGCGACCAGTCGCTGGGCTGCGCGAGGCGCGACAACTAGTGGCGACCAGCCGCTGGGCTGCGCGGGGTGCGACAGGTCGCGGCGACTAGTCGCCAGGGTGCTCGGGGCACGACCGATTCACCTCGAACCACTGGTCTATACAGCTGAAACATAAAAACGCATAGTGTTAATAGCTTCGTTAAACAGTAGTCAATATTAGTCGCTACACACTGCGGACGTGAAGCGACGATGCATGTATTTAAGTTTTACAAGCATCGTACTTTATAAGAGTATTTGCTCTAATAAAGTACATACACAATATTATTGTCCTTCAAGAAATACATTGAGCATCGTCAAGTTTATTAGTATAATTTATAAGTCATCACATAAAGATTTTAACTCTTGACAAATAACTATGTTACTACACGATTCGACTGAAAAGAGCGCATGATTTTTGAGTCGGCACTGTAAAATTCTGGAACGAACTGTCACCAGCAGTTATTCCGGACCTATACGACCTGCAAACCTTCAAGAAAAGAGCGTATTCCCTCTTAAAAGACCGGCAACGCACCTGCGGCTCTTCTGATGTTGCGAGTGTCCATGGGCGACGCTAGTTGCTTACCATCAGGTGACCCGTTTGCTCGTTTGCCCCCTTATTCAATAAAAAAAAAGTCGCATAATCATGCGTTATTAAAATTTGAAAACGATTTACGTTTGAAAATCTAATAGCATCAAATCACTATTACATAGCTTTCAAAATATATTCCTGCTGCAAACAATGAAGTCGTCATCACTGTATTAAACGAGTCATTGCACTAACACAATGGCAGCAAACCGCTGACTATACAGTAGCTACAGCTACAGTAGCTAGCTGCGGCCTGCGGGGCGCGGCCGACCCAAATGCGCTGAAAGCCGGGGCCCGGGAACAATACGCGGCGGAGAGCTGTAATACTCCCACTTTAACGTAAAGCGCTGTCATGGAACGTGGCGCGAATAACCCGGCATTTGTAAACAACGCTTTATTGTTATTTTTTGTCACCTATTTTATATTTTAATGGAACATTAAGACCCAATTTCACCAACCTCTGTTTGTTAAATCCTAATAGGCTACTTGACCTATTTTTTTTTTCTTCATTCTAATCGCTTCTTAATCATTCATTTTCACCAAAAAAACTAATATTTTAATATTTTACACAGTAGAAACCCATAAAAATGTTCATTGAAAAACATGCCTCTTAAATGGCGCCGAAAACACTGTCCGCCATTGTGCCGCCATAGTGTGACGTCATGTTTTTTGTATTTTATACTTTCTTTATTAAAAAAAGTTTTATGTGCTAAGCGTACGAGTCTAACAATGCTAAAAAATTAGAAAAGAATTTAGAAATCATTTGTAATGTTAAACGCTTTTGTAGAAAAGTTTTGGCCATTTCATTTCCCGTCTACAATAAATGGAGATAATATTTAAAACTGATGTTTTATTTGAATTATTCAAGAAAATATATTTTATAAATCTTTCTAGGCTTATTCATATTATTTATGTACAGATAAACTTACATATAACGAGCGCAATAAATAAAAGATATTAAACTACAAATAGGATGACGTCACATCCAAATCGGAAGTACCGCAAAAGCGTTTTCGTCAGTACAAATCATATTTTCATAAAATCATATTTTCAAATCGACTTTATTTATCAATCATAAGGTTTATTTGATGATAAGGGTGAAATACGGTTTCCTAGGCCAAGTTCTACTAGAAATATGCATTTGTTCAATGAAATTGAATATAGGTCAAGTAGCCTATCACTAAACAGACCTTAAGAAATTAAACAGACAGTCAAAATACTTATGTCCCACAGTAAAAATTTAACAGCCGATTAGTAAATGCAATCCCACCAAAAACATTTCATGTAAAAGTTACCTCGGCGACCACAAAAGTTTTGCCATGTGAAAAAGACATCAGATCTAATGTAGAGCCAAGCTTCTGGATCGACGCGGCCTAACTCTATCGACCCTAACTCCTACAAAATCTACATCTCAGTAAGTATGTATGGCTTCGCTATTTCGCTATCGTCGCCGTGGAGATGAGGCGAATATTTAGTTTCTGATCTGAAGTAAGTAACGAAACAGCCAAGAAATACATACTTACTGATATGTAGAATTTGTTGGAGTTAGGATCGATAGAGTTAGGCCGCGTCGATTCAGAAGCTTGGCTCTACATTAGATCTGATCTGTCTTTTTCACAGTTTTTTACAAGAATAGACAGCTTGATCTACGCCGGTTTGCGTCAAGCATCTGTACTACCTAGTATCTACTATCTGTGATCTATAGTCATTAGTCAGCCAACGCCTACTCTACTCAATCCCTAGTGGTCCTCACCCTTTGTGGTAGATGCAGAGGCAGGGCAGGCGCGCGATGGTGTCCCCGGCGGTCAGCTCCTCCAGGCAGATCACGCACTCGCCCTTGCACTCGCTCAGCACGTCCTCTGGAATTACACAACACACTTATTAGTTGCGGAAACACATCAGTTGTAACCTTTTATCAGGTAGACCTGCCCCCCTAGACAAGCGGCAAGCGACCATTGTAAAATCTAACGCTAACGCTACAAAATGTATGGGATTTGACATTAGTATTAGTATTCGCTAGCGAAGCGATGACTTATGTCAAATCGCATACATTTTGTGGCGTTAGCGAGCGTTTACGATAATCGCTTGCCCCTTGTCTACTAGGGCTGTAAAGTACAAATACAAATAGTTTATTGGCCATAACGAAATCTAAAGATACGAATTATATTCATGCAAAAGACAGAAAGAGATAGGATTTTGTTATCTTTAATATCTTGTCCATAATTGTATAATAAATGCGGACGTCCGTCGTTTATCTGTCGTCTCTTATCTCTTCACGCTTTTACAGGTTAACCGATTGAAATTTTGATTTCGAATGAATGAAAGAGATTTCAAGAAGAGGAATTAGGACTGTTTTATGACAGCAAAATGTACGGTTCCGATGCAACAAACTATTTTTTGCGCAATTACACATTATATTATCACATCAGCCAGTCACATTGCAATATGAGCAGACCCTAAGAGCTGGCACACATTGGGCGTTTTGAAGCGCGCGTTACGGCCAGATTTGTATGGATTTGACAGATTTGCAAGACGTCTCACGCAATTGAAATCTGTGAATTCAGTACAAAAACGACGCAACGCGCCGTGTGGCAAGCCCTAAGTGACAACTGACAAGTAAGGGTGCGTCCACATTTGTATCATTTGCGCGATCAGATCCCCGATCAGATCTCCGTCGCGTATCATCGAAGCGTGTCAAAATGATACGCCCCGATCGCTATTAACCGCGTATCTAATACATGCCGTATCAAATACTCGCATGATCGGCAGAATGATCTAATAGGCGTCCACACTATGATACTCATACTTGATACGGCGCGATGATCGCGACGGAGATCTGATCGCGCAAATGATACAAATGTGGACGCACCGTAATGTAATTTTCCTGTCCAAATTTTTTTACATCGAAAAAAACTAACGAAAAAAGATTCAATAAGTAATTGACTCTACCAAGTCTTACAATTAATATAATATTGACTCAGGAATAATTATCGTCCGCCATTAATCTCTCGTTTCTGTGCGAAAGTGCGACGACGTCGAGCTCTTCACGACTAAAGAGAGCTTTTACTTCAAACGGAATTAAGGTGAAAGTCTAAAGTCACTTCACTCATTTTAATCAACATAAGACGGTTCCGTTATTAATTAATACCTGTTAATAATTAATTAAGCTAGCTATGTAGCAGTAGACCGGTAGTGTGTAAGCAATACACTTACATTTTACTCTTAAAATCAAATGGGAAAGAGCAAGAGCTCGACTGGTGACTTTTATATGCAAGTATACTCGTCTAACGTCCTTCGCATAGGTCATCTATCTTGTCAGTCATATTATTGTCTGCATTGTCCAATCCAAACTTGAAACAACTGGGAACTGAATCTACAATGTCAGAGTCGAAAACCTACGATACATTCCACTAGGAGTAGGGAGGCGTTGAACTTAATATTATATGAGAACTAGGTGTCCCGGCAAACGTTGCTTTGCTATAATATATTTGCCATATTATTTTATTGAAGTGACTAAATAACTATGTCGCCATGGCAATGTCGATCGCTATCCCGTCGCACAAACAAAGTTCGCCGTCAGTCTCAGGTTGTAATAATTTATTATTATTTATTCAACAAATGCACTTATCAATAAATAAAGTACCCAGTAGCCGATTCTCAGACCTACTGAATATGCATACAAAATTTCAAATTTGGTAAAAATCAGTAAAGCCGTTTCGGAGGAGTTCGTGAAACTAACATTGTGACACGAGAATTTTATATATAAGAAGAAGATAATGACTAGTAGTCACGGCAAAGTTATAGCGGACTTCAACATAGAATCACGAAATCCGGTGAACGTTCATCCTGTCTGTCTGTCCGTCCGGTGCCTGATGCGTGATATTATAGTGAAGGCTGTGGTCGCACACTGTTATTAGCTAATCAATGGCCGTGTACTACGACTTACGAGTATGATGGATTATCTTGTTTCTTGAATTAGTGTCCTAATTATAAATTGTTAGTTTATAAGGAAACCTTAAAGCACATACAATCTATATTAATATTGTTACGGATACGGACAGTTGTTTACCTCTGCGCGTACTTTCTATAAAAGTCCAACCATTGTTTATGTGAATTGCGTGTTTACGTAAACAATCCAGAATGGAACGTTCCAGAAAGCGTCGCGGGCCATATAAAAGGTAAACAAGCCGGCAGTCAGTTTCAGTTTTATCTGAGCGATCTTCGAGGCGACTTCGAAGTGAGAACAAGTGATCAATAGTGAGTGACAGTGATAGTGCTTAGTGTTTGGACTTAGTGATCAGTGTGAGCTAGTGTTTGTGAATAAAGTCTTCAAGAGAGTCACCAGGTCTTTCTCTCCGAATCCAAAGAACCCTAGCACGTAACAATATTATATTTTTAAACTTTACAATAGAATACTAAAACGCTAATTAAAACGATGAAGATCAAGCACATTTCCAGGCTACTAACTGCTAAAGTGCTAAGTAGGAGGGCGATGGATGGATGGATGGCAGCATAGCCCCAATCTCAATATCAATGGGTTGAACTCCTTCATATTTCTGGTCATTATTTAAACTTTTATGGCCTGTTTCGCCACTTCCTGATAAGGTGCCCGATAGGGTTATTTGACAGATTTTCCATACTCCATCTGTCAAATTAAGTGGTGGATAGCCTTATCAGGAAGCGGTGAAACAGGCGCTTAATGTTCAAAAATACCATTTAATAGTTAATTAGACTAAATTGAGAGATTATAATATGAGAGAGACATAGTGCGCGTACTGACCGTTATAGGAGAGGCGCGGCCTCGTGAGGCACATGACGAGGTGGCACTCGATGTCGTCCGGCAGCACAAACTTGCTGCACACCGGACATTTTATACCTGAAACAGAAGGACAGCAACTGTTAGTGTGGAATAAACGTATCACTATACACCAGGGGTTCCCAAACTTATTTTGTCTACTGCCCATTGTTTCAATTTAAAATGCATCCAGTTGAAATAAATCACCCCCCAAGCCACTTCACAACGCTCTCATTTTTTTCTGGCTCTTCAGACCTTCAGCGCCCACAAGGGGGCGTTATCACATATCGCCCACTTTGGGAAAGGCTGCTATACAGGGACATTGAGGCTGACGCATCATTTCCATCCGCCAATTTTCATTCGCAAAATTGAATGAATGAATGAATGAATGAATGAATATTCTTTATTGCATTTACACATAACATTTAAAGAAATATCTACAAACTTATCACTATTAATAAACTATACTTATATAAACACAAAAGGCGGCTTTATTGCTATGCAGCAATTTCTTCCAAGCAACCGAAAAGCAGAAAATTATTTTATTTTATAAAAAGCAAATAGGCAATGCGCAAAAAAAAAATAATAATAATAATCTAGGTACATCCTACAACTAATTACTAACATCTAGAAAGATAAGATAAAAAAAAAAAAAAATATGTATTAAGTAAATAATAATAAAAAGATAAAAAAAAAAAATATTAACAATAACAGTTATGTATTCTAATTTATAAACCATAATATTTAGACAAATAAATATGATGCATTATAATAAATATTATAAATATCCATAAATAATACACTACTTAATAATATGTATATATAGGATTTAGGTCAGCCATATTAATAAATAAAATGACACTTAAATTTCAAATTATAACTCTATTTTAATCAATCATCCAACAGAAATTATAATAGTTTAAGAGTAAGTAATCTATTCTTATATTATTTCTAATATAAGTCAGGGATAAGCTAGCAAGATACAACTAGTGCACCGTGCCTCGCCAGAGCCGAGACTGCCTGCGCAAGGCTCGCTCCGCCATTTATAACGATAGACTCAGTAGTGGGGAGAGTGGGGAGACTTGAAGAACCGGCTGTGACGTGCTCGGTGCAGGTGTTGTTTACACAAATTCTTGCTATAGGCGCGTACGGTGGTACAGGCGCCGTCACGGCCATACTGACATGCGTGCGTCCTCGCACGCGCCTCATCCCATATCTCTGTTACATCAGTTACCTGTGGACACAATAAGTATAGTTCGTCAATCCTGACATACACAAACCTCATTATTACAATTTTACACTAGTCACTGACATAAATTAAGTTGTATAATTTTGGTCTGGCTCAAGGCCCTGCAAAACTATAACAATCAGTACTTTCTGCTAGTCCGGAATTTATATTCCCTGTAGCCATAGCCATTGTGATTTGCTATATATTTTTTTTTTTTTTTTTTTTTATATAAACCTCCCTTTTTTTTTAACATGTGCCCTGCAACATTATTGGACTGGCCCCTACTTAAGCCCTTCAATAATGTTGGACTGGCCCTTTTTTCTTTTTTTTTTAAGACTCATTAGGCCTATGAACATCTGCTTGAACAACTATTAGGTGTTCTGGTTGTACAGTGTGTAAAGGAGAGTTAGCTGGCATAGTACCTGAGTTAGCAGACATAGTGTTTGAGTTAACTGATATTGTGTCTGAATTAGCTGATATTGTTTCGGAATTAGCTGATATTGTGTCGGAATTAGCTGACAATGTTTCTAAGTTAGCTGACATTGTTTCTGAGTGAGCAGATATGTTATCTAAGCTAGCTGACATGGTATCCGAGTTAAACGATACAGTATCAGAAGTACTATGCAGGATTTCAGAATCATTTAAAGGGTCATCAACTTCGTGAACAATATTTTCTGAATGGTCCGCCGTCACGTCGTCATCACTATAACAGTCTTCGGCAATCTCAAGAAAATCTGAAAGACCTCGAGGTACTTCTCGTAAATGTTCGTGGGAAAATTTGTACAACCGATTCGAACCGTTAATGTGTTTCAATTCATAACGATCGTTGTCTAAAATAGCTACTATTTGAAATGGACCTTTAAATTTTCTGTTTAATTTAGTTTGGTGTCTTTCCTCAGATTTTACGAAAACAAAATCACCTATTGTGAAGGGGCGTACTCTTGCTTTGCCTTTATTAAATCGGATAGTGTCAGCCTCAGAGCATTTAGTTATGTTATTGGAAGCGCTAGAACGAATGTCAATAAGGTTTTGTCGGGATGTCTCGTCATCACTTGTATTATAACTTATTCTACTGAGCCCTAAGGAATGTCCTTGGATACCAAACATCAGTTCGAGTGGGGTAAACTTTGTGACTCTAGAGCGTGTACTATTAAGGGCTAATTGAATTTCACCTAATTGATCTTGCCATGAGCTACTGGAATCACATTCTATTATGGTTAACAAATTTTTTAAGGTACGCATTATTCTTTCAACCTGACCGTTGGCTCTACTGGTTCCTGTGGCGATGAGATGTAATTGAATATTATGTTCCTTGCAAAAATTCTTAAATTCTGCATTATCATAAGAGCGACCTCGATCGGCAATGATTCGTTTTGGTGCACCAAAAAGATTAACAAAATTTTTAACTGCCTTAATGGCATGAAATGAATTTAAGGTAGTAACATGTTCTAATACTACAAATTTTGTAAATGCATCGATGGCCACAGAGCAATATTCTTTTCGCTCGCTTTTTCCACTTAGTTTGCCTGACAGGTCTAAATGAACTGTATGCCAAGGGATAGCTGGTTTTGGAATAGGATGCAATTGAATCTGTTGGGCACCAGAAGGACCTTTAGAAGCCTTGCAAATAACACAAGAGTCAACATATTTTTTAACAAATTTTGCCATATTAGGGAACCAGTAGAGGTCATACAGTTTATCAAGAGTCTTTTCATACCCAAGGTGTTTTAATTCATTATGAACATGGGCAATTAGGGTCCATGTCAGAGATCTAGGGATTATGGGCAACCACTTTGAATGTTTTCCTCGTTCAATTTTTCTGTATAAAACGCCCTGTCTTATGTCGTATGTGTGTGATATTTCAGTGGAAAAATTATTAGACCGTAGTTGGGTAATAGTATCTAGAATTTCGGGATCCCGCTGTTGCTCGACCAGCAACCATCCCTTTTCTAATTCCGTAAAATTAACAGTTATTGGAGCTTGATGTTTTTTTGGAAATAATTTGTCTTGTGCAAAATTACGAGATAAAAAAATCGGCATGAGCCATATTTTTTCCTGCTTTATAAATAACTTCAAAATCATAGGATTGAAGGATAGCCCACCACCGGTGGACTCTTGGGGTTAAGTCCTTTTTTGAAAATGAGGCTTTCAAGGAATTGCAGTCAGTGAAAACTGTGAATTTACGTCCATATAGGTAATGCCTGAAATGTTCCACGGCTTTAACTACTGCTAGAGTCTCAAGCTCATACGAATGGTAACGACTTTCTGCATCACTTGTTCGATGACTAAAATAAGCTACAACATGAGGTAAACTTTTAACTTTTTGAATTAGCACTGCACCATAACCTTCACTACTCGCATCTGTATGGAGCTCTATTGGTAGAGTAGGGTCGAAAATTTTGAGAACAGGTTCAGATGTTAAACAATCAATAATAGTTTTGAGAATTTTATCGTGATGGGGTTCCCATGTTATTTTACCTTTACCTGCAGCGGTTAAGGGATACAATGGCTTTAATAATTTTGAAAAATTTGGAATAAACTGACGAAAGTAAGACGCCAAACCAATTAACTGTCTAACTTGAGTTACGGTACTTGGGGTCGGTAATGATTTTAAAGCTTCTATTTTACGTGGATTTGGCTGAATCTGTCCTGACGATATAACGAAACCTAGATATTCGATTTTGGTTTTCATAAAAGAACACTTATGAAAATTAAAGGAAAATCCAGCTTTTGAGAGGGTTTCTAGTAGTTTATCTAGTCTGGCTAATCCTTCAGCGATAGATTCTGATGCAGAAAGTACGTCATCCATATAAACGAGAATTCTATCGTCATTAAGTTCCTTAAGGGAATTATTTATAGCTCTCTGAAAGACTTGTGGAGCATTTCTAAGGCCAAAAGGCATTTTTAAATACTCGTACTGCCCAGTAGGTGTAACAAATGCGGTTTTTTCGACTGAATCTTCATGAACTTTAATTTGGTGAAAGCCAGATGCCATATCTATGGTGGTAAAGAATTTAGCTCTGTGTAACTTATCAACTTGGTCATTAATAAGCGGAAGTGGATAACTATCGGGTCGTGTATTTCTATTTAATTCCCTATAATCGACACACATACGATCGCTACCATCTTTCTTTTTTACTAGCAAAATAGGGCTTGCGAATGGTGATGAACTTTCTCGGATAATTTTAGCATCTAGAAGTTCCTTAATTTTCGCATTAACAATTTCTAATTCGGTTGGAGAAAGTCTGTAGGGACGCCTATGGACTATTTTATTAGGATCAATTAAATCAATTTTTAAGACACCCGTACTAACTTGTGTAGTTGGCAAATTATCAATAAAGTGGTCCGAGTACTTGTTCAATATGCTAATCAAGGTTTCCTTGTCATCACCTGTTAAGTCAGTATCTATAGACTGGAAATTATTACTACCAAGAGTAGAACTAAAATGATTGCTTTTGGACCTATAAAATATTAGCTTGTCATTACTAATTTTTACAGAAACACCGTCACGCAATATATCACGTCCCAATAGAAAATCTTCGCTCAAGCATTCATCTGGTAGAACATGAAATATTACATCTAAGGGAAAATTTTGAACCAGAATTTGACATTTTACTTGTAAATGAGAAATTATGTTATTGCCGCCTATGCCTCTCAGAGTAATTTGTTCACGAAATCTTTGGCCCATCAATAACTCACACTTGGTTTGACTTACGAGACTACATTCTGATCCTGAATCAAAAATAAATGAAAATTTCATACCATTCGTTTCTAGGATACCATGCGCAGTTTTACAGCATAAGTTGACTTGCTTGATACCCGAGGATTCGTCTTCTTTCTTCGTATACCGCTTGGGGCAGCTACTGGCAATATGGTTGGAGTCTTGGCAGATGTAGCAGTAGCTCTTTGATTTTGAAGAATCCAATTTAACTAAAACAGAACCACTTTTATTACTGCGCTGTCTGCATTCACTACCCCGATGTCCAATTTTCCCACAAACATTACAAGCGCCTCTAAAAGGACGGAACTTTTTCCGTTCCACTTCAGTCATAGAAGAATCTTCATGAGTTCTTTTAAGCGTAAAGCTTCGTAAAATCCGAAACAGTTGATGTTTGCTGTTTATAATAGCTGAACTGAGTTCACGACGTATTTTGTCGTTACATTGAGATAAAACAGATATTGCAAATCCAGTTGTAACATTTTCGGGCAAATTTGTGTTCGGAATTTTTTCTATTAGCTGCCATAGGCGCATGCCTGCTTCAGCTGGAGTTTCATCGTTACCAAGGCGAAACTTAATGATTTGATCAAAATAATCTTGCATCATCATTGGTTTTGCAAAGTTCGAAATTAATATTTCCCGAATGCTCTGCCAAGTCATTTGATTAGGCTGTATTTTCGTGAGACATGTCGCGGCGCGACCCTTAAGACAGTGAGTAAGAGCAATAATTAAATCAACGCCTTCTAAATTTTTCTTCTCGATAATTATGTCATTTAAAGTGCACCAATTAGTTATGTCTGAATCGGTTTCATCCGGGTCAAATGGCACCAACTTGATAGGTATTGATGAATCCACAGATTGAGAATTTAAACTGTCTGCAATTTTCTTAAAAATGGCTTCCATACCAGAAGAGAAAAGAGACATTTGCTGTTCCATTAAATTAACGGAACCCGGGTTGTGGGGCGGATCCGATCCCACTTCTGATATAGGATTTAGGTCAGCCATATTAATAAATAAAATGACACTTAAATTTCAAATTATAACTCTATTTTAATCAATCATCCAACAGAAATTATAATAGTTTAAGAGTAAGTAATCTATTCTTATATTATTTCTAATATAAGTCAGGGATAAGCTAGCAAGATACAACTAGTGCACCGTGCCTCGCCAGAGCCGAGACTGCCTGCGCAAGGCTCGCTCCGCCATTTATAACGATAGACTCAGTAGTGGGGAGAGTGGGGAGACTTGAAGAACCGGCTGTGACGTGCTCGGTGCAGGTGTTGTTTACACAAATTCTTGCTATAGGCGCGTACGGTGGTACAGGCGCCGTCATATACAAATACAATACCTATACATAATATTATATTAAATACCATACCAAATATATATTTTTATATATAATTATTTATTATTATTTAGATAGTAGTCTTTGACGAGTCTTTTAAAAACGTCTACACTTTTAGCCTGCCTGATGTTAACAGGCAAAGAATTCCATAGCAGAATTGATTTTACCGTGAAGGAAGACCTAAAAAAGTTTGTTTT
The DNA here is from genome assembly GCA_937595015.1 of Polyommatus icarus. Lineage (NCBI taxonomy): Eukaryota > Metazoa > Arthropoda > Insecta > Lepidoptera > Lycaenidae > Polyommatus > Polyommatus icarus. The sequence continues at coordinate 18,345,679 of OW569336.1, read as the reverse complement.
AAATAACGGTATGTCCAACAGTAATCTTGAAGACGACCGCAAGTATTTTACGCTCGGTATACGGAAGACGAAATTCTCTTTTAGGTAAGAAGGTGTTCTGGGATCATGCAGCAGCGAGTACAGAAAAGAGAGCACTCGATAATTACGCCTTAAGCGTATAGGTAGCCAAGAGAGCTTAGTGCGATATTCCGACACGTGATCATATTTTCTTAAACCGAATACAAAGCGAATAGCCAAATTTTGCAGGCGCTCAAGCTTGTTAAGTTTGTCCTCGGTAAGATCTACGAAGCACGTATCGGCATAATCCAACATGGGCAAAAATAGGGACTCGGCAAGTAGGACCTTGGTCTTAATCGGAAGCAAATTCTTCCACCTTCCTAAGGAATGCCATACCGCATGTACCTTCTTACTGACCGCCGCTACATGATCTGACCAAGATAAGTGCTCATCTATGTAAACACCCAAATTACGAACACTTTTTGAATAGGGCACGTGTATACCACAAACGAGCACAGGGGGAAGATTCACCCAGTCAACCCTTGAAACTAAAGCAGAGCTACCTATAATAATAACCTGAGATTTATTGGGATTAATAGCAATGCCATTACGCTTACTCCAGTCAAAAATAATACTCAGGTCATTATTAATATCTCCAATTTTTCTCAAGAGATCTTCCAAGGTTGACTGGATATAGATCTGTAGATCATCTGCATACAAGTGAAAGAGAGACGAGATGGATTCACAAATTGTGTTTATGAATAACGCAAAGAGAAGAGGAGATAGCACACCACCCTGCGGAACACCAACAGTGTTGCTTGACCACGACGAGAACTCGTCGCCCACACGAACACGTTGTCGGCGCCCCGAGAGATAGTTTGCTAGCCAATTAATTACTGAAGGCGATAAATTAAGCGTCCTAAGCCTGCCTATAAGAATGTCATGGTCAATAGTATTGAAAGCGTTGCTGAAATCCAACAAAACCAATATAGTTAACAACCTACTGTCCATAGCATGGCGTATGTCATCTGTGACTTTTACTAGAGCCGTAGTAGTGCTATGTCCGGGTCGGAAGCCTGATTGGAATGGAGTCAAAAGGTTGTGTTTATTAACATATGAGAACAGCTGTTGATGGATTAACTTTTCAAGAACCTTTGACAGGAATGGCAAAATTGATATAGGTCGAAAATCAGCAGGCGAATTGGGTTTGTTACATTTCGGCAAGGGTATTATATGTGCACTTTTCCAGACTGACGGGACTTTACCATTCTCAAGAGAAAAATTAAAAATATGAGTCAGTATTGGAGCAATTGCGTCTATAACTAAAATTATCATCTTACGACTTATATTATCTTCACCAACAGCATTTGATGATATGGACATGACATTCTTTTTAATATCGCCAACAGTAAGCGGACTTAAATGGAATGGAGGGAATTTAGGTAACGGTGTAGATGCAAGTTTGTTAATTGTTTGTAATTTAGAGTGGGGATCATAATTTAAATTATTAGGAGAGGAAAAAAAGGAATTAAGATTATTTTTATCAAAAGGAATCTGTGAAGGAGATGGACTCGAAATTTTGCCTACACCCATGGACTTCAAGAATTTCCATGTCTTGGAAGTGTTAGTATTGTCGACAGAGGAATGGATGAAGCGTCTCTGTGCATCTCTGACCATTGTATTACAGCGATTTCTTAGTCTAATATATTTCTCCCGGTGCTCGAGTGTATTTGTTTTTTTATATTTAGCTTTTGCCCTATGTTTTTTTGCAATCATCGTTTTGATTTCAGCCGTAAGCCATGGGGCAGGTAAATGCTTGACCTTGACTGGCCTGATAGGTGCATGATCGTCAAACAGTCGTAGTATCAATTTATTAAATATCTCTACCTTATGATCAATATCAGTGGCTTCAACTAACTCAGACCAATCGATGTTATGGGCATCTTTAAGCAATTTATCGCTATTAACTTTGTTGAAATTTCGCTGCAGTTTAATAGTTGGCTTTGCTTTTGGCGGGCGTATGCTGTAAGATAAAAAGATGATATCGTGATATGAGAAGATATCTGCTGAACATTGGCCTCCTTTAACGACAAAACTCGGAGAGGATACTACAATTAAGTCCAGCAAAGAGGGGGTGCAACCGGGTGCACAGTGAGTAGCCTGCAGAGGTAGCATAGTTAGATTTTGACTATCTAGGATAGACTTGAGCTTCTTTGTTCTACGGTCACCTTTAATCATACATGTATTAAAGTCACCCATGATTATGTTATGTAAGTAAGAAGGAGTATGATCTTCAAGTATTTGCTCAAACGTTGAAAAATAATCTATGTGGAGTGATGGGCAATAAAACACTCCCAATAAAATTTTTGTCCTAGATAATGATACCTCCACAAGCATATACTCCAAGTCTTCAGATGAATGGCTAGATGATGCTATTACAGTGTACGGTATTTGAGATCGCAAATAAATGGCAACACCACCTCCTCCCTTATGAACTCGATCATTCCGTATAAGTCGGAAACCTGGTAAACTGTAATTAGTCGATGGCAAACACGGTTTCAGCCACGTCTCTGACACCAAAATAGCATCCACATTAGCGTTTTCAAAAGAAGCAAGCATGTCTGGATAATGAGCTGGAACACTTTGGGCGTTAAAGTGAAGAACGTTAAAATGCTTTTTGGTGTCAGCAAAATTTGCTAAAAGTGTATCTTTTAAACAACAAAACGAATTAGTACTATGAAAACTATCATCTTCAGACTCACCAGAGGAAACAGAGAAAAAGTCATCATTGAAGGCATCTTCAATAGTAGACTCATCCATAGTTTGTACTTGGTATGAAATAATAATAATAATACCTAATTAATATAATAATATTTAAATATTATAATAATATAATAAAATACTATGATATAAAATTAAAAATAATTAACAAAAATTAATACCCACTTATGTCAATACCAAACCAGTACGTAAACTATTCGTAAACCAAAAAAAAAAAAAAAAAGTTTCTATCTATAATTTCTATCGCCTTACATCATTCACAAATCACAACCAAATCATTGTATGGAGAGAAAAAAAAAAAAATATTTTGACGTTCAAATGTCAGAATTGTCATCTGTCAAGTTTCTAACTTTCTAAACGTCTAAATGGACTTTGCTCTTCGGTCGCGTGCTTGCTACAAGTGTTCGGCTGATTGTATAGTTTTTTCGCTAGAATTTTAATACTTTTAGTGATTTCTCCCTTTTATTTGTCTTTATTATTTGTTTTGTGCTGGTTATACTTGTTTAGTGTGTGTAAGTAGTTGTTAAAATGGATACCGATCCGCCGGATCCCGGCGGAGGTTATGTTTGTGTTACTCCTCCAAACGGATTAAGTTCTCCCCCTAGTATAGATACTGAGAACATTCCTAATAAAAGGCCCAGACTCAATCCTTCTTCCTCAAATGTGAACGTGATTCCGACCCATAATGACCAGTATACATACGCGAAACCCGAATTCCTGGATAAACGTAAGTATTCTTTAAATGATTCCTCTCCTTTCATCGTACATGTCTCCAAATCAGATTCCAGTAGTCCCATTCGTCCCATGGAGTTTGGCCGCTATCTGTTTCAAAAAAATATAACCTCGGTTGCCCTTGGTGGAGTAAAACGCATTGGAAGAAATAGAGTGTCTGTGGAATTCATACATTTAGAGGATGCCAACAATTTTCTGGAGTCCCCAATTCTTACTGACGCAGGCTTTACCGCTTCCATTCCTTCATTTAATGTCTCTCGTATGGGGATAGTTAGGGGTGTTGCAGTTGACATATCAATGGAGGAATTCGCGTTAAATTGTACGGTTCCATCAGGATATGGAGATGTTATTAAGGCGCGTCGTATGTGTCGCAAATCAACAGATGTCAATGGAAGTGTTGCATGGTTACCCACACAAACAGTTGTAGTCACTTTTAATGGGCAAAAACTTCCTCCTCACACTTATTTATATTATACATCTTTGCCAGTTGAACTATATAAACTTCCTGTTATCCAATGCAATCGTTGCTGTAGGTTTGGTCATGTAAAAGCTTTTTGTAGATCAGACCCTAGGTGCTACAAGTGTGCACAACCTCACGAGGGTGTCTCTTGTAACACTCAGGTGGTGTCTTGCCTCTTTTGCTCCGGTGCTCATACTGCAAATAATTTTAACTGTCCAGAGTATATCAGACAAAAAGAAATTAAAATAGCAATGTCTGAACATAACATCTCATACACAGAGGCCTCAGCAAGATTCCCCAGAGCGCGTAGAGCTTTCACTGACGTTGTGGCCACTCCTTCAGCAGTATCCTCACAAGTCCGTCATTCCACTCCCTCTCCTACTTCTCCTACAGTTTCCTACAGAAAGACTGTTTACATACCTCGCCGTACAGTTCCAACTCCTCAACCAGGTTATGATCATTATGCTCACCAAGCTATTATCCAGAACCCTGTTATTGAGTCTCCCAACGGATCCGCTTTCCCAAATAACTCCTTATCTAAAAACGATGAGTTCCCAGAACTACTATCCTCCCTTTTATTAAATTTATTGTCCCGTTTCAGTGACACTGGGATGGGTATATCCAACACTCTTCGCGAAAACTTAACTAAGCTGATAAACATTACTAAGCTAAATAATACCCACAATGAGTCAGAGGACCATAATACAATGGAACTGTCGTAGCATTCGTAATAAATCTACTGATATTTTACATTTTATTAATAAATTTAATCCCATTGTTTTTGCCATTCAGGAGTCTTGGTTGAGACCGGGTTCTCAATTTAGAGTTCCCGGCTTTTCCTGTCTCCGGGATGACAGAAACGATGGAAGAGCTGGTACAGCTATTTTAGTTTCTGTGTCTGTGTTGTTTAATTCTATCCCTCTTCCTTCACACAGTAATTTTAATATTACTGCTGTCCGAATTTCCAATGTTTCCTTTGTGTCTGTTTATCTCCCTGACCCATCCCCCTCAGTCCTTTCTGAACTTTTTTCCATCATCAACCTTATCCCCCCTCCTCTTTTCCTTTTAGGAGACTTCAATCTTCAACATCATGTCTGGGGTTCTCACAATTGTGACTCTCTTGCTGATGTCTTTATCACTCATCTTGATGACCTTAACTTGGTCATTTTAAATAATGGAGCTCCTACCCGAAGAGTTCTCCCATCCCAAAATCCTAGATCAGCAGTAGATTTATCTATCTGTTCCCCTTCCTTATCCTCCCAAATTTCATGGTCCATTTCGTCAAATTCCTGTGGTAGCGATCATTTTCCCGTTATTATTACTTGGCATCTTTCCTCCATTCCAAACATAATAAAAAACCCTCCTACACTTAAGTTTAAGCTCTCTGACGCTGACTGGCCTCTTTTTAAAAATCAGACTGAGGCTCTCACTTCCTCTCTCCCTCCTGTTAATTGTAATAATGTACATTGCTTATATCCCCAGTTAACTCAAGCGCTTCTTGAAAGTGCATCTGCTGCCATCCCCTCTCGAAGTTCTCAATGTTTCCGTGTATCCTCTCCTCCTTGGTGGGATCATGAGTGCACCGTGGCATGTAAAAGACGAAAGGAGGCAGAGAGAACTTTTTCTTCCAATATGACCTTGGATAATTATAATGAGTGTAAAAGAATAGCAGCTGAAACTAAACGTCTTTTGTCACATAAGAAGCGTCTGGGTTGGCATAAATTTTGTGAGAGCTTGTCTCCCCTTTCCTTCCCGTCTTTGGTCTGGAATAATTTAAGAAAATTTCGTGGCTCCTTTTCCTCCAACTCTAATCCTTTATCGAACGACCCTTCTCCTTGGCTTTATGAATTCTCCCAAAAACTTGCACCTCCTTGGGTCCCGACACTTGAAGAATCCCAAAAATTTTTATCTTCCCCTTCAACTCCTACTACTGAATTTGATGCTCCTTTTTCCTTTGAAGAATTCAAACTGGTTATTGATTCACTTAATGATTCCGCTCCTGGGGCTGACGGTATTCCTTATTCCTTCATTGTAAATAGCAGCCTTAGTACACAGACGATAATTCTAGATTTTCTAAATTCCATCTTTGAGTCGGAGTCCCCTCCGGATGAGTGGAAATGTCAAATTATCCTGCCTATTTTGAAACCAGGCAAGCCTGTAGACAACCCATCTAGTTACCGTCCTATAGCACTTTCTTCCTCTCTTTCAAAAATACTGGAGCACTTAATTAAAAATAGACTCGATTGGTTCTTAGAGAGTAGAGGCATTCTTTCTGGAAATCAATTCGGATTTCGTAAAGGCTTTTGTACAATGGATAACGTGTGTACATTAGTTTCAGACATTCGAATTGCTTTCTCGAATGAGGAGTCTTTGGTGGGGGTATTTTTGGATGTGTCGGCCGCATATGATAACGTCCTACTTCCAGTGCTCAGACAGACCATGCTCGAGCTGAGTATTCCTGTGAAGATAGTAAACTACGTTTGTAATTCCCTCTCCGGTCGCTCCATAGTTATTTCCCATGATAATTCCTCTCCTTATTTCAGATTTGTTTGGAAAGGCTTACCTCAAGGTTGGGTCCTTAGTCCTTCCCTCTATTCCATTTATTCCTACAGTTTACATTTAGCCGTTTCCTCCTTTTGTAAAATCTCCCAATATGCGGACGACATAGCCATTTATGCTTCTTCCAAAGTTCTTTCAGAGGCAGAGACTCGCCTTAATTCTGCTCTTTTTTACCTCTGCAATTGGATGAATGATCATGGCCTTAGTATTTCTGTCGAAAAGAGCAGCATTGTGGTTTTTTCAAGGCGTAGATCTTCTCCAGATGTTTGTATTTCTTATGATGGTAGAGTCTTTCCGGTTTTCAATAATGTGAAATTTCTTGGGGTTTACTTAGATTCTAAAATGACAGGGGTCTATCATATTAATCATATTATTAAAAAGTGTGAAAAAAACATTAATATTATTAGATGTCTCTCTGGGGTTTGGTGGGGCTCTCACCCTTACACACAGAAATTAATATACAATGCTTTAATTAGAAGCCACTTAGATTACGGATCTATTATTCTTGAACCCTGTCAAAAGTCTGCGCTTCAGGAACTAGACAAAATTCAATCTAAGTGCCTTCGTCTAGTAGTTGGTGCTATGAAATCAACCGCCACTAATGCTCTACAGGTAGAGAGTGCTGATCCCCCCTTAAGGCTGCGACGACAATATCTGTCTGATAGATACCTCTTTAAGGCCCTTCAATTAGCCCATCACCCTCTCATCCCTAAATTACATACCCTCTCCCGACTTTTTCACTCTTCGTCTTACTGGGCTCATAAAGACCCTCCATGTCTTCTTAAAAGTTTTCATAAATTTACCAGTTTGCCTTGTCCTGTGTACCAAAGTAAGTTGCTGCCTATTTACGAAGTCCCTTATAAATCCTTGGTTAAATTTCCATGTATTACCCTTGATTCCGGCATCCTCAAAAGCTCCTATGCTGCAAACAGTCAATTTAAAGATATGGCCAATTCAATGTTTAAAAACTGGTATCATATTTTTACTGACGCTTCTAAACTGGATTGTCAAGGTTGTGTTGGCTCAGCGGTATGGATACCAAAAGTAAATGTAGTATTAAATTTTAAATTACCTGCTATGTCCTCAGTATTCACTGGGGAAGCTATTGCAATCCTTGAAGCCCTATCTTTTATTGAATCACATCGCCTTAACAACTCTGTTATTTTTTCGGACTCACAAAGCTGCCTCCAGGCTATTTTGGCCAACCCTTTTCGATCCAAATTCAAATATCCTTTTATAACAAAAATTAGACACATTTTATTTAAATGCTTTTTGCAAAATATCCGGGTTGAGCTAGTTTGGATTCCCAGCCATTGTGGAATAACAGGCAACGAGAGTGCTGACTTTTATGCAAAACAAGCCATTAACACAGGTGGTCCTGGATACTCCAAACTTTTCAGCAATGACCTCATTCCATTGGCAAAGGAACATTTAATGACTGATTGGAATGCGGATTGGACTGCGTCAGGAAGAGTCAAGGGTAAATTTTTCTTTTCTCTGCAGAGCCAGGCACTAGCTAAGCCCTGGTTTTTTAAATACAGGAAAGCTAAAAAGTCCGTTACCTCTACAGTATGTCGTTTGCGTTTAGGTCACTCCTGTACTCCTGTTTTCCTCAACAAAATTAGGGTAAGAGACTCGTCTTTATGTGAGTGTGGACTTGACGAAGGTTCTCCAGAACATATTTTCTTCAGCTGTCCAAATCGTCTGTCTTCGCTGTACGATTCTCTACCCCCTAATATCCCTCGTCCTACTGATTTCCGCTCCCTTTTATCCTTAGTTCATACTCCTTTTGTAGATATTTTGTGTAACTTTATTAACTATAATAACATTAAATTGTAGAATTGTGTGTTTAAATACTAACAAACTAACTTTTTGTATGTTTTGTATTGTTTCAGATTTATAATAAGGAGATTGATTAGACGAGTTTAAACTTGAGCCCGCTCCATACCTACGTTTTTTTTTTAGTTTGGTTTCTTTTTTCACACTTATACTTTCACAAAGGCCAATAATTCTAGAGCAAAGTTATTACCACTGGCAACAAAGTCTTTTTATAACTCATCAAATTACTGACACTGGCTATTCCTTATGGGAGGCCATTTTTAAAGAAGAAGAAGAACGTCTAAATATGTTTTGTTGTTATAATATTTTGATAACATTTTGAAATTTACAGGTAGTAGGTAGAAAGTACAAAAAAATAATTAATATAAAGCGTTACCTTCATTCTTAAAGTATAAGCTTATTAAATAATACACAAATATTCCAAATGTAATATATAGATATAGAAGCATATAAGTACCTAGTACCTACATACCAAAGAGCTATAAAATACTAATAATTACAAACTACAATCTTCATTCCCAAAAGCTTTCATATAAGCAATTATTGTACAACAGCCACTTATTCTCAATAATCAAGCAATATAAGGCTAGAAATGAGGAGAACAGAGACTTTTGTAATGAAAAAGGCTTGTGCATACTACAGACAGTGATGAAGGTAAGCAAATAATCAAAAAGATAAAGCATTAATCCTGATATATATACTTTCTAAACTATATTATCTACTTAGCTTTAATATTCCTTTTTGTTCTAGGTCCTACTCGTCCAGCATTAACTTCAGCTTTGGAGGCCTGAAGAACAGGTTGGCTTGATCCTGGCGCTGCCGGGCTTTTAATGGCATTAAGGTCAACCATGCTATGCACACGGTGTCTAGAGCCATCAGGACCAATAACCAGAATAGTGCCATTGCTCGTCCAGCACTTAGCTATTCCATAGCGTTGACGAGCAGCCAGAAAGACATGGTGCCGTTTTCTAGTCAAGAATTCAGATAAAGTTATACCTGTTTGTTTTAAATTTGTCTTCGAGCTCCAAATCCTTGTACGAACATCCTGATCATGAAACTTGACAACTATTGGTCTGGGCTTCTCCTTATTTTGCCGGCCCAGCCTACTGCAGTACTTGATGCATGACTCATCTACGTCAGATACGCGGAGTTGTGAACTTATTATATTATATATTGAAGCACGTAGATTGCTAGAATCTTCAGAGACACCATGAAATAGGAGGGTTTTCTTCCGCTGTCTCATTTCCATTTGATCGCTTAGATCAGACAGCATCTGGACCTGAGCTTGTAGTGACTGCAAAGCACTGACAACAAATGTTTTAAAAGTGTTGAACTCACGGTTAAGCTTTGCTGAAGGACTCTCACTATGTTCAGAAGTTGCCGCAGACTGCAGATCCTGCTGGAAGGTGGCCATCCGTGAATTAAACATTTGTGTCATCTCTTCAATTGACTGTTTTAGTGACTCCATAGTTGCAACCGGAATGTTAACAAGTGCAGCAGTTGTGATGAGGTGATGAGGTGGCAGTGAGAGTGATTATTATAGGAGATTAATATACTGGTGGGTACAGACTATTATTTTAATACATAACCAGGCAAAAAAAAGTTAAGATTAATATTAAATTACAGTTAATAATTAAATAACTAAGCAAAGTATGTGTTGTCTTTTTTACACATCTACCCGAAAAAAACGCCAATTGCCTGGCGACCTAGCCAAATTGCCACTCAGACATGCGATTTTTAAAAGTGCAATGGAGCAATGGAATTAAGCAGCGGACCGATTTTCACGACTCGAATTTTCGTTCGAAATCGAAGTGAGTTGGCTTAAAAGTAAGACTAATTACGCCGCAATTAATTCAATGTAATTAAAAGTTACAACCAAACACTACACTACTAATATCTAGTTAGTAGAAGCTAGAGAACATTTCTTACTTCTTTAAGAAAAAAGCAGTCTGTAGGTACCCCCTCCAAACAAAGCACAGTAAAAAGCGCACAATTCCATAACGAACGCGCCCGTTTCAGATAAAAGTTTCATAAATATTGAGGCACACAATCGCGAGTTCCCCCTTACCCCCACTACCGCTCCTCAACTACCCCCTCGACTTCCGAGCCGCGGGACAGAACTTAACATAGAATACATTTTTTTCGTATATTTTAAGTTCAATAATTTCAGTTTTAAATATTTTCTAACCTTCTGTATAAAATGTAGAGTAAATGCTGACATAACAGAAGTTTACAAAATGAAAATAGAGAGATTGATAAACTGTATTGCTAATGGTCTTCAGCAATCTTAGTAGGTACTTATTATCACACACTGTGTACGAAAAAAAAAACAATAAACGAGGAATAACCATCGCTATAGTTCTTGCAATCTACGAGTGCGCGTCGCCTTTATTTGTAGTTGGAAATGTGAATAGACATTTTCGTTAGTGTGCGTACCCGACGGAGCAGTCAGTAGCGAGCGAGCCATGTACGCGTGTATAGATATGGTCACTTACACAACTAAGGGCGACGCGCACTCGTAGATTGCAAGAACTATAACAGAAATAAATATTTGATGTGTAACCAATTTGAGAATAACGCCAAGTGTCAACGACAACAAAACCTATTCACTTTTTCCTGAACATAGCGTCGTAACACGCTCCGACACTGTCCGTCACCAAACAACGGACAGACGGACAGACTTTATACTTGCCTGATGTCACCGTATTGACGCCAGAAAAAAGAAAATAAAATTATATAGCATTATATCACACGTCAAGTAATTCTATTTGAGTCCCAGTTTCTGGATTAATTATACATAATTAATAATAATCTCTCTGTGTTTTCTCTGGTAGGAACTGTTCTACTTAGTTGTTCAGCCCCCGTAGACAAGTGGCAAAACGCTAACGCTACAAAATGTATGGATTTGACATTAGTATTCGCTAGCGAAGCGATGACTTATGTCAAATATAAAATGTATGGGACATTTTGTAGCGCTAGCAATAACGTTAGCGTTATAGTCCGCGCGGAACTAGTTGGCTGCTCTGCCGCGGCCGGTACGTGAGTATACGGGCAGAGCGGCCAACTAGTTCCGCGCGGACTATAACGCTTTGCCACTTGTCTACAGGCCCAGTTCGGAATTCTATGGAAAAGCGGTTTAATATGATGTACTTTTGAATAGTTGGATCGGTGGGAAGAATTGCACGTACTGAGTTCCGATCGGAACAACTAGTTGATCCGTTTAGTTGGTCGGAGTGGAAAAACAGGTTTATTATAGTAATAGGTTCACAATTCACGTTATAGCAGTCTTACTATGTTTTTTTGTTATTTAACTTTACAGGAATATGAAATACAACAGATATGAAATAAGTAATCATATAATATGGGGCTGTTACACCACTTCTTGATAAAGTGTCGAATAGGCTATCCACAACTTATTTGACAGATGCTCTATACTCTATCAGGGAGTGGTGAAACAGGCCCTAAATCTTATAAATAAAAATTATTAACTAATAAACAAGAGGCTGGAAAAACGTTTCCCAGTAGAAAACTAAGAGGTGCAACTGAGAAGATTTAACAACTACATATTATTTTCGTTACGAAAACGTAGCTTTCAATCGTTCCTGCTAACCCCACTCATAGCAACACCGTATATTGTATACTAACTACTTAACTAGTAATAACTACCAACTACCAAGTCATAAAGTAATCCATCACTACAATAACTGAAGTAATTACGCGATCAATACTCACTTCATTAATGTTTTATATCTTTGACCTGTGAGCTTATGGCCTGGTAATAGTCATATTTTTGGTAATTACTAATCAAAGTTAATTAAAATATCTAATATCCATACTAAATTTAAGTGTATCTGTCTGTCTGTTGCATCTTTATGATTTCGAGGATGAATTGTGCGAAATATTGCTATACTATGCTATTATAAGCGTAGTCTGAAATGTCTGAATGTAGCTTAAGCCGCGTAACAATTTTGATGAAAATCATGGAAATAATATTTCGAGTCCTTGGACAATACTATGGGGAACCCTATTGTTAAAAAGGTGCCATCTACAAAGCGTGTTCGGCAAGTTCAAATACTTCGGTCAAACTTCCTAAGTTTAATACTTCACATGAAGTTAGGAAGAACTTTGATATTATGTATTACGACATATTATATGCTAAAAAAGTTTGGAGTTGGGACGGCAATCCCATAGGATCGTTTATCTACAGATAGAGTATACGTACAACTAAGTTTAAATATTAGATGTTAAGTCAACGAAACTTAAATAAAGTTTGTCCAAATTCTTATTGTATTTAGCTAGGTAAGTATATCTTATGATTTCTTTATTAATCCTTCAGGCCCCGCGCGAGCACCGGTGATCGCGAAAACACAAGAATAGAATGGGAATTCATAGAACCTCCGATCGAAGGATTAAATTGTTAGCAATAAGGACCGCTTTTGTATCCCTATATGTTGTTAAGTTGAGATCAACTCGGCGTTACACAGTATAGGTATTAAGTAATAACTGTTATCAGCCAATATCAGTAGCGGGTACCTGATAACACGAGTGATAGCCGCTGCGGATCGATACCTTCTACCGTTCGCGGTTCGTGTGACCCTAGTATATATTGATGGTGACAGCTCACATATACTATCAAATTACTACATAATATCAAAATTACGATACTTTAGGGCCTGTTTCCCCACTTCCTGATAAGGTGCCGGATAGGCTTATTTGACAGATTCTCCATACTCTATCTGTCAAGTTAAGTGGTGGATAGCCTATTCGACACTTATTAGGAAGTGGTGAAACAGGCCGTGAGGGCCTTTTTCACCACTTTCTGATAAAGTGCCGAATAGGCTATTCACAACTTTTTTGACAGATTCCCCACACTTTATCTGTCAAGTTAAGTGGTGAATGAAAGGAAAGCTGTGAATAGCCAATTCGGCACTTTATCAGAAAGTGCCGAAACAGGCCCTTACTAATAATATCTGTTACATCTTCATTCTTCAGGCTTAAACCGGTAAACCGATTTAGATGAAACTTAGTATGGAGATAATTTGGGAGATCGCAATAAACGAAATTGTGGGAATCATCTAATACATTATACAGTATCTGAATTCTGAACAACGCATTGGATTGGTCAAATATGGTTCCAGTTACTTTCACAAACACGTAGGACAACGAAAATTATTGTATGATAGACCCAAGTATGACAACCACCTAAAACACGTCTTGGTGTGCATCTCGTGGAAACTTACTTTCCATAGTATAAGTATTCCGATGGCTCCGGCAAACTTTAAATAAAAATTTAGGCATTTTCATCAATTTCATTTCAAACGTACATGACACAGATGTTTGCTCCATACTTCTATTAAAGTTTTGTATATACTACGTTGACAGAGCCATTTCGTCCATCGAGTAAATTGCTACATACAGACTTGGACAAACATATCGATCCTAAAATGTATACCTCGGCCTTTTAATTTACATTTTTAAATTAGAATCTGTAAAAGTTTCGCTTGCAAAATTCAAATGAATAAATAATTCAAAAATGTGTGGAATTTTTGCAATCAGATGATGAGCTTAAAATGGGGGGCGTTGTGCAGAGGCTTGAGGAGTGATTTATTTCATCTAGATGCATTTTAAATTGAAGCAATGGGGGCGCTTAAACATATTTTTTTCTCAAAGTGGGCAGTAGACAAAATAAGTTTGGGTTCCCCTGGGCTAGATCATGTTTGCGTACTAAATTTTGTGGAAATACTTGCAGCCGTTGTCTAAAAACAGAGAAACCACTCATTACTATAACTGTGAAAGTCCTCTTCAAGATTTAAAAACCCCTTAACTATAGTCCGCGCGGAACTAGTTGGCCGCGCCTTAGGTATGTGAGCGGTGGGACGGAGAGGCGGGGGCGCTTGATTTTGACAGTTCTGGCTAGTTTAGACAAAAAGCACAAGAGATTGCAATAGCATGATGAGTCCGCCGATAAAAAGACTATCTAAGGAAAGAATATTTAAAGTGCATACGTTTTGTAAAAAACGGAAAGCCGATGTCAATAGTTTAAACTACTTTAGAATATAAAACTGATCAATTGTCTTTAATTTATTATTTTCAATAATTAAATAATATTATCGTTCACGATATCGCGAGATTGATCGTCACTGTCTAATCTCATGTGCGTTGCGAGCAGCAAGCAACCCGCCCCCTCACCCCCGTCCCTACCTAAGCCGCGGCCAACTAGTTCCGCGCGGACTATAATGAAATCTAATATGGATGAGAAAGATATAGGATAGTTATCAATTATCATTCCGGAAAAATGTACGTAGGCACGAAAATTTCGGAGCACCGAATTTGCAATCTAATAATATTACCCAGATATTAAATATTATCTCGTTTAAAATATAAGCCAGTTCGATAAAATCTTCACTCAAATAACCACCCTCCTAAGGGCCACTCAAGTATTAATGTAAAGTGTTCTTTAATTTGAGCTTCGAGTGATTTGTTGATACAGCCAGCAGCCTCACTCGCTAAACGATTCGCGGAAACTCTTAATATTACTTTACTGAAATTACGCTTTTGAAATGAGAGAATTTAATAATTCGAAACGCGATAAAGATCTTCTGAGTTGTATAAAATAGAAATAAAATAAAATGCGCACAAAAGAAAAGGAGCGGATGATCAAAAGAAGAGAAAGAAGTTAGAAGAAAACATATAAGACTCTACTAGGGTCTAGGAAAAAGCCTTTGTTACCTCTGGCCAGTCACGGATTAATACTACTTGATGCCCTAAGCAATCAATGCCTGTGGGCCCCCCTATATTCTGTACTAGCTGTTGCCCGCGACTTCGTCCGCGTTAGCATAGTAGATCACATCCCAAGTATTTTAGTTTATTGTACAAAAATAATATGCAATGTACAGAATTGACTTTCGTACGATTTTATTATACTTATATAGATATTCCGCGCGGCTTCGCTTGAGTAATTTAGGAAATTCACGCAATCGTACATTTTTCCGAAAAAAATAACCTATATCCCTTCACGTGGTATATTCTTCATGTTTGATAAATAACATTAAAATTGCTCCAGTAGTTCTTAAGATAATAAGCAATTTCATATAATTTCCACCGTTTTTTTCCACATTTTCCTCTATTTCTTCGTTCATATTAGTCTTAGCGTGATAAAATATAGCCTATAACCTTTCACGATAAATAGGCTATCTAACACTGAAATAATTTTTCAAATCGGGCCAGTAGTTCCTGAGATTAGCGCGTTTAAATAAGTCCTTTCAAATAATTTCCCCCGTTTTTTCTACATTTTACTCTAGTTCTTCGCTACTATTAGTCTTAGCGTAATAAAATATAGCCTATAGCCTATGCTCAATAAATGGGCTATCTAACTTTGAAAGAATTTTTCAAATCGGACTAGTTGTTCCTGAGATTAGCGCGTTCAAACAAACAAACTCTGCAGAATTATAATATTAGTATATAGATTACTATAGATTTTCCACATTTTCCTCTATTTCTTCGTTCCTGTTAGTCTTAGCGTGATAAAATATAGCCTATAGCCTTCCTCAATAAATGGGATATCTTACACTGAAAGAATCTTTCAAATCGGACCAGCCCCCGTAGACAAGTGGCAAAACGCTAACGCTACAAAATGAATGGATTAGACATTAGTATTCGCTAGCGAAGCGATGACTTATGTCAAATCGCATACATTTTGTAGCATTAGCGTTTTGCCACTTGTCAAGGGGGCCTGTAGTTCCTGAGATTAGCGCGTTCAACCAAACAAACAAACTCTTCCGCTTTATAATAACGACCCTGAGCCATGTAAGGCCATGTTCCTTTGAAGGCCAACTAACAAAAAGTCGCAGTTATCGTCATGTAAAGACATTTTCCTTCTACTACACACTTAGATCCATCAAACTTATGGCCACAAACGCGGCGGCGAGTCGATCGCGCCGCTAGTGGCAGTGAGATCTCACTGTTTGTAGACTTTGGTTGTCGAGGCTACAATTGTAATTTCCGCACCCTGAAAAACTTTAGTTTTTAGTTACATAACCTATATCTATCTCAAATTTTATTACAGGGCATTATCGTATAGGGATATATGTATGGTACTAATAAAAGAATATTATAAATGCGATGAGGGACATATTTCTGCCATGGATGATTTGCTTGAAATGTTACACTATAATGAGGAACGAGTGAACTCGTTGTTAAAACTCAATACTATTTCAGAAATTCAAGAAAATCATTTAACTGGAGGAATATCACCTGATATGAAAAGCCAGAAGGTAAATACTGAAAGCCAGACTAATATCTGCCTATTTAGTGATGAAATAGGAAGAGACTTGGGTACATATCTTTATAGAATGTGTGGGCAATTGGTCACTAACTTTTGTATGCCCGGAGCTACTTACTGTGAGATAATAGACAGGGCATCAACTATGACTTATTGTCCTAACACCACTATAATAATTCTAGTCGGGAGAAGGGGTAAAGTAAATAAGAAACAGATGACTGATCTTTTAGAGTGTTTATATAATATTAAAAACTTAACAAACATTATATTATTCACTTTGCCCTATATAAAAATGTTGCCAAAAAGCTGTGCTCATGAAAATCAGATAAGATTTAGGTTGAATAGCATATTGTATAGTGCTGTCAACAATAATTGTATAGTTTTAAGCGACACACAACCAAAATGTCAGGTTGTGGATATAAATAATTTAGATGGTAAATTTATTAATAATATAAGTATAGATAAGTACTACTTATCTCATTACTGTAAGAGACATATAGCAAATATGCTATCAATTTTTTTATTTTCTTTGAAAGCCAAGAATTTGGCTTCTTTGACTCCTGCTTCTATTGAGCAGTATTCTAGTTATAGTAACGAGTTGGAATATGTTCCAATTAATTATTTAAATTAGACCACAAGACAATGGAGGATGTCTCTTGCACTAATAGCTTAAGTGTGAAAAATCCTACCAAAACTTACTCCAATATAAATAGCAAGAATGTTATAAGCTTGGTGCATCAGAACTTTCAAGGAATGGTAGGTAAAGAGCTTGAAACTGAGTTATTTCTAAAACAATTTCAAATTGATATTATTTGTATTTCAGAACACTGGTTTAGAAAACATGAACTCATTTTAAATCTCAATGATCACCAGGTGGCAAGCTCGTTCAGCAGAGAGAATGCCATTAGAGGCGGATCACTTATATTAATTAGAAAAAATTTAAAATTCAAAGAACGTAAAGACATTGTGAACCTCTCTTCTGAACGGATAATAGAAGTAGCCTGCATAGAGTTAAGTCAACTAATTATTGTAAGCGTATACAGGCCACCATCAGGGTTATATGACTCCTTTGAACAAAGCATGGAACAAATATTATCAAAGATATGTGCATCTAACAAAAAAGTTATCGTTTGTGGTGACTTTAATATTAATTTATTTGACTTGAACTCTACTACTGTTAGATTCACATCTCTATTTAAATCATATAACCTAAATTACTTGTTTTATGAGCCAACAAGAATCTGTGACACAACAGCAACTTGTATTGATAATATTTTTACAAATTTTTCTCCATGTAAAAAAGAAATAATAAATAAGCTTAGCTCTGATCACTGTGGGCAACTAGCCTCATTTAATATACATTGCGATAGTTACCTAGAGGAAAAGCGTGTGTTTGTTCCTGTGAATACAAAACGTATTGAGAAGTTTAGAAATAACTTAAGTTCAAGTATTCAACTATTATTGGATGAGACAAATAGCTCAGATGAAGCATTTAACAAATTGTTTAAGATGATAAGAACCCAATTTAATACTGTATTTACTCCTAGAACGGTTAAAAAAAGCCATAAAAATAATAATAATTTTACAGTATGGGCAACTACAGGAATTAAAATAAGCAGACAAAGATTATATGAATTGTATGATGAAAAATGCATGAATACTAGTGATAAATTCAAAACATATGTAAAAAACTATTCAAAGATTTTTAAAAAAGTTTGTAAAGCCGCTAAGGCTATTCACATTAGGAATAAAATTAAAAATTCGAGAAATAAAATCAAAACTACTTGGAAAGTAATAGCTGGTGAGACTGGAAACGTCACCAGTCGTAGCTCTGATTTTGAAATTTATTTTGAAAATAAAAAGATTACCAATGATCATGAGGTTGCGACTGTCTTCGAAAAATTTTTTGCTGACATTCCGGTCTCAACTACGAAAAATTTAAACTCCTCACCTGCAGCTGCTGAAAAACTACTCAGAGACAATGTAAAGGAATGTAATGTCAATTTTAGGTTTAGAGAGATTGTCCCCAAAGATATCATTGATACTTTTAAATTAATAAATATTAAAGATACTACTGATCTCTGGGGCATGTCTACTAAAATTATCAAATCAATAATTGACATTATAGCTCCTCATCTATCAATGATTTTTAATGACTGCATAAAGAGTGGTGTTTTTCCTGACTTGATGAAGCACAGTAAGGTTGTACCTTTATTTAAAGCGGGACTTAAATCTGATCCTACAAATTATAGGCCTATATCGATTCTACTGACTCTAAGTAAAATATTTGAAAAAATAATTTTAAATCAGTTACTATTACATTTTAACTT
Source organism: Polyommatus icarus (assembly GCA_937595015.1). NCBI lineage: Eukaryota > Metazoa > Arthropoda > Insecta > Lepidoptera > Lycaenidae > Polyommatus > Polyommatus icarus. Next base: position 18,326,700 of record OW569336.1, on the reverse strand, counting down.
AAATAATTTATTGCAAAAAAATCAATATGGTTTTACTAAGGGTCGATCCACAACGGATGCTGGTATAGGTCTTCTTTATAGTATATTTGAAGCATGGGAGGACTCGCAGGATGCCCTAGGGGTTTTTTGCGACCTCTCCAAGGCTTTTGACTGTGTTGAGCATGCTACATTGATCAGGAAATTGCACCACTATGGCATTAGGGACTCAGCACTCAACCTTTTGACATCTTACCTCAAAAATAGAACTCAAAGGGTTGACATTAATAGTAAAAGGTCCAATGGGACCAAAATAGAATTAGGCGTCCCACAGGGATCCATTTTAGGTCCATTCCTTTTTCTCATCTACATAAACGACTTACCTTATCTTGTTAAGGATAATGAGATAGTACTTTTTGCTGATGACACTTCACTTATTTTTAAAGTGAAGCGACAACAGTCAAATTACGACGAGGTAAATAGTGCTCTCTCAAAAATAGTACATTGGTTTAACGTTAATAACTTACTTCTAAATTCTAAGAAAACTAAATGTTTAAAATTTACCTTGCCCAATGTTAGGCAAGTTAAAACCAATATACTATTAAATGATGAGAAGATGGATTTGGTGGACTCCACTGTATTCTTAGGCATTACACTAGATAGTAAACTACAGTGGGGTCCTCATATTGCTAATCTTGCAGATAGGCTCAGTTCTGCAGCATACGCAGTCAGAAAAATACGGGAAATTGCTGACGAAGACACAGCAAGACTAGTTTATTTCAGTTATTTTCATAGTAGAATGTCGTATGGCATCCTCTTATGGGGAAACGCTGCCGACATTAATACGATTTTTGTGCTGCAGAAGCGAGCTATACGTTCAATTTATAAAATGTCAGCTTTTGAATCTCTGAGAGAAAAGTTTAAAGAAATTGGTATTCTAACTGTTGCTTCTCAATACATTTTGGATAATGTTTTATATGTTAGAAAGAATCTTAGTAAATTTAGAACCAAAAGTGACATTCACGGAAGAAACACTAGAAATAAGTACAAACTAGAAATACCGGTGATCAGACTTAGTAAAGTTAGTAAATCTTTTAAAGGTCAATGTGTACGCCTTTACAATAAAATCCCAGAAAACGTTCAAAATCTTTCCATTAATAAATTTAAAAATGTAGTCAAAGAACGTTTGTGTGCCAAAGCCTATTATAAGGTCAATGATTTCATAAACGACGGCACATCTTGGGAGTAGGATGGCTGCTTGCAAGGCTACTTCTACATTATTTTATGACTTACAATTATGTATGTATGTTGAAATTGTATAATTTTAAGTTACAGAATTGTAAACTTTATTTTAAAAGATTAATTTTTTTCTCACTTTTTTTGGTAAATAAAGTGGGCCCCCTGCGAGTTTCTTACGCCGGTTCTTCTCGCCGGGTTAGTTCCCGAACCGGTGGTAGGCATCATGTAGACTTTCAGAAAATATTTGCAAAAATTTATTCTGAATAAAAAAATTTGAGTTTGAGTTTGAGTTTTGAGAAAGTGTGTCTGTCTGTCTGTCTGTCTGTCTGTTACCTCTTCACGCTCGAACCGCTGAACCGATTTTGCTGAAATTTGGCATGGAGATACTTTGAGTCCCGAGAAAGGACATAGGATAGTTTTTATCCCGGTATAATGTACGGTTCCCGCGCGATAAACGAATTTTGGCGCAACGAAGTTGCGGGCATCATCTAGCTAGTTATAAGGTGTCACTGTGACACTCATTGCTATTATTTTTAAAGAATTTCCATTTATATATTCTTAGTTATAAGATGATGTCCAAGCAATGTTCGTTATAGTTTTTTAGATGATATAAATATATTGAGCATTTCATGTGTTGCTTAATTGAAAGAAATTATAATAATAATAATAATAACTTTTTATTTCAGATCACAATAAAAATCCATAATGTTAGTAAATATAATTGAGACTTATAACTATGTTAGTATATCAAAATACATATCAAATATCAATAGTAACAAATTGTGTATTAGGAATGGTGAGGCATTGGAACTTTTAATGATCATTACACCTATTTAACGTGAACCTCTATCCAATGTCTTACCAAACCATCAAGATTATCACTTAATACCCTTAGAATGCTGTTATTACTACTTCGGACACGCTGCATTAATGACGCCACTCTTTTTCTTATAATGGCGTTAAAGCCATCAGTGCGCATTTCTGCAAACATGCCTGAGGCACTACAGTACCTTGGTAGTCCTAACAGCATTCTAAAGATATTATTGTACTGAACACGAAGAGCATTTATCGTGCGCTGGGTGTAGCTCGCCCATAGATTGCACGTGTAAAAGGACTGGCAGTAAGCTTTAAATAAAGTCACTTTTACCTCATCAGAGCATCTTGCAAATCTACGAGCTAACATGTTCCCACGCACGGCCAACGCTCTTCGCTCCCTCTCAATGTCTACATCGTCGGCAAGCGTGTCAGTTACCCAATGACCCAGGTATTTAAATTTGTGAACTCTAGCAAGTGGAACTTCATTTAGAAACACTGGTGGTATTGTGCTAACTTTATGTTCACGGGGTTGGAAAACAAGTAGTTCACTTTTCTTAGAGTTATACCTGAGTCCTTGGGCCTCTGCATACGCTTGACACTTACCTAGCAGTTTTCTGAGACCACTGACCGAGAGACTGAGCAGCACCATGTCATCAGCGTAACTAATGTTGTTTAGCATCACTCCGCCCATGGAACAACCGACATTAGTGTTGCTCAGCTCCTCGATAAGCTTATTTATGTAAAGGTTGAATAGACGAGGAGAAGTCAATCCACCCTGTCTAACTCCACACCTTAATTTGTACACGTTAGAGAGAGCCCCAGACCACTTAACAACATTCTCCTGGTTCTTGTACCAATAATCAAAAATATTAATTACCTGAATCGGAAGATCCGTCTCATCCAGCAGCTTGTTGCGTAGCATCTCGTAGGACACCATATCGAAAGCCTTTGAAAGGTCCAGAAAACATGCATAAACTGGAGTGCTTCTATCGGTGTAGTATTTGACAGTCTGCTTGAGAGACAGAATTGCAGTTTCTGTAGAAAGTCCTGCTCTGAAACCAAACTGGGCATCGTGCAACTTGAGATGCTTGTCTAGATATTGATCAAGCAGACTGTCAAAGACCTTTGCTATTGTTGTGGCTAGCGATATGGGCCTATAATTAGCTTTACTGGTTGAATCTCCAGTTTTATTCTTGATTATTGGTACAACAACCGTCTTCATACAATCGCCAGGTAAATAAGTGTGCCTAATGCAAAGGGTGTAAAACAAAGACAGAACCCTTGGTAAGTGTGAGCTAGCGTATCTCAGATGCTCGATGCTAATTCCATCATGACCTGGGGATTTACCCTTCGTCATAGTGCGTATCGTGTTAGACACTTCTTTCGCAGTAAACCGTATCGGGTGAGCAGATGTCCGGCTAGGCAAGTGGTTATTAGACTCAAGCGGCTGAGATACACAGTTTGGCCTGGACAAGGGCTCTATCAAAAAGTTCTCCCTAAACATATTCGCAATACCAGCTGGCTCTTGTATGCCTTCAACATTGAGAGGAATACACGGCCTTGGATTGAGCTTATTAGTTTGCCTCCAAAAAGATTTAAAGTCCTTTTTTTAATTATAATGTCGTTTTAGTATTTAAAGCAAATAAATAAATAATTGTGACTCTATTTTCAAGTTAAACGACTGATGTATAATATTGGCCTTGTTTGGAGCTGTGTAAGGAACACAAGGCCATTTGGAAGAGCCTTAACAAAACTTAAGTTTATTGAATGGCTATTGAAGCTAGGTTAAAAAGAGATTTATAATATGATACCTAATGAAACAGAGCATTACTTAATAATTTGTTCTCTTAATTTATTTAGTTTATAAACGAATAACAAGCATTTTCCCGTTAGATTGGCCTTACATGGCTCAGGGTCCTTATTATAGTATAGATGTCAACTAAAATCGGTCTTAAACCTCTACCGCCTAAAAACTTTTTTTTCCTAGAAACATTTTTGGTAATATGGTTTTTGGTGACGCAAGAGTGATACCCTAAGGACGGATTTCTTTTTTGTGCTTCCTCTGGTGCCCCCTCAGACGTGATGCCCTAGGCAATTGCTTAATTTGATTAAGGGTTAATCCGTCACTGCCTCTGGCCAGATATATACGTTACTTCATTTCTAATAAAATAATATAGTTGCACAATGAATACTCTATACACAGTTTTTTTTATTGTGTTTTCCTGTCTGTGAAAATGTTTCAGCCCAATACACAAAATTCAAGTTCAAAGATTAAGACGTAAAGTGAAAGAAATGAGATTGCCGTAAATTTTATTCTGTTTACAAGTTTTATAGCGTTTGTTATTACAGTAAAACTTATCGTTTGCGTTCAACGATAAATCTTTAGTGAAAAAGTAAAGAGGTGTAACGCTGGTGTTGAGAAATGTAGCTGTAATACAGTAAGTACTCTACATAGAATACATAGGTGAGGGATTGATTTGAATGAAAATTGAAAAGTAATATGTTTTTATTACCCCAGAACTAAAATAGCAGAATAACAGAAAAATACAGATATAGCAAATTATTAAATGAAATAAAACACATACTGTACATATTTTGATCTGTCTTTTTGATTCATTAAATCATGTCGTATTGACTCTATCTGTGAGATACAATTAACCCATCAACTCCAAAGCGGCACTCGGGTGCCGCATAACATTGAATATCTATTGTGACTGCGATTCCCACGATCGAGGTATTAAAAGGAAAATGCATCACCAGGAACAAATTCTTCGTCATAAACATCGTCTTTGTAGTAAACCGACAAGTGTCAAAATACATTTTCATATAAAAAATCCAGGTGCAAAAACAACTAAATGAATGAGAAATGACGGTTATAAACAAGAATGTAAAGAAACGTAAGCATCGTTAAATCTTGTTACACATTAGTTACGTTAAAATATGTGTTTGTTTGGAGGGAGTCTGGCCAAGATTTATTCCACCATAACACTCATTCATCACTTTGCTAGAATTTACAAATTATATTTACAATAATTTGCAGAAACACTTTACAAAACGACATTTAAATGATATGTCTCATCACCCAATTCAGTCCATCAATCTGGTAAGATTGACGCGAAACTGAAAGACCAACCAGTTGATTGACGGACTGATCATTTCTTTATTATGTACTTTTACTTTTTAGGGTTCCGTACCCAAAGGGTAAAAACTGGACCCTATTACTAAGACTTCGTTGTCTGTCCGTCTGTCTGTCTGTCTGTCCGTCTGTCTCCAGGCTGTAGCTCAATAACGGTAATAGCTAGAGAGTTGAAATTTTCGGAGATTATGTATACTTATCTTTGACGACCTCTGTGGCTCAGTGGTGAGCGCGTTGGTAGCTCAAGCCGGGGGTCGCGGGTTTGAATCCCGCCGACGGAACAAAAAATTCTATCAATGTTCCCGGGTCATGGATGTGTACCTATTAAATATGTGTACGATATATAATAAAAATCTTAAATATATGTATAGTATAAAAGTATTAAATATATTTCCGTTGTCTGGTACCTGTAACACAAGTCCTTTAGGTACTTAGCACGGGACCAGACTGACGTGGTGTGATGCGTCCATAGATATTATTATTATTATTATCTGTTGCCGCTATAACAACAAATACTAAAAACAAAAGAAAATTAATATTTAAGGGACTCCCATACAAGAAACGTGATTTTTTTGGCTTTTTTTGCCCTATAGTCTAAATCAATAATGGCAACAGGTGGGTACTTGATTTTTTCTCGAAGTCCTTAGTTATATGTCTTCTTTAATATTTAATAATAATATTAAAATAAAATAAAAAATTAAGGGCGGCTCCCATACAAAAAACACAATTTTGGTCTGATTTTGCTCTATAATGGTACGGAAACCTTCGCGCGCGAGTCCGACTCGCACTTGGCCGATTATTAACCATCATATTGATGCCAAACTTATGTGTACTCGAAGGACTAGGGTTGCATAATGAATCACCTCAACCACCTAGCCGTTAACATATTATGTCCCATAGTTTCCCAGTGCGCTTGCAGGTAAAGCATCCACAGCAGCACCGTCCTCTTCAGGTTTATCCCCAGTTTATTCCATAGGATGCTGTACATCATGGTGCTGGCTGCAGTGGCGACGGCAGATGGCGACGTGTCGTGCACGATTGCTTGCGCGCGCTGCGACGACAGACCCACCAATGAGCTGGCCACTGTCTACTGCGCGTTGTGTCGAGAGTGTCGCGACCGCCGGCGCGAGTGGCTGGTGACAGCGGCTCCCTTTCGCCGAAGCAAGCCTTCCGGTAGCCGCAACATGGGCGTTCGCCGAATGGCATCCGTCCAGCCCAACCACTACAGACAGGACGCCTATTACAGGAGACACGCCAGGAGTGAACCCCGCAGAAACAATCCAGGTTCGAACATTTTCACAGCAACGTGAGAGAGGTACCTTCATGTATCCAGCTATAACATATGCTTTAAGTTTGTCGCTTGCGCTTCTTTCCTCGTCTTTATCTATTTTTCGCTTTTTAATTCTACATCTCCTAACCTTTCCCGTATTTAATGTTTGTCTCTTTCAGACTGCCCACCGCCAGCTTCCTGCGACGACGAGGAAGAGATCGGGTACATCAAAGTGTTTGATCTGAAGCGCACCACGTGTCCTCCTGCCCCGCCCTGTGTCACGCAGACTAAAACTTCTCGCACAACAAAATACTCTTCTCCCCGCTCGAGACGCACAAAGCCTTCAACACCATCCACAAAGCCTTCAACATCATCCACACAGCCGATGTACTCGAACCAATGTTGTCCCATGTTTATGCCCATGATGCCGTATCCCTGTGCGTGTCCATTCGGCGTATTCCCAGGCCCAGGGATGTTCGGCCTCGGTCCTGGGGCACTCTACCCTCGCCTAAGAGTAGTAAAGCCTGGTGGTCTATTTGGCCCCAGCTTGGGCACCAAAGAGCACAGTCAAGCTACGAGCGATTCGACAGCGTCCACGACTCCATCCACCACTCAGACGGAAACTCCATCCACCATTCAGACGGAAACTCCATCCACCACTCAGACGGAACCGGTGTACCTGTACATTGGAATACCGAAGGAAATGAAGAGCTCGGTCGATGGCCAAAGATAGACATCATTTAATTATTTTGTAAAATGAATAACAATAGATAATAATAAATAAAGCTGTACTGGAAACCTTTTTCGTACAATTTCTAACTCGTCGGTAACTAAATTAATCTTTTTGTTATTGGATCCATTCGATCATTAGAGTAATAATTGTATTAAATTGAAATGAGACAAAGGCCGGTTATTTATGTAAATCCTGTTGACGGCATTTCAGGAGCCACGAGGCAAACTGACATACACGAGGAGCCGCGGAGTTAAAGCTGATTTAATTACAATGTTTATCCGAAACAAAGACTTGACACCTTACGGTTTATAAATTAATTTCGGTTAATTTAATTACTTATTCTAAAATCTAAAGCCTACAGAAGCTCGTCTTTGACAGTCTGTATTATATTTCTGTGAGGGTGATACAATATGATCATTGGTCATACGAGTATGATCGTCAGGAGTCATGCAGAGGTAATTGTTGATAACTCATCTGCATTAATCATAGGTATTAGGTACTTACCGCTAGTTATCTACGTCATTTATATAAAACCTTATATGACAAAAAGGTTTTCATATTGTAATACCTAGAATCTATAGATATGGTAATAATATCTTAAAAGCTCAAATAATTCAAGTTGTGAGCTCAGGTGTTCGTCCCTGGTCTAAAATCTCTACCTCCCTTGAGCGGCTCCCCTCTGTCAACATAACACACAATGATATTGTATGTTACTAACGTAACTAGATTGGCAGTCTACGACAGAAACGCGTCACCACTTTGAAGATGCCTGCAGGCATATCTGCCATACATAATGACATGTTAACATTATGGAGTGACATTGTCTTTTGGGCTATCAAGTAGTTACGCATTTTTTGCATCAGTTTGTAAGACATTGCCACTCTAGTATTTTAGAAACTCATTGATAACACAGCCTTCACCTCGTCCCTGAAGCTCTGGTTTGAGCCGGCTCATTCGTGCCAACGTCCGAATTGTGAAGCAGTCGTGTACAAAATGGATGTTCCCCACCCATTAGTCTCCCCGGGCATGTCTCGGCCATAACGTAATAAAATATAACGACACACTCCGCACAGAATAATCGCTAACTACGTGACGTGACAACTATAATGGCCCCAATAATCATCATCATCACTACCTACTATCCATTTCGCTAGGTAAAGTAAAGGTAGGTACCGTACGACACCGAACTTACAGTTACGACATTTTACCAAAGAGTATTTCCTATTTATATTTTGATGTCCTATCGATTGGCGCATGTTTCATCTCTTGCCACCAAAATGACTTTTTTTAAATCGCGAATTTGTAGGTAAGTATACCAGGCTTCATACTAAAATGTCTCATGCTCTTTAAAAGTTAGAAAAATCAATATTGATTTTGTACTTTTCAGTTTTTTACCAGGGGTTTTTTAAATTTGTTAATTCAATTATAATGGGATAAGGACTAACCTCTAGCATAAGGATTTAAAAAAGGCTTAATTGCTTACATTAAGGGACATATAAAAACCTTAGTCCATCCCTTGTATCAAAGTACTGTCAAATAAAAGTTATAACTCCAGCAATAAACAGTTTATGTAGATAACTTTGTACCTACCTATTTGATACAACCTATTTGATCTCAATCCAACTTTGAATACCAGCAATCACAGGAGAGTTAACATGTGGAGCAAACTTTGCCAAGTCAAATGAAATACTTAACATCAGTTAACTTTGAACCGAACGTATAAGCGATTGTAACTTTACCGCTCAAGTAAGGGCCGCTACTCAGATGCGATCGATCGTTTCGACTTATTGCAAAATATAATGGGTGTAACAAAACACGAGTGATAAATGATAATACTTTAGTGATTTAAAATGTGTGTGAATCTCAGTGGCGTAACTATAACATCCGGGCTCCGTGGCAAATTGATGGGGCCCTATCAGTAAAAATCGTCACGTTAATAATAAAACAATTTATAAAAAAATTTGATCTCACGGCCTTTTGGGTCGGGGCCCTTTTGGGTCGGGGCCGTAGGCCCGTGGCATTTTGCCAGCCCTGCCACCCTATAGTTACGCCACTGATGAGTCCATTATATTACAAGTGTTAAAGAGGGACTTTTGACTTATGTTTTTACGAGAAATACCCAAACGTCATTAATTTTCCAATACAAAAACATGTTTACTATAAACTATAAGAACACTGAGAACTTTGTACAAGAACAAATCGAAACAATCTGTCACAAATTTTGATTGGCCGTCCTAAAAGATCAAGAGATCAATCAAGAGATTAATCAATCGATTTTAGTACAATATACGTTAAATTAAAGATCTTGACCCTTGTGAAATGAAGAAGAAAGTTTTAAGAAAACGGCTCGTCTTTTTCTATTCACGTGTCAGTATAAAGTTCCTAGAGTCATGGCTTTCATTATAGTATATGTTGAGTGGGCAACAAGTGCTCCCATGTCCTGCCAGGCCTCGCCCAGACCATAACAGTATTCCGAGCCACTGGGCCGGGTAATTAGGTTCTAAACGGCCCTTCACCAGCACTATATTGTGTCTGACAGGTCGTCAGTCCTCACACTAGTAGACTACAAGCCCATGTAGAAAATTAACCTATAAAATGAACCAACGTGACTAATGCTCAGCTCGTAGTCTATAGGGGTAAGCAGATTAATATTAATAAGCAATTAGATGGCTGCGTTATCGTAACGTTATCGAATGTTAAAATAACTGTGCTGTGGGAGCTGTAAACAATTTCAATTTTGATAAATATACAATAACGCAGCTATCAAATGTTCCCGCTGACCCCACAACCAGAGCGTTGTTAGATACCTAAGAATTAATTTAAGCTAACATTTATATGAGATCATAATATTCAATGCAGAGTGCAGACTAAAGTTTATTTTATTTTATATTAGCTTTTTTTTACAAAATATGTCAATATTTTAATAATATACTTTTAAGCACTATACCCATATCCAGCAAGATATCTCGCTCAGAGGTTGCCTGGAAGATATTGCTGCTTAGTTATAAGGCCGCCTTTCTTCTTAGATATATTTATATTATTTTAAACTTTGTTTTTGTATCGATTGTGCACAATAAAGTATATTTTCATTTCATTTCATTAAGGCCCTCCTGCGCCAATCTGGATTGTTACTATCCCTTTCTAAGTTACAAGGAAAGAGAGAGGTTTAGGATTAACTTTTGCTCAGATAGACTCACAGACCTTGGGACTCTAGTAGCCAAGTAACAGTTCAGACGTTTCCCAGAAACGCCAGTAAAACACCAGACAACTATTACAATTATTATGACAATAAATTTTACTTCCTTATTTATATTGTGATATAATAACGTTACTATGTTGCTTAATTACAACATAATAATGTCATAGGGATTATCATGGTTTTTCCTTAATTATAATCCAAGTTACCTATAACACACATAGTAACCGACATCAACTATATTGTATTATCATGGACTAATAATGATTATGTATGGTTTCTCTCTGGCCTATGCCATAGAGTATATGGTATAACGGAGGTATTATTAACATTATGGTGACAATCATATTAATTAATTAAAATATTCCATTTGATCAAAAATCTTACTCCAAGTTAGATGTTATAGGATATTCCCTAGTTTCTTTCTCATAAGTTGACTGCTATTTTATTTCTCTGCTTATTTAGCGAAAACAACGCACCGGCAACGCACTTTGCTAATTTTGCCAGTGTCCAAGGGCGATGCTAGTTGCTTTCCATCAGGGTGACCTGTTTCCTCGTTTGCCCCCTTATTTTATAAAAAAAAACCTTTAGAATTTAGATGAAGTAATCCAATTTCTTTGATCCGATGCACATAAAGAACACCAAAGTTAACAAAGAGTACTTGTTTACGTGCGCCGATGGCGGCTGAATGCCTCATTAGTCGAAGGCTTCCCCCTATAAGGTGCCACGCCACATTCTACTACAGCCACTTTGACGTCAGACCCAGTAAGTCTACTGTGTAGTGTGTACTTAACATGTGCGTCAAATTCAACGAAAGCTCATAAGTCATAAGCTTTAATAGTACTATGTAGAGTTATGACTCTACATAGTACCTGTATACATAGTACGAAATTTCGCCAAAAAAAAAGTAAAGACATTAATTAGTACTACTGTAAAGACATTAATTAGTACAGTACTAACTACTACTAGATGGCGGCCGCAACTCCGTTGCGCCAAAATTCGTTTCGAATCGTTCATTTTTCCGAAATAAAAAGTAATTATCCTATGTCCTTTCCTGGGACTTTAAGTATCTCCATACCCAGCAAAATCGGTTCAGCGGTTTGGGCGTGAAGAGGTAACAGACAGACAGAAACACTTTCGCGTTTATTATGTTAGTATGGATAGTAAAGCCGATAGTACCCATCCAAGAATATTTGTTATTCCTTAAAAATCACAGATGATTAGGGTGATGTACGCAAAAAGATTTCTAGTAACTCTAAAACTGTTTTAAATGCGGGCGCTGGGTTTCAAAATACATTTCAATGGTACAAATAATAAATTGTGCGATGAATCACCATTCACCACGGCATGATTTGGGATTTCCTACAACTGTTAAAAACATGGTCGGCCACAAATTAATTACCTATTTTCTTACAAAGAGGAACTGATTTAGGAAACTTAACCGATTTTTTTCAATAATGGATACTGGCAAAACATGGATACTTACAACTTACATATTTTACACTAGAATGCATCTTCAACTTCCAGTCCAAGCAAAAAATCTCGAGTAAAAATTAGTATGTATACTTACAATCAAATTATCACACAGATTTGGACTCGCATCGAGTTTTGCAATAGTAACAGACGATAGAACTGAGATATTACGTATTATAAAGGCTATTAACATTTGACGACAGAAAATAATATCACGTATTTGATTACTTTATTGGAGGTCAAATTGTTTGGACAGAAAAATCGAGAGCATGCCTTGATTGTAGAGATATAATTATTGTATTTAATTAGGTAGGTATGCAATATTATGATAAATGTTGAGTTACTATTATTATCAGTCCAAGAGGCATGTTTTTTTTTATAAAATGACGAGTAAACGGGTCATCTGATGGTAAGCAACTACCATCGCCGATAGACACTCGCAACATTAGAAGAGCTGCAGGCGGCAGCAGGTGCGTTACCAGCCTTTTAAGAGGGAATACGCTCTCTTCTTGAAGGTTTGCAGGTCGTATATTTCCGGAAATACTGCTGATGATAGATCGTTTCAGAGTTTTACAGTTCGCGGCAGAAAGTTACGCGAAAAACGCAGATGAAAAAAAAAAACAATAGAACACCTTCTCCATTGCAGAACTTGTAGTAAGCTTAAGTAGTGCTATAGAACCTAAAGGAGACCATAGAGTATTTACCATAGATGATCCTCCTCGGCGGTCGCAGCACCTGAGCACCGTAAGCCACTGTGTCCGGCTCCGAGTCCGGCACGCACGTCCCTATTATAATCCCCATTGTCACCATAACACTGCACTACCTCGCACACATCACAGCACGTCCGCTCTCCGTCGTGGTCGGCGCACGACTGACCGTCGGCGACGGGCCCGGGGCCGTCACACGTGTACGTCGTCGTGACGTCACGTCACCACCCCCTAATTGAAGCCTTATATCAGCGGTGACCTTTTCCTTCCGAACACGCGACGAGTTTACTCCACGCGTACTATGCGAACCTGGTACTATAGAACTTACTTTGATCTATTTAAAGTTTACTTTGAACTTAACTTTGTTAAACTAACTGATAAGGAAAAGGGTAAAAAATCGGCCAAGTGCGAGTCGGACTCGCTCACGAAGGGTTCCGTACCACTACAGAGCAAAAATAGGCTAAAAATTGTATTTTTTGTATGGGAGCCCCCCTTAATTAATTTATTTATTTAAATTTTATTATTGATTATTAAAGTATAAATACAATTAAGTATTATGTGAACATTACAGTTGCCTATGTGTAGCCGTTATTGATTAAGAAAAAAAAAATAGCAAAAAAATCACGTTTGTTGTATGGGAGCCCCCCTTAAATATTTAATTTATTTTGTTTTTACTATTTGTTGTTATATCGGCAACAGATATACATAATCTGTGAAAATTTCAGAAGTCTAGCTATAGCGGTTCTTGAGTTACTCGTACAGCCTGGTGACAGACAGACGGACAGACGGACAGACATCGAAGTCTTCGTAATAGGGTCCCGTTTTTACCCTTTGGGTACGGAACCCTAAAAACTAGAAATGTCAATTTCCCGATTGAGAATAAAAGGGAGAGTATTATGCGACCTCTAAACCTATCATGGACCTACACAAGCGATTACGAATATGTAGTCTGTAGAGCGTTGGATCACAATAAGAATCGTCCATTAACCACGACGAAATGCATGCTTATTTTTAGAGAGGGAAAACTCTTTATGAGTGTCCCAGGTTAGGGATGTGCCTCAGTTGGCTGAAGTACCCCGGGGGTATTAGGAACTGCCCACGAGAAGCGCCAAGCCACTGAAACCACCTGCGATTTGCCAACATCCGTATACAGAGGGATGTCCTGGATCTGTCAAACATATTACATAGGACTCCCTCCACGACCGGCCAGTCTACCACAAATAGAACTTCCACCAAAATGAGGAAACGCTTCGACAAATTGTCGACGGCGGGTGCACGGCATGCTACAAGACAGCTTCGCAATCATGGTTTTTTTTTTATTTTTTTTTATTTATAGAATGTGAGCCGTCTATGGGCTGTTCGCCCATATCCTTTTTTTGTTATTTTATTATTTAGATTTTTCGCACCAAGGATATTTGATATAGTATTATTAATTTTAATTAATTGCAGTCCATCACGCCATGGACTTTTTTTTAATAGATATAATATATACATGCAATAAATAAATATAATAAATTACATAATTATAATATATTAATATTTTGAACGGTGTGGTCCCAGTGTGGCGGCCAGTAAATCCTACATTTTTCGATTTTCTTAGATTTTATGCTGCTCCACCCTTTGCCTTTAGATGTTGTGACATTGGCTTGGTGGAGAGGGGTCACTCAAACTGGATGGAGTTTCTAGGGTGTTAAAGGGATATCGTTCTGTGTCGAATCTACCAGATGCCAGCCAGTGGAATCGCCAGGTTTTAACAATTTATCGCAATCATGGTTAACAATCAATTTGTCAAACACATTAGGACAGCTTCAGGTCGTTTGGTGTTGAACTTCCCAAGGTTTCTGAAGCTGTACAAGTATTTTCGTCAAAGCTCGTCGGGCTGTTGACATTTTAATCTCGGTAATTTCGTTTATAATTAGCACCTAAGCACATTTGTTAATCGGCTTAGTGTCAACCAATACACCGTTTTGAGTCACTTTGATCTTAATGTGAATAATGCCCAGCGTGGGTGGCTATAATGCTGCCAACTTCGATTAAATGTCACGTATTAACTGAGAAATAAACAAAAAACTAATTTTATCGAGTTTCAAAACGTGATTGTTTACATAAGCATCAAAAATAATTAAAACGGAGAGTACAATATAGAATTGTGTTTTTAAGAAATTCAAATTCAATTAAATAACTCTAGTTTTTACAGTCAAATATACTCGTAGTAACATAGAAACGGTCTGCCATCTTAGAGACAACAGCGCTCTACGGACAAATAAAAGGATTCAAATCACTCCCTAGATGTAGATGTACGTAGATGAGTCCGGTCTACGATTGCCCTCAATTCCGTGAACCGAAATTGATTAAAATCGAGTGGACAGTTGTAGTGAGCACAAGGGACCAACCCTCTAGTTTAATGAGAGTCAAAAAATATAACAACTAGTTTGTAAAATCGGTCAGTAGAATGAGCCAATATTGCTCGATTTCTAGGGTTTTATGAGAGGAGTTTATCTATTCAACAGTGATGTTGATTGTTTACCATTTTTACGTAAACCAATCAGAAGTGTTATCTAGTTCTTGGTATTTGGTCAATTTTGGTAAAAACCACAAAACCACAACAACATCTAACATATTTTGCTAAGGCCGATGTGTGTAGACCTGGGTTAAATATAACCCTTGGTTAGCTATCACTTTATCTCTCTCGTAATCTCAAACACAAAAACTATAGAATCAGGTTTAAATACAAAACCTTCGCGTGACGTCGGTGTCCTTGGTTCAAATCGCAGGCGAAGTCTCGATAAACATAAGGACAAGGAACTACAGTTAGATATATATACCTACAGCGGTCACAAACGTCACAAACGTAAATGACGCTGCAGTAATTATACTTTTGTGAGCTATTTGTGAAATGTGTGGCGACGAACTCGTCGGAACAGGTTAAAAAATTTAGTTGTTTACTTACAGTAACCTGGCTCGTGGGGAACAATTTTTGTCTCTCTGTCCGAAAGAACGGGCGGGAAATTGATCACTAAATCGAGCTCTATAAAAATCTTATGACTATGACAGTCAATCTTTTTTTGTTTCTTAGATTACGTTTAGCAGTTGTTGAATTAATTGATTATCCCTATTTCACCTACGCCTGTTAGTGTTAAATAAGCAAGTATGGCTTTCTTCATTTCGATGAACGACCCAAGGAGTGAGTATGAAGACATTATTTAATTAACGATTAGGTTTTGGTGAAAATCAGCCTTCTCCGACGACCATATTGTTTTTCAAAAGCAGACACGTGTAACAACTTAGGAAGTAAGTTTCTGAACTCTGTTCATAACAAATAACAAAAGAATAATGGCCAAATTTGCCAATTTATGATGTCCCAAAATAAACTATGGTTAGATTTTGTTGTTCTTATGCTCTAAACATAATTCCGTTTGAGATTTATGTCGAAATAGCCAGGATTTTTTTATAATAATTAATAACGTTTACAATTATTTTGAGGTTAGACTTAAGAACTACCTTTTTCCCGACTGCGGTGTAGCCTACAAGTGTATATTCGACGATCTCGTTTCTAATTATTTAAATTTTTCCTAGAGTATTACCCAAAAAATAGAACGAATGCGAATGATCGCCGGCTGTCAGAACATAACGAAACTAAAATATATTGATCTTTTTTTTGTGGCTATTTAAAGACACATTTCTAATGATTTTCGATGCCTTAAAATATTAGGGAATTTTTGCTACTAATGGCATATCGGGACGCCACCTGGTACGATTTGGCCATTGTTCTTTATTTGGAAGCCTTATATAACTTTATTTGTGTCGCGATCCACGTGATCCTCCCCCCTCCCCCTTCCACCAATCAGCGTATTATTTTTCAGCCAAACAGTCGAATTTGTAAGTAAATAATCCGATTGAGGTGCGTGGGCCGTAATGGGATTTCTGTGAACTGTGATTCTTTGAGGACATGACTGACATTGTAACACAGCAGGGCGGCAGAGGAAACGAGTGCTTAAGAGACAGGACTCATCGATGTACATGATTTGAGTTATGTGGTTATTGAGTGACTGCCTAGATAATACAACAACGGTTTTGGAGACGTTTGTTTTTTGAACTGTAAAACTGCATTATAACCTATTTAATATTTTTTTTATTTACGTTAATTTATCATTAATCTAGCCTAGCATTACAAAAATACCCGTTAAAATAAATAAAGCATCATTACATGAATTAATTACTTCCAAGTTACAGCGCTACCTTTGAAACGGCGGAAAACCGAAGTTATTTGCTTTCGTATGACAGACGCGACGGTGAGTGGAAACCACCTGAAGCCAGTAGACAGTAGACACACAACACGTCAAATACTAATGAATTGGACACAAGTGACGTCACAACACGCGGCCGAGACAAATTGACAGTCGCCAGTGCATTCATCATACGTATCGAGTAGGGAATAATAAAAGCGCCTGGCGAAATTTGCTAGCAATATTCAAAGCGCCATTTGCATTAACAGTGTCGCTGCAATTATGCTTGAATGAATTAAACACCTTTCAGTCGTTTCTAGATGTAAGGAACCTTTTTCCGGAGTTCGTGGGTTCAATTATCGAGTTGGTACAAATATACAGCTTCTATGGTTGGCAAGTACAGTCTGTGCGTCGCATGGACATTTTTTACCCATCCCAAACAAGTACGAAACGACGCTATAAAGTTTTCACTTCAACAATTGAATAAAAATCGAATATAGCCTTCTATTTAACCTCATAGTACACTTTGTAAAATTGGTATAATTACTGTGAGTAATTTATGGTATTAACGTCAGACCAGCGGAAACATCCCCGTGGTTGTAGTGAGGGAAGTGGGGGAGAAGTGGGGGGTAAGTGGGGGTAAAGTGGGGGCCATTATCCTTGTTACCTTGTGTCACGCGATCGCTCTTAGAGTCCTCGGATCGCTACTACGGTACAGACTACAGACAGATTAGACAGGAATTAATTAAATCTTGAAGATGCAATTAAATTATTGTGGAATTTGTGGAACTATTAAAAGACTATTTTACTGTTAATCCCTTAAGTTGTCACAAGAGAAGTAAGGTACTTTCATTATAATAATAATTAAAAACGTTATTAACAACTTTAATGATAATATTTTTCGTACGAGAATTTTCTAGGTAATGTATTCTACTGTTTTACGAATTAAAATGGTAGGCACCAGTAGTGAAGACGTAAAGGAAATTGACTTTGACTTTACGATCTAGGGGCATGGTAGTGTCGTTCGCCAAGTCAAGCATGACCTTTTCCAACGAGGATTTATGGTCCATAGACCAACTTCTATCTGTGCCGAGCTTTGCAATGGCATGATATTGCTTCTTTTTTAACCGATTTACAAAAAAGGAACTTTAATCATTCGATTTCTAGTTCAATAATGAAGACTATTTCCCAGAAAGTCTAAGTGAAGACATTGTTAATCATAATTAATTAATATTTAAATAAAGGTGTAAATTATACCTGCTATTGTAAGCTAATCTCAGTCTAAACTTTTCAGATGAACTAATATTTAAATTCACAAATTGAAACGTTCCAAGTCTTGCCAAACATAACTTTTGTAAACTAAAACGTACCAATTCCATTAAACATCGAAAACTTTGTACTTATCTGATAATAAACACAAGTAACTAATAAATTAAGACTTAACAAAGATAGTGAAAATTAGAAATAATATTATGTAACCAAAATCGGTCACAGTGCGTTTTTCGCGTAACTTTCTGCCGCGCACTGTAAAAATCTGGAATGAACCGTCACCAGACGTAGTATTTCTGGACCAATATGACCTGCAAACCTTCAAGAAGAGAGCGTATTCCCTCTTAGAAGGCCGGCAATGCATCTGCAGCTCTTCTGGTGTTTTAGCGGCGGTAGTTTCTTTCCATCAGGTGACCCGTTAGCTCGTTTGCCATCTAATTTTATATAAAAAAGACACGTCCCGTATTCATATTTATATTTACCTCCGCCATAATATTAACAATTTACTCAACTCTAGTTATTTATTCAAGACATTCCGCGGGAAATATTGTGAATTCTCAGAAATTGCCAACATCACGTCTCGACTCGTTATTAAAATATTACAATATTAAACAATACACACGTATCCTTATATTTTCATAGCTGTGATATTCATTCGTTATTTTATATTTTTAACATCATCTTTTCTTTTTTGAATGTATGAGGAACAGGGGGATTTTGAGACAATCTACGTGTACGACGGACACGACCGCGATGTAACCATAATAATTACACATCAATGAGTCTTTTTATTATGGCAGTAAGGTCTACATATCTACACCGATCTTCTAAGATTTTTACAAAATTTACTACTCATTTAACATATATTATGTTGATTGGTTGGTGTTGAAGAAAAAACCTAAGAAATACTCCTATAAACCAGCCATAGTTAGGGCCTGATGGCACCTACCGAGTAAAGTGGCTAGACAGTGCCAACTGCCATCGGCCGAGCACATCTATACTAATATTATGAAGCGGAAGAGTTTGTTAGTTCGTTTGTTTGAACGCGCTAATCGCAGGAGCTACTGGTCCGATTTGAAAAAAAATTCAGTGTTAGATATCCCATTTATCGAGGAAGGCTATAGGCTATATTTTATCACGCTAAGACTAACAGGAGCGAAGAAAGAGGAAAATGTGGAAAAAAACGGAGGAAATTATTTAAAAGGGCTTATCTCACGAACTACTAGAGCAATTTTTCTGATATTTGGGTCAGATATGAAGTAGACCACGTGAAGTTTCATAGGCTATTTTTGTGGACTAATTTGTCTGTGAACTATCTAATTTAGGCGGGCGAAGCCGCGCGGAACGTCTAGTTTATAATAAACTTGGCCGAGAGCACTGCCTCGCCACTCTGCTCGGTAGTTATAATCAAGCTAAGCAATAAGCATACAAAACCATATCATTACCATCCCTTACAAAGCAGAGCCGTATCAAAGGCAGTAACGAGGTAATTTAATCTACAAGCGACCAATTGCGTGGGACAAACACGATACATCAAACAGTCGAGTTGAATGGTCGCAATTCGAATTGACTCGAATCACAGCCCACAGGCGAAACACGGTCAAGTGACGGAGACGAGGCAATAACGGAGCACTTGTTTATGCTTTTGAGGATATTTTGTAAACATGATCTCCTTACTAACTCTGCTGTCCTGGTACTTCTTGGGCCAAGTTATCCGTTTTTAACTTCTCTTCTTGTTTTAAACTGACTAAGGAAAGCCAATAAAGGAGGGTATTTTGGAAATCTACGAATTTTTTACCATAGCGCCTAAACTGCTGATCTGATGGTTAAAGGGTCAATAGATCCTTTGTGAAATATAAAAGTTAGGGTAGCCATTAGCTTTATTATATCCCACCAAAAACATACCTGTTAAAATAGGGCCTAGTTCCTATAGGCTAACTGTTGGTCTAAAAAAAGAGTTGAAATCCAATCCAATGCCAAGTTCAGATGCACTTCATCGATCATAATCATCTTTATCAACAGCCTGATCCATAATACTTCTAATTTGAACTTGGCAGGTTATTTAAATTCTATTAATATTATCTAATTATATAATTAATCAAGTGTAACGCATAGCACAAAAACCTGCCAAGTTCAAATTTAGAAGTATTATGGATCAGGCTGTTGATAAAGATGATTATGATCGATGAAGTGCATCTGAACTTGGCATTGGATTGGATTTCAACTCTTTTTTTAGACCAACAGTTAGCCTATAGGAACTAGGCCCTATTTTAACAGGTATGTTTTTGGTGGGATTTCAATACTTTTTTTCAAGAAATCCTACCTATGTTTTCTTTTTGTGCTACGCCCGATATAAACAATACTTTCAATATATGCCTCATTATATCACTGGTATATAAGAATTTTTATCTAAAGTTCATAGATGAACTGACTCACGCTTGAAGATTTCTTAAATTTCTTAATTTATCGTTAATCTACATAATAATATAACACACGACCTGTGTGCTAAATTTCATAACGCTAGGACATTTGGAAGTAGCCTCTAAAGTTCGTAGATCGGCCGACTCACGCTTGACCGATTTCTAAAATTTCTTAATTTTTTGTTAATCTACGTTTAACACATGACCTGTGTGCCAAATTTCATAACGCTATGACATTAAAGTTTGTATGGGCTGTAGATAGGCCGACTCACGCTTGACCAATTTCTAAAATTTCTTATTTTTTTAAATCTACATATAACTCACGACCTGTGTGCCAAATTTCATAACGCTAGGACAATTGGAAGTGGCCTCTGAAGTTCGTAGATGAACCGACTCACGCTTGACCATTTTCTACAATTTCTTAATTTTTCGTTAATCTACATATAACACACGACCTGTGTGCCAAATTTCATAACGCTAGGACAATTGGAAGTGGCCTAGAGGTTTTGATTACCGGTCAGTGAGTGAGTGAGTGAATGAGTGAGTGAATGAGTGAGTCAGTGCCAAAATAAGCTATTTTTACAAGGACATATCTCAGGATCTACTGAAGCTATATCTATGAAATTGGGTATACTGCTTAAGTACTCGTAAATAATTACGTAGGTATAATTTTATCTTTGCACTCGCAATAGACACTGAGCTACAGGGGGGTCAAAAGTACGTCGAAACGGTTCGTGTAAATAGTGCACGGCATGCGCGCGGCCTGCTGGAACTAGGCTTGCGCACTTCCGTGCGCTTTGATTTTATTACTTACTTTATTATACTTTCCACTGCAGCAAATTATTTTTTTTTATTTATGTACCCATTAAAAATCATAACCCGAGCATTATTTTACACCTGTTTTATGTGAGATCATGGTATCTCCCCAGTCAATCGATGCTCCACGTTACTGTTATGATTATGTTTAACTTTCAGCTGCGTATGAATCAGCGAGTGAATCATATCCAACTGTTTGTTTGGGACCAATTTAAACCAAGTCTTTGTTGGTCGAAATTAGTCCAGACGCCAGTTATGGTCACTCAACACTTCCGTTTTGAGAGGCAATAAACGATCTCGGAGACAAAGAAAGTAATGTGATTGCTCATGATAGTTGTCTCTGCCAGAAAACAAGACGAATGAGAGAATAGTTGCACATTGACATCACAAAAAATATATGTTCATTTATACTAATTTACATCAAATTTTGTAAGAAATTTTGTGACTTTTTTGAAGGTGTTATTCTTCAAACACTTTGTCTGATATGCTTGAAAAGTCACTTGACAGATAAAGACAGAGACCATATTGTATGCACAATCCACTTCGCATACATAATTATTATTTGTAGGGGGATACATTACACAATAGTGTATCTTCTAAAATGTTTCACCTACATCAATTAGGTTCAACGACACTTCAAGGATACATTGCAGTATAGAGTGTAGAGTGAAGAAGTAGACGGATCCATCACGAGGACAATCAACCCGCCACGGATGTTACCCACTCTCAGCCCACAGAATAAATACCGACAGAACACAAAATCGCCACAGAATAAATGCAAACAGAACACAAAATTGTCAGATTTATCTCGGCTGTTACGATAGCATTGCACGGTTTAGAACTGTGTAAAAATTGCAGAGTGAACACTCTGGTTCCTGGATATCGAGTTGAGTAATTTAAAACTAACAAAACATACGTAGAGTAAATGTAAGCGACATATTAAAATTACAAAAAAAACCTTTCATATTTAAAACTGGCTTGTTCCATTAACTAATTGTTCCTAGTAACATGCGAATTCATCCTGTATTGTGGCAACCAGACAGACAGTAACAGACACATAGATGTGCAGTTTTCCAGCGTTTCCGAGTTTATTGGACCATTCTTTACAGCGTAATGGCGGGAAATGAGGTTTCTAACGATCCTGCGTAATACCAGACGTACGACGGCCAACTAGACGCAATAAAAAATAATTCAATACTTAAAAAATATTATGAATATAAAGTGTAATTGTCCGTCTGTTCTACACGCATAACCTAGATATAGAGGCCTCCGTGGTCCAGTGGTTCAGAGCGTGGCTCTTGACTCGGAGCCACGACGGGTTTCCCGCGTTGGAAACATGTTATTTCCAAGTTTGGTTAGGACAATGCTGGCTGATCACCTGATTGTCTGACAAGTAGGATGATCCATGCGTCGGATGGGCATGTAAGTCGGTCCTCCGCCTGATTACTCGCCAGTCGTGACGGTCGTCCGTGTTAAGAAAGAAGGTCACATATAATTTTGAATTATATTGTCTATTATTCTAATATGTTGTATCCTAGCAACTATTATTATCGTATTGTATTGTGGAAAATAGACTCGAAAATAAACGATTGTCGTAAGCAGAAATAAGTTCCCTTTTATTCTCGCTAATATCTTAAAGTGGTAGCAGAGCAAAGAAAATTAATAATGGAGCAAGCATTAAATGCGAGCAAAATTCAAATTGGAAAATTAGATTCCAAGAATTACAAGACATGGAGGTTCAAAATTTTCATTGTCCTAAAAGCAATGCCGGGAGGCTTAGATATCCTCGAAGGTAAGAAAATTAGACCATCCTTGGCGCTTACGGCTACTAGCGATGAAAAGGCTAAATATGAAAAAGAACTACAAAGTTTTGAAAATTTGAATAGCGCCATTTTAATTCTGCTAACGACGAACATGTCCGATGATGTTTTGCAAAAGTTTCTGCGATTCGATGCTGCTAAAGACATGTGGGATGAACTCGAGCGCGTCTATGGAGGTACGTGTGTAGACAAGACATACGACTTATGCCTGAAATTCTTCAGTTACAAAAAGGACCTAGATCATGACATTATTACACATGTGTCAATTTTAAAGAATATCTGGAGCGAACTGTGTTTAGAACTACAGAGCGAGGCGAAATTACCTGAAATTCTCCTTGTATGTAAAATATTAGATACATTACCTCCTGAATATCTTGGATTTAGGGCCAGTTGGCTGTTGATTTCAAAGAAGGAACGCTCAGTCGAGAACCTGACAAGTCAGTTATGCGCACATGAGAGAGTGTTGCGTCAGACAGACACACAAGTTACTGATGACACAACGGCAGAAGCATTGTATGCGAAAACCAAGAGGGGTAATAAGAAAAATAATAATTTCAAAGAGCTCAAATGCAACTACTGCAAGGATAAGGGTCACAGGGTAAAAACCTGCAAGCGGTGGATCCAGGATGGAAAACCTCCGAAACCTCCTAAGGAATCCAAGACCGCAGAGGCAATGACAATACAGCCAGACTTTGGTGACAGGAAGGATTTAAATTGGTACGTTGATAATGGGGCAACCAGTCACGTGACCAATCGGAGTGACTTCTTCCAGACCTTTAAATATTTCGAGAGCCGTCAAGCAGTGACTGGCGCGAATGGCCAATGTATTGAAGCCCTGGGCATCGGAAATATTCTCGCAGAGGCTGATGTAAACGGTAAACCAGTATCAATAATGCTGAAAAATGTATGGTACGTACCCGGCATTAGCAAGAATTTATTCTCAGTTCTCACCACCCATGATATTTCTGACAAAAGCATTTTTGAGTCTACCACACAAAAATGTACAATAAAGATTGATGGACAGACGAAACTGATTGGTACTCGCAGCAAGTTTGGAGGACTGTATAAACTAAATTTAAGATGTCTACAACCAACTCGAGTTAATCATGTGTCCACAACCTCTAATCTGTTACAGCTATATCACGAAAGATTTGGACATCAAAATAAGAGTCACGTTAAGAAAGTGATAGAGAAGGAATTGGCCATAAAAGTACCAGCAACCAAAGAACTCTGTGAAGGATGCATCTATGGAAAATCTCACCGTCTAAGGTTTGGGACCAGAGATAAAGCTACAAAACCCGGAGAACTGGTATATGCAGACGTATGTGGTCCCTTCCCATATTCTATCACAAACTTACGATACTTTGTCCTCTTCAAAGATGCATATACGAAGTACAGATTTGTATATTTTATGAGACAGAAAGCTGAAGTACACGCAAAGTTGCTACTCATGCTCGCTGAAGTCAAAGCATCTGGAGTTGTTATTAAAGAACTGCTGAGCGACAATGGCGGAGAGTTTGTCAACGCGAAAGTACAAGCTACTCTCAAGAAGGAAGGAATTGTACAACGATTGACTATGCCCTATACCCCACAACAGAACCCAACTGAAAGGGACAACAGGACCGTTGTGGAAATGGCACGAAGTCTAATGTATGCACATGCCGAAATTCCTCCTGCATTATGGGCTGAAATGGTATCTGCAGCGGTGTATATTTTAAACAGGACAGGTCCTACCACTGTAAATAATAAATCACCGTATGAGCTATGGCACCAGAAGAAGCCCAGAATACACCACTTAAGAATAATAGGATCCAAATGTTATCCACATGTTCCAAAACAAAGACGAAAGAAGTTAGATAAGAAGGCACAGAAGGGAATACTTATCGGCTATGATGCTGATGATGGCTACCGTATATGGGACAGCAGCACCTTCAAATTGATTCGTTCGAGAGATGTAATCTTTGATGAGAATCCTCTAATCGGTCATTCAAAAGAATCTGACGAGCCCATAGCCACACCGAACAGTACCGCTGATAAAATACCTGACACCACATTTGACTTCGTCATACCTCGTGAAATTGAAAGTTTTAAACCGGCCGTCATAGAAAACCAGCAGCCATCGACAAGCCACGATGAAGGTATAGCATCACCCACTCAGCAAGTTGTGCATGATGCTGGACCATCGTGTGCAGAGAATGGAGCTGCTTTTGAAGATGACATGGCTGTGGCAGAACAGACATTTCCTGAGACGGACCAATCCTTTGATGACCCAGTATTCGAGCAAGATGTTCACGAAGACATCGAAGTAGATTATGAAGTCAACGATGCAAGTGAGTCAAGGGCAGACACCCCACTGACTGCATCTGAAGTTGAAGCTGAAGGTAGGATGACGCTAAGAGAGCGAACAAATCTAAAGCCACCAGCTAAATATAAAGACTTTGTCTGCACCGTTTGTATGAATTCGTTTAGCGATGAACAACGAATAGAGCCGAATACATTTAAGGAAGCAATAACATGTAAGGATTCAAATGAGTGGAAAAAGGCAATGGATAATGAGATTAATTCTCTAAAAGAAAATGAGACATGGGAGATGGTAGATTTACCTGAAGGCAGAAAAGCAATCTCAAGCAAGTGGATCTTTAAAATCAAGACGAATCCAGATGGGTCGATTGATAAATATAAAGCCAGACTTGTAATAAGAGGTTTTTCGCAGAAAAAGGGTTTGGATTATTATGAAACCTTCAGCCCTGTTGCAAAAACAAGCACCATAAGAGCACTACTAAGTGTAGCTGCACAAGAAAACCTATCTCTATCCCAGTTCGATGTCTCAACCGCCTTTCTGTATGGCACTTTAAAAGAGGAGATTTATATGAAGCCTCCTGAAGGATACTCAAACAATGATGGTAAGGTTTGCAAGCTTAAACGGAGTCTTTATGGACTTAAACAAGCTCCGCGATGCTGGAACTCCACCATCACTGAACACATCCTCAAACTTGGTTTCAAACAGAGTCAGAGCGACCCCTGCTTGTTTAAAAGAGGAGAGAGTAAAGAGAATCCTACGCTATGTCAAAGGCACCATAGAGTACGGTATCACGTACAAGTCTTCCACTGCGGGCCAAGGCATAGAATGCTACAGTGATGCTGATCACGGTGGTGATCAATCGACTGGACGCTCTACCAGCGGCATGATTTGCCTTAACGCCAATGGTGCTATAGGATGGCAAAGTAAACGCCAGACTACTGTCGCTATATCGTCTACAGAGGCAGAAATAATAGCAGCTAGCGAAGCCGCCAGAGAGATTATTTGGCTTAGACGGATCGTCAAATTTATGCAGGCTAACACTCTGGTGGAGAGTACGCCACTGTACATAGACAACGAATCCGCCATAAGATTGGCTTATGATCCACCTTATGAAACGCACCAGCGTACAAAGCACATAAAGCTGAGACATTTCTTCATAAGGCAGTGTGTCCTAGAAAAGGATATAAGAGTTGAGAAGGTTGATACAAAAGATCAACTAGCAGACTTTTTGACTAAGCCGCTATTCAAGCCGAGGCTTTCGGAGCTGTGTAAGCTAGCAGGAATATACGGATAACGAACAGTTGCTTCAGAGGAGAGGGAATGTTAAGAAAGAAGGTCACATATAATTTTGAATTATATTGTCTATTATTCTAATATGTTGTATCCTAGCAACTATTATTATCGTATTGTATTGTGGAAAATAGACTCGAAAATAAACGATTGTCGTAAGCAGAAATAAGTTCCCTTTTATTCTCGCTAATATCTTAAAGGTCCGTCCCACTGGGTAACGAGAGTAAAAGGAATAGAGAGTGTACTGCGTACTGCGCACACACTCGGGCACTATAAAACTACTCCCGCGTAACTGGCGTGGTTCAGTGAAACCGGCCACCGTCACCGAAACCGGTGTGGGAGTTATTACACGCACAAGGAAATGTTCCATGTTCCAACGCAATAATCAAATTTCTGCGCGAATGAAGTCTCAGACAGTAGGAGTTGTGCCAAAGCTTAAAATCACATGGATACGTAAATTATAATATACTCTGTGATTCGAGGCATCATAACAAATCTATGAACACCTTATTCAACACAATCTGATAAGTAGTTCAAAAGCTACTGAAGCCAAGATCAAACAGACTATTGAAGCCATAATGCAATAATATGGAAATATTTACCTTCCCTTTCACCCTCATTCCTTCGACAAACTTCAAAAGCCCTCCGGCAGAATAAACCACAAAAAACCTTCGTATACCTGTATCCAATTTTCTGGTAGGCTACCTTTAAAGGACCGGAAGCGGATGTGACGTCGATTGGGGGCGGTCTGGTTGTGAAGTATTTCAGGGGAGTTTTCTTTGGATAAGATGAACGCGAAATGTTTGAACGCGATTATTATGACGAAATAATGTTTTGCAACCCGATTAACGTAATCCACACTTCCATACTTAATATTATAAATACGAAAGTGTGTCTGTCCGTCTGTTACCTCTTCACGCCAAAACCCCTGAACCGATTTTACTAAAATTTGGTATGGGGATACTTTGAAGTTTGAGACCCGAGAAAGGACATCGGACAAAAGTGTCCTCTCGATCTGATCGGACTTTGGCGCAACGGGCAGC
Organism: Polyommatus icarus; assembly: GCA_937595015.1. NCBI lineage: Eukaryota > Metazoa > Arthropoda > Insecta > Lepidoptera > Lycaenidae > Polyommatus > Polyommatus icarus. Next base: position 18,298,968 of record OW569336.1, on the reverse strand, counting down.
GAGTTGCGGGCGTCAACTAGTATCTAAGACTGTAGTAAAAAGTAAAAATACATGTCTTACTCGGGGACTGCCGCGGTAAACCGATAATTGCATAGCATTTTTTATCAACTTATGAAAATATTATAATGACTACTAGATGCGATGCCCGCAACTCCGTTGCGCCAAAATTCGTTTATCGCGCGGGAACCGTACATTTTTCCGGGACAAAAAGTATCCTATGTCCTTTCCCGGGACTTAAAGTATCTCTGCAAAATATATATTATATTCAGCAAAATACTATATTCAGCAAAATCGGTTCAGCGGTTTGAGCGTGAAGAGGTAACAGACAGACAGACAGACACACTTTCGCATTTATAATATTATTATGGATACGTCTAGTGGCACGCACACGAACACCGCGCCGAAATCTACCGAACTGACACGACGTTGAAAGAAGCACGGGAAGTATCAAGTATCATGTAAGGTTTCACATACCTACTAGCCTGAACGTAACAATAAATTAGTATGCCATTTCCAACACTTAGGCTTATAATATTCAAGTTAAAACGTTATTCAAGTTTAATGTACTAGTTTACTGGCGGAGTATAACTAACGGCCTAGGCGTTCTATTAGCTGGCTAATTTTACTAGATGGCTGCACAATCCCTACGGGGGCTTTGTGTGAGCTAAATGAATTAAGTTCAGAGCTGATACCGCCACATTATAAACCACGCAACAATAGCTCATTGTAATATTTCATGATTGAACTATCAACTCGTATTAGTTAATTAAGAGTTTTATTAGACCATAAAGGTTATATTTAGAAGTATAATATAATCCATATGTATATTTATAATGAATAAAAGAAAATAGAAAACGAATCCGTTAGTTTCCTTGTTTGAAGAGGCTTTGATACATGTATGCTACTTTACGTCATAATGAAATAATATACACAGTAAAACCAATTAGCTCAATTCTCAGTTTTCCTATAATAAAAATTATATGTTAAAAACGATACCTGGAAACCTGTACAAACATTGTCACTCCATGACCTCTTTGTTCTATTTATAAAATATTAAGGTAAAGTTAAATTATGCCTTTTGAAAAGCGACTTAACAACATTTGCTTTGAAATAAACCAAGTATTTAAAGTCGCGTTAGTTTTGTGAGTGGAAAACTCATTCCTTTATACCTCTTAACACATTTGATTTCAATGCTAACCATCCATTTAACTTCATTGAACGACACAAAAATAACCAAAATGGTTACATTTAGTACCAGGCCTGCATAGCTTAGTTAGAGCTTTAACTTACAACATAACAATACTATCAATATTTGTATAAAACCTATGCACTCCTAGTAGCTCGCTACGGGGGCTCTACGAAGCGCTACGCGGTACTACGCGGTTATGAGGCGCTACGAAGGGCGTCCGCCCGCCCTGAGCGCGCGTCGGCGACTGGCCGCCCTGTCTGGGGACGACGCGCGACGGGGAAATTCAATTGTATAGATACAGCTTTCGAGTCTCCGGCTGTGTTTGTATGGGGCCCAAGCACAAAGATTCGGACCTTATCCAAAAAAATTGGATCAAAATTTTCATAGTGCTTATTTTCAATCAACACAAAATTTACTTTTTCGATTGCTTGCTTGAATAGCTTAGGCTTCTCGATTATGCGTCGAGTATACTATTATATTATTGTATTCGCTATTCTATACACATTTTGTACAATATATTTTACAATAAAGAATAAAAAATAAACCGTTATTTATTATTTAGAAAAAGTCTACACAGCATTTATTCAGCGCATAATGGTGTATTGAAATTCCTCGGCGTTTTTCAATCAGTCATTTTTCCCGTCTGCTGCACATAAAGGGGCTTCTATTTCTAAAAGTATTCCTCAATCATCAGCATCATTCGATTTAAACTTGAAAAAAATATATTATTTTTCGTTAATAGGGAATGTTACACAAAGGTCGGAGCAGAGGGCGTTACAAGCACATACAGTAAATAATCCGACCATAATCCGACATGTTGCTGCCCCCCTATCCACTATCCCCCACAAAATGCCTAGCATATTGTGGGGGATAGTGAGTCATGCCCGCAAGAGTTTGGGTATCTGCTGTCAGTGGCGGATTTGCAGTCCTGGCCGCTGTAGGCCCCAGGCCATGTGCCGCCCCTTTCTCAGCACCCATCATTACTAGATACATAGTTCATGAATTCCTTTATTCCCATTTTTAACCCCCGACAAAAAGAGTGGTGTTATAAGTTTGACGTGTCTGTCTGTCTGTTTGTCTGTCTGTCTGTCTGTGTATCTGTCCGTGGCATCGTAGCATCCAAACGGGCGGACCGATTTTGATCTAGTTTTTGAAGTGAAAACTTCTTTAGCGGCGTTGAGCACTTTTGTGGGATGGGTGAAAACTGTGAAAGTCGCGTCAGATTCTCGTGCTGATCAAAAAACCTTGGAAAAACCGTAAGACGGTTGGAGAGTAGTGTTTTGTGTCGAACTCGAACTCGAATTGATACAATCAATTCGAGTTCGAGTTCGACATAAAGTTCGGGTTTCGATTAATTAAAAAAATCGTTTTTTTAAAAACCGAATTTCATAAAAAAAAGGTTAAAAATTTAATCAATTGTAAGGGTTTCGATTAATTAAAAAAATCGATTTTTTAATAATCGATTTTTATAAAAAATGGGTTAAAAAATGCACAACGTTAATAATCAAGTTTTCACTTCTGCCGGCACTCCCGAAGTGCAACACGTCTTTTTTTTTTGTTTGAAAGCTGACATGATCGAGAGTGTTCTTAGCTATAGTTCATCATCATCAGCCTGCTCAGTGCTGGAAAATCGCAGTTTATCTGGTTCGTGAATGGCCGTTAGCAACTTGCAGTTGTTTGATGAGTTTTATATTTTGTATTCTGGCTCGTGATATTTATGAATAGCATACACATTAATGGAAAGTTTACCTGGTGCTGCAGCATCACCTGGTAATAAATAGGATACCCAACGGCCAACTCCTCACCAACTTAGAGCAGAGGTTTCGTGTTTGGGCTCATTTTGATTGCGACAATCAGTAAGACGTAGATAAACAGTAAATATTTGCATGCTGCTACTGCAGCATCACCTGGATTCTATAAGAGCCGAGCTCCGTATAAGAATAATAATAATAATAATATTTATGGACGCTTCACACCACGTCAGTCTGGCCCCGTGCTAAGTACCCGAAGGACTTGTGTTACAGGTACCAGACAACGGAAACATATTTAATACTATACTTATATTTAAGATTTTTATTATATCATACACATATTTAATACACATCCATGACCCAGGAACATTGAAAAACTTTGTGTTCCGTCGGCGGGATTCGAACCCGCGACCCCCGGCTTGAGTTGCCATACACTCTAATCATTGAGCCACGGAGGAATGAACCCAAACGCCGTATGAACCCAAAGTGGAGGTTTCGTGTTTGGGCTCATATTGACGGGCTCATCCAAGAGGACATTCATAGACGGTATTCTTTGCATATTATTCTGCACTATAACCAACAAAAGTTTAAAAGCATGAAATAAAATTATATTAAGAAATTTAAAAAACCCCCGCCAAAAAACTTTAAAAAGTAAAGAAATAATATTTACTGACTTTAAGTTTTTAAATAATTCCTAAGTGTAAAGTGATATTTTAGTCCATAATTGTTGTCAAGGTGTAATAAAAAATGATAATTATTGTATGTTTAGAAATAAATTTAAGAGTTTTTGATCGAGAGTCGAGACTACCAGTTGATCTCAGATAATTCTCCAACCGCACGCTCTACGCCCTCTATTTTGAAAACAGTACAAGATGTAAAAAGATTTTAAATAGAAAAGTTGTAGAGAATTTAATTCTCTACAACTTTCCTATTCATACAAAAAATGTAAAACGCATAGAAAACTAAATATTTGCAAAAAAAGTAAAAAAATTGATTTTTGTGACTTATGTCCAATGACAATTATATGTCAATTTTGAGATCTGTTTTAGGATGCCAAACCAATTAAGTTTTTACGTGGTAATATACTGGGCATCTCGCTTTTCCGAGGTCAACCCCCTATAGTGACTGGGCTATTTAGGCGCGAATAGCATTAGTTATGTTATGACGTTTGACTTATGAGCTACTGAAGAGAGGTGTACCTCGAGTGGAGTCCTGGGCCGAAACGGGTTAAACTAAACGTACAAACTATTTTACAATATGTGCGATACAGTACGAAATTATTTATAATTTTGATTCGCAAAAATAGTGATATAGGAAGATTATAATCAAACGGTACGCAAGCTTTTAAATATCTCACCAAAAACAGCCAAATTTTAATAACCGAGAAGCCACCACGCAGCCGATTGACACCGGATCGGCAGCGGCCGGCAGCGGTCGGCAGAGGCGCGATCGGCAGCGGCGCGAAGAGCACTTTTAGTGTGAAACTAGAAATGCTCTTCGCGCCGCTGCCGAAAGGGCTCGAGGGCTTCATGAATTTTAGCTTAAGAGGTGTCAGAATATTCGTCATTAACCTATCAAGCCCCATAAGAGCACCGGTGATCGCGACAACAATAGAATAACAATAGATTTCCAAGAATCTGCGATCGAAGGATAGCTACTACTACTACTATGGCTATTAAATTTAGCCTACATAACGATAATAATTAATAATCACGTTTTGCGGTGTGACGTCACACGGTATATTTACCGCGAGCGGTGAGCACTCACCTGTAACGGCCGTAAACACTATAACATTATACACTGACGTATATATCGCTATATCTGATTTTATACATGCAATATACTTCTATTAATAAATATGCAAATACTCCGCTGACGTTGGTGTATAAATACAAGTAACAGAAAGTGCTATTTACGGGTTAGGAATAAATTCGGTCATTGACCTACAGCTGCTTGTTGCACAAAAATGTAGGTATCTCTTACCAATATTTAATGTGGTGTGATAAAGACAACTGCAGTTCAATGACCCAATTCCTCTCTAACCGGCGACCGGACGTGGTCAGTGGTCGGGGTATACTAATAATATCTATGGACGCTTCACACCACGTCAGTCTGGCCCCGTGCTATGTACCTGGGACTTGTGTTACAGGTACCAGACAACGGAAATATATTTAATACTTTTATACTATACATATATTTAAGATTTTTATTATATAATACACATATTTAATACACATCCAGACCCGGGAACATTGAAAAACTTTTTGTTCCGTCGGCGGGATTCGAACCCGCGACCCCCGGCTTGAGCTACCAACGCGCTCACCACTGAGCCACAGAGGTCGTCAAATACTGTGAGCCTCAACCACAGTTTCCGATTTGAACCTGGCCGAGATGCTGAAACAACGATATATTTATTAGGGTTGTCAACGCTACGAAATATTTTATACTTTTGGAACAAAGTCTTTTGGAAACCTTTAAAGTTACAACCGAGGATTTATAAATAAGTAAATAAAAAAATGGGTACGAAACAGAAGGAAATATAAATAATATTAGGTGCTATAAAACGAAGCCGTTTGTCACAAAAGAGGTTATAGTCATTCTTTAGTTATGTACTAATCAGGAAAACATTTTTTCAGAGTGTGTAACATGCGGGCCAACTTAATTATTCCACTCCGAATGTTATTTTTCTAAAGGCAAAGTGCTGTATACACGTGAAAGGCATAAAACGAGTCCGATCAGGTCTGCAATGAGTCTCGCTAAGCCGATTTTGATAACATTCGAATACTTTAGGTCCCGGATTTGTGGGCAACATCCAGTGAATAATAATAATATTATTAATAACATTATAAGAATACTTCTTTAGGATGTATCTACGTGTGCGGCCAAGATAATAATGTTTCAATATAATATTCAATATATCAAACTGTACCAACCCTATCGTATAGTCGGGGAGGCGGTCGAGTGGCGATGCTGGCCTGTACGCGCCTGCAATACGAGAGCTCCTCGACTACTGCTCCGATATATTTTATTCATATTCAATTTTTATACTTTATAGCGACTACAGATAGCTGAATAATGTTGATAGACATTGATCAGATCAGAATGCTTCCATGGAGCGGGACAGAGAGAACGATCCCACCTCTCTGCCGCTCCGCCGGCGTAGGACGGGAGTGCGGAGGCGTCGCTACGCGAACCTCCTAACTCTTGTCTAACGGAGCTCCGGGTCAGGATGGGAACCTGCCCGGCTTTGTCAGTCCCGGCGCCGAGGGGAACGCTTTAGTTTGCCTAAGCGTTCCCTTACTTTGGTGGAAGTCCGGTCCGAGGTAGACCGGCCAGTCGTGGAGAGTCCTGTGTTTGTTAGATATCATATCCCATACATTTTTTATATATTACTAGCTGTCCCGGCAAACGTTTCTTTGCCATATTATAAAGTATATCGCCCGTATTATTTTATTGAGCTGACTAAATAAAGTATGTCACCATGGCAACGTCCATCGCTATCATGGTCGTCGTTTTTCTCGAGTTGTAATAATTTACTATTATTTATTCAACAAATGCACTTATCAATATAATAAGTACCCAGTAGCCGATTCTCAGACCTACTGAATATATATATATATATATAAAATTGTGTAAAAATCAGTAAAGCCGTTTCGGAGGAGTTCGTGGACTAACATTGTGACACGAGAATTTTATATTATATAAGATGTAGTTTCGCTATGGAGATATATTATGTATATTCGACTCAGTACCCAGGCCCACCCTCGTCAGGAGAAGTTTCTGCTACTAGAGAGTCAAAATATAGTTTCTCCTTTATTATAGATAATTATGAATATTCTTTAAGATTCGTTAAAATGCCAGTGAAAGATAGCACAAAAAAGGTTTTAAAAATATCAAACGCGCGGTTAACTATGCAAAATACCAAAGCCTCCACAAGAAGTACACCCGTATTTGCCGTAATCTAGAAAACTATTACATACAAGATTTTCAAGCATCTAAGATAAGAGACCTATTACACTCCTAAAAGAAAAATCAATGGCAGACAGGAGCCAAGACGAAGCCTCAAAGTTGAGACTGTCTGGGGCATTGTCCTGTTGTTTACTCACTGTATGTAGTACACAGATGTAGTACATAGACGCAGTACACGGATGTAGTACACAGGATAATTACCTGAAACAAATACGCAAGAGATTAGTCACACAAATACACTGATTGCTAACGAATTGGGTTCATTAGTCTATGCTACTCTATACTCTATAGTTTATCCTGTTGAGTGTTTATGAGGTAGATCTTATAAATAAATATCTGAGGAAATAAACAACATAAAGGGCCTGTTCCACCACTTCCTAATAAAGTGCCGGATAAGCTATCCACAACTTTTTTGACAGATTCTCCATACTCTTATCTGTCAAGTCAAGTGGTCGATAGCCTATCCAGCACTTATCAGGAAGTGTAAAACAGGTCCTAAATGACTACATGTTGACAGTAATTCATTGACCCGTTTGTTTGTCAAGCGTGATCTCCACATTTTTCCGGGATAAAAACTACAATAATTATCTTTATCAAACTTTATTCTATTCAGTGATTTAGGTGTTAAGGTAGTAGAATAAGAGTGAGGTATCCAAAAAGATTTTAAATTAATAACACATTCATGTAAACCCTTTGTTTAAACACTTATATTATGTGTAAACACTTAGGGCCTGTTTCACCATATCCTGGTTAGTGCCAGATAGGCTATCCACAACTTATCTGGCCGATTCTCCATTTGATACTCTATCTGTCAAGTTAAGTTGTGAATAGCCATCCGGCACTTATCAGGAAGTGGTGTAACATGCCGTTAAAGTCGTCACTATTTTCCGACAAAGACGATTTTTGTTGAAGATACTTCTAGATAGAACAATCACTGTGAATGTTGTATAATGTTTACATCTACGAAAACAACAACGAGGCTAATTATGCAACTGATACATGCACCGTAATTACATGACGTACCTACGTTATCATACGGGCTCTAATACTCTAATACGTGCATTATCTGTTTCTAGAATATCCTTCTTTCGTGCATATTATAAATAACAGAAAAAGACTCAACTCATCAACTTTTAGGTTATAGGGCTCCCGCACACGGGCCACCAGCAACAGCCACAAAACGCCGCTACCGGCATATTTCCTGTAATTTTCATACATTTTATATGGACTCCCCACACACGGTTGACGCCCCACACGCTACAATCGTCCAATCGTCTTGCTTCTTGTGAGATGTGGCGGCGTTTGTGGCTGTCGCGTGTGGCCCGTGTGCGGCAACACTAAGGCCCGGAGAGGCAGATCGGTTTAGTCGGACTGATTGCAGATGGACCTAAGGCTATCGACCTCTATGTGCCCTTTAGAATAAATACCAGGGAAGACCCGTGTTTTCCTTGTAGGATGTCAGTAAATTAGATAAACAGAGGTGTAAGGAGGAAGGAAAAGGATGAAAGATGGTTTAAATCCCTATTTTTAAGACGGCGCCGCGCGGCGGCAGCTATCGCTTATAATCAGGTGATCGTATATTAGATATCTGGATCATTTTCATCATAATAATAACAATTTTTCCTAGATCTCATTATAGACCCAAAACATTTCACAACAGATCGTCTGAAAAAGCAACACTAAGTCCATTACCGCCTGCAATCTTAACCCCCACGTTTACAATCACTCCGGAAGAGCATCTTCATCAAGACGTAGGGACATAGAGATACAGATATAATATAGAGGTGCAGGTATATAGAGATACAGGCATATAGAGATAAATATATAGAGATATCTCTGTAGACAGTGGGCGGGCCGTTGAACCGTCTGCTGGCACTTACCGCGATAGCCATGAACCAAGATAAACCGCACTTGCTCGAGGTACCGAGCACAAAATCACAAAACCATAATACACAAATATGGTACGTAAATATAATAACGATATGTATGTATTCAAAGTTCACTTATACTGAGCACATAGAAGTTAACAAAGACCCTCAAAAAAGTTACAAAAACTTTGTTCGTAATTCACGTACAACTCGTCTGTTTCGTTAGAATTAAATAGGAAGCTGAATTTAAAGTAGATAATTGAAAGGTCTTTAAACGATTTTCTTACTAATTATATATAATATTATTTCTTTAATGATTTCTTTAATAATATGTTATAGTCCACGCGCAACTAGTTGGCCGCTCTGCCCGTATACTCAAATACCGGCAGAGCGACCAACTAATTCCGCGCTCTATCTATTGCGGTTCTCGAGATCCAGCCTGGTGACAGACAGACAGCGAAGTCTTAAGACTTAATGTTAATATGGTAGAATAGTTTTAACGTGACCTAACCTGAAAAGAAAAAAACCTTAAAAAAAGAAATGAAATCCCACCAAAACATTAAATGTAAAAGGAGCCAAGCAAAATATTGCATAGCTATAAACTCAAACTCAAACTCAAATTTTTTTATTCAGAATAAATTTTTGCAAATATTTTCTGAAAGTCTACATGATGCCTACCACCGGTTCGGGAACTAACCCGGCGAGAAGAACCGGCGTAAGAAACTCGCAGGGGGCCCACTTTATTTACCAAAAAAAGTGAGAAAAAAATTAATCTTTTAAAATAAAGTTTACAATTCTGTAACTTAAAATTATACAATGTCAACATACATACATAATTGTAAGTCATAAAATAATGTAGAAGTAGCCTTGCAAGCAGCCATCCTACTCCCAAGATGTGCCGTCGTTTATGAAATCATTGACCTTATAATAGGCTTTGGCACACAAACGTTCTTTGACTACATTTTTAAATTTATTAATGGAAAGATATTGAACGTTTTCTGGGATTTTATTGTAAAGGCGTACACATTGACCTTTAAAAGATTTACTAACTTTACTAAGTCTGATCACCGGTATTTCTAGTTTGTACTTATTTCTAGTGTTTCTTCCGTAAATGTCACTTTTGGTTCTAAATTTACTAAGATTCTTTCTAACATATAAAACATTATCCAAAATGTATTGAGAAGCAACAGTTAGAATACCAATTTCTTTAAACTTTTCTCTCAGAGATTCAAAAGCTGACATTTTATAAATTGAACGTATAGCTCGCTTCTGCAGCACAAAAATCGTATTAATGTCGGCAGCGTTTCCCCATAAGAGGATGCCATACGACATTCTACTATGAAAATAACTGAAATAAACTAGTCTTGCTGTGTCTTCGTCAGCAATTTCCCGTATTTTTCTGACTGCGTATGCTGCAGAACTGAGCCTATCTGCAAGATTAACAATATGAGGACCCCACTGTGCAATACTTCTGTCGTAAAAAGTTTTCAGATCACATTCAAGCCAAGCCTTCAACTTATTTTGTAATTGAAATCAACATTCAGTAAATGTATCAATAGTTTTCTTTATTTTAAAATTATTATAGTGGCTTGGCAATGAGCACTAGAGAAATAATCAGGGACTAATTGGATTTATATGGGTACCTGCATCGACCAGATGCGTCGTTACGATAAACTAAAAAAAACACTTTACGCTTGCCGTCTGTGTAAGCATGAACTCCTCCAAATATGCAGTTTTATATTGGTTTCTTGATAATTATGTACTCATTGCCGAGCCACTACTATAATTTTAAAATAAAGAAAACTATTGATACATTCACTGAATGTTGATTTCAATTACAAAATAAGTTGAAGGCTTGGCTTGAATGTGATCTGAAAACTTTTTACGACAGAAGCATTGCATAGCTATGCAATATTTTGCTTGGCTCCTTTTACATTTAATGTTTTGGTGGGATTATATTTACTCCTAAAACAATATGAACTTTTCTGCTGTCCGTCTACATAGTTTCATCCCCCGGCGTCGCCCGCGATCGATACGTCGCGCCGCTGTAATGTTCCACCAGGAAATACCAGGAAACTACCCGGAAGTACACGCTATAACCACCCTTGTCTCATACGTTATAGAGGTCAGTATCGCATTTCCTGTAAGTTTCCATTCTTAAAGAACTACCCGTATCTGTATATATTTGATCGAAGGTATCTTTACACAATTACCACCCTTGTTCTTTATCGCATAGTGGTCAATATCGCACTTCCTGTAAGTTTACAATTCTCTAAGAACTACCCCCAAGTCTCATACAGTAACCACCCTTGAAGTGTGAGTCATAGGTGTCAGTAACGTTTAGCTGTACACATTAAAACACTAGATTTATAGCCCGCACCTAGGATCTAAAATTAGTCATAAACTCATAACATGAGTCATGGACAATTATCTGAATTAGTTGACGACATGAATATCATGTTTATGAGATAAGTATTTTTGATAAGTTTAAAACGTAATATTGTAAAAAAACTATCTTTTATAGATCAAGTAAAATTGAAGAGAGTAGACAAAAATAGATCCTAAAATGCCTAACCAGTGTATGTAGCGGTAACCATTTTAGCAGTCTATAGAATTGGTTTTTTACCTCAAACATAAGTCTGACTGGCATAAATACCCTAAGTTCCAAAAGTTAGAAGAAAAATAAACGCACTGTATCATTATATTATTGTAAAGTCACAACTATTTCTGTGACACAGTTTCTAAAAAAAATCCTGTCATCAAGGTCAAGGCAGGTGACATCGGGCCGGTAACGGTACCCTGTTGAAACTAGTGATTACCGCGCAACGGTGGCCATTGTTTACAACTAGGTGACCGTCAGGCCGATGTGACGCAGGTTACCCGACTAGCCGACGCAATTCACAGAAATTGACGTAGGAGGACTAACCATCGCAACCTGTTCGGTTGCAGTGGATGGTTGATGCCGACTCTTCGACTATTCTATGCGACACTGACTAGCCAATAGAACTGGGTACTAAGGCTGTTTGACGTCGAGGCTCGAGGCGAGGAGGAAGTCGATACAAACTTGACGAGTTGATAAATGAGATTCTGAAGCACATGACGAGAAATGAAGCAGTCTCTCCGACTATCTGCGACAATTCGTCAATATTCAGGTTCACACAGGTTCTTAGACTAGCCAATATAAGTAGTACTTGCCGATATGATGCAGGCTCAGTGACTAGCCGACCCACTCGCCGAAGTATCAAAGGTTTACTCCTGTGTGACTCTTCAACGGCCAGCGTGGCGGACATAGTTCGCTCTCTGGCTCTCCGACTAGCCGACAAAACCCTTCGACATGGCGCTGACTCGCCGACTAACCGACATTTCGTCGACCGGTAACGCTTATTAACCTTAATCACCAGTTTTGGAACACCGCTAACATATTGCCGAATAATGGAAACATGATAATAACTTATAATTTCTGGCGTTTAAAAGAATATTTCTCTCATTGTCTTCCAAAAACCGTTATTTGGACTAGTTAAAGAATGGAGCATAAATTCAACCAGATAAGCTACTTTTCAGGACTAATACTGTATGTGGCTGTAGTTGTAAAATGGTATTTCAGAGTTGGTTAGTTTTTCTTGTCTTTTTCTTCATTTTGAGGGCAACTAATCCAAGTTTTCTAAGGTTTTTTGACTGGATAAACAGAATTTATAGGTTTATGATTTATCAGAATAATAATAACCTCCTTCGATTACCTGCGTTCCTGGTACTCATATGTATATTTTATTCAATGTAACTTCTTAATATCGTATCTTGAAATACCTATTCCCCTTTACAATAGCCCCCTATATCTTCCCCTCCTCCAGAGCTGACGAGCCCAGGTCAGCACCATCCATCAGGTAGACGGATGGCTTTTTTTCGTCGCCAGCCGCAATAAATCCCTCGCTAGAAATGGATAATAAATCTGCTGGACGACAAATAGTGGCCTGCTTTGTTTGGATACAGCATACAAGCTATACAGAAATTGTATTTACTATATGACCCGTCAACTTCGTATCACCTCCCTTCTAAACCTTCCCTGGACTTCCACGAATATTTTAAGATGAAAAGTAATAAAATCGGTTCAGTCGACCTCGAATTATAACAAAAATAAAAAGTCATTTTCATTTATATTGAAGACATTTAAAAAGTTTATCGTTACATTTAACTATAACAGTGGCTGTTCAATCTTAACCCATCAATCCCCAAGCGGCAGTCGGCTGCCGCATAACAATAATTGAAAATCTATTGTGTCTGCAATACCCATCACATTACAACGAGATATTAGGGCAGAGGTTCCTAAACTTTTAGGATAATGAAATCCATGGCGGGAGCTTGACAACTGTGCCATAGAACCATTTTGAGAATCCCCGGCAAGGCAAATCCGTATACCATCAGCTGTAAACTCTCATTTTCAGATCCCGGATACGACTTTATACATCCGGGTGGAGTAAATAACGATGCGATATCGGTCCGATGTCACTGAAGGCCGCAGGTCGCCGCCCTGCCGCCTCGCTCGACCTTATACATTAACATTATATTATGTGTAAGAACAAAAACATACATTTACATACAATACCGCCACCGGAAATCGCCGAGATATCAAATAATTTAAGTTGTGATAAATTATCTACTTTATGTGATATAACTTGTATTTCAACTCCAGCTAGAACAAATAAAAATTGGAAGTCGGTTACTTAAAATTGCAGTTTGCAATGATTAAGAACATTTTAGAGGTTTTTATTTAAAGCTTACGAGTTTTTTTCCGCGCCTCCATGCGTAGCGTCACTAAGGAAACGGTACGTTTATCTGCATTGACTTAGCTTATAACCCTACCTAGGGCCTGAGTCAAGACGAATTCGTATTCGCTTCGTTAAAGAATCGCCGATGAAAATGTATGGAATTGACTAGTTATGCGTTCGTTAATATGACGTTGACGTTCGACTCGTCTTATGTCAATTCCATACATTTTGATCGGCGATTGTATAACGAAACGATTACGAATTCGTCTTGACTCAGGCCCCTGATACCCCGTAGCCTGCATCTACGCAAATTATATCAAAATCATAGCCGAGGTAAGGTTTGTTCGCATTCAATGCGAATTGCGATTATTACGCTATAATATTATTAATTAATATATATCATCTCCCTTCGTCGTAGGTAAATATACAATTATATCTAATTAGTCATAAGAAAATTCTAATGAATCATGATGTTTATAATAAGTGCACCTTATAATGAGTGTGTAACACTCTACCAGTGTTGGTAAAAATAGCATTAGCAATAATAATTAATTGTTAAATACCCATTAGCAATAATGAAATTAATCGTACTTGCTAAAAAATACGATTGCTAATATTATCGTGCTTAGCAATAGTCAGCGATCATGATAAAAATCACGTCCGCGCTGTTTCGCACCGCAGCGCTAACTGTTAATGAATTGCTATTTTTCAAATTTTCACTCAACTCACTCGATGCGAAATAATACTCGACGCGAGTCGAGCGGTGCGATTTCGATTCGAACCGATAATTCACGATGCCGCGTTTTTAGCAAATAGCAAAGCAATAATACTTAGCATGCTGTGACATCAAAATTAGCATGTTAATGAAATTAATAGAAAATAGCATTAATTCCCATTACTACACTCTACAGTCTACACCAGTGGTTCTTAACCGGTGGTCCCTGAAACCATTTCAAGTGGTCCGCGAAGCCATCCTTATAACATGTGAGAATTCAGAAGTTTCTAGTAAAGAGTATGCAGTCATTAAAATCTGTAAAAGTTAGATTTTTGCTGAATGAAAAAGTGAGTGCTAATAATTATAAAGTTGTGCTTGTTTTATTTATCAAACAACCCAGAATTTAGGTAAACCAACTGGGTGGTCCCCGGCAAAACAAACATTTGGTAAGATGGTCTAAATGACTAAAAGGTTAAGAGCCACTGGTCTACACGATAAGTTTGTATTTTATACGAACCAACTTTGCAACTACACCTGGCTTAAACTTTACAATTACTGGCTTATATAGTTCATAATGCACTCAACTAGACGGCGAAAAGTTTTCATACCTTCAAATGGCCAAGTCTAGAAACTTTACCTTTAGAAATTATTACTAAGTCTTGAAAAGTTCGTAAAAGTTACACTGTGACGTAAAATAGTTATAGTTTACTTTGATCCCACTCAATTGCTTCCATAAAAACTGAAACAAAGTTATAAAAAAACAAAGAGAAATAATTTTAGTAACTTTACTCGTAGAGCTCGACAAATAATAAAGAGAATCTGAATTGTCCTTATTGTGTATGTGTGAATATTCAGAAATACAATAATTATTCAGTTCATTTTCATTTTATTTCATTTAAAATCAGAGTGAACTAACTACGTATTACACTTTCAGATAAACTCCATATTGGTCTATATACTTTACTAGAATGTATGACATTACCAGAATTCCAAGACAATGTATCAGACACCAGTACATCAACACTCAACACTCATGTATAAACATTGCACTGATATATTCACATAGTACAAGATCCAGTTAACAATGAGGCTTGTTAAAGGAATAAGCCAAATCGTTGGGCTATGATGGATTGTCATCATGATTGCCAAGCTGTCCAAGTATGTCATCAACGTCGATTATAGGCAATCATAGATGAATATTGCTCTGCATGTTCGTTATCGCTAGCATTCGTCAATAATTTATAGTCTATTGAAGGAGAAAATCTTAATATTCCTCATATTTATAATCTAAGTCCCAACCAGAGATTCCTAAATCGAGCTATGTGGAGTAGCCTATGCTGTCCGGGGTATTACTAACAGTGTAACTATTGGACAACTCGTTTATTAAGTTAGAAATATTTTAAGAGTTACGGTGAAAATGATTGTAGTAGATGACTAAAAAATTTACAGAACAAAATATAATAACCTACTCCATTTTAAAGTCAGTTAAAAATGTCCCTTCATTCCGGCGTAGTAGCACCGATTGTTTCACATGCTCCTGAACTATGTTGTTACAATAGAACACGACCGTGGAAATGAATATAGAAGGGCAGTGAATAATACATGAGCCGGCCGGCGAGCTCGCACCGACGATATAACTATCATAGTATGTTACACTAACCAGTTATAAAAAACTCATTTCCCCGACTTTACATTTCTGCTTAGCACAATTTTCCCCGACTGTACATTTCTGCTAAACATCTCATTTCCCCGACTGTACATTTCTGCTAAACAACTCATTTCCCCGACTGTACAGTTCTGCTTAGCACAATTTTCCCCGACTGTACATTTCTGCTAAACAACTCATTTCCCCGACTTCGTTCGAGTTCGACACAAAACACTACCAGAGACACTACTCTCCAACCGTCTTACGCGTTTTCTATGGTTTTTCGATCAACATGAAAATCTGACGCGAGTTTCACAGTTTTTACCCATCCCACAAAAGTGCTCAACGCGGAGCGGAAAAAAGCGGAAAAATTCGAGCGTTCAAAAGAACGTAAAAAAACATAATAATAGTTATTAATAATCTTGTTTACCTATATTTATTTTGTGTGTTTAGTATAAATTACTAAGTTTTAAAGATTCTCTACGCTAGGCCATCATGGTGAACCATGATCGCCAATTGCAAACACAATCGTCGTCGTTCATGGCCGACGGGCAATCATCGACCAATATACATCTCTAGTCTTTACACGGCTGTCACCGCTTTTAGTCCATCATTCGCCAACGTGAAAAGGGTCTTTAACGGATTCCTCCGGAGATTCCGTAATTTACCGTATTTAAAACCTTATAAACTCATAATCTGAAAGCTACAAAGTTAAAATAAAAATACAGTAATAATCTTCAGTATATCAACATTCCTTTCCCCGTTTTAAATTTTCTATTTTTGTTTATTATACTCATGATATCAGCTTCCAAAGTAATACCAATTTATTAAAATTCAAGCATACATTCAGCATCTCCTTAGCATTTACAAAATGCTTTTATTTTAAATTCACGCCAATAGATCGACTACATACTACAACACATATTCCCCGTTTTAATTTTTTTTTAGGACAATTTTGAACTTTAATTAAAAATAATAGGGTTTTGGCGCCATCTCGGCAACGCGGCAAATGTATGGCCAAGGTCGTTTGCTCGGGGGACGGAATTAAGCTGCGCGTCCACCGGGTCGGAATCGGAGCGTACCGTGCGGTCGGAGCGTCGGCTACTTATAATTTATCAGGCGCAGAAATGACGTTCCAGTGCACGTAGTACCATATAAATCAATACAAACTACAAGCAGTACAAAGCTAACTACGAATAATAAAAACTAAGGAAGAGTAACTCCACCAAAAAACATGCTCCAAAATACTTGTAAAAAAAGTGTACCTACCTTAGGTTCACTTTTCATACATTTGCAATATTTAGGTGACCTTGAGCGGTATAAAGGCTGACGTTACATGACAGTTCGAATGGAACCAAATTTGAAACTGTATTAGTATGGGAGTTACGTTTCTTTAGGTTTTATTATTAGTAGAAAGCTAAGCAACGAATCCGTCCGCTGCGTACGCTCCAATTTCGACCCGGTGGACGCACACCTTTTAAATACATTACGTAAACATTCAATAAAAAAAATAAAATAAAAATACATTATCATACAAATTTGATTTCGCGAGCACAACTAAACATCAAAGAGCGTTCGCCGGTTCTGTGATTTTTTATGTCTGGTGACCTTTCCGCGCAGAATGGAATAAATGTATTTTGCATTTAAAAGGAGAATATTGGGCCTGGAACGTGTCGCAGGTTTTATTTATAATCGGGAAATTTTCATATTCACAAACGGTCGTGTACGCGATCATACTTGAGTAACGCTTAACTTATTCTAAGACCTTAATTTGCGAGAGTTAAACAATAATTTTATGTACAGAATAGATATCCACCTAAGATCGAAAGAACAATGGCCAAATCGTACCAGATGATAAAATTTGGGCGGTGGCGTCCCGATATGCCATTGGTAGCAAAAATTCCCTAATATTATTTTAAGGCACCGAAAAATATTAGAAATGTATCTGTAAATAGCCACAAAAAAAATATCAATATATTTTAATTTCGTTATGTTCTGACAGCCGGCGATCATTCGCATTCGCTCTATTTTTTGGGTAATACTCTAGGAAAAATTGAAATAATTAGAAACGAGATCGCCAAATATACACTTGTGGGCTACACCGCACTGACCGCAGTCGGGAAAAGGGTAGTTCTTAAGTCTAACCTCAAAATAATTATTAACGTTATTAAGTATTGTAAAAAACCGTGGCTATTCAGACATAATTCTCAAACGGAATTATGTTTAGAGCATAAGAACAACCAAATTTAACTATAGTTTATTTTGGGACATCAAAACTAAAGTCGAGTCCAGCTCCTATACAAATTTGGCCATGATTCTTTGCTCATAAATCATAATAAATCCATGTTCAAAATAAAAATGAATTTCAAGTTCTGTTAGTCTCGCTGAAACTGGAGAACAGCTAAACCAATTTTGCTAATTTTAGTGTTGAAATATTCGTGGAAGTCCAGGGAAGGTTTATATTAGGAGGTTAGTGATACGAAGTTTATCGGCACATAGCTATTACTTAATTCGTATATTTTTTTTTAATTTGTACAATAATTTTATTTCTTGAATTTGTTATACACCGTAGGAGCCGTACATCTTTCACACAATTAAACACGTGTAGATACAAATTCCGAAATTTAAACTATATTCATTACGTTTTACAATAGACAAAAATTACTTTGTAATTTTATATTTTATTTGAAAAATTGAAATATAATATTTTATTACGTTTGAGTATATTTTATAAATGTAATATGCACGTGTTGTAAAATCGAAATCCGGTTCATAATAGACACAAGACGTAATAAAACGACCTGAATAATGGTCGGGTCACACCGAGGATACAAGTCGAAGATTTCGGTAGTAGCGGGTGCGTTGACCGCTGTAGGTACTCCGTTTCAAGTCATTTTGATGTTAATGTAAACATTTATTATTATACCATCTACCTAATAAAATGTTCCAATGTTTAAATAGACACTAAAGTTTGACAATGATTGTCCTTGTGTAAAATTTTAGAAAATGGCTTGACAGTATACATATATAAGAGCTAAACAACGTACGAGTAAAACATATGACATCTGAACATTCAATGATGTACTAATACTATAAACGCGAAAGTGTGTCTGTCTATCTGTTACCTCTTCACGCCCAAACCGCTGAACCGATTTTGCTAAATTTTGGTATGGAGATACTTTGAGACCCGACAAAGGAGTAAGGACAAAGGCAGATAACTATAGTGGAGAATAAATATGATGATAATATTTTGACACGCAATTAGCAAAAACCCAGCTTGGCGCGAGTTCACCTTTGTGACCCTTGCATTAACTGGGGGCACGGTAGTGCGTAAGCCAAGATAAGCCAAATTTTCTCGATGGACTTTCTGAAATTCCATACTGTAACCGGAAACTAAGCATTATTTATTTTTGTGTTCAGAACAACATACGTCTCCGTGACGTAGACGTGACGTAGTGATAACTGATACCACGTATCACGTTATCAGTAACCCAAATGTTCTAGAAACCGACTTATCCGTAAATACATATTTAGAAGCGAGATTAATTTACAATACAAAATCATAAAGTTTGAGATATTAATCTGATAAATGATAATAATAAACAGAAATATAATTGAAAATCTTTAGTATTTCAAACAGCTGATGTTGATCAAGTATTAATCACTACTCAGATATAGATTACTCTCTACTAATGATTTCATACTATTTAGTAATCTGCGCTGCTAATGATGTTAAAAATTTAGTAGAGATTCTTGAGTTTCTACAGGGCTTTAGAGTAAACAGAGACTCAAAGCATAGACCGTCAGAAAACGTATGGAACTTTTTTTATTTTCTTAATATTCTGATTTTTTTTCAAATATTATATTTTATGGTTGTATAAACATTATGTAATCGGAAAACCGATTACATAATGTTTTGATTTCCCGGAATTTGCAAAATATCTTATTTCCTCAAAACTTTTTAAATGACAGTTGGAAAGTCTAGATAACAAAATTAATACACTTAAAATTTAATCTTAACTAACATAAAGATCATTTTGCATTATCATCATTTGGGTGTTTACCTCAAAACATGGTTGCCCCTATATGAGTCATATCGCACAATATTATGTGAGCTCTACGTATGGGGTATAAATGTATAATGGGGTCCTAATTGGAGCCAGCTGGACATTTCGAACCCTAATTCGTAAAACATAATTAATATAACGATAATTATCAAGATTATTATCGCGTATCTACATTTCCGAATGTGTCATATTTATTATTGAATATAATATACTGTAATATTTATTATAAAAACTGACCAGCGTAATATAGGTTTTATGATTAAGAAAACTCTATTAAGGTAACTTATAATATTTACCCGATTACAGAAAAGCCAAAGGAAGTGAAATGATTCTGGTACTCTTATGTACTCGTATTTGTGTGGCGCATATTAATTTAGAAAAAGTCTCAACCGGATTTCATTTTGGGCATCTATGGACCTCTAGTGGCGTCTAACCGGCCAACTAGACGAGCAATTCTGTCAATATCACGATTCAAGTTTAGTAAATACTTTATTTGATAATTGGATTGCAGGCGCGTGATTTTCAATCAACCCTAGACGGTCAATAATAATATTAGTCATGTATTGCGGAACACGTGATATTCACAATAAAATTGCTCGTCTAGGCAGCCGGTAAGCTACTAATCTTATTTTAATTAAATTAAAAGTAAAAGATTCATAATAATAGCCTGTGCAATATAACCGTTATCTGCGTGGTCGAGTTCTACTATGTATTATGACAAAATCAAACTCTAAATCCCTATTCTAAGGAGGTTTGCGCATTCGCATCATGAGGTCTTATGGTCTGGCCAGCTGGTGATGGTGATGATGACGTCAATGATGCATGACGCGTAGTGTATCGCTACATTCCGTCACTCTCGCTGCATTGGTAGTGATTCAGAACGATTGATGCACGAGAGGGAGAGAGCTATATCGTAGAGAAGGATGGAGATAATTTACTATCACCTATGACGTGTGCTGCATGAAAGAGAGAACTGTACCATAGAGTAGAATAGAAATACTGCTTTCCTAGAATCATAACTAATTTAAACTACTAAATACTTACTACGAATATGTTACATGTGATGATGAGCTATGACAATATTATTGACATTACAATTTATTCAGCCAAGTCTCAGTAGACTATGCAGATTAAGTTACGACATTTAATTAGTGTGTAACGTATATCGACTACTGCAAAACTACTGCACTGATTTTGATGATATTTGTCTCAGTCGACTTCGAGGACATACTTTTAGGGCCGCGCTACACCGGAATGGCAGCGGCGCGGCGAGCACTTTCAGTGTCATATGATTTTAAACTTTATCTTCATTATAATTGTAATGCATAGTATCGCTTGAGAATAAACGACCGGCAGCCGCTAGACTTCTCAAGCGATACTATGTATTACAATAATGAAGATGAAGTTTAAAATCATCATCAGGTGTAGCGCGGGCTGCGCGGCCCTTAATCTCCTTTCAACATCCATAACAGAATTATTAGTTCATGCGTGTGGTTTGTATGTGCACATTAAAGTACATAAAATTTCGGGCAAAAGTTAGTGTAATGCTAAGTACTGACATACGGTTTTGCTCTACAGTTTTACTCCAAATCGAGCAATAACCACCGTGTGGACCGCAAAACTGACAGCTCGAAGGCTCGCTTCGAGCCGGCTCGATAGAATTAAATATGTCATTTCCTTCGATTTGGAGTAAAACTATCGAGCAAAACCGTATGTGAGTACTTAGCATAACACTAAAATTCACTAAATCCCTGTCATATGCGCTCTGCTCCGCGACTCGTGAACTTGGCAGCCGCACGGCAGCGCCGCCGCCAAGTCGCCAGTCGCCACCGCTTCTCCGAGTTCTATCGCAAACGCCAAGACACATAATTAATTACACCGTTTAATTAACTTTTCATTTAACTGGATATTAGATTCTTGAGATTAACTATTTGAAGAATGATCTTATAAAGTATGGCTTCAGGGCAACGGTAGATTAAAACTAGATTAAGATCATATTGTAGATCGCTTGGCATACACAATTTTATAAAAATATATACTATTTATAAACTAAACAAAAGAAACTGTATAAAAACCAAAGGACAAAGTAACTGGAGCGTAATGAGAGCCAGCGAAAAATGGCAATAAATTCCAATTACGTCCTTATTAGATGCGATGAAAACAAAATCTCGTCTTGGTTTTTAATGAATGCTTCTAACGAGCTTGAATTAATTATGTTACCGAGAAAATAACGTTCACGTGCACCTTTTTAGAGTTCCGTATCGTAACGCTAAAAACCTCATTAATTAGATGTCGCTGTCTGTTTATCCGTATTCTGTCTGTCACCACTCACCAGGCTATGTGATGATGTGTATCTCAAAAACCGCGAAAGCTAAGCAGGCTGGAATTCTTCAAAACATAAATGTATTTTTATTGCTAATATATCAACAAATACGTAAAAAGAAAAAACATTTAATATAATATCACAATATTGAACCCATATAATTTACTTGGTCAATAGTAGGAGATATATACTACGTGAGCGAGTCCGACTCGCACTTGGCCGGTTTTTCTACGCTTACACGGCTGTCAGTGATCCCACTCTACACTTAATTTTAAGCGCCCTGTAAACGATCAAATTTGTTTGACAAACTTGTTTGATAAAATGCACACAAACGTTTCAAACAAGGCTGTACACTGTACAGTGTACACTATAAAAAAACAATTTGATCGTTTACAAGGCACTTTATTCAATCAGTATTGTTACGACTTACGACCAAGTCCATATGCCTGATGCCACACAGTATTGATTTTCAATGGCACTTGGCTATTTTTAACTGTCAATATTTAAATTAGTGTGTTTCCATTTTTTTGTATTTATAAAATCGTCCATGGCTTAGTACTTCAGAGCATTGGCTCTAGAGTCTTGACTCAGAGGTCGTGGGTTCGATTTTACGATAGAGCACCTAATAGTGTTATTTATAATTTGGTTTCTTTGAA
This sequence comes from Polyommatus icarus, assembly GCA_937595015.1. NCBI lineage: Eukaryota > Metazoa > Arthropoda > Insecta > Lepidoptera > Lycaenidae > Polyommatus > Polyommatus icarus. The sequence continues at coordinate 18,276,022 of OW569336.1, read as the reverse complement.
CGTCTTTGAATTTGCTGACGACATAACTCTTATATCAGAAAGCGCACACAAACTGCAAACGATGATAAACTCTCTAAAGGAAAAAAGCCGAGAAGCAGGTTTAGAAATCAACATCAGCAAAACAAACATCATGACAAGCCACATCAAGCTACCTGTACACCTATAGGAAATGTACCCTTAACATATGTTGACACCTTCATCTATCTAGGAAAACAAATATCATTCAATCCAAATAATAATGAACAGGAAGTAGAGAGAAGAGTCAACATTACATGGAAAAAATTCTGGGGCCTTAAGGAAATTTTAAAAAGCGACATGCATATTCGCTTAAAAAGCAAAGTAATGAACATGTCAAACGTGGAAATTTACTAGGAAAATAAGAAACAAGATCATAACTAGCCAAAGATGCATGGAGAGAAGCATCCTAAAAATTAAGAGGATCCAGAAAATTCGCCATACTATTTTAAGACAGAAAACCAAAGCCATCGACGCCCTCACCTATTCCCAAAAGTTGAAATGGCGATGGGCGGGACACGTAGCCAGACTCACTGACAACCGCTGGACCACAACAACAACCTCGTGGACTGGCCCCCCAGGACAAAGAAAAAGGGGTAGACCAAATGCGCGCTGGGCAGATGACATTATAAAGGTAGCTGGTACTGACTGGATGCGAGTGGCAAAAGACAGAGAACGTTGGTCGGCTCTGGAGGAGGCCTTTACCTTCCGCTGAGAGGGGTTCTTGCCAAAACGAATAATGTTAATAATTACTAATAATTTGCATGACATAAATGAATTTAACTAGTATAAAAATGAAATTACAATCATACATACCTGACATGCTAATGAATCCTAATAATTATTAAAATTGAAATCAATTTATTGAAATCTTAAGACTTAAACAAACATTGTCAATTTATTTAATCTAAATTTAGATTTGTATACTTATTATGTTTAATGATTTTGCATGTACAATAAACAACAAAATTAATAATGTAATTTCTGTCTTAATGTAAAGCAAGAAATAAAAGGGTTTTTATTTTTATTTATTTTATTTTATTCTTTGAACGTCAGCTAATCCCTGCTTGTTTGACAAGAAAGATGCGTGCGTCCGACGCATGTCGGATCACGGATGTATAATGTAAAATAATTCGTTTCTAAGCTTGATTTCTCGTGAGTCGTGTCGGTTATCCATCCCACTGGGTTCTCAGAGCAAGGGAACACACAGGACTCACCCTTCTGTACTGTGTACACTTGGGCACTATAAATATTACTTGGTTTCAATAAAACAGGCCTCTGACATCGAAATCAGCGTAAGAATCTATGTTTATTGTCAACACATTATCACGAAAACACTACATATCGGCCGACCCTCACCCTTCGGACATTGGCAACCTGTGAACGAACTCTTATCACAACTATCACTATACATACTATCACTATGTACTCGGCACAGACAATGCTATCTCATCAATAGTCAACAGAACGTGTTTGTTTACGGCGCGGCCCTTATAGGGCTCTTGAGAGTACATGATACACTTTACACTTTACAGGATAAGCGATTAAAGTCCCTTTCAAATAATCCTTTGATTTTGGTTTTATCAGTGAAATTGATTCTTAAGGATGTTTGATCATCGTGCTTGTTGTATGTCTTTTTCTTAGGTAGGCTCTAATAGGCCTAAGCGGCTAGCTTGTGCTTGAAAGTAAGCAATTAGTCTAGGTCGTAAAAATGAAACTGAGTGTATAGCAGAGGGCTTTTTTGTCAACAAATACCTAGGATATTGGTCAAAATAATAAACTTACTCCACAGCATCTCTACTCTTAGCCAACCCGCAGATGATACATACCTGCAAAAAAACAATAAAGTCAGAAAAAATTCCTTCCGCAATGAACTAAGCAGAAAATATATTTTGTTTTGGCACCGATCGCCGATCAAAACTTTGTTCATTGTATTGAGTTCTTTATTTTTGCTGATATTGCAGGTAGCAAAATGAGGGTAGAATATAATGTCAAACGGGTTGAGGTGGGTAATCAGATAAAACCACAAAAGTTACAGCGGTATAATTACGTGATTTATAGCTCGCCCTCTTCCGACACACCATCTGATAGTACACACATTAGCCTAATAATATTTACATTAAATAACACAGGGACCTTAGCAAACATGCCTTCGATTAACTACAAAAGTCAAAACTCCTTAGTTTTTAAATTCATGATAGGTTTTTGACACGAAAGACCCTATTGCTACAGCAGGTAGAAAGGTGGCAGGCAGCAAAATATCGGAAAATGATTATGGCAGTTTTTGAAAACGCAAGTGACACGTCCACCAGGCGGCACTTCGTGCGTGTAGGGTCTGCATCCTACTAACTATTTTATGATATTATAATAATACTAATTGGAATTCGAAATTAAAATGTTTGGGATTTGAAATAGGGCATCGCCAGACGCCAAGTGACATGTCGTTGGCGATACCCAATGTCAAAAAGAGATGAGTCCATTTTTTTTTCATTGGATGATGATGGTGATGTTGATAATGATGACTGCAGGTCGGAGGACAACCATAGCTCAACTCGGCCGCATTATATTGTTGAACCAATTTTCACATTTGTGTGAACAGCCTGCGAGAATTAGCACACAATTCGAGACAATTGGAAAATACGTTCGCACGCCTAACAACAGCGGCTCGGTTATTCGATTTTGAACTTTATGCGTCGGTGATAAGAGATGTTCTGATGCAGGCGACCTAAATTATTGCTGGACCAAGGAACCTTCGGATGACGTTAGCGAAATATTTTTGTATCTATAAAAATTTCAATTATTTTTATAGATCCGTTCACCTTATGATTTACCTGTAATATTATTAAGGTTTAATGTCAGCTGCTCTTTGAATAAACTGGATCTTTAGGGCCGTTTCACCACTTCCTGATAAGTCACGAATAGGCTATCCACAAATTAACTTGACAACTCAAGTATGGAGAATCTATCAAAAAGTTGTGAATAGCCTATCCGGCACTTTATCAGGAAGTGGTGAAACATCAAACAGGCCCTATATTGTCTGATAATATTTATTTACTCCGACTGGATTCGATTTCCCTCCCCGTCTATTGGGGTCAAACGGGAGAACACGACGACTCTACTCTCTACATAAAGCGCATAATATACGAACTTAGTATTAATTCTGCAAATCTACAGCCTTGTACCACAGGGTGTCTCTAGTTTCTACCGATCACACCCAAACCGCTGAACAGATTTAGCTGAGATTTGGTATGGTGATACTTTAAGTCCCAGAAAAGGACATAATATGATACTTTTATCCCAGAATAATGTACGATTCCGGCTTTGCGGGCGTTAGCTACTTTACTAATACAATTTTAATAAGTACATAATATATTATCTATATCAGTAAAACAACTATAATATTATTTAATGCGTCATAACAATCGCATGCTATATCGGGATAATATATTTCCCACAATTCAATAAAACTTATTAAATGGCCAACATCTGGTCGTATTTTAAAAGTGGGTTTGGAGTATGCCGTATAGTGTATGGAGGCCACAACATGTGTACACAATCACACTCATTATATTTGTAAAGGAGGCAATTTTACGTTATATCAATACTCAACAACCTATTTTTCACCAGCTGCGAAAGTATGACAAAAGGAAGATGTGAAAAGTGTTTAGAGCGGAACTCAAAAAATCGGTGTTAATACATTATTACAAATGCGGCAGTACGTATGCCCATCTGTTAATTTTCCACGCCGAAATACCGATACTGTTTTGGCTAAATTTGGTATAGAAGATAGTTGGTGTGGCGATAAAGCACATACCTGTCACCACGGACACTGGAAAGCAGCCGAAACTTCGAAAGCCGAAAAAAGTACTTCAAATAGACAATTTTGCCTTGATCTAAGAAATAGTTATGCAAGAGTCTACGTCTCTTCACGCCTAAACATATTTGGATGAAATAAAGATACTTTGAGTCCCAAGACTTGGGACAATTTCTGAGCAAGCATGCGACATCCAGTTTAAAGGCTCTCAATACACATACGAGTAGCTAACGGGCAAACAATGTAGTTTATAGCTTTATTATCTATACTAATATTATAAAGCGGAAGAGTTTGTTAGTTTGTTTGATTGTTTGTTTGAACGCGCTAATCTCAGGAACTACTGGTCCGATTTGAAAAATTCTTGCAGTGTTAGAAAGCCCATTTATCGAGGAAGACTATAGGCTATATTTTATCACGTCACAAATCATAGGGACGAAGAAATTAAGGAAAATGTAGAAAAAATGGGGAAAATTATATGAAAGGGCTTATTAGAACGCGCTAATCTCAGGAACTACTGGTCCGATTTGAAAAATTCTTTCAGTTTTAGATAGTTTATTTATCGAAAAAGGCTATAGGCTATATTTTATTACGCTACAAATAATAAGAGCGAAGAAATAGAGAAAAATGTGAAAAAAACAGGGGAAATTATATACTAGGCTGCTATTTATGTATCCGGAACTGGCCACTTACAAGAACAATATTTAAAAAGTAATTACAACATTTGAAAATAGAACTCTTTGGTTGAAGAATACATTTTGTTTCATGTGACTGTCAATTATTTTTTCATTGTGGCGTCATTTTGAAAATTGCGTGTCTTCATTTGCCATGGATTTAACGCGTGAACATTTTCGTGTAATGCTTTACTACGATTTTTGGCGTGGGCTAAATCAACAACAGTGCTTTATTCAACTCACCGCAACTTTTGGAGATGAAGCACCATCAAAAACCACTGTTTATCACTGGTACAGTGAGTTTAATCGTGGGCGGTCTATGCTCACGGATGAAAATAAAGAAGGTCGCCCAAAAACAGCTGTTGTCCCACAAAATATAGATGCTGTGCGGGAACTAATAATGCGTGATCGTCATGTTACATATCGCGAGATAGAGGCGTCCTTAGGCATAAGTATGACGAGCATACATAAGATATTACACGAACATTTGGCTGTAAAAAAATACGTTCGCGTTGGATTCCGCACAACTTGACAATCGATCAAAAACGGGCTCGTGTCGATTGGTGCAAAAAAATGATAAAAAATACAACCGTGGTACGTCAAAAGCCGTTTATAATATCTACACAGGTGATGAATCTTGGATCTATGCATATGACCCCGAAACTAAACAACAGTCAACGGTGTGGGTGTTCCAAGATGAGCCGAAACCAACAAAAGTTACTCGTGCAAAAAGTACTTTGAAGCAAATGGTCGCCTGTTTTTTTGGAATTAATGGACATGTGGCTACAGTGCCATTAGAGAATCGTAAAACGGTTAATTCTGAATGGTATACGACCATTTGTTTACCAGAAGTCTTTGAAGAAATAAGAAAGGACAACCGACAACGCAGAATCATATTACATCACGACAATGCTAGCTGTCACACCTCAGCTGAAACAACTCAGTTTTTGGAGGGTCAAAAGATCGAATTGACTGGAAATCCGCCGTACAGCCCTGATTTGGCACCTAACGATTTCTTTTTATTTCCATACGCGAAGAACAAATTACGTGGTCAACGTTTTTCGAGCCGCGAAGAGGCTGTGTTGCGAAGAGATGCGTTCAAAATGCACGTTTTGGAGATACCTCAATCAGAATGGAAAAAGTGCTATGAAAATTGGTTCCAGTGTATGCAAAAGTGTGTCGATCATCGCGGCGAATATTTTGAAAAGCAATAAAACCATATTAAATGATATATGTTTGTTTCTTTTTTTATTTCCGGATACATAAATAGCAGCCCTCGTAATTTCCCCTGTTTTTTTCATATGAAAGGGCTTATTTGAACGTGCTAATCTCAGGAACTACTAGTCCGATTTGAAAAATTCTTTTAGTCTTATGTCGGCACTACAAATAGGCGAACGCGTTAGCCAACGCATTGGCCAACGCGTCGGCCAACGCGTTCGCCTATATGTAGTGCCGACAAAACGCGTCGGCCAACGTCTAAATACCTACCGCCAACGCGCGAGTCGCCCGTTCTACACATTGGGCCGACACGTTGGCCAACGCGTTCGCCTATATGTAGTGCCGACATTAGATAGCTCATTTATCTAGGAAGGCTATAGGCTATATTTTATTACGCTAAGAATAAGAGGAGCGAAGAAATAGAGGAAAACGGGGAAAATTATATGAAATTACTTATTATCTTAACTACTGGAGCTATTTTTATGTTATTTGGCAAACTTCAAGAATAAACCACGTGAAGGGACATAGGCTGTTTTTTCGGAAAAAATATACGGTTGCGTGAAATTCCTAAACGACGCGGGCGAAGCCGCGCGGAACAGCTAGTTGATAATAATTGTAATTATTAACAATGTGACAAGTGATAACCCCGTTATCACACACTATGTCACGCACTACGTCGTATATATTAATAGGGAAATAACGAATATATTATTTCGTTATAAATACGCACCTATTGATTATTATTTAGACTTTCAAATAAAAGGAAATATCAATTGAAAACAAAAAACGTAAGATTTTTGGTCTAATTCTTATTCCTAATAAGAATTAGATCAAAAATCTTACGTTTTTAACGGCGGCGCTACGAAGGTCATTAAACTATGCCTTATGAGTTATGATTATGACTTATGTATGACTTATGAGTTATGAGTTATGGGCATTGGAATAAACTTGCAAAGCCTTTGCTTAAAGTCAGCTATTGCTGATTCTCAGCATTTTTAATTTTGATTTTGATATTGTATGATGCTTTAGTTTTAACGTACTTACAGCCTTATCACTACTTTAAGTGAGGAAATGAGTTTATCAAGATAGTCTATTTAGCATTGATAAAGACCTCTCTACTAATTAAAAGCCTAGTATGACGCAGGTTTTTGCTGCAATATAATATGGAGCAATTATGGACGTGTTACGTGAATAAACCTCTTTTATAGTTTGCTTAAAAATCTTCGTCCATCTCAGCCGTTGAAACGTTTGAAGCCATAAGTTATTGTTAGTCTGTGAGCGTCCTCAGTATTATCAAAACTAACACGTACAAGACGATATCCAACAATACAGCATGAATTATCGAAACAGACTTTAGTAATGTTAGAAATCCCACCAAAAACATACCTGTTAAAATGGGGCCTAGTTCCTATCGGCAAATTTTTGGCCAAAAAAAAAGAGTTGAAATCCAATCCAATGCCCAGTTCAGGTGCACTTCATCGATCATAATCATCTTCATCAACAGCCTGAACCATAATACTTCTAATTTGAGCCTAGGCTAGTAGTAGGCTAGACAGGGTGATTTTTATCCCGGAAAAATGTACGGTTCCAGTGCGATAATAGGTTGGTTTGACATTTCATTGTAGTTTTATCAAATACAGCATCGAAACTCCTAATAATTATGCGCCATGTAATACGAAGCTTATCGATCGGATCTACCATTATATCTGTGATACTCGATACTGTGATACGTTTCATACGTAGACGCGCACGCACGCCCGCACGTTTGCACGCAAAACGTGCACGCTCTTGTACTTGAAACAATGGAAGACCGAGGATTGAAGATTCCATACTGAATACTGATATTAAAAAATGCGGAATGTGTCTGTATGTCTTTTACATCTTCACACTAAAACCGCTAAATCGATTTTGATCGAATATGGTATCAGGTATGGTATGGGAATAGCGCGATATTTTAATGTGATCGGCAATCGGTGCAATGATGTAGCAGTAGAGTACGGTTACACGGTCAGTCTGGATACCCTGTATCCTGTTGTAGAGGGGCTCCTTCTTCTTCCGAATGTCGGAGTGGCTTTGTGTAGTCTTAGCTCTACGTGGCTCTACATTATAGGTCTGGTGAAGAAACAAGTATTACAGTATTTTAAAATTTATTGAGTAGTAGAGGGGGCCAAACAGCTGTCCTATGACACGATCTTAAAAAACCCGCATTAAAAGCGCTATATGGTCTGATCGCGGAGCACGTGGGAATCCGCATATTAATCGCTACTTCGATATCTTATAGCACGATGCAATCGCGATCTACCGCACTACCTGAAGAAACGCGATAGCAATATTATTTGTACACGAGTGAACGAGACAAGGAATCGTCCAGCGACCGCACTTTAGATAATATTGGATAGATTGAATGAATATAACATAACCAAATGCCGAAACGATCAGAATTCAGAACACATTTTAATTTAGCAAAATGCAGAGTTATCAATATCATAAACCTAAACACAGTTGGGTTCGTTAAACGAAAAAACCCACAAAAAAACCCGAGTACATTTAATGGAGCTGGGCACTTAGTCTGATTGTATTAGATAATTTCGGCAGAGAAGTAAGATTTCAAAAATGTATTAGATTTGATACAACGCATCGTTAACGAATGTAGAGTTTGCGATGCCCTTTGCTATATATTTTCGATTTCTAAATCCACAGCCAAAATTACTCGATGCAAACTGTCTAAGTACCCTGGTGTGAGTTTGAGAGTGATATTATCAAAAGCAATATAGTTAGGTCGTTGCACTTTAACACACCCCAAATCCCAACAGCTATGTCCACATTATGCGCTTTCGTCTTCAATTTTCGTCATTTTCTTTCATTCAACTTGAATGCGTCAACGAACGCGACGCCAACACTGTCATTTTTGAAGTTTTGGATACGGTCAGAGGGCATGCGTCACGGGCATGCCTCACGTTCGCTGTTGACTGCGCTATAACGCATGCCTTTGATGAACAGAAAAAGGCACAGTGTGGACAAAGCTAACGACCATCTTTTTTCCTGCCTTCGGCGAAAACAACAAGGAGTAATGATTTTGGCAATATTTGCCAAAATCATTACTCCTTGTTTGCAATTGACGTTTTAACAACCACAAGTCCACAACCATAGCTGCTGTTGACTTTTTTATAAGTATACAGGATTTGTACAAGTAATCTGTATTTTTGACTACACATATCAGCTACAACTCATTAGGCTGGCCGATTTCCTTCCGATTCGATTAACGAATCCTATTTCCGCGTGTTCGGAATTCCGTGAGACTAGCACAAACGTTCGTTTTTTTCCCTCAAGATCGCGCCGGCTTGCACTTAAAACGACGTGCGGAATTTTTCCGTACGGAGAAAAATCAACGCTTGCGAGTTAAGTTAAGGCAGTTAATGTATTTTCTACTGGTTTATATTATTTATACGGGTCTATGTATTCTGATTTCCGAATACATAAAATGAATTCGGAATTCGCATACGGAAAATGCATGTATGCGGCTGGTATTATTTTATGCTTACAGGTAGTAGGGATATATACCGAAGGTTACCTGTATACACATCATATATTACACTTATGTCACGGTACACAGTTTTTTTCCAGACCGGCTCACCTTGAGCGGCGACGTTCTGTTTTGACCATTTCACTACCATGCACACACGGTCAGTAAAAAACATGAGGAATTCCTTCTTTGCTGAAAGGACAGATACTTCAGCAAAAAATCAGGATGTAACTATGTATCAAAATATGGCAATGTGTTTGTTTGTTACCTTCTCAGTCCTCACACTTAAATCATTGAACTGATTTTTATGACGTTTCATATTAAGTTATTTTGAGAAAAAGCAAAGTGGTTTCCATTCGATAAACGACCTTCGAAGCCACAAAGTTTCGGGCAACATCTAGTACCAAAAAATACATTTTAAAGCTCAAGAAGACAGTAGATGACTTTCTACATTTCATTCACAAGAGATCATAATGCATACTGTTTCAACCAGTGACAGCTTACATTGCAATAGAACAGAAATAGCGCATATTTGCTCCACTCAAGTAGTCAAGTGACACTTATATGCACCATAAGCCCTCCCAGTCTATCGTACAAACACTACAGCTACTAGGGTGGCATGAGTGAGCTGGAGGTTTACCATGTATGATTATCATGTACAATGCATAGACATGACATGTCGATGCTAATGTGGTGGTCAAGTAAATAGCCTAGCTTCGGGTTGCTAGGGAGTTGGGGCCATTTTAACTCAAATGTACAGTACCCGGCGATAAATATTGCACATCGACCTTTGGAAAGTGACAGTCGGCTAATTTCGGTTTTGTAGAGCGTTATCTCTTACGCACGAAATACAAAAAGTCCGGTATATATTAGGAGCTGTTAAAACAATTATGGTTTGCTTCTTTTGACAATTTTATTATTCTTTGTATAAAATACACCAAGTTTTCTATAAGTTATGGCTTTAGGTTCGGGTAAAATAAAATAAAAAAGGGTGTTCAAATTATGTTTACGTATTTAAAATTCGTTTGGAAAATTACAGCTGTAGCAAATTTAGGGGTGTTTACAACTCTAGATATATATTCTGAACTGGACGCGACTGCACTCTATTGAATTTGAACAACGACTGACATAATGTCAAATAGGTGTGTGCTACAAAGATAACGCTCTATGAAACCGAAATTAGCCGAATGTCTCTTTCCAAAGGTCGATGTGCAATATTTATTGCCGGGTACTGTAATGACTAATGACAATGAACGCCTGACCAAGAAGATATTTCTGTCAAATATAATATGATCCCGAGTCTTTAAATCTTTAGACATACCTACAGCCAAAATTAAGCTAGGAACATTTCCTCACCACTAAATTAAAGTAATACGCACATTATTTGATCGAAACACAAATTTTGATTTTATTAAGATCAAACTGAATTGAGAATTCGAAAGATATGGTATATTATAAGGTATATACTATGTATACATGTACCACATAATATAACATGTAGTATGGTACATAGTATCAGCAGAATCCGCAGCTGGGCAGTGGTCACAACTGGGTCAGAGCCGCTGCCAACTCCTCTCTCTGATAAGCCGATGCAGTAATTGCATTTCGCTTTAATGTGCCACACAATTGCTTTATTAAAAGATACCTTCAATTAAATATCGCAAATATACGCGTCTGTTTGTATGTTCGCGATTATCTCGAGAACCGCTGAAAGGATTTACGTCCAGTTTTCATATATTGCCAGAGTGGTTTCTGAAGAAGGTTTAATTATATAACTAGCGTAGACTATAATTTAAATTAAATTGCAAAACAAAAACAACCCTGGTAGACCCCAAAGCAGCATTTGCATGCAATGTTCAAAATAGGGGGTTATGTCTCCAGTTGTGTATTTTTTTACTTCTTATAAGAGTTCCGATTGGTCTAACTACTCGTCTAAGGGTTATTGCATTATTACAATATAACGCTATCATGAAACTTTTAATAGTCTTATAATGCTAATGAAAATATGTAATTAGACACCACAAAGTGCGTACATTAACACATCACTAATACACACTAAGTGCTTGTTTGTCGAGGAAAACACTAGAGTTAACGAAATTCGAGGGAAATGCGTGTAGATGCCTTATGTAAACTATTGAGTGGCTACGGCCTGCGTGCCGCTCAGAGATAGTATTTTATTTGGTTCACATACTGCTCCACATACATATCTGCTCGACACAGATCTATATCTACATAGTAGGTATTTGGTTATTACTTATTACGAGGATTAAAGAGGATTCTCATGGCTACTAAATGCCACCAGTTAAGAAACTAAGACGGTGCGAAGAAACTCTAAATAAATTGGAAAATTATTGTTGAAAAATGGCATACATAGCCAAAATATGTATCCAAAAATAATGTTTGTAACATTGTTCCACGTTAGCACCTGAACTCAACGAAGGATATCCCGGATAACATAGGCTCTATAATTTCCGTCAGGTTACAGTACTCAATTTTCAATTACAGATTTTACTCCCACAGCCGTAAGGTTCGAAATTGAAGTGGGATTTATTCAGTGAAACCTTAGCAAATCTGTGGACACAATAGCGGAGGTGAGTGAATCGGCGAAGGTCGCTGGCCACCGGCCACCGTCCACAGAACCGGTCGCCGGCGGACGTCAGACACTTGATCCAGATCCCACACACGGGACAATGTTGAAAATAATGGCACGAGCTGACAAACTCTCCCTCGAAATGATGATGATTGGGCTGAAGAAATCGCACTTGGGACAATGATTAATGATAGCAGGAGAAAAAAAAACCTTCATTAAAACTCCTTCATCAAAACTCTAAAGAAAGACATCAGATATTTTTAAGCTTTATGGGCTGCCATGGCTAATTCTTTCTACCTTACGAGAACTAAACGCTAGACGCTAGTCGCTAGTAATTACAAATGTTTGTTTACTCGATACTATTTTTAGGCAAGTTATTAAGAGACCAGTATTGATGAAATTCGACTATCCAGACAAGTTCTTGATAGACGTCGTTAAACCATCGCCACTATTGATGCAACGTATTGAAATTTCGGCATTCGCCCTTTCACAAATATTTTAAACATTGCGTAAACTGAAAATACGAACTTACTCTAAATAACAAAGATAGATTATCAGACATCAGTATCAGTGGATTATATCCGTCATCGTCCATATTTATAGATCACTGATGACTTAACAATCTATCTATAGACACACTTCAAAACACAAAGAAGTAAGTAAAGTACTTATTGTTTTGAATCACGCTAATGATGACCTTGCTGATGATGGTGATATGAAATCAAGTCAGCCCGCAATGTTTCTAGCCTACCGAGACAAAAACCCAATCTCAGATTCATCGCATGCGCAGCGGACGTCTCAATAAAAACGGGCCGCAGCGGCGACCTTGGGGCGCGCCGCACGCCCGCGTCGGCCACAGGTGACGACCGGCGAATATGCCCGTGAGTCCGTGACCGATACTCGCCAATTACACGCCCAAAATAATTTCATGGCAAATTACACCATGTTAATGACAGAAACAAGGCAATATTTATGGAAAACTTGAGACAATCAGAGACATTCAACAAATAGGCACGTAACATAACAAAAATGACTGACAAAATATATTTTTCATCATACCAGGACTGAAAGTTTGATTTTCTTCCCTTGTATGCGGGAAGAAAGATGCATATTTCCGACTGCTCACAATAATTAGTGACAGTTTAAAATTTTCTTCCCGCTACCTGTTTGAAGTAACTCATTACCATGGTAACCGTGCAGTTGTTATTTCAAAACCATAATATTATCACACGCGGCAATTTGATAAAAATAAGTTGTTGAGTTGAGGAGGCGGCTACCGATTTAGCTATAATATTACGTCGCCTGGGCCAACCACACAACATGGTTGTTACATCGCCAGCAGTCAGGAATAGCGGGAGAGGGCTGATAGAATCTACTTTATTTATCTTTGAGTCGGGACTCGGGACAGCGATGGACGTTGCCATGGTGATTGGTGCCACACAGTTTGTTATGTCACTTCAATAAATATCTTTACAAATTAAGCACTACATATTTACTAAATGGTATTTTAACGACACAAACACATAATTAAATCTTTTAATTAATTTATTTTTTTGTCTGTGGGGGCTTCGCCCCCCCAACCCCCTACCGGGGCTTCGCTCCGGACCCCGTCATTCCATAATTTGAACCACATTAGTTTTTCTTATATATTAAATACGATGTCATTAAACTTTCGGTCCCTTGTATGATGAAAAGTTCTATAATCGCCACGGGAGGATAGCATGACACTTCAACCGACGCTTTTGTCACCCTCGCCTTGGGCTCGGGTGACAATATCGCGCGGGTTGAAATGTCATACTTTCTTCCCTTTGGGCGTAATGTACTATTGTTCGTAAAAAAAGCAACATTTTACTGTGTTTTGAGTTATTCCCGCTTATGATCTGTAAGCTTAACTCGTCCATTATTTGCAGGCAATAAAAACATACTCAGACATAAGAAAGACGATATTTATTGAGCAATCCAAACAACGGAGAAAATACTCCTAAAGACAAAACATTACTTGCAGACAGCCGATGTGAAGGAGCGATAAAGCACATTATTGGGTTATCAATCACATCGTACGAGAATTCTCTACAATCACGATTTGTCGAGCTGAACCCGACAGCTGTTACGATAAGCCGATTGTTCTGTTTGGTCTTCCAACTTGAAATCGGAAGAAATCATCAGAAACTTTTTTATTTTGGAAACAGGTTATCACTAGCATAATGGGAAAGCTATCATATCACTAGCATAATAGCAATTTGGGAAAAAGAGCATAATGGACTTCTAGCAATATAATAACAGCAAAGTAAAAAATGTAATTATATATAAATAATATATTTTGTCCTTTACCCTACCAAATATGGAACGTACCAGTGAACTTACTGAAATGTCACCATTATTTAAAGTTCAAGTTGATAAGGTTACCTGTTTCGACTTATAGAGAGATCTAGTCAAAGGCTAAAATATACAGACTGGTTGGCAGCCATCAAAATATGCAGCCTGGTTGAAAACCAATATATGAAATGAATTCGACCGTAGTAGCATTAGCGCTAGCAGACTGAATGGCACATTCAATCTGCTAGCACTAATGCTGCTACAGTCGAATGCAAAAAAGCAATTTTCAAATCGAATACCTAAATCTGTGGGTGGTAAAAACCTCAACAAAAACTAAACGCAATAACAATATAAAGCGTTCCAATTCTCAGCGATAATGAGTACCGAGATGACGTCAATTTAGAGGAAAGACCGTTTGTTTCTATGGAAACTTGCCGCTAAAAATACACTGTTGTTGTAAATGGTAGTCATAATAACGCTGTTTTGCGTTTTGTGGCGCCGGTCTGTTTGTTTCCTGTTGGGGCCGTCATAAAAATTAATTCAATCTATTCAATCGTGCATATACAATATACATATAAAACATTATAACATGTTACTTAATGCGTAGACTGGTTTTTGAAGTTGCCGTGAGAAAAGACAAAAGTAATTAATAAGTCATTCTTTCTTCTTTTCTAGAAACTACTGACCTGTCTGGACGATCTGGTAGATCTTGCAAATATTATGTAGTAGACTTTCTTAAGCGATCTGTCGTTTCTGTATTCTCTGAAGATTCTTTGGATAGAACCCACTTCTGCCGTTGAGATATAACTGACCGCATTCGCTTACAAAATTGTAAAAAGTCCCAAGTGTCGCGGACGTTTTGTGCGCCAAAACCGTGGCCTTGAGTCATTTAGTGACTGTGCG
The DNA here is from genome assembly GCA_937595015.1 of Polyommatus icarus. Classification (NCBI taxonomy): domain Eukaryota; kingdom Metazoa; phylum Arthropoda; class Insecta; order Lepidoptera; family Lycaenidae; genus Polyommatus; species Polyommatus icarus. Next base: position 18,260,972 of record OW569336.1, on the reverse strand, counting down.
AGGTTGCCTAAATTGCGACGTTTATGTTACAAAATAAAGCACTGCACGAGAAGAAAGCTTCTCCTTTTGACAACCCTATTGTAGTCGGACAAGCGGCACGCCGCGGTGCTACATTTATATGCAAAAATCTGAAAAAAACATACGCGAATAAAGGACCGAATAATTTGTCGTTAGTCGCTTGTATAAAGAGGTTTTGCAATTTTAAACGAGCCAGGGTCAAGCGAAGGCCCCCAGTTTCTTAATATAACCATATATTTGATACTCGGCTCGGAAAACCTAAAATTGCCCCGACATTTCATTAAAAGTAGCAAACGTTCATTATTCGTCCTTCTCAGTCAGGAATCCTTCGATGTGTGAATATTTATTGACAAATAAGTAAGTTATCAGGCACGAAGGTAAAATATCAGGAAACCACCGCGCACCGTCGCCAGAAATATCAGCGTCGCTAATTACGAGTATATATACATTTCAGATAAAAGTGACTATAGCTCACGCAAAACAAAGTTTCCTTTTATAAAACGTGATAGATAAAAGTGAATAATCTTATGAAAACGTATAAATAGCCATCATTTTCGTGTGCTACAATCAAAATCGTGGGCAAAGGAGACATTTCTGTCTCTCACTGAAGGTCGTCACACAAAGAAATGTGGCCGGCAAACATTCGAATCAAAACAAAAACAATCTATTTATATATAGATGGAGAACAAACGAGATTAGTGTACTAAACAGCGCTATCTTATCGGATCACGCCTAAGCCCTGGGTAACCCAGATAGTCTGATTATGTTTATGGTCGCGTTTATTTGCTCGTTACTCTATTATGCGACGTAAATAAAAACATGACCGGCTCTCTCCTATTTGAGCACAATAAAATCATCTTTAGGAGGATTAGGGAAGTAGTTCATATCTTATATTACTCTACATTTGCATATGATAGACAAATACAGGCGGGAAGGACGATGCAAAAGAATTTTCGTTCATAATTGCCCATGTTCAACGTCGAATGTGCTTACTGTTATGTAGATAGCTAGCTTAGGTATCATCATTGTTAATATACTTCTATTATGGATAACTATGATGGCATAGTTATAATATTGGACCAAACAGGAGCAAATGACAGCTATTTACACCACAAAAGCATTTATGGTATATATGGCACGATACAAGGAATTTAATGGATCTTAGAAGTTAGATGCCTATCTCTATGCAATCTTATTGTAATTTTAACAAGGCATCCTGCTCGGATGCGTTGTAACGACGCGATCACAATGACTACACGATCACAATGACCACGTGATCACAATGACTACGTGATCAGCTGACAACAGGGCGCCACGTGTCGGTGGCTGCGCTCATCGGTGTATGTTACAGTATCGGTGACCGGGAAGTTATAACAGATTCACATAACTGGGCTACCGAGTTACCGACGGGCGACGACTAGGGTGACATAAATGCTAAAGAGATGGATGATAGGTTCGCTTATAATAAAAAAACTGTAGGCCTCCCTTAGTTTTTATTTTTCGTAGGCCTCTCTACATAAAATTGTGCCAAAAAGATTAAAACAATCTGAATGGTCAAGGTAGAGACGTTGGAAATTCCTTCCCAAAAACTAAGAGGTAAAATAACAGACCAATTCCCGTTTTTATCCAGATGAACGTATATTAAGGCAAATGCATAATATTTAAGTCAGAGTCGATTTCAAACGCCTATTTTTCCTTCAAATCATTAACTTTGAGACTTGGGGGCAATTAAACTTTGTTAAAATCTTAACTAAAGAGATCTGAGATAGGTAGCCGCTAGGGGCCACAGCTTTAGGTTGGTAAAACGGACGTTAAAGTCACATTCACAGGAACCGTAGCTTAGATTTCTAAGTACAGAGCACAGATAGGTTCACAATAAGATAACTAGCGTCACGTTGCAGCCGATGCGGGGCCTCACGTTGACGATATGACGACAGATGATAATGCACTGTTTATAAACATCAGTAATCTCGCTAATGCCTCCGCAGAACCCACAGAGGAAAATTTAGATCACGTTACAAATGAAAGCAAGTGTGACACAAGAAGAGTTTGCAATTACTTTAGCTTTATAACAGCAGCAGCTATAGAGTACTTCATACGATCAATTTTAAATAAGATGGTAATAAATGCAGCTTTGGAAATTTTTATTGCAAGATTCTGTCCGCAAATTGATAATGCAGTTATTTATTTAACGCACGCAAAAAGAGAGTTCTCCCGAATTGTAAAGTGTGGTCTGCCCTGGGATTTAAATCTGCAAGCAAAGCTTTCATCTCTATAAATTGATTTTTAATAATATACTAGCTGTCCCGGCAAACGTTTCTTTGCCATATTATATAAAGTATATCGCCCGTATTATTTTATTGAATTAGTGACTAAATAAGTATGTCACCATGGCAACGTCCATCGCTATCCCGTGACCCGCGTCGCATAAACAATGGTCGCTCTTTATAGACAAATAATTTGCAATAAAATAAAATTGCGACTATAATTAAAGATCTAAGCTATCCTATCTCTCAAGTTGGAAAAAAGCACACATTTAAAAAAAAGAAAAATTAAAATCGGTTAAGTAGTTTAGGAATCCATCGCGGACAAACATCGTGACTGGAGATTTTTATATATTAGATAATGACTTGTAAAAATAAAGAAGCTATAATATGTATAATTAAGTGCTCTAAGATTCTCAGCAAAAAAACCCAGTGTCGGTAAAAATCTGGCCTTCATTTGTAAAAATAAATAATTCACTGTAATATAACTGCTTATAACCTCTATTACATGCATGAAAGAAAACGGAATTACCTAATGTTCTGACTTCATACTTTCATTTGCATTATGTTTACACATTAGTATACAATGGACATAGCCGACGTACGTATTATTATAACAAAAGCGAGATTTTACAACAACATAAAACATACAATATGTGACGCCAAAATTACACAGAAAACGTGTGATACAGTATTACGTGGCCAATGTAAAGTACTATTATAGAATATACGGAAAATTATAGCTATTCTAGATGTCCTCATCATCTGTGGTTAATCATCATTGATCGCTATAAGAATGTGTCGATAAATCATCTTAATAACAAACATTATAGATCCAACTATTATGTAAAATGTCAATTATTCCAATTCGAAAGGATAAGCCAGGCAAAGCCAAGTATAAACATTATGTTATAGTTGATAGTAGTCCAATGAATGCCAGGCGCATAGCTCTAGCACTATTCCAACTAACATCCAAACTATTCTCTACACTCCTACTAACTTCTTTTATCCTAGTACCTTAAAAAAATCCACAAACATTGTCATAGCTTGTTACTGCTAGGCTGCTGCCTACGGCCAGCTACGGCACAGAATAAGACTCGAAGAGTAAAAGAAAGAGTTCGGCATGATACCAGGCATTCTTATTCTCGCTGTCATAGCAGTAAATACTGCCTTGTGTAAAATACAGCAGTTGCTGACTGTTATCAAGTGCCATTATTACCTCCTCATTGTGCACTTTCGCGAAGGCCTGCAGCGGCGAGGTCGCCCTACGTGATATAACGCCATTGTTCCCGACAATTGCCGCAAATTCATTGTCATTATGTCATCAGATCGCCAGATAAACATCAAATGAGTGGCAGTGATACATAGAGGTTTTGATGACACACTCCTCAATGATAAGGCTAATTGGGATATACAAATTTGAAGGAACAAAATAAGGAAAAGTTTAATGACATGTAGAGCAAAATTATATTTTGCCTGGTCAATTTCGACAGCGAACATAGACATAAAATATGTATGGGATTTGACAAATGGCTGGCAAGAGTCCAAGACCCATGTCGCTAAACGATGCGTTTATGTCGAAACTATCGAGTGAACTTGACTGAATTCCTTAAAATCCTTGAATTAAAAGACTCCTATCACTACACACACACCTATCACACACACCATAATGATTAATGATCTACTAACTCCGTTTATGATTACTCTGGACGTTATTGTTAAAAAACGCCTAAGAATTCCAAGAGCCAATATCTTTCTTCCCAATACAATTTTTCTGTTTATAAAATGGTTCCTTAAGCACAGTTTCGGAAGTATAATCCATCAGGATATCATCAATAAACGACAGTATCACTCGTTCAAAGCTCGCGCTTCGTCGGATTTCCATGCAAATAGTTGGAAACTCGATCCTCGAGGCGCAGGTACAGCGCTCACTTCGGATATTGTTTGGCCTAGATCCAGCTTAAACCTACCTGCATTACACCCCGTACGGAATTTATCAAAAATTTTGTATTTAAATTCCAAATATAAATTATGCACAAACGGTTAAACCGATTTAAATGAAAATTGACATAAAACTACTTTGGGACACGGGAATTAAAATAGGAATAGTATTTATTGGAGAAAAAAAGCCTCTTTAAAAGTCATGACTTTGTAGATCTCTTGTAGTCATGTCTATAGCAATCGGCGTTGATAATGGGCAATCATAGACGAATACACTACAATCTACATAATATTGTATTCGCTTGTTATATTCCATCATAGGCCGACGTGTAAAAGCCATATTAGATACATAGGCCTGGAGATAGTGACACAAAATTCTTGGTGATTTGTTCCAGTATGGCGGTTTTACAGGGGTATAATTACGTAAAGGCAAAAAGGAAAATTATGGTCATAGCGCTCGCACTGGCAGCCCAAACACGTGGGCGTTAATCAAACGTGTCGGATAAATAACGAGTGTCGAACGATTTGTTCCACAAAAATGCTTGTATTTTCAGATAGTCGAAAAAAAATAAGTAGGCGAAAGCGTAATGCCATACTTGTCGGGTGCGGCTTACAGCCCGCCTTACCGACGCGAATACGTTAATTTTAATAAAAAAATTGAACCATTTGTACCAGGCTAATTTTTGCATAGCTAATCATCGTCGAGTCGCCATTCACGAAAATCACCTTGCCATACTTTTCCGACAGCGCCCAATGGCCGCCATACCACTGCAAAGGTGTAAGTTTTTTTTTTCGCCAAACGATTTGTACCACCCTGAAACTTTTTTTAACAGTTCCCTGTATGATCATAAATAGGAGTCTGCTAATGCCATACCTGTGGGAGGCAGCGAATGTGGATAATATTTTTTTCAAAATCCTAAGATTTCATACGTAATTCAAACGGTTTTTCAAGTATGGCGCCACTTTTTCCGTCTACTACAAGTATGGCAAATACACACACCGGCAAAATTAGCGGAACATAAGTAAAAAGGGCCACAACTTGAATTCAAGTGGGTCGGGCTGTGTGAAATCCTTTTTTATAGTTTCTAAGCTCATTTAAGAAATAAAATATTGAACAAAACTGGCAAGTTGACAGATTTTTATTGCAATTATGCCCTACTAAGTGTTTTTCGATGATTGACGTTGTAAGTGTTTCTGATAAGAATGGCGTTTTTAGCGGGGTGCAAGGCATGCCAACTCATTTGATTGTTTGGTTTTTGGAAGAACACATTGCTTAGATACAAAATTAGTGGATTTTCCAGCATCTACGACAGCTAGAGCTGTAACCACGATAGAGAAAGGTCACACCTACCGTTCAGTCAGTCAGGCCTTAGGTGTGTCGGCTTTCGTGGTCCATCGTAAATTTCAACGCTACAGAGAGACTGGATCTTACGTTCGGAGATGAGAACAAGGCATATATCGGGTGGCAAAGGTTCAGGATAACCGTTTTGTAAGGGTACAAGCCTTAAGAAATCGACCTTAAACTGCTTTGCAGAGATGAAACCTATAGGAACAGGTCCGAGATGTACCTGTAAGTGATTGTACAGTAAGAAGAAGACTCAAAGAAGTTAAATTAAACTCAAAGGTGCCAGCAAGGGCACCAAAACTTGAGACAGGACACCAAAGAGCCAGGCTAAGATTTGCGCGTGAACATCAAAATTTGACAAGTGAGTGAAATCGTGTGCTGTACAGTGATGGGAGCAAATTCTGTGTAAATTTTATTGACAGGCGATAAAGAATGTGGATAAATCGTAAGGAACGCTATAGACCATCAAACTTAACGGAAACAGTGGTATATCATGCAGGCTTCGTAATGGTTTGGGGTTGCATATGATTTGGAGCCCGCACAGAGCTGATGATTGTTAATGATGGTACTTTGACAGTACAGGGCAATAGCACAGACATCCTAGAACTGCATGTTGTGCCTTTTACACAGTTTTAGGTAGTAACTTCAATTATTTGCGCGTCCATAGAGTAAAAAAATCGGGCATTAGGACCTAAATGATGCTAGCGTAGCCCAGGTGGAGAGGTCAGCACGGTCTACGGATGTGGATCCGATTGAGAACGTGTGGCACATCAATGGGTGAACGGTACGAATTAAAACTCCAGCTCCAAAATGTGTTCAGGAGCTCGAGTTGGCGCTACTGGAGGAGTAGAAGAATATCCCACAGGAAATGATTGACAATCAAAGTGCAAGCATGTAATGGCGTATCCAGACTCTCTTCAGATCCATAGAAGGCATTTCACGCTGTTAAAATGGCATTTCTTAAGTAAAAATGAAGAATTTGACTTAAAAACTTACTACTGAAATTTCAAAGATTTTTTCTTAATTTTAGATTTTTGCAGATTTTTTTAATTTTACACGTTTTTATGCCCTAAATTTATATAAGTTTTATTTTTTGATCAACAATTATCAAATTCATAAATAAATATATAAAAAACAGCGATTAATTTTCAAAAAAAATAAAATTTTATTATGTTCCGCTAATTTTGCCGGTGTGTATATAATAATGGTCACATTGTATCGTATAATTTCCAAAAATCCAAATGCTGTACTGGTACAAATCGTCCAATTTTTATCACTTTTTTGCTCAAGTCCGATAGTCATCCCGCGCCATGGTTACAATCTGTAACAATTTTTTTTTGGTACTATTGTCAAATGACGAGACTACAATGATGCCATGATGTCAAAAATGATTTTACGTATCTTTTAGTCGTATTTTTAAAACGTGTCAAATAAATAAGTATTTCAAGTATGGCAGCACTTTTTCCGCCTACTAGAAGTATGGGAAAAATAATAACGGTCATATTTTGTCAAATACTTTCCAAAAATTTAAATGCCATACTGGCACAAATCGTTTGGCGAAATAAAAAAATCTTACACCTTTGCAGTGGTATGGCGGCCATTGGGCGCTGTCGGAAAAGTATGGCAAGGTGATTTTCGTGAATGGCGACTCGACGATGATTATCTATGCAAAAATTAGCCTGGTACAAATGGTTAATTTTTTATTAAAATTAACGTATTCGCGTCGGTATGGCGGGCTGTAAGCCGCACCCGACAAGTATGGCATTACGCTTTCGCCTACTTATTTTATTTTTTTTTGACTATCTGAAAATACAAGCATTTTTGTGGAACTAATCGTTCGACACTCGTTATTTATCCGACACATTCGATAAACGCCCACGCGTTTGGGCTGCCAGTGCGAGCGCTATGACCATAATTTTCCTTTTTGCCTTTACGTAATTAAACCCCTGTAAAACCGCCATACTGGCGCAATTCACCAAGAATTTTGTGTCACTATCTCCAGCCCTAACATGGCTGTTAACGGGCTTTCCACACTTTTTATCACAATTTCAGTAAATAAATAATTTTTCGTCTACGTTCACTTTATTTATACCTGAGTATATTTTTAATTTTAATTATCTTAAGACGACATTTAATGCAAGGGCATTAAAACCAGTATCTGATACCGTAGCCAAAACATCCGTCACTGAAGTCGAGAGCAGACTTTCGGATTGCATAAGCCCGCTAATGGCCAAATTGTACCATTATTTGAGCAGTTTAAACTTAATTACTGGCGTAAAACCTACCTACGCCAAACCTTCTTTATTCTATAGCTAAACCTACATAATGGGTATCCTTTAAGTACCTAATCCATTCTTACTAATATTACAAACGCGAAAATGTGTCAGTCTGTTGCCTCTTCACGCCCAAACCGCTGAACCGATTTTTCAGAAAATATCCCGGTGACTCTAAAGTTCCTAGATGTTCCCACATCTTTTTCCCATGATCGCGGTTACATCAATCAACAATAATATCGTTATCTGTTTAGCAAACAGACTAATTGAGTAAATAATTGCTTGCCGTCTGCCGATTAGCGATTAGATATTATTTCTTTCTCGACTTTAATAACAAAATCACGGTCTGGCTGACTTTTTATGAAAATATTATTTCGTGTATAAACAATAACAGTATCTTATCAGTGGGTTACTTAGAAAACAGCTGTATTTCCTTTGTTTTAGTTTTGGTTGTGTCTTCCAAAAAAGTGTGGAAATGTAGAGCGAGATTTTGTTATCATTCAAGCACAGTATGCAATTTTAAGCAGAAAAAATAATGAACATAGTGTCATACGACGCATAAAACTCAAAACGACTTTATGATCCCATTTAGACAAGCTAAGTTAATGATTAACTTTAATTCGATGAAAGGTTTTAGAAAATGTGAGGACTCTACGCAAAATTTTCATCAAATTAGAGTGAAAAGCAGCCTTAATATAAGCACAATTTAATCCAAAATCCAAATTTAAGTAATCTCCACAACGTTTTATAACAAAACTCACAGGCTACCGTTTATGCAATTTTATGCACTTGCGTCTTGCGCAATTGGAAATCTGTGCCTTGGATACCTAATTTAATATATTAGGACGTATAAAACAATTTATTTGGTCATTATAAAATTAATTTCTGCATTTCCGAAATCCTTTTCCTATATCTAATATCACATAGGTTATGTAAAAGACATTTCAATTTTGGAATGAAATGTATTCTATGCAACATATTCCTAGTCTGTATTCTATTGTGTTTATGTACATAAATTAAAAAAAAAACACTCAACATACAGATTTTATGCAAAAAAAAAACTCTATGCACTTAATACTGATAGCACACGTAACCTCCTCTCTACGTCTACTCTCCTGGAGTCCTGGTACATACCGATCTCTTTCCTGGTATACTGCCTCTCCTGCGTGGTTCCAAACGTTTGGCCCATGATGATCACTATCACTATCACAGATACTATCACATGTACGCGTGCGCTCAGCGCGGCTGCCGGGGGCACACTGCCGGCCGCCCGATAAGGGTAGCCGCACACTGACCCATTGTCTAGGTCATAGGGCGATAACGCTAATCTAGAATTCTAGACGCCTAGTAAATAAACGTTATGTTTACCGACGAACCGCAAGTAAGTATTTTTTTTTTACATATTTTGTTTACGTAAATACGATATTTCGTGTAGGATACAAATGATTTTACAAATATAATATTTTGTGTTCTTGAAAAATGATGTGCGGTCAATGAACTTATGTTTTAGCACAGCACGACTGCTCATTGCAATGATTATTCAAAATGCAAGGATGCTGCGGTCACTAACATCAGCACAATAATCTTTCACACATAAACAAAATTAAATAAAAATAAAAATTATCTTCTGTATTGTTTGTCAAGCGGTAAGTAAGCTGATGCATTATCATTGATGAGTTATAGGACCATTTTAATCACTGACGTTATTTCCCCAAACACAAAACCGCAACACAATCAACTCCACAATTCAGAAGCTACTACGTCCTAGCATCCTTCTTTTTACGTCAGGAGGAAGGTTTTTACGTTGCGCTATTTGATATTTCTATACTATCACATTTTACGAGCACATTGCGATTTTCGCATCACATTTGGCGACTTTTGGTTCTTTTATTGGTATTGTGTGTACAATATTGTAATTTCCTGCCCTGTATCAAGTAAACATGTTATTCTGGGGCGATAGCACCGGCGGTAATTTTAGCTCGCCGCTCGCTCGGGTCAGGCGCGTTCAACAGTCTAGAATATAATCGAACGCCTGCGCGAAATATTAGCAACACACAATCATGATATTGCTAATTAGTAATTGATATATATTTCTACTGAAGCTAATCGCTAACATCGAAACTCAAATTTTAAATACAATAATTCATTATTCATCTTCTCACCTACGCCTTAATCGATTCCTGTTACCAATATCTAAATCAGAATTTATCAAGCGATAGAGAATTAATTCAAAGTGAAATTAAGTTGAATTAATATTTTTGTTTACTTTTCGTTTCCAAACGAAGTACATAAGGACAATACAAATGAATTTGGATTTTCATCATTTTGTTTACGTTTTCCTGCAATTTAATCTGAACAGAACACCCAACGAACAACCCAGTAGTGACAAAAAGCGAAACACGCGTAAACTTCTATATTTATTGGAAGACTAAGAAGTTAACAAATATAACGGCAGTTTTTTCGCGAAGGTCGGCGGGTCAATTTCGTTAAGAGCATCTCGTAGCTAGTTTATACGAGTGTACAAAACTGGTACCAAAGGGTCTCGGAGTTTGATAAAATATTAAATACTTAAGCATAAACTTTTTAGATTATGTTACAAAGTTCTGTACTGTTTCAAACCAGGCAAGAGAAGGTTAATAGCAGATACTGAAAATAATATCTATACTCATAAATACGAATGTGTGTCTGTCTATTACCTCTTCACGCCGAAACCGCTGAATCGATTTTGCTGAAATTTAGTATGGAGAAACTTTGAGTCCCGGGAAAGGACATAGTATACTTTTTATCCCGGAAAAATGTACGGTATGAAAATCCCCGAGCGGCATCCGGCTGCCGCATAACAATTTAAAATCTATTGTGTCTGCGATACCCACAATGGAGGTGTTAAGCCAGGATAGACTGCGTTAACCCCCAGAATAATTGACACCTGTGATAGTTTGGCTGGGTACCCAATACCCATGTAAACATTTCACTCGGCAATATTCGTAGACCCATGGAAACTCTACCGACAAATCACTTCTGTTGACGCAATATCACCCCTCCCCTCTTGCCCTGCACGACCCCCCCCCTGGCTCGTCCTCGTTATCAGATCAACTAAATCAATTAATTTAGTGGCCTCGTATTAGAATCCCTATGATAGGTACGTATGTCGGCGACGCCCCATCAACTTTGCATTAGTTTCGCAGACCGAGAATCGATCTAAGGTAAGAGAATTGGGTTCCAGATCCCAGTGCAAAGAGGGCTTCATAAATTGCTCCAATGAAAAATGTCGTAATAATGTAAAATAAATAAACACGTGAATTATGCTCGGAAAAATTGTGAGGTTTTCTGAGAAAAATAATTATTGTCCATTCCAACCTTGCGTTGTGGACGCTCCCAAAACACGCTTAGAAAACTAAATCCAATTTTGTTTTTGTCAAAATAAGATGGCCTCTAAGAGGATAATCTTCCCAGTTCATTGAACTCGCTCAACTACGGTCTAGTATGTAAATATGAATACTAAGATCATACAGGATGTCATCCGAATTTATTACCTAGTAGCAACAACATAAAAAACAATAACATGAAAAAATTGATATTATTTATTTTATTAAAATGTATACTTACAGACTACAGTTGATCATACTACTAAAACAACTTTGAAGTACTTTTTTTACTATTTAACCTATCAACTCCCAAGCGGTCGAATTCGACCGCGTAAACGGGCATTTTCCAAAAAAAGTGTACCCTGTTCAAAAACCGAGTTTTTTTTTGAAGTGTGGTTTTTAATTAATTTTATGGTTTCTATAAATTCTTTATAGTCTTAAGAATAAGAAAATATACAAAGAACAGTAAAAGATTATTGCTTTTTATCAAAAAATGTTAAAATAGTGACTGAGGTAGTGATTAAATGGTCAGTTTGGAGACTTTTATTTTATAGTTTCAAATTTTGTTTGTTTACCGGTTGTTATCTTTTAATCGTTGACAGACAAAACATACTATTAGAAAATACTAAGAGTAATGTTTATAATTGGAACACATTATTACACGAGACATTTCAAGTTCGATTTGGTGACAAGTCGTGCCAAAACAAACTTTATTTGTCTATTATCTCTAAATTATCAAAATATTTTAAGAAATATGTCTATAATTGTGTTTTTATGCTTTTCGCTAAGTGCTACAATCAAGGTTCACAGAATAAAGCTGAGGTTACACATAAATAAAAGTCGAAGTAATTTAACATATTTATTTATTTATTTCTTGATGAACGTTTATAGACATTTAAAAAAAAAACACGCAAAACTATAAATACTTTAAGTAACTAGTAGGCGTTTATAATATATTTTCGGTTATTTTTAGCCTTTTTGCTCAATTTTTATGCTTTTTGTCTAATCAGTCTCAGAACCCTGTATATTTATAATATCTTTTATAAAATTAATTTTACAATTTTGAGCTATTATGGCGACAAAAGACGATTTTTAATGTATGCGTGTAGCCCTAGCTTTATGCGTCAGTTTGGTGACTTTCATAGTCACGCCTATATGTGACGAGACAAAATGTCATCAAACTGACGTCACTTTTTCGGCCAATGTTTTGTTAAAACAGTATATTGGATGCATTTAGTTAACTAGTCAAAGTAATTAAGTGTAAACACTGTGCTGAATAACATTTGATTAATTAGAAAACGGTTGCAAGACAAAAGATATGTTATTTATTACGTAAAAGCATCTCTTAACTGACAAAAAAAACGAACCGTTCCTCGTCACCACAAAAACACCCTCTCCTCAGAGCGTATCAGGCCAACTGGCAAATTTTTAATAGCGGCTTGTATTTTTCGGTTTTACGTGTTGCTAATAAGCAAACTATCAAGTATTTTGGTATAATTTTAGATAGAAAAAAACCGTCACCAAACTTACGTGTCAGGCGGGTCTCGAATTTCGAATATTTTTAAAGATAGTGTTTTTGGGCAGTAAATTAAGTTATTTTTAAGATATATTACATTTACTAAGAAGAAAATAAACTATTTTTTACGCACATTTAAACTTTAACGCGTGCTTCTACAGAATATTTTTAGTGATTTCCATTTTTATTGAAGCAACATGCTGTGGGACAAAAACAGGCCAAAAACAGCTCTCCCGTGAAATTAAAATATTAATAATTAATTATTGAGAGAACTTAGCACAAATATCGCGTATTTGAGTAAATGTTTATTATATTCTTATTCATTTTTTGAAAAATTTAACCTATATAGTTTATCCATATTGTTGTAATTAAAGTTCAAACACGTGCGACAGCCTAAAAACCAGGGGTACACTTTTTTTGGAAAATGCCCAAACAATAGAATATAGATTTCCAAAAATCCGTGATCGAAGAATTAATTTAAATTGGTGTGTAAAAGTTAAATGTAATCTTAATATTATATTACTAAAACGTTAAGCCGTGACCAAAACATTAAACGCCTTTCTGTATCGTTAACATAATTAAATCAATGTTATACTACTTAGTTAATCATAATAAAGATTATTGAGTCGAGATTAAGAAACACTTAAAGTTTATTCAAAGTTTACACTTTAACGTTTATGACCACAACCATCTCGACTACATTTCTTTGAATAAAATCTTGATTCTTGAAAAAAAACAATAAGTGATCGGTTTGGCCGTCTCGTTTGTAATTTTTTAGCTTACTTGTATAAACATGTAAAACCGTACAAACATCATATTACAGAAATAAGGAAAACTATAATATTATTATACACGTGGACTTATTTAAGGGGGCGACTAAAGCAAAATAAATGATCTTATTATTCATGTTTATACTTGATAAGAAGCTACGAAATGTTTCATTTTATAAATAGATACTACATTATATTTGCGAGGGTTCGTATAACTTACTAACGAAAACTCGATATCCTAAAATTTTCTCAATAGAAAAAAATTACAAAGATGCACCTCACGAATACTTCATTTCCTTTTAAAACGGTGCATTCAACTGAGTCAATATTGTAATAAATAATAGAAGATTCTATTACCGAGGGTCTGTATTAGCGGATTTTTAAAATGTTGTATATTTATCGAGTTATTAAGAAAAAACTGTTTTGGCGTTGATTCCTCTTCTTCCTTTTTATCTAACAACAACAACAGTAGCATAAGTGTGAAGAGAGAAGGAAAGTGTTTGATTTTTTGCTTTACTCGCCCTCTTAAGTAATGTATCCGCCCAATGTCCAGTAGCAAGGATACGACTTGGCGACGACTTTTATTTCATCGACGGGTCATCGGCCTGGCTCGGTACCGATACCTACAAAATATTTTTTTACACATACGATTAACGAGTCTACTTTATGTCTATTTAATTCTTAGGAAGAACCATAGACTGAGAAAAATATTTAAAAAACTAGCGCGGTTTCGAGATACAGCCTGAAGACAGGCAGACGGACAGGCGACAGCGAAGTATAAGTAATAGGGTCCCATTTTTACCCTTTAGTTTGGGTAGTGAACCCTAAAAATTAAATACGTAGTAGGTAATGTAACCGATAGTACAATGGTAAAAACACATTATTCCTTCTGCTATCCATAACGTTACTGCAATAGAAGACAAAACAGAGCCACGCTCTACATAATCTCAGACATAGAAGAATTAGGGCCTGTTTTACCACTTCCTGAGTGCCGGATAGGCTATCCACAACTTAAATTGACAGATAGAGTATGGATAATGATCGGTCAAATAAGTAATTTGTGGATAGCCTATCATTAGCATGGCACTTTATCAGGAAGTAGTGAAACAGGCCCTTAATATGCAAATCTTGGAGTAAGCGGTTTCTTTGACAAAAACAAAAACATCTATAACGATAGAACCCTCGGGACGCTTCGCAATTTTCACGCTTTTCCCCGACATTCAGAGAAAAATCTCCAGTCAATTATAAAAACTTAATTGGATCTCCAATCGCCTTTATACTCCCGAGTCTCGAGGACAATTACTGGAATTAAACTTGAATATTCATCATCATCATGAGCTCCGTGCTAGCCAAGCCAATCGATAAAGGTACAAGTTGGGACCAAGCGACACGCGACAACTGCAGGCGACGTGTCGACTGTCGTCGCGGCACTACTGCAGGTTTCTATGTATTCCTATGAAATACCCTCCGCAGCTAGCGACACGAAGCTAGCGACACTTATACATAGAAATACATAGAAACAGTAGTGTCGCGACGACACGTCGTCAGCTGCCACTTCATCTAGCCGGCTTCCAACTTGTACCTTATGGGGAGACCTATCTAACCAAAGTTACGACAGCAACGAAACAGACGAAAACTGTAAATCTGCTGTCAATCGCCTGTTGAATTGCTGTCGCAAGATTACCCTGTCGATTGGATTGATCGCAGGCCTTAGTACGCCAACATTAAGACAAGCACAGTTATAGCCAACCCCTGTATTAATGTCATGTAATTATTTAACGGGCCCTCAAATTCTAAGTGGCTTATCACCACTTCCGTTATGTACTTATGGCAATTATTGTTGCGTCGGTTATCCATACTAATATTACTAATATATGCGAAAGTGTGTCTGACTGTTAGTCTGTCTTCCTGTTCACGCCCAAATCACTAAACAGATTTTGCTAAAATTTGTTATGGAGATACTTTTTATCCCGGAAAAATGTAACGCGATAAACTTTCGGCACAGCGGAGTTGCGGGCGTCGTTACTTTCAAGGCTAAGCACCCAATGGCACCCAGTTTTTCTGCAGACTATCTCTACCCAAAGACCATCTTGTTTGTGACAATATTTATATTGACGTGAACGACACCTCAGAGACAGACACACAAGGTCGGCAGACAGACAGACGGCTGGGCAAACATATTGTGTTACCACTTAGGTATTGTGTATCAGAGATAGCCAGCGTCACCGGCTAAATAGAGTCTACTTTTCAATTTAACTGTATTTAGTTTCTGCTCTTTCAGTCGTCGTATTTCTACTTGAATCAATGTCAAATTTTCTTTGGCTAATCTCTCTTTGAAAAAAAAATGCTGTATTTTCAATAAAATTAGAGTAGCTATGTAGTATGTACTGTACATCTGAGGTACAGAACTTGTAAGAAAAATCCGTACTAAGATTATAAATGCGAAAGTGTGTCTGTCTGTCTGTTACCTCTTCTCGCCCAAACCACTGAACCGATTTTGCTGAAATTTGGTATGGAGATATTTTGAGTCCCGGGAAAGGACATGGGCCATACGTTTTATTCCGGAATAATGCACGGTTCCCGCGCGATAAACTAATTTTGTCGCAACGCACGCAGTTGCGGGCGTCATCTGTTACAATATTTTCCGAAACACATGGTACTATGCCATTAAACATCCTATCTAACCTACAATACAAGATCTAACCTACAATACGAGTATACGTTGTATGTCGCATACATAATATTCTATTTCATATACATATATATAACACATCATAACATTTTGTCGGGAACAGGATAACATACTATGTCATATACATAATATATTTTTTCGTCTATTTCGGAGATCAAGGTCACATCGTGCACTCATAAAATCTCTGAATGAAACATGTACTAATATTATAACATGTATTAATATTATAATGGCAGCAATATATTTATTTTATAGCTGTTATTATTTATTTTGCGGGGAAGTTCATGATATCTATTGTTCCCTATTTGTTTACCGACTCTATAAAATTATTATATGCGACGATCGCAAAATTGATAAATTTCAGATAATATATTGTACCAACTTGCATCTTTCTTTTGATTTAATCATGGCTTCTCTTTATTAAACACAAGAGTTGAGAGAGATCTAGATAGAGCGAGCGAGCGAAGTCTGTATTCTTCATTCTTCATGACTCTACATCTGCGCCAATTTTCATCAAACTTAGTCGAGCACTTTAGAGCCTATTCGATAGAAACAAACTTTTCATCTGTTTAATATAAGCAGAGATTTGTTACTTAAATAGATGATAATTAATTAATTTAGCGGCTCAAATCGTTTTTTTTCCGGCTGGCAGTTTAGAGCAGCTGTAGTGCAGCAAAAATAATATTCCGGCGACAGCCGACAAGGCCAGCGACTGACGCACTAATTATTGTGGAAGCACTAGTTTACTACAACTTAATAAAATTTACAGCCATCATCATCATCGTAGCTCAACAAGCACTAGTCAGGGCGAGCCCTATACATTTACTGGTACACTTTACGGAAAAACTATCACGCCTATTGTTTTGTGCTTTAACATAGTAATTTTTATTTATATGTAAATATATTGTTATCATCAGTCAATCAAGGTTTTTTATACGTAGACGTGTCATCAAAAACAATACCTACATTTTAATCATAAAACATCAGTCAGTCAAGGTGTGACGAAGCGAGGCCTCACCAAGCTCGGCTCGGCTTTTAGCTAGTTTAGTTTATTTTTAGTTGACCGGTGTGAAAAATTCCGCAATAATTACATTACTTACTGATTATCATTATTATCATCATCAACAATCTACATCCTAGTCTATACTTCTAGGAAGCTGCCTCCGTCTTTTCTAGCGGATTTTTAATATTCTCTATATTTTTTAAGATATTTAAGAAAAACCACATTGGCGCTTCACCACCAGATTTGTCTCACCTCTCAGTCGCCAACAGTCGCGTTCGCGCGCGCGTGAGGAGAGGTTGTACTTCTTTTGCCTTTACTCCGGATTGAGAAAATATTTAATCGAAACCATGGGAAACAAACAAAAATTAAATAAACACACTAAAGCAACCATCACAGGTGAAAACGGGAGCCGATGAACAATTGTAGAAGGCTTTTTAATTTAATATAAAATATGTATACATATTTGTTTACAAATATGATAAGATTATCATGACAAATAATTTGTCAAACTTGTATGTTGCGGCCGCACATGCGTAGTGCTTCGTGCTTGAGACGATACCATTGGACGATATGCGTGTATCGTCCAATGGTATCGTCTCATAGCACGGAGCTTCGGTGACGATAGACGAATCAGCGGCCGCGGCAATAGAGATTGAAAAAATAAATCGGCTTTAAATCGATATATAGTTTTGACAAAAACTAGTCCATGACTGCGATTTGAAAATCGATTTGGTTTCAATGAACGTCGTACTCGATATTATGGAAATATGGAATAAATTTCTTCGGAACAACGCTAGGTCTGGAAATGATGAGATTAAATTGTCAAACAGTGATAACATTATTATATTATATGCAAAAATTCACTACTTCGACCATTCGCTTGAACTTGAACACTACAAGAGCATGAACAAAGGTGACGGCACATTTATGAACTTATTTCTGTTATTTAAAGCAATCACCCCTGCAATCAATGCACCTTCGCCAACGCAGTGGCAGTGTATAAATGTCCTTATTGAAAATATCAGCTGGACGGCAGACTACACTTCTAATGCATTTTGTACAGCCTCTCGCGAATAAAATTTTCATTCCGGTAAAAGTTTTCCCAATTTTGGAAAAGATAATAGTCGGTGTGGCAGATGAAGGAGAGCTTCCAAACAAAATGGGGTCGCGCGTTGTCATCAAGGAGCAGCGAAGACGATCGATTGACAAAAACTAGTTGCAGACGTACGAGCATCGCCATCATTGTGGGCAGTTTTCAATGTACACATCTGCAGTAATGCTCTCGCCGTTTTGTAAAAAGCTGTGATTTATCACACGAGCAATTAGACCACTAAAGTGTGACTATCACATTTCTAGGGGTGATTTTTCGTTTTGCACATTGCTTTGGTGTTGAACCAGGATCTTACCAACTTGCTGAGCATTTTCAAGACGTGTCAACCGAATGCCATTTTTCGTCGCAGGTCTTTTAAGTTGGCTGGTACCGCCTAGCCTACAAAGTGTGAAGATTGAGTAGAAAAATACATGAATTTTAGGCGAAATATGAATAACAACTGCAGCTTAGGAATTCTAACCAGAATCGATCCAGTAGTGCCTATTCGATTTCGATAAATAAACATATCATAAAATATTACTAGTGTATAAGCCAAAAAGTATTAATTAGATTCTCAAAGTACAGATGGAAAATAAGACTCGAGCTTCTCAAAATTTTATCTGATATATTTGGTTATACTATGTTCGTACAAAAAGTGGTTACGAGAGTATTTACACAAATTTATAGCCGCGGTGACATTTTGAATGCGTTGGGCGAGTGCGGGGGGTATGAAGTGCGCAAGTGAAAACTGATTTTTTTCTGTCATAGGTCTCCCTCTTAAGTATGGCATTATTCAAACGAACTGAGAAGTGTGGTTATAAAATTGTCTCTGTTTTTGACCCGTGACGTAATGAGTTACGAGACTGATGAAAGTGTTCTTAGCTGTCATCATCATCAGCTTGCTCATTGCTTGACAATTGCTATAAAATCTAACTAAGACGGTCCCTAGACGATCAATAATTATTGTCTTGTGCAATATTGCGCTTCAATTTTATTGAACAATTTATTTGACAATTAGATTGAAGGCGCGCGATGTTCAAAATCAACCCTAGACGTGCCTAGGCTATAGACGGACAATAATTTTACGCAATACGTAATATTACGCAATACGTAATATTACGCAATACGTAATATTACGCAATACGTAATATTGCGCAATAAAATTGCTCGTCTAGGGGCCCGTTTAATATACGAAATACAGAATTATAGTAACACCAGAAACTGCAATTCAACTGTATTTACAATTCAGTAGCAAGTTGTAGGACAAAGTTAGCGGACAGTAGTCGTTAACTGGCTCAAACTGACAGCCGGCTGGCCGCAGGATGTTACTTACTTATTAGTAAATTGTACCAAATGTTAACTATTTCTAAATGGAAAACTGTTTTAACCGACAACAAAAGGCAAAGTTCTATATTCGATTGTAGGTATAACATAATATAATATATATTTTATATACTTAAATAGAAAATAATTAAAAGTAAACAACTATGGCATATAAATGTGTTATTTTATAGTTATTGCTCGAACTAGGAAGGCCATCATTTATTTAAAGCTGTTTTAGCAAAAGTTCTCTTAGAAGTTAGAACAACCTATGGACGTCACTGCCCTAACCTAAAATAAATATTATATTACCTGCATTAATCCTTCAAGCCCCATAACGTCACCGGCGATCGCGATAGCAATAGAATACAAGAGCATTTCCAAGAATCGGGGCGATCGAAGGATTAAAAATGAAGCTTATTTTGAAGCATCGATAATAATCATTAATTACCTACCTAAACCTATTTAAACGCTGGAACTAACAGTTTTACAGTATGTGGAATCACGTCAAATAACTAACTCTATGACGCAGGTGGACGGGGGATTCCCCCACAGAGAGATGTATAAATATCTCTGTTTTCACTACGCTTCATATAAAAACATACTCGTTCTTGTAAACTAGGTGATAAGTGCTAACCTCTTCGTTAGGTAGGGAAAATATTTACATAGCGGCCAACTTCTATATTATGCTATCTTTATCTGAACTAAAAGCATTTTAAGCTGAATAAAGTTGCCTGAAATAAAGTTATTCGGTGTATCAACTTAGCACGCTTATATTATAAATCTGCCTTTCCCAGAGTGGGCGATAACGGCCCCTTGTGGGCGCTGAAGGTCTAAGAACCCCTGTTATAAATAAAAGCTGTTTGTTACTTCTCGAAAACAAACCGAAGAATTTCAATCTTAATTGACGTAGTTGTAGTGTAACGCATATAAAAAAATATATAGCGAAAAAGTACTATTTATATGGAATACTGCCGGGATAGGGTAGAAAGCTAGTGTCACAATATAATATTGTTCAACAAAATGCCGGGAGTCCGCATTTATGTACTACATTAAATATGTTCTGTTCACACAAAGAGGTGGAGACCAGAGATATAAATCGACGGAGCATTTTGTTGTAGACGAGAGAGCTCTCAGAAGCCATTAGTTTAAGCTGCGGATGTAGAGTACGCTATACAGTATAGACTATAGACTGTAGACTACGAGTGAATAATGTGATGCGATATAATGCACAGCTTTGCGCAACTCTACATAGGACTCTGGTTAACAAGTGCCATTTTCCTCATGCACTGAAATTTATGATTTTGGTCTCATTCGATTCGGAATAGCATCTAGAAGATTCTATCAAAATTCCAAGAGGGGCTGAAAAAAAATGCAAAAGTTATAAACAATAAAGTAAACAAAAAAAGGGTTTGGTTTTTTTTTAATATTTCAAAAACTATTTGAGATAATCAAAATTTGAAAATAGATCCCTAGAGAGCAGGAAATTTCCTAAAAAAATCCTACTTTTTGGAACTTTATCAACAATCCTTATAACTTTAATTGAGCGGCGAAAGTAACGGTAAAAACGCATAGTTCGCGTTTCGCGTGATTTGCCGCAATCTGCCACGTCAACTAAAAACATATATTAACTGATTAAATATTAATATTAAGGAATAAAAAAAATTTGGTACTAAGAAGACATATCAATAAACAAGAATCCGTCAACAAAAATAAATTATCACCATTTGTTTAATTGTTATGCTTTTCTTAATTTGTTAATAGTAATTATTTTAATGTTAACATAAAAACGCTGATTTTTTTTCAAAACAAGAAATCTAGATTTTTTTTTATTCTTTTGAGCTAATCTTAAAAGGGCTTAGAAGGGATCTCCATCGAAAAAATACAAGAATTTTGTGTTTTCACTTTTTTATTAACATTCAAAGGCAAAAATTATTCATGTAAATACGGTAATTATATGTCTAATAATTGTTTCTATTTTGTTTTGTTATTGTTAGAAGCCAGATAATAATATTTCTAATATAACTAATAAAATTTAAATAATAATTTTTATTGATGAAAAAACCCTAATTACTTTATTTACATGAAAAATTCTTGAATGCCTTTGATTGTTCATAAAAAAGTAAAAAATCAAAATTTTCCAATTTTTCTAACGGGGATCCCTTCTAAGCCCTTTTAAGATTAGCTCAAAAGAATAAAAACAAAATCTAGATTACTTGTTTTAAAAAAATCAGCGTTTTTATGTTAACATTAAAATAATTACTATTAACAAATTAAGAAAAGCATAACAATTAAACAAATTGTGATAATTTATTTTTGTTGACGGATTCTTGTTTATTGATATGTCTACTTAGTACCAATTTTTTTTAATCCCTAATATTAATATTTAATCAGTTAAAATATGTTTTTAGTTCACGTGGCAGATTGCGGCAAATCACGCGAAACGCGAACTATGTGTTTTTACCGTTACTTTCGCCGCTCAATTAAAGTTATAAGGATTGTTGATAAAGTTCGCAAAAATTAGGGTTTGTTTTAGGAAATTTCCTGCTCTTTAAGGATCTATTTTCAAATTTTGACTATCTCAAATAGTTTATGAAATATTTAAAAAAACCAAACCCTTCTTTTTTTGTTTACTTTATTGTTTATAAGTTTTGCAATTTTTTTCAGCCCCTTTTGGAATTTTGATAGAATGTTCTAGATGCTATTTCGAATCGAATGAAACCAAAATCATAATTTTCGGTGCATGAGATCAGGTTTCGAGGAAAATGGCACTTATTAATCAGACTAAGAGTACAGTACACAAAATACAGCGTACAGAGGACACAGTCTAGAGCCGCTATTCCCAACTCGCGGCCCGCCGGGACTTTATTTGAGGCCCGCGTGATGTTAAACAATTATGAAATTCACGCCCACCGGCAAAAAAAAACGTAAAGTTTACATGATAGTCGTTAAATTTTTTCTACTTTTAAATCGTTAGTTTTGAAGAATGTTATTTTTAACTCTAAAAATTTTTTGTTGCGGCCGGCGCGCGACGACACCAAGACCAAAACATGTTTGTGACCCTCATGAAAAAAAGGTTGGCGACCACTGGTCTACGGTAGTCTAGAGATTAGAGCAGCTATACTCAACCTGCGGCCCGCCGGGACTGTTTCAAAGGCCCACGTGAACTTAACCGTTTTGAAATTCACGCCCACTCGCAAAATTGACAATGGAGCAAAGTCGTCGCAAAAGTCATGAAAGATTTTCCACTTCTAAATCGCTATTATTGAAACTTTTATAAAGAGCGAACTCTCACAATGTGCGCGTCTTCTATAGTATTTTTTTAAATCTTTCTATCGGGGATTCTAGGAAATGCTATTGTGAATGACGATATTATGAATATTCTATTGTTGTCGCGATCACCGGTGCTCGTACGGGCCTTGATGGATTAATACAAGAGCATTTCCAAGAATCGGGGCGATCGAAGGATTAAAAATGAAGCTTATTTTGAAGCATCGATAATAATCATTAATTACCTACCTAAACCTATTTAAACGCTGGAACTAACAGTTTTACAGTATGTGGAATCACGTCTCTATGACGCAGGTGGACGGGGGATTCCCCCACAGAGAGATGTATAAATATCTCTGTTTTTACTACGCTTCGTATAAAACATACTCGTTCTTGTAAACTAGGTGATAAGTGCTAACCCCTTCGTTAGGTAGGGAAAATATTTACACAGCGGCCAACTTCTATATTATGCTATCTTTATCTGAACTAAAAGCATTTTAAGCTGAATAAAGTTGCCTGAAATAAAGTTATTCGGTGTATCAACTTATCACGCTTATATTATAAATCTGCCTTTCCCAGAGCGGGCGATAACGCCCTCTTGTTCTATGTATCTAACATACTCACAAGATGCGTCGTATAAACCTGCATAGTTCATATCAGGTGACTTGTGAATGATGTACGGTAGCATATCACATAATACTTACCTGAAACAACAAATAGAATACATATAATATATATTAGTGAATTTTTATTTCGAATTTACTATGCAAATCCACTCAGAACTTAGGCTTATTGTTATGACTTATGAGTTATGACTGTCATTGACTATAATCAATTATATTATAACATCAGGCATACCTTCGTTCGTTCGCAATTTAAGTCTATAGTAATTTTCATAATTTGGCTATACTGTATAGTGTATATGTACTATATACTATAGTTATTTATCATCATTTCTTATACTGAGAACTGAGAAAAAAGCCGTTGCAAACCAGAATCATACCAGCTTTTGTGATGTAACTTTTCAATAACCTAACAAATAAAAATCTTTATCCACTGCAGAAACTTCACACTCTCTCAAAAACTTTGTCTGGCTACACTTATATTGAAAGTTTGGAGTTTGTAGTTGCTCCTGGTATAACTAACACCACCACCCACGCTGGCTTCGGAGAAGCTTGGGCAACAAACCTTGGGGACCTCCTACGTTGTGGTGTAAGAAATATCCAAGTTGATATTAAATTCATAAGATACCCATTACATACTTAATAGTCAATACCCATTATGAATTTAATTACAACATTCCTATAAAACTAACTTTAGATTCCAAAATTAGTAGACTGATTTTGAAACGCACATAATATACAAGGTGTTACAAAACTAAACTGATAATACTTTAGGGTGTGTATGTGTTCACTGTGAAAGTGGCAGCACTGAAAGACCAAATTTTTTTCACATTTGTATGGACAAGCACCCGAGCGTCACGAGTTTTCCCATACAAAAGTTTTTTTAACTTTTATATGGGTTGGCCTTCCAGCGCTGCTACTTTTACAGTGAACTCTATGCGAGGAACACAATATACACACGGTAAAATATTATCAGTTATCACTTAGTTTTGTTACACCCGGGTGGGGTAGGTATAGAGTAAACTACGGGAAGGAATTAGGTGAAATGTACGGTTTCTAGGGGTTTCATTAGCGCGGACCAAGTCTCACATACTCGTAGGATTAGATTTAGGTGTTCTATGCTCCGTTTTGATTTTAAATTTTATTTTAACAATAAACAAATGTTAATATTTATATTTTTATAATATTTATATAGTAAACAAATATTTATATTTTTATTTAAATATATATAATTTAAGCGGCTATGATGCTAGCGACCGTGTTCAGAGAGATTTGATGATTAATTTACTTTAATTTAATGAAAATTGTAGTCACAAGTCCATTACATTTTGTGTTAATAACATCATTAAAAGCCGAGTTCTTTTTTAACGTTTCTAGGATATGTTGTATTAGGTTTAAATAAATAAATCTTTATTTCTCAAATTACATAGACAAATACAATCATGAGGCATCCCCGTTAAGTAAGGAATTACTTGTGTTGGGTTTGCACAGGTTGTAACAAAGTGATAATACTTAAGGATGTGTATGGACCCCCTATATAGAGTTCGCTGTGAAAGTAAAAGCGCCGAAGGAGTAACTTTTTTCACCTTTGTAAGGAAAAATTCATGACGCGGGGGCTTTGAGTCTTGCCCATACAAATCATTAAAAAAAACTGATATCTCAGCGCTGCTACTTTCACGGTGAACTCTATAAGGGACACATACACACCATTATCAGTTAGTTTTGTTACACATTGTAAAACAGATGTCCATGGGCGAAGGAGCTTGCCAACAGGTAATCCGCTTGCTCGTTCGCCTCCTTAAAAAAAGTCCTTCAGACGGACTCGGGGAAGCCCCGTCGGGGATCAACTCGTGGAGGTTGTCCGTTCATTCACCGGCTGGCTTATTGTGCCAGACGAATTATATTTGTGGCTTTTGTAAAATCATTTTATAGCTCTCTCGGGCGTTGAAACAATATTTATTCTGTTTAAAATACAGACAAGATGATAATTGAAGACGTGAGTAGAAGAATCGAACAAGTAACATTTCGTAACCTACGGATAATAACTCGTTTTTTCCCTAATTATTTTAATAAAATTTGTAACTTATCTTAAAACCTGGCTAATGTATCTGGCTACACATGTAATTATAATCCATAGTCTTTCTATTTCAAATAATGTTTCCGGTACTAAAGCCTATCCATTCCTCCATTAAAACAAAAAAAAATTGTACCCTTTTGTTGACATCATTAATATGTGCATTCATGCCAAATTACAGCTTTGTTGACTACGAAACCCTAAAAACGGGAAATTTTTTCATGTTACTTACTCTATTCATCCACTCACGTCTTGAATTGTCAGACTCGATCTGAACCCCGATAAAAGAGAGGGGTGTTAAAAATTTGACGCGACTGCCTGTCTGTCTGTATGTGTCGGTGGTATCACTGGTAAGTGGTATCGTAGCAACTAAATGGGTGGACTAATTTTGATTTAGTTTTTTTTTTGTAAGCTGATAATATGATCGAGCGTTCTTAGAAACAGTTCATCATCACATAATTATTTAGTCATCAAGCTGAAAAAAATGGGTTTATCTATTTGCCACCGGATACATGACGTCATGTCAGTCATGAGCATTACCAGTATACAGACTTATATTTCATAACTTACTCCTTCTCCTATCGCATCCACAGTAAGTATTGTACGTTGCGAAAAATAAAATATATTTTTAGAAATGTAAGACACGCGTAATGCAAAATTAAAAGGCGATTCATCATAGCAAATGAGTCGAAAGAGCCCCCAAATCCCACCGAACATTCATCATAAGACCTCCAATTAAATATCGACTAGAATAAATCAAAAAATTA
Source organism: Polyommatus icarus (assembly GCA_937595015.1). Lineage (NCBI taxonomy): Eukaryota > Metazoa > Arthropoda > Insecta > Lepidoptera > Lycaenidae > Polyommatus > Polyommatus icarus. Next base: position 18,234,641 of record OW569336.1, on the reverse strand, counting down.
ATTTCCACGGCGGTAAATCACGCTTGAATCGGAATCGGGACCCTCAATGTATTCAGAGGAGCTTTCCCGTTACCATGGCAACGCCGACGTACATTAATCACGTGGCATCAATGCTTCGATTGCCGAATCACAAATCGAATAGCAATTTTCCTGAACTTCTTTCGTACGCCAGTTGTTGCCGAGCAAGTTTCCGGATTGGTGATGACTCTGATTAATTTGTTATTGGTGATCTTTCTGAAGTAGAATCGACAATAATGCCTAATCAGTAATCACTAATCAGGCATTATTGTCGATTGAACTTCAGAAAATATTGTTACCTCATTTTTAATTTTAATAGGTCTGCTGGAAGAGATTCCTATTGGAGTAAGTAGTACCTTTGTACTAAAATGTATCTCTTATTTTAAGGTTTTTCTCTGTTAACTTGATAAGTGTACATAAATTTTTAAATAAATAAATAAAGACAACACAACGATTTTGAATAATGAGTTTGGGTTTTATAAGGCTAGATTAGATGCAGATATGTACTGTATCATAGAGAGTTGAAGAAAATAGACTATTCTGTTTTATATTTGTTTCGGTCTGAACACAAAAGTCAAAACACAAAAATCTTCGAACACCCGACGCACATTATAATGTGCCTTTCTATGGCAAGGAAAAAACACCACGAAGACAACAGCCATCACCACTCCCACTAAAAGACCCAGCTCTTTCGCTTTGACTGTAGTAGTCAAACTAGATAGATCATTACAATTACGAAGACAGCAGCCATCACCACTCCCACTAAAAGACCCAGCTCTTTCGCTTTGACTGTAGTAGTCAAACTAGATAGATCATTACAATTACGAAGACAGCAGCCATCACCACTCCCACTAAAAGACCCAGCTCTTTCGCGTTGACTGTAGTAGTCAAACTAGATAGATCATTACAATTACGAAGACAGCAGCCATCACCACTCCCACTAAAAGACCCAGCTCTTTCGCTTTGACTGTAGTAGTCAAACTAGATAGATCATTACAATCATTATCATTAAAAGTATCACATAAAACATCAAAAGGCGCTCCGGTCCATGTACCCTCAGCGAGCACAGTTCACAGCCCCCGCTGGCTGCGCTCCAAGCGCCCACCGCGGGCAACGCACGTAACATTTACGTATACAGCATCATTATTTTTTATGATCAACTTCAACCGATGCCATGATGTGCAGCTGAGAAGAGACTCTGATTATTGATCAACGCTCAGTTGCGACTTGCGAGTTGTGAGTCAACATTGACCAGACGCGCTTAGCGTGGTAATTTCCAATCAGAGTTCGCATGAGAGCATGGTAAAGCAGCAAGAAACCAGCCAGCAATTTTTCGTTACACCTTTGCGACCTACTAATTTTATACACATCAAACGGAAAGAAGTTATGAAAATGCAGAGCTCTTTCGCTGTCTATTCAAGGGAGCTTCTGATTCCAACATAACACAATATTTACATTTTAGCAACTTCCGATTTTATACGAATTTCCTCATTTAGGTCAAAAGTTACTGCATTCACTAAAACAGCCGATTAAAAAATCAATGCGCGTACTAGTTTCAATTTCCTTCAGCCTTGAAACAACTATGTCATTTCCCCGTTCGACGGGTGCCAATATCGAGCGCGGGCGCACTATTTAAAACATATGGGCCAACTTAGTGGGCCGAGCCGGTACGTGGTAATTTTAGTTTAGTTAATTTCGCGTCCCCGTGCTGTTGCAAAATGTAACGCAATACGTGTTAATGAACTCTACGTGGAGAGGTGGATGTGGAGCACTGGCACACGTTGCGGGAAAACATTTGATAATGTCTAGTACTGTAACAAACTGGATTCTGGGACTAGGGATAGAAGTGAGAACATACAGGCAAACACACAGCGTGAAAGTCCTACTCTACCATCTCCACTTTACCTTAAACAGTGCCATGTTGCGAGCTCAAAGATTCTTCGTAATATCAAAAGCAATGACTTTTTGAAAGGAAGTTATACTTCACTCTTCAGAGATATGGTATTTTGCTTACTTCTTTGCTGTAGGGAGAAATAATTTAGCAGTTCCATCGTCGTCTTGTTGCTTTAAAAACGTTGCAGTTTTAATGGTGTAAGGTGGTTCGGTCAGGTGTAAATCGGGTCAGTTACACCTGACCGACGAGTTATCTCGTTTTGAAAGTCAATAGCCGAGTTTACTCGCCATTAAATATTACTGGAGAATAATTTATTCAAATTGAAAGTCGCTGGCGCCATCTCCGCGCGTAAAACGAGTGTTTAAACTTCTACAGGGAACAAAAGAAACAAGAAACAGTTTGCCTTAGAAACTTCTTTAATTAATTATAGTTTAATTAATCAGCTTCAACTTTTCTAGTTTGAAGTTTTAAAAATTCATATTTCTATCTTACTTTGTTTAGCTAAGCACCTGTCACATAATATAGGCGTGGTATTAGTTTTTTGTGAGGAGGGGAAAATGTAGGACAAAATTTTAAAAAAACATGTCATTATTGTAAAAAGGGAACACCCAATGTCAAATTAACGCCTTTAATGAGATGTCAATCATCTAGCTCGTTCGTAAGGCCGTTTGACCACCGCCACAGTCACCGACAAAAACTCAAATAAAAGGTCACTTCCTAACCTAGGCCTTATGTTTCTTTTTATACCGACATTGGTCTAAGCGGGCCCTTATGCTAAGTACTCACATACGGTTTTGCTCGATAGTTTTACTCGAAATCGAGCAAAAACCACCGTGTGGACCGCAAAACTCACAGCTCGAAGGTTCGCATCGAGCCAGTTTGAAGGCTCGAATCGAGCCGGCTTGACAAATTTTTTGACACAACTCTTCCTAACTTCCTTCGAACTGGAGTAAAACTATCGAGCAATGCTGAATTTGTGGACGAAAGCCCGAGCCGTAGTTTTTACTCTACGTGATTGCTCGATCGAGCAAAACCGTATGTGAGTAGGTACTTACACTAAGACGAGCAATTTGATTTGCGCAATATAACGTTTTGCGCAATATAACGTATTGCGTAATATTATTGACCGTCTAGGGTTGATATTGAACATTGCGCGCCTTCAATCTAGTTGATAAATAAACTATTCAGTATAATTGAAGCGTAATATTGCACAATACAATTGATCATCTAAGAGCCGGCTAACGACCCATGCCTCCGCTGCTTTGTAGCGGCGTAGAGCAAAATGAAACTTATAGCCTAGGACCTTGGTCATAAAGTGGCATATTATTTGAATTTTAGTCGTTGATGTCCCGGTGACGGCGGCGGTGGAAAACGGCCTAAACTCGCTCGTCGGCAGCAAGCGAATCGCTGCGCTCATCAAACGCGACACGAGTGACACGACGAGACCTTGTCCCGTGTTTTACGCAAAGTACACCGAAATATCTGTCACGTCAAAGAAGAGCGTTATGTTTAGAAAAACTCTGAAGATGCACTCGAAAATATTACAAGGCTACAGAGTTTAATTTGACGCAAGAAAAAAACAACTTGTCTAGAAGTAACTCGCCAGATAAACGAATAGCTGTTTTGTAAAATAATACAAAAATTTAATAATTTCGGGGTATTTTAAATTAATTTTTAATGACAAAATCAATAAAACGTCTCCAAAGTCCAGAAAGACAAGAGAAAACTGAGATGCGTCGTATTTTCGAGACACAAACAAAGGCATTGAACTTAAGTTATTTTGGGTGTGGCGAATGGAGTCAATGTGTAAGATACTAATATATCATAATAACCTTTGTTTTGATGTCGGTCAATATTTCAGTCTATAAACTAACACGTTAGCAAGTGTCTTGGGAACAAACAATAATAAACAACTTTACAACTTGTCAAAAGTTATTCCAAACATAACATTTTGTAAGGCGTCACAAACTGCTATTATAAAGACTATACTGTACTCGGCGAAACATGGAGGTAGCGGTCATTGACTCCCTGTCAAAAACTTGTCATTTTCTATACAAAGCCACGATTGACAACATGAAACATCTGACACTTCATTGTCAATCGCGGTTTATATAGAAAATGACAAGTTTTTGATGGAGTCAAATGTCAATGACCGCTACCGCCATGTTTCGCCGAGTACAGTATACAATATTATGTATAAGTACAGTTGGAACAATAGGATCCTCCAATTCATTTAATTCGTTACCGAATATTTCACAGTTACGAATAACATCATGACTGTGCAAATAAAATATCAGTTTTACTTTATTTATTGAAGGTAATGGTCCCAAAAACCATTCGCATCAATTATCCGTGAAGGCAACAGTCCCAATATTAAATTAATAACGTACTGTTCGCATCACTTTTTACCGATATATCCCTCGATCCCGCGGATTCTTGGAAATCTATTGTTTACCTATTGTTATCTCGGTCGCATGCGACCGAGATAACAATAGGTAAACAATATGGGGGGCTTATTAATGAGGGGCTTGTTAGGTTAATTAGGTCCTCGTAATATTATAAAATATCAGTTTTACTTTATTTATTGAAGGTAATGGTCCCAAAAACCATTCGCATCAATTATCCGTGAAGGCAACAGTCCCAATATTAAATTAATAACGTACTGTTCGCATCACTTTTTACTGATATATTAATTAGGTCCTTGAAAAATTACGAACTTTTCGAAAAAGCAATAAAAATCCTGTAACAAAAAAGAAAAGACTTACCGAGTCTTATGCTTGAATCACTCGAGCAACGTCTTTTCAATACTTTTTTCCCCAATTTCCGAATTTCCTTAAGTAAAATATGCTAAATATGCTTCCGTATCACGACTCCTTTCACTTTTTCCCATCTTCAAAGCTTTTAAATTTACTCACTGCACTATTTCACTATTTTCCGTAATTCATGTGTTGCGGCCGCTGCACGAAAACAGATAATGGAGTCCGAATGCCACTGAGAGAACCATCCCTACTCTCCCCACTTCCCTACTCTAACTCGGTGTAGAGAGGGAAATGTGGGAGTGGTATGAAACTAAACTGAAAATGATTTGTTTTTTAACTTATTTTTAGTTGCAGATTTGAAATTATGATTTAAACTCTTCGTGTTAAGGCCGGTAAATGAAGACAGTACTACAAGTTAAATATTAATCGCGAGAATTGAGCAGCGAAGCATAATACATATTATGTCAATGTAAACACTGTAACATGTAAAGCTATTAATAATAATAATAATAATAATAATAAACATTTATTCAACAAATACATATTCACACCACGCTGCACTTAAACACACATATTACACAGATACAAGGTACAAAACCAAAACAAATAAAAAACAAGCAGTAAAAAAACATCAGTAAAAAAAAAATAAAAGAACATAAGTAATAGACTTTATTAAAATCGATGGACTAGGTACCCTGATGCCAGTGCGATGCGAACACGTTGTCGAAAAGGATTCCACTCAGGCTGTGATCACGGTATAGGATACCTGTACCGTGATCCCTGGTATTCTGTGGATCCTATATAGATGCTGTCAGGCGATTGACAGACAACACGCAGTATTTTACATATATAAACATTAAATAGGTAAGTACATAATATATAAACATTAAATAGGTAAGTAAATAAATATGATTGAAATATAATAATACGCTAAATATTAATAATATAAAATAAATTAAATAAATAATACCGTGAGTTAATGTACAATAAAAGTGCCCCATGTTAAATGACAAATAAATAAAACAGGCAGCCGATTAAAGATAAATAGTAAGTAATATTATTTTGAGTTTAGACTTCACCGGTACAAGGTACGATAACAAAGCGGGGTGGCGGGCGAGGGTGAGGTGGTACGAGGGGGGTGCCGGGTGGTGCGGCGCCAAACTGGCGGTAAACACCTAACGGACTTGACAGGCGCGCGCGCTGCCCGCTGGCCTCACCGCCTCACACCGGCGTGGGCCTCACACGGGGGCTCACGGGACACAGCTGCTTATAAGTTTGTAATAATAATATCTTTCATAAACAGTGCTAGGTTATTACTTCGAATATCGTGTTGTTATCTTACTGACGTCATAAACCTACAAGGTAAGTAAGTTCCACAATATTATAAATGAATAAAATATATAAGATAATTATGTTTTGACAATATTATAGTACATTTAATTTTATTTATTTTAGGGTGAGAGGACATCTGATAATAGTGTGGCAAAATTATTATGACTTATAACAGTTACAGTCCCGTACTAGTGCCCACAAGTACGAGCGGGTGAACAAACAATAACAGAAACCACTTGGCTTCGGCTTACAGAACTGAAGGTATGTCAATAGATGATTACTAGATAAATTACACAATTAACAATTGTTATTTAAAACTGTAAAATAATATAATAATACGAGCCACAATATTTATAACTATAGATGATTTATTATAATAAAGTAAATAAATAAATATTCAAATTATGTACGAGTATATGAATTAACAATTATCAATAATATTCTATTTGTCTCTTATTTATTGTAATTTATTTGTTCTTTCAATTTGTTGTTTCAATTTGTTCTTTCAATAACTGTGCTTTCAGTTTTAACTTAAAGGTATTTATTGTTCGCAGAGCACGAAGCGGTGGTGAAAGATTGTTCCAGATTTTACTAGCAAGATATCTGAAACTGCCTCTGAAACCGGAAGTGTGATGTAAAGGCGTGAGGAGTAAAAAGGACGAACCTCTTGTGGTGACAGTCAGTTCGTTATCTCTTGCCCATTGTATTTTGTTAAAGAGGTATGATGGTATTTTAAATTTAATCACCCCGAACAAAAGTGTCGCGAAGTGTACCTGTCTGCGCCCATCCATCTTGAGCCATCGTAAGTTATTAATATATGGCGTTACGTGCGCGCGAGGCGGAATGTCACAACAGAATCTGGCACATGCATTCTGTACCTTTTGTATGAGCCTTTTTGACCGCGATAGAAGACAGGGTCCAATAACTGCGTCCGCATAATTTAGGTTCGATAAAACAATGGATTCGCAGAGAGTTCTGCGCAGGTTTTTGGAAATAAAATTTCTTATTGAATACAAAACTTTTAGGCGGTAGAAGCACCGACTTACCGTCTTAATTGTATGTTTTTCAAATTTTAGTTCCTCGTCTACTAATACTCCCAAATTACGGGCTTCGCTCACTCTCTCGATATTTTTATTTTGGATGTGTATTAAGGGAGATATGTCTGTCACCTTTTTAATCTGAGTTTTGTGTCCAAGTACCATGTATTTGGTCTTGTCAGGATTAAGTACCAAGGCATTTGACTTTGACCACTCGTTTATGCGCGCCAGATCTTCATTAAGCTTGGCTATGGCCGTATGAGCATCACAGGGCTTAAAAGATATGTACAACTCAAAGTCATCTGCGTATATATGATGTTTGCAATACCTTATGTAACGAACGATATCCGCGCCGTAAAGTGAAAACATTTTGGGTCCCGCCACAGATCCCTGTGGGACTCCTCTATCCACTCGGCGTGGAGTAGAGCGCAGTGACTCCCCATTGCTATCAACTACCTCAACTACTTGAGTGCGATTTTGTAGAAAACTTGAGATCCATTGTATTGCGCTTTCATCAAATCCGTAATATTTTAATTTTGCTAAAAGTAATGATATGTCAATTGTGTCAAATGCGCGAGAATAATCTAATAGAACTAAAACTGTTACCTCTCCTGCATCTCGTGCAGCTAAAATATTATCCACTACATCCATTAATGCAGTGGTCGTACTATGATGTCTGCGAAAACCAGACTGAAATGTAGGTAGTATGTTGTTTTGATCTAAATATCTGCTTATTTGACCACATACTACCTTTTCTAGTATCTTCGACATGCATGGCAATATGCTAATAGGCCTGAGATCTCTCGGTTCAGATACACATTCATTTTTAGGTAAAGGTTTGACTATAGCTAACTGCCAGGATTCAGGAAAGGTGTTAGTAGTAATAGATTTGTTTATTATTTGTGTTATAGCATTAAGACACGAGGGAAAGCGACATACTAGCATAAGCATGTCCAAGCTAATGCCGTCAGCACCCAATGCGTTAGATTTTAATGATTTCATAATTTTTAATACATCACTGTCGTTAACCGTTAAAAATCTAAATGTTGTTGGATAAGAAGGCTGAGCATACAGGAGAGATGAAACTGATAACGATATAGTGTTAGCACCCGGAACATCTAGGAAAAAGTTGTTTAGAAGGTTAGGATCTAACAGACTATTAGGTAGTACAAAATCAGAGTCATCTTTGCGCAAGTTAATATGCTTTTTAAAATGCTTCCACATTACACGAGGGGACTCTGTATTGGAGTTAATGTAACTGTTGAAGTATGCAGTTTTTTCTCGAACTAAGGCATGTGATACCTCTCGCTTGAGGTCTTTAAAATACCTAACGTGCGAGTCTAATTTTGTTTTACGTGCCCGTTTTTGTGCCTCATCTCGCTTTCTCATCAACATTTTGATATTTTGTGTTACCCAGGGATACTGGCGTTCCCTAATGTATTTTGTTTTAATGGGCGCCAGTATGTCAAATACCCACAGTAAGCTGCTACTAAATATCTGCACCATATCATCGACATTGGATAATTCCTTAATGTAGTTCCAGTCAACAGTGTTAATCAAATATTCAAGGTCATCCTGATTAATATCTTTAAGAGGCCGATATGAAATTCTTTTTGCTACATTTTTTATTTTCGGTAGGTTTATATCAAATGATACCAACGCATGACTGCTAAGTTCGGGTAAGTGGTCCACCCGTACTCGGTCCAGGTCTGCGCTAGTGCAGACGAGGTCGAGCAGAGTCTCGGTCTCGGGAGTAAAGTGGGTAGCCTCAGTAGTGCTCTGGCGCAACCTGTGTAGTGACAGAAATTCCATTAACATTTTGAATTGCGATGTGTTGGTGTTAAAACAATTTATATTAAAATCGCCAAGTAGGTATAGATAGTCATAACCCGACAAAGTACTAATTGTCTCACTTAGTTCGTCTAAAAAAACTCTGACCGACAACCAAGGAGGCCGGTACGCCGTGCCCACAAAAACATTCCTACCACCAGCCCTAAACGAAAGCCACATTTGTTCGACGCTTACATTTGTGCTGTGGTGCTTAATCGTTTGTGTGTTAAGTCCCTTCCTAATGTAAAAACCAACTCCACCGCCACGAGAGCGCACGCTTATGTCCCTTGGCGTATGTTTAAGGCTATAGCCTCGTATACGCGGTGCCCGCCCTTCCTCGCCCGGCCGTAGCCATGTCTCGTTTAGTGCAACAATATCAAAGTTATACCTACTCAAAGCCACTATCAACTCATCATGTTTTGAGCCCAGAGATCCGGGATTTATAAAACCAATTTTTATTTTCCTAGGGTTAATCATTTATTTGGTAGTGTAATAATTATTATTGAATACTATGTATAATTTACCAATAAAAATAATAATATTTTTAACATTATAAAAAAATTTAAGTGGTATACTAACTGCACAAATAAGAACCAGATCTCTTTTATCATAATAATTATATTCCGTGTGAATATAATAATAATTGTTATATAATATTGTATATATTGTGTAAGAAAATAAATATATTCTGATAATATTTTTCAGAGTGTATCTGAATACTATACTATAAATTGCACAGATATTTAACAGATAAATCTTATTAAGAATAGATGTATACGATATTATGATTGATATTATGATAAGGAAATACAATAACTTCCAATGATAACAATAAACATAAACATAAGAAGTGTTGAAGTAATACATGGTATTTACTGCTGAGTCTGCAATGTCATACAACAATATATTTCGCATCTCACTACCGTACCTTTTGCATATAAATATTCGTATGATATTAAACATTACAATACAAAATACAATTACAAAATTATTTGACACAATATAAGGACCCTTAACAAGAGAGAAACAACACGACAGACAATATGTAAACAGAAAATAACAGTAAATTAATATTATGACCCTACAGTTAACATAGCGGCACCTTACTGAGTAAGACCAACGGTGCTTGTGCCAAAAATTTTATTCAGCTGAAGTTCCGTTCTAATACGGTGCACTGCAGAACCTGAGTCCCGACGAACAAAGATACGGCCTCCACGAGTCCATACATACCGCCAGCTGTGGCGACGGCCCTCCTCTCGAGCGCGGTGAAATAGTGCTCGGTTGGTTCTAGTCAGATGCTCATTAACGTAGAAGTGCCGAGGGGGAGCATCCATGATACCCGTGGTGTCCAGCCCACGTCGCACCCTAGCAGCTTTCAGGATGTTGTCACGTACTGCTCTGCGCGCCAGGCGGACAACGACAGGACGGGGTCTAGGCTGCTCACCCTCCACAGCTGCAGGCCGACTGACACCCCTGCGCATGACGGAGACAATTTCGCGTTCATCTATATCGATGCCAATTTTCTTGGTTACCAAACCCACCAGATGAATAACATTTTCTCCGTTTTTTTCTGGCAGGCCTGTAATTTCGATGTCGTTTAATAGGTACTCCTGTTCACGATCATTTAAATCGGCTTGCAGTTGCTCGATGCGTTCAGTCATCGCCGCGTCGGGCGAGCTGGTAGCCGTGCGCGCGTTCAGTCGTTCCTCAACCGCAGTCACTCGTAGCTCGACGTTGTCCACTCGGCTTGCTATTTCCCCCATATTAGAGCTTATATTGGCCAGCTCCTGCCTTATAGCCCTCATTTCGCCGCGAACCTCAGTTACTAGCTCCCTGAGAAGCTTGATTTCCTCGGCTAGGACATTGGGCGAACCGCCGGTATTCGCGTCGCTAAAGGAGTCGGACGGTGAACTGTATACAGGACAGCTTGCACGTGTCGTGCAGGTCTATTAAGGATCTATTTATTACATCTTTCAAAACGACAAGATATCTTGAATCATTATGATAAAATCATAAGGATAAGTGCTTGATGATTATAATGCTGATTCAGAATAACATTTAAAAGTCATCAACTCATCAATGTAGCAAATCCATACTAATATTATAAATTCGAATCATACGCCCAAACCGCTAAGCCGGTTTTGCTGAAATGTGGTATGGAGGTACTTCGATTCCCGGGAAGGGACATAGGATACTTTATCCCGGGAAAATGTACGGTTCCCGCGCGATAAACAAATGTTGTTGCGGGCGTCATCTAACAAAATAATATGTAGGTATTGATGATGATGATGATCAACTTGTGTCTGACAGAGTATAAAGTGTCGTAAGACGGCGCTACACCATTTAAAGGGCGTCATTAATTATGGGGAAAAATTTAAAATTATAATCAGGAAGATAAGTGCCGTCCAGTCGTAACTCGTAGGTACAGTAGATAACATAGACATTTCGACATTATTACTATGGTTTACAGCAATGTCACATTGAAGCAAGATTTTATAATTTAAAAAACAAACGTGGAATGGAAACGACATTTTCTCATCGCGGGAATCGAACCAACGACCTCCAAGTCAAGAGCCACGCTCTATAGTCTATACAGGCGTTAGTAATTTACTTCGAAACCTTAATATTTTGGCAAAAAGAGTACGGAACTAGCACACGCGAGAGCCCGACTAGACTGTACATCAAGGGTGGCCAACACGCGGCCCGCGGGCCATATTATGTCTGTTACCTTGTGGCCCGCGAAGCCGAGCACATTTTTTTAATTAAAAAAAGTTAATACTAAAATTACCTTATATCATATACCTACCATAAAAAGCAAACAAACACATCTTTTCTGTTACTTAAAACTTAAAATCAACACATGCTTTATCTACATAAAGTGGGGCTGACTTTAAAATAACGTACGGTCTACTGAGCGCGTGGCTGGGCCCCTGGGGTGTGCTTATTACTTACTAGATGACGCCCGCAACGGAGTTGCGACAAAATTCGTTTATCGCGCGGGAACCGTACATATTTCCGGGATAAAAAGTATATCCTATGTCCTTTCCCGGGGCTCAAAGTTTTTAACAAAATCGGTTCAGCGGTTTGGGCGTGAAGAGGTAACAGAGAGACAGACAGACAGACAGACAGACAGACAGACAGACAGACACACTTTCGCATTTATTTATAATATTAGTATGGAAGTATGGATTAGTAATTATTACAGTACATTTTTGTTCTAAGCTCTAAATTCTAATACTTAAGAAAAAATTGTATCCGATTTTGACTGTGTGCAGACTTATCTGGCGCGCACTACGCACATTTGGTAGTGCGGCCCGGGGTAAAATTAATCTACTTCCGAATTTTGGCCCAAGTGTCGAAAAGGTTGGCCACCCTTGCTGTACATAGTCCAATGGATTAATTATACTTGCCCTATCGGCGAATCTGCGGTCGACGAACTTCGATTAATTCGGCGACTCGAAACGGCGCCAAAATAGCGATCGATCGTTATTTATCTCAGACCGGAAAATGAGCAAAAATGGTCTGATAGTAAGTGGTGAATAAAATACCAAAGGTAATCTCCAAGTTAAAACAGAAGGTAATCTTTAAAATGTCATTTTATACAGAAAATCCTCATACTAGTATTCTTAAACAAAAATCTAGTGCAAATAATAGGATCACTGCCAATGACTATAGGACGTAGGTAGTAGGTAGTTCGCTCTAGTACATAATACTATCTAAGCTTGGGCCTTCAAGCTTTTACATGATACATCCCTGCTTACTAAGCAAAGGCAAACTTTATATATCAAGACATTTTCCGTAGACTTTATCGAAGCAGAGAATCATAATATTTTTACCCAAACCCCAGAAATAACTTTACATATTTGAGGTCGAATCGCTTTATTAGATCACAAAAGATGCGATTGAAGAATATTCGTTAAAATATAAAAGAAAAGTCGATGGATCAATCTTGGAACGGTTCACGACATTTGGATTAACTTTTGAATGGAAGCCAATTTGTTGAGGAAAATTGTTATATTGGGTATTAACTGCCGCGCGGGTCGCGACTCCAGTGCGACAGTGGAGTGGTATTGACGAATTATTTTATTATTTACCAGCTGACCCGACAGACGTTGTCCTGTCTTAAAGATGATTATTTAATTCGAATTGGTGTAATTAAGTAAACAATAGATTAAAATTAGTATATCCATGTCAAATTTTATCAAAATAGATTAAATAGTATAAGCGAAAATCATAAAAGTTTATTGTGCAGGAACCGTACATTTTCCGGGACAAAAAGTACCCCTTATCCTTTCCCGAGATTCAAAGTATGTCCATACCAAAATTCATTAAAATCGATTGAATAGTTTAGGCGAAAATCATAAAAGTTTATTGTGCGGGAACCGTACATTTTTCCGGGACAACTTTGGTCTTCGGGACTCAAAGTATCTCTATGCCAAATTTCAGCGAAATCGGTCCAGCCGTTCAGGCGTGATGTCGTGACCACGCGAATATGGATTCATTTTTATACATAAGTATAGAGATTAGGTAAATCGATTTCACAATGGGCTATTTATCTGATGGAAAGTAAAGTCCATAATTAAATATCTACAGGCCCCAATTACATTGGTGTATGTTGGTCTACGATAGTTCTACACTCTGCAGTTACCCTATTATAGGGCACAGTTCTGCAGTTACCCCAACAGCGTATAGTGTATACGCTTTGTAGAATCGTCATTGATATTGGGCAATTGATGGTGAAAATGCCCATCTACACGGTCGTCGCCTGTGTGTCTATCATGGGTAAACCGAACAGACCCTATTATTGTATTGCGCCAGCAAATCTTCTGTGTGATAAGTTGATAACTGATAAGTGATAACTGATAACTGTCAAGACTCTACATAACTGAGGGCATGAAACCTTAAGAAACCGTAAACAGAAATACAGATGACAGAAGAATCACATGTAATAAACCCATCAACATAAAAGCGTATCATCCAATCCCAACACAATGGGATATTGTGAAAAATACTGTCGCCTTCCCGGAAACCCGCGGAAATAAACATCTTCAATTTCCCGCGCTGTGACGTCATAGCACTCACAAGATGGCGTCAAGAACGTTCTAGAATTAAACGACAATTAATATTTGCCCGGACACATTTTATGTCCAGACCACTATAATTACACAGCCTTTTAATAAATTTTAGATCAGAGGACGATCTCTCAATCACAAACTTGTTGCACGTAAACGTACTTCAGAGTTTTAAGAGTGGAAAGTTTTGTCTTACCGTTTTTCTCGGAACTAAGAAGTGCTATGTAGTTTTATCGTAAAGATTTAAGCCATTTAAAAACGTGGTTTACATTTTACCTCGTCCTATAAAATGGTCTTTCAGTAGCGGTTAGGACTTAGGTGATAGTAACTTTTCTAAGAAATAATATTTTATTTGGTTTCCTTGGTAAAGTTATGTAAAGGGCAAGCATGGGAGTTTATTTATTCACAATTAAGTCATTACTCATTATACAATCGATGGTTCGACGACGTCAGCCACATATTGGATTAGGGCTGAGGCCCTACGCGAAGGGCCTTTCGATACTAACGTGAACGTTACGTATGAATACAGAATGAGTTTATTATGAACTTCGATGCAATAATAATAATATGTCAGCTAATGGCCTAGAGGCCCTAGACCAGTCGCGTTGAGAAGGAGAAAAATAATATGTCAGTTAAACACCGGCCCTCCAGAGAGATTGATTCTGAATAGGCAGATGACAGACCTATGTAATTTCGGAGGGTTATGTCAAGACTTAAGTCCAAGAAGAACATAACTAACATTCATTTGATCAACCAAATAAAATACGTCCGAAATCTGCATAATATGCATGCATGTGAATCATTTTTTCCGATGATACAACCACAGTGCAAGTGTTAAACGGAGTTACTTACCATAAAATTAGTTAATTGAGACGACGGCTTGCCGCTTGTGCCATTGGCTAACGTGGAGAGAGTTTTACGTCTTTTACTTTATTATGGTTAATATAGCCATGATTGTGAAGCCGTCCATAGCAAGCACAATCAAAGACGAACACGTCCCTCTATAGTCTATAATCTATATGTTCATAAGTCGCTTGCATTCGCCAGGCTCTAAATTGTAATGTGGAGACTTGAAAAAGGCCAAACGTGCAAATAATACTAAATTTTATCTTGCGTGTTCCTCAAATAATATTTAAATAGTTAATAGTATCATAAAGGCACTAATATGTAGAGTTGAGGATAATATAAGTGTTATAAGTCATAACACATTAATATAATATATTATGTAGAGCTGGTGAGGCCAAACACAGGGCACATGCAAATGTAAAGGCCTGAGAGGCACATTGAGGGCAATCGAGGCCAGTAATTGGCCTCTCAACAGCGGCCCGCGCCACTCCACGCCGACAGGCCTCTGTGTTACTGTGACTGCTGAAATGTGGAGATTATACACGTGCAGCTGACCCGGCAAACGCTGTTTTGTTATATGTTATACTATGTAACTGTACTTGCTCTTAAAACTTCTTATTCTTAATTCGCTCTATAATATAATAACTATGCGCTATGTAGAGATACTCCGTTTCAATTAATTTTTATGTGTAAAACAAATTACAAACTACAAGGCCATTATATTAATGGTACCAATTTAAATACATACATAGCTCGTTTATTTGGTTGAGTATACATTTTTTCATTCCTCAAAAAAATTTAACAGAGTAAGTATGTATTATAAACTTACAAAAAACCGAAAATACAAAAATCTATTTGGAAATCGCTTAAAAACTATACAGTATACAGTATACAATGGTCAATAATTAACCAATGGCCATGACCGTAGCTGTAGTGACTGTACAGACGGTGTGTTTTGGCGCCCGCCGCTTCGTAAATCAATAACCGATAATACTTAATATTATGTTAACTCAAGCGTAGCATACAAGAGATTAATGTATCGTGTTCTTTGGTAATTAACTTCACAATTATTAAATTCCGACCGGACATCCTATTGCGAGATTTGCGAGTAACCACACTCTACTTAAACTAAATTTTACCAGCTGTAACTCCATTCAGAAACATAATATAATATTTTTATTAAAAAAAATTTGTTACGCTTCGATTTTGCTGCCCTTTAAAGAGAGTGATCTACTCAATAGTTACAGCTCCTAGAAATTTCTTCTCTATCGACCATTTTCTAATATAAAAAGTGTTGAATAGTGATTACTCCTAAAATAAGCCGCATCGTTAGTGTCGGCGACATAAATTGTTATTAACGGCTTACAGTAAATTGTATAATCGAGCGGCTGCTTCTATCCAAACTAGCTAACCAAACCGATATTATTAGAATTAGTTTAACGATTATCTTGATGAGGAAGTTAAAATATCAAATATTTTCAGGTTTCCGATTAATAGTAAATTTAGCCAGCTACGAAGCTACGTTTAGTAAAATAGCAATCTCTTTTATAACACCTCATCTTATGTTCATAGATTCCATCCCAGCATCTTATCTTCATAGATTTTATAACAATCGAAAGCAATAGTTTCAGAGAAAAAATTTCGGTCCCATTTGGCCATTTTTGTAGAATCATTTTTTTAAGATATTACGACAAAATTTTGTATTTAGGCTTGTGTACGTATACTTACTCTGATCCCTGAATTGCCTTAGTCTGCTATTTATATTTACTATATAAATAGATGGATGGTAATGATGCAACAGACGGAAATGAAAATCGATAAGATGGAAATTTAAAGGATTGGATGGAAATGAAAAATTGTTATTTGAAAGCAAAAAAAAATTAAGGAATTTCATGTTAGATAAACAGAATACTTATTATTGTTTTATTTTTATGAGTAATAAGACCAGTGTTAGTTATTTAAATCTCCTCTACTAAAAAATTAACAAAAATATAAGACTTTTGTTAAAAAGTTGGAAACAGGTCAAGCATTATTATTTTATTTAAAAAAATGCAACCAATCTTTAGTTCTACTATTTAATCGTATACAATCAACATATATATATATATATATATATATATATATATGTACAGTTGTACATACACATAAGTTACATAGAAGTACAATGTTGGCGTCACATGAAGAAAATAACAATTAGGACAAATAAGTAAACATTAAACTAAAAAATAATGTAATTATTTACACAGATTGTTGACTAAGATTGTCGGTCAGATAGAATTCTTTGAGTACTCTTTTGAAAATGCTAAGAGATGGCGCTTTTCTTATAGTATTGGGTAATGAATTCCATAGACGAACGGCAACGGACGCAAAAGAATAACCATAGTATTTAGTATTTTGAGTGGGTACATCTAGTTTGAAAGCTAGACGAGTATTCTCATCCTCAGACGAGAATGTAAATACCTCCTTAAGGTAGGGTGGAGCCTTAGGGTCAAAAAGAACATTGTACAATAAGTGCAGCACATGAGTATTCCTACAGTAACGGATCGGGAGCCACTTCAATTTAGTCCTGAACTCCAAGACATGGTCATATTTGCGTAGTCCGAAAATGAAACGTATGCAAAAGTTTTGAATACGTTCCAGCCTATTTAGTTGGTCTTCGGTCAGGTTTATGTAACTTACGTCAGCATAATCCAAATAAAAAAAATCATAACCTATTAATATACCTAATAAATAAAATAAAAGCATAACCTTAGTTGGTATAGGCAGGACATTCTCAAGACGTTTAAGGGACGCAGAAGCCGCAAAAACTTTATTACTGACGGAATCGATTTGACATGACCAAGACATAGTTGTATCAAAAAGCACACCTAGATTCTTAACCGTGTTAGAATAATTTATCTTTGTGTTATTCATCACGACATTAGGGACATCAGACTGATCAAGTCTGCGCAACATGCCCTGACTACCGATCATAATGGCTTGCATTTTGCTTGCATGGCATGCTTTTATTAAGATTCAGCTGTAGACCGTGATTACTTGCCCAATCCCAAATGTGTGACAGGTCTTCATTTAATTGCGCAATCGCGGCTGCTAGATTTTCAATGCAAGAGTGTACATAAATTTGAAAATCATCAGGGTACATGTGATAAAATGATGATATGTTTTTCCCAATCGTATTTATGAATATACAGAAAAGTAGAGGGGAGAGCACACCACCTTGGGGGACGCCAGCAGAAGTGTAAGCCCAGTCAGAAAATAGTTCGTCAATTTTGATTCTTTGCCGACGTCCTTTAAGGTAACTGGATAACCAGTTTAAAACAGATGGGAATACATTTAGAAACACGGCCAGTAGCTGAAGTAGGACATCAAAATCTACACAGTTAAAGGCATTTGAAAAATCTAGTAAAACTAAAATAGTAACTTTCTTGTTGTCCATTAACTTACTAGAGTTTTTAAGGAAAACACTATTACTATTTTAAGAAATAGTTTCACAAATCGCAGTTCTATGCAATTTAGCGCCGACTAGTTTAGTAAACTTTTGTAAACTCTTGAAACTAATATCCCAATTTGTTACACACCACTTTTTACATTAACAGGCATTAGATATACTGATGTTAAGCAACATAAATATGTTCCTGTAACTAATAAAATCTTAAATTCTTAAAAAACAGTTTAAAATCTTAAATATTATGTTTAATCACTTAATTATGAACTACATGGATAGGTACTTATTAAAAGGAAAATATACAGGGTTATCCGTGTGTTACTAAAATACTAGTTATTTGAAAATAATCACATATTTAATTTCATTATGAGATTAACATACACACATGTAGATTTGGTACAAAATGACTCGCAGCAAGAAATATTTAAAATAATATATAGATAGGATTTGGACAAAAAAAATCGGAAAATTGGTTTAGAAATCGGATGGAATGGATGGGAATGAAGTGGATGGAAATGAAGTTTTGGCATTTAATTTAATTTTTTGTTGCTTTCTTATATTTTTCAAAAGCCATGCAACATATCTTTAGAAGGTATTTCAATAGCCTTTATTATAATGTATTAAAAAAATCACTAGCAACAAAAGTCATTTAAATAGGCAATGGATGGTAATGAAGGCTTACCCGTGACAAAACGAGAATTTGCAACTAAAAATTAAATTTTCTCCGAGAAACAATGCGCACATCTTATCTCGCCTATAATGTATGGCAGACATGGGTGCGGGGGTCGCAAAACATGTTTGCACGTAGATCTACAGATGCAGGTTTGGTCAAAAACATAAAAACCATTTGCTCGGAACGATATGAAAAATTTCGCGTGACAAAATTAAAACCTGCGTTCTCTCCAAGTTGCACATGCACGAGTTCATTCTTATGTTTAAAATGGTTTATATGAGTATCTAAGCTAATGTTCCAGTACAAAACATGATAAGATTAATTACGAAAACTCTAAGAAAATTGTGTTTAAGCTAAGCAATCTGGGAACGTACGGGGGTGGGAAATGAAATTTTGGCTATTTGATGTTAAATATCTTTTTGATTAATTATCTTACGAAAATACACAATACGTGGCAAAGTAGAACACTATAGATTTAACATTTTAAAAGTATTTGATCGAAGAAATTTATTTTGTAAATATCAAATTTTGACCTTGAAAGCAAATGGGACCGAAAAAATAGAACGACCCTAAAATCTTTACGTTAGACTTTAGAGCTTTAGCGTTGATTTGACAAACCTACTATTTTGCCTATAGCGAAGAACAAAACTCAAGAGAAAAAGTCAGCAAATCGGCCGGTTGGTCTCACAGAAAACCACTCTTCAAATACCACTTGCGTAGGATAATTTGTGTAAAGTTACCAGTAACAGTGAGGTATCATGCCAGTTATAACTCATCTGTTAGATAATTCCGTGAAATTTTTTACCTGAAAATAGCATAAAGCCCGTCACAGACTTAGCTATAATATTTAATAATATATTTATAGCAAGGCATATTAATCTATACTAAATCCACATGTCACAGAAATATAGCTGAGTGTGTGGTCACGCGAAAATTAGTATAGAAAATATATAATAATATGCCTAGCTATAAACATATTAACTGGGTGGTTTCACAAAAATATGGAAACTTCGTTTCCGCAGCACATTTCAGTTAAAATCAATACTAATTATTTACTACCACAATTGCTAAATGATAGTTTACAATGTGTTTAATTTATCCCCCAAATTATGTTAAAATTAACATTATATTATATATTTAAAATCTGTTTTATATGTCCCAAATGTCAGGCCCTAGGCGTGTCCGTTCTCCGAAATTTTGTGTTTAGGAATCCATATTTAAAAAAGTACTATGTTTATACTTATTTTTATTATTATTTTTTTAAATGTTTAAGTACTCGCAGATAATTATGTGAGTATTTTGTAGTTAAAATAAACAATAATTATTTTTTCTCGAATGAGTTTAGTGTCCTCAACTTTTTTCCCCAGGCCCTAGCCACTTACGAATTTTAAAATTTCGCGACATCATTAGAATGTGCGTTGAATATTGTTGGGGAATTTCAGAGTATTACATGAAGTTATTCTCTGACAACACTCGCTCTGCGGCGGTCATTTTATAAATCAGTGCAAAAAAGTTTGTGGGCCACCACGTGGTAATTCCAGTCACTTGTTCAATCCCTAGATAAGTAATTTTATTGTTTATTGATATTAAATTCTTATGAATTAATCAATATTTATAAGTAATATGTCGGCATTGTTCGCAATATCATATTATTAGACTTTATAATGTTACTAGCTGTCCCGGCAAACGTTTCTTTGCCATATTAAGTATATAAAGTTTTTTTTTTACTTTGATCGCAGCGCTAACTGTCGGGACAGACTAAAATTCGAATTCGAATATTATTTAAAATTTGACACATGTCGGATCCAATGTAAAACATTCCAAAATCAACAACTACTAATAAATTAAAAATTAATTAAAAAAACATTATCCAGCGGACAAAATTGTGAATCTAAACCATTCCCAGATCCCCTTGAACACACACAAAAAATTTCATCAAAATTGGTCCAGTCGTTTAGGAGGAGTTCAGTCACATACACACGCACACAAGAAATATATATATTAAGATTTGCAACAGAATTTTAAGTTCAATTTTATTCCAAAATATCAGTACCTAGACCATCAGGCCCTAGCTGCTAAAGGCGCTCGGACTGACGTTTAGTATGAAAACATCAGTACTATAACGTAATACATATATTGTTTAAGCCTTCTCAACTGAAAACATATAATAGACTCAAGAAAAACAATTATTGAAAATATTATATCAAAAGCTGAAACTCATCCAGAGCAGTCAAACAAACAGCTTTGGTCTGGCCCAAATGTTGAAAAATATATACTCTGGTGATACAGTTCCACTCTTTAAATATCCTATAAGAAGTTTCGACCAAGTAGTCCTAAAATAATATAATATCGGCTAAGTGCGAGTCAGACTCGCTCATGAAGGCTTTAAAGTTGTCAGTCCCTAGATGCGTAAATCAGCAAAACTCTAAAAAATTCCTAAAATAATGCATAAAGTGACTGGCCCTTTTAGATACGACACTATTAATTGATCACCTATCATGTACACTAACAGGGAATTTAATAACAAATTAAAAATGATGAAGACAAAATACCTTCAAAAGTTGCCCTATTTTTGTGAAAGCACCCTAATATATATTATAGCTAGGTATGTGATGGGCTTTAGATTCAAAGAAACTGTAATAAAAATAGCCCCAGATATGACAAGAGATGACGGGCAGTAGACAGGAGTAGGCCATGTAAACAATTAGATTTTTACTAAAAGTACTGGACCATTATTTATTTAAAAACATCTGCAAGGCAGATTAACCAGCATTGCAATAAGTTAAATGTTATTGTGAAATCGGCCAAGTGGTTTTACGGTACGAAGGGTTTCGTACCGTCACAGAGAGAAATCAGAAAGTATGCAAAAATACATCTCAATTCAAAAAATTGTGTTTTTTTAAGTATTGGAATTTGGAGCGCCGCGCCCCTTAAAATATATTTATTTTATTTTGATTTTATTATTAATAATTAAATAACATTTACATAATTAAGGATTTTGTGAAAATTTAAAGCGTCTAGATGTTGCCATTATTGATTACGAGCAAAAAAAGACAAAAAAAACACGTTTGTTGTATGGGATATTAATAATTTTATTTTATTTTGATTTTAGTATTTGTTGTTATAGCGGCACCGGAAATACACAATCTGTGAAAATTTCAGAACTCTAGCTAAAGCGGTTCTTGAGATACAGCCTGGAGACAGACAGACGGACAGACAGACATCGATATCTCATGAATAGGTTTAAGGTAGAAGAACTGAGTAAGGGTAAGTAAAATCTGTCAGCTAGGTCATTGGTAGCTATTGGTTACCGACTTCACCTACCGCCTACCGCTAACAATTTTAAAGACTCTTCTTACAGTTCCTAAAAAGCTTTTAAAGCTCAAAAGTTCAAATCAATTTTTAACCGACTTAGAGGAGGTTATATTTTTTTTGAAAGAGGTTTAATTAATAAAGAGTTCTTGTTTTGAGTTTGAGCTTAATTATTAAAGAGTTCTTGTTGTTAGAATGTTGAGGTCAATTTTCTAAAATTTAGCATTTTTCTCCACTATTTGTTATTATTATTTATCCGGAAAAGCCGATATCATCTCGTTTAGTAAACAAACACAACATACAACAGTTAGCTTCAAGCGAGGATGAGGAACAGACCTTGCGCCGTCCCCGTGCTCTCGTATTTCGACTTGAGTTTGGCTGCAGTGGCCCGCGCGTCAGATCTCACGTCCGACCTGATCCGGACGTCCGGCGTCCGGCTCGACCGGACCGGATCCGGCCGGGACGAGAACGACAGCGTCGTGGAGAAGTTGGTGGAGAAGGAGGAGGTGAGGCCGAGGCCGAGCGTAGTGCGGTAGCGGCGGCGGTACATGGCTGCTCACGGCGGGGGCTCGCGCGAGACTGACGGGAGCGGCGGCCGGCGGCTGCGCGGGCGCACCCCGGAACCGCGATTTATTACGGGACCACCAGACGAACTGACGCACGACACCCGTATATATAGCTGCGATACATTAGGATAAAAAACTAGATTTATCGCCCCCGATACGTTCTAGACATCTGTGTTCGCCTCTCATCCCATTGACATTCATATTCGAAAAATAGCCGTGACTAACACTGGAGAGCGGGGATGCTGTTTACGATTTGTATTTAATTCATCAAAACTGTCCAAAGTGCCTCCCTCTAACATCCGTGGCTATTGAGTAACCCAATTGGATGTCTACAGGGATACTCATGTAAATGAGATTCCAAGCTTGACAAAAAATCATATACTTAAGTAATTTTGATTCATTTAAGTATATTGTTAAATCAAAGGTGACCTGTGAGTCCTGTGACTGACTACTGACTACTGCGACTGTTTTTTTAAACCATTTAACCAACTTCTTCATGTATTCTATACCTTTATTAACACCTTGTGTTCCAGTGTTTACTTTTCAGTTTACACTTCAAATAAACAAGCCTTGACCCTTGCTGACAAATAAAGTAGAAGTACACTTCTGAGTATTATCTGAGATATTTTTAACCAAGTTTTATGCCAAATTCAACCAGTATTTGAGCAAGATAAAAGTCACCATTTCTAGTTAGCTCACAGTTCAGTATAGTTAACGTGACCATACGTCCCACTTTCAGGCAGTCTGTCCTGGTGTCCCCCGCAAGGCCGAAATTGTCCCGCTTTTGCAAACGGACCAAACGACAATTTTAAAGTATTTTTATGTTTGAAATAACTTGTGCAATGCCTGGAAATCCTCTATCCATACTTCCATACTAATATTATATTATGTATTATGTAGGTAAATGCGGTAGTGTGTCTCTCTGTCTGTCTGTTACGTACCTGTTCACGCCCAAGCCGCTGGACCGATTTTGCTGGGCATGAAGGTCGGGAAACAACATACTACGCGATAAACGAGTTTTGCCGCAATGGAGTTGCGGGCGTTAGGTAGTTATATTTATATTAGTATGTACTTATGAGATTTAAAACAATTAGTGAGGGGGGTGTAATTCTGTAGATGTCCCGCTCTGACAAAAAAAATTATTAGTGTGTATAGAGTGAACTAATCTTATTTTATAAATTACTGATTTTGGTTTCACTAAAAACTTAAATAAGTAAAACCAATAGAAATAAATTACAACTGAGTATAATATTCACAACGAAAATAAAATGAAATAAAAAATCACACCTACAAAACTTTAAAAATCAAAGTCATATATTACTTTTTATTTAAATTTATTTATTAGGGGGGAGAAACAAGCAAACGGGTCACCTGATGAAAAGCAACTACTGTTGCCCATGGACATGTGTGCAACCTCGGATTACAATCTCTTCTTAAAAGTTCGCAGTTTATACTGGTCCAGAAATACAGCTGGTGACAGCACTTTACAGTGCATGACAGAAAGTTATGCAAAAAAGCAGTGGAGGACTGCCACTCATCAAGGCGAGATGATTATACCATCCTTGATATATTTTTCACATGAAACAATGGCGAAAAACATGGAGCGATGGGTCATGGGTTAGGTTAATCCAGGATGGGTCGAACATTGCATAGGCTTATTATAATTTGGCAACAGAACCTGTTAAAGGCAAAAATCTATTGCTATGGCTTTTGTTTTATAATTTACACAAGAAAAAGTAAAGAAAAAAACATTTTTATCATAAAACAGAATTGTTTTGTGGTTAAGAAAGGTAATAACTAATAAGTTATTAAATAAGTAAAGTGGGAGTGACATAATGGTGTGACAAATTCTTCCTATAATAGCTCTTAACAAAACATCTTTGTTTTGTATGACACTTGTTTATTTTATCTTAGTCGCCTTATCTCTAATTAGCTAATAACAAAAACATTATGATAATATACCCTAAAAGCCTAAACACTGATCCTCAATGTTAAATAGTGACAAATATAGTTTGTTATTAACTTATTACATATTACAACATATTATTTTCTTTACTTTTGTAGACACAAGGACATGCAGTAGATAGATGGATTAGAAATACACTATGCGAGAAACATTCCAATAAGAAATGCCTGTCACATCATAATAAACAATGTAATTGTAGGTTTACAGCATGCAAAGTGTTAGTAGGTAGTAGTCAACTCAACAACTCACCGTTTAGTGACCAGATGTGGGAAGGCAAGGAGTGGGCGGCGTAGACTCTACCAAGAGCTAGGGACGTGCCCGCCACCGGGCCGGACTCCTCGTTGGAGCTCGAATCCGTGTCGGGGCTGGCGGCGGCGGAGGCCTCGTAGCTCTGCGAGTTGGCGGGAATGGCGATGGCCTCGTGCGACGCGTGCAGGTCCGGCACGGAGGACAGTGAGCGGGCGCGCTGGCGGTCGCTCGACAGCTGGATGCCCGGGATCGCGCGCAGCAGACTGAACCCCGCGCCGCCCGACACCACGTCCGAGCCCGAGCTCGTGGAGAATGTTCGCGCCCGCGGGCTCTGGCCGCCGTTGGCCGTGCTAGCCTTAGCGCCCATTGCGTTACGCAAAACACTCCAGTCGCAGTACACCGAGATCACAAACACTGACGCGACGAAACACCCGCGGCACCGAAAGGCATTTTACAGAGCGCGAGCCCGAAGGTTTGGGAACGAAAGGAACACGAAAGGAAGCTGATAAACACAAATTTTTCGCGAGAATCTACTTGTAAACAGCTTCGCATGTGTGTTCCTGCAAAATTTTGACAGATCTCATCAGTCATCTGTAAGCACGATCGAATAAGAATCGAATAGGACTTGGAAATCGATTTCAATAGTCGTAATGCTTTATTGAATCCATCAGTATAATATATAATAAGTCTATGATTGAATCAGTGTTCACTGTTCAGCAACATATTATAAATGAATTTTTTAAGTTCTGCTATCTTAAAGTTCTGAAACTGAATTCGCTACACCAAGTTTACGCTAACATAACAGCTTATCGATAATGAATATAGAAAATCAAAAATTCAATCAATACACTATACTGCAATGACTTGTATTTCTTATATAATTATCTTTATGCGTATTCCTGTGTTATAAATGCATTTCCTATACTATGTAGACCTAGGAAATCTATTCCTGTATCGCATAATATAAAACCGTTTTTTGTACAAATTAATGTTCTTTTAACAGAAAACCATTTGAGAAAAAAAAACGTATAAAAAAAAGATGTGACGTCCACAGATGTCAAATCTGTGTGTGACGTTGACATTGAACGATAATTGACAACAGTGCAGTTCGAGTGTGTACTGTGTTCCTATTATGTTCTAGTATATTGAAATTTGGACACCACAATTTTCAGAGATTCAATAATTGGCTAACAAGACGTCAAATTGCTTTGAGTGTATACTGGGATTAGTAAAGAGCGCCTGTGAAAATTCATCATACCTGTGAAATCAAAGAAAATCAAAGAAATTAGAAAATTAATGATAAATTATTAAAATAAGAGATATTTTTACATTTAAATTTATTTGATCAATTAGGATAGAATTTGCCACAAGTGCTGAAACAAATAATAACATACCTATATCTAATAAAAAATATTGTATTTTGTAGCTGGTGAAATACTCATAACAAAACTATGAACAATTCTGCAAACGTAAGTAATTTTATTTTAAGTAACTCGAGATAACGTCGATAATAATAATTATTTCATCATAATACATATTTAATCCTAACCTTAAGCATCCTGTTTTGCTGTTTTTTATTTGCAAACATTACTCATAGTGGTAACAGTTTTGATTTCATTGACTAGAATTTGGCCTTATATTGTTTGGCTTTGCACGGCTTGCCTGTAGATGTGTTAATGTGGTATTACAGCCTGGTGTGCCGCAGGTGCCGCTACTAGACGACGATACAATTGCCTTCGGGGAGGAGGACAATGCTAACAAACAGTTTGTGTAAGTTCCAAGTGTTGTTGATATTAACTTTACTGATGAACATGTGTGACTAGCTGTTGCCCGCGACTTCGTCCGCGTGGACTTTAGTTTATAGTTTTTCCCGTACATCGATTGAATAGTTAATGCGCAAATCATAAAAGTATATTGTGTGGGACAATATACTTTTATGATATGATAGATGTTCCGCGCGGCTTAGTAATGTCAAGGAAACTGTATATTTTTCCACAAAAAAAAAGAAACCTGGGTCCTTTCACATGGTCTATTCTTCATGTGTGCCAAATTACATAAAAATTGTTCCAGTAGTTTCTTAAGATCTCCGTTTTTTCCACATTTTCCTCTTTTTTTTCGCTTCTATTAGTCTTAGTGTGATAAAATATAGCCTATAGCCTTCCTCGATAAATGGGCTATCTAACATTGAAAGAATTTTTCTGATTGGACCAGTAGTTCCTGAGAATAGCGCGTTCAAATAAGTCCTTTCTAATAATTTCCCCCCGTTTTTTCCACATTTTCCACTAGTTCTTCGCTCCTATTGGTCGTAGCGTAATAAAATATAGCCTATAGCCTTTCTCAATAAATGAACTGTCTAACACTGAAAGAATTTTTCAAATCAGACCAGTAGTTCCTGAGTTTAGTGCGTTCAAATAAGCCCTTTCAAATTTATTCACGTTCCGTTTTTTTCCACATTTTCCTCTATTTCTTAGCTTCTATTAGTTAGCGTGATAAAATATAGCCTATAGCCTTCCTCTACAAAGGGGCTATCTGACACTGAAAGATTTTTTTAAATCAGATCAGTAGTTCCTGAGATTAGCGCGTTCAAACAAAAAAAAACTCTTCCGCTTTATAATATTAGTATAGATTAGAATAACATATTGCGTGATTTTGTTTTTGAATCCAAACATAACAAACTCACAATGCATAACATCTATGTAAAAGTAAATTTCTGTAATTGCTGTGAACAGTATGACATCATGCGCGTTCACCACTAAAAAGTCACCAATGGTTGTATAACCTTGTTTCGAGAGCACATCTTTAACCATCTCCCCTAGCATTGAGATACTTGGCATCAACATATCGAGCGAAGTCCAGTTCCGATATCATCTAGAGGGTAAGGCCAAATTAGCCTCGAAGAAGCTCGGTGTTCTGAAAAGAGCGAGACAGTACTTCAGTCCGGACCAACGCCTACAACTCTACAAGGCGCAAGTTCGGCCTCATATGGAATACTGTTCTCATCTCTGGGCAGGGGCGCCTAAATACCAACTGCTCCCTCTGGATCGTATCCAACGAAGGGCCGCTCGAATTGTTGACTGCCATAGTGTTTCAAACAGCTTGGACCCCTTGGAATTACGCCGAGATGTGGCTTCACTCTGCATCCTCTATCGGTTGTATCACGGGGAGTGCTCTGAGGAATTGTTCGGAATCATACTACCTGCAACTTTTCGCCATCGTCCCACGCGAAAAACATACCATCCTCATCACCTTGATGAGTGGCAGTCTTCCACAGTGCATTTTTCGCGTAACTCTCTGCCGCGCACTGTAAAACTCTGGAACGAACTGTCACCAGCAGTATTTCCGGACGCACCTTCAGCTCTTCTGATGTTGCGAGTGTCCATGGGCGACGGTAGTTGCTTACCATCAGGTGACCCGTTTGCTCGTTTGCCCCCTTATCTAATAAAAAAAAATCCTTATTCGGTGTCTCTAGTATGTTAAGTAAGTAAATAGTGTAGACTGTAGTTGATTTGTTAGCAGTATATCAGCATTATCTAATGATATAACAATTAATCTGTGACATTTAGAGCAGGTACACATTGAGCGTTTTGAAGGGCGCGCTTTGCTAATGCGCGTTTTGAAAACCCCGGATTCTATTGAAGCGTACACATGCAAGCGTGCCAGTAACGCGCGCTTGCATGTATATGCTTCAATGTGCACCTGCTCTAAATGCGATGGCAGAATATAGGTCAAATCTACAGGACATGTAAAATAAGTTCACTTGGACTTCTTTTGGGTTTCTATGCTACTGATTATAATAATTAATGTATGTTTTTGTGGTTATGTAAATAAAGAATTTTCTTACAATTTATGACATTCCAGCCATCCCTACATAGTATTCTTCCACCTGGTGTTCCGATGTGCAGCCATAGTGGTATACATTCTATGCGGCTGGTTCTCCGACTCCTTCATAGCCAGTTTTGTTTTAGTCATACTACTCTTATCTGCTGATTTCTGGACTGTTAAGAACATAACTGGTAAGTGTTATTATATTGTAGAAAATATGTAATGTATTAATTATTATGTGGACATTATGTTTGTTGTAGATATACCTACATTTAACTCTAATTGTAACAATAAATGTTAGGATAAGTGGCTATAATGCTACTATTTTATATGCTACGTGTAAAGGATGTTCCTTTTTCAAACATACAATAGCACATTAATTACAATTTTCCTTTTAAAGTTTAGATTGAGATATCTTGCAAATTAACACTAGCTATATGACCGAGCTTCGCTCGGTATTCAAAAAATTCAAAAACCACCCATAAAATGACATTTTATGAAAATGATTCCTAGCTAGATCGATTTATCGCCCCCGAAACCCCCTATATACTAAATTTCATGAAAATCGTTGGAGCCGATTCCGAGATTCCAGTTATATACAAGAATTGCTCGTTTAAAGATATAAGATTTAAAAAAAACTTGACTTAGATGTCAATATAGTATCAGTCACCTAATGACAATCTGGGTAGATTATTATGTATTTAAAGTTTAAAATAATTCATTTTTTATCTTCAGGTCGCCTGCTAGTGGGTCTGAGGTGGTGGAACTATGTGGATGATGATGGGAAGTCACATTGGGTGTTCGAATCTAAACAGGTACTGGTTACTTCTTTTCTGATACTTCACCAATCATCATCTGTGTGGTATAAAAATAATGTTAATGCTTCTTAGTTCTCAGCCATCATTGGCAGCGAGTGGCCAACAATAGAAGATATAAAGATTTACTCAATAATTTAAGAAAATAATATTAATAAACTCTTTATTTGCACACATAAAAATACAAGGCAAAAAAAAAACAAATTATTGGAAGAGCATAAATTGGCAGTCTAAGGTCTTACCGCTCAAAGCGGCAATTTGCGCTCTTCTAATAATAATTACGCAATAATTACTCACTAAAAGTCACTATAACTTATACCATAACAGCTCGTATTTCTAATCGGATTGGCGGTATGATCGCCGTGGATATTATGTGAATGAATCTAATCACCATGCGCGCGTCTTGCGCTTGCCTGTAAACGGGCAATATGATACGGCTCTAAAATATATTATTTTTTATTAAAAACAGACGGTTGGAGAGTAGTGTTTTGTGTCGAACTCGAACTCGACTCGAACTCGGTTGTCTGTAAAGTCGGTTTACTGACGATAGTTGAACGTGACAACGTCATAGCCTTAAATGGAACGTCTCAGAGCGAGGTAACGCCGCATATTGCGTCCGCGTCATGTTTTTTCGTGCGCGCAGCCCATATCAAATTATAAGACGTTGTCACGTCAAAAAATCTATCTATCCAAACCACGTTATTTTCAGAGCCGCGTCAACCGCAACGAGAGCCGTCTGTTCTGGATGGGGCTGATCCTGTGCCCGCTCATCTGGTCCGGATTCTTCCTCATCTGCCTCTTCGGCCTCAAGTTTAAGTGGATGGTAATTATTGCTACATACATCTGCTATACTACACGACATGTTTCCTGCGACTCCGCCCGCGTATTTAAAATATTCCGCAGACACCGTACATTTTCCCGAAAAAAAGAGCCTTTCCCGTTGTTTATTCTACATATACTCGTATCTGTGACAAATTACTTA
This sequence comes from Polyommatus icarus, assembly GCA_937595015.1. NCBI lineage: Eukaryota > Metazoa > Arthropoda > Insecta > Lepidoptera > Lycaenidae > Polyommatus > Polyommatus icarus. The sequence goes on along the minus strand of OW569336.1, from coordinate 18,204,023 downwards.
AAAATAGGATCATTAGATCGTGAGATTAGCGCATTCATACAAACAAACTCTTCAGCTCTATAATATTGTAGTGTAGTTACTAAAGATAATATACTTAACTGAAAGATTTGTACGAAAGTATAATTATTCCATATTAAGAGTCCGTAAGTATACGAAATTTTGCCGATTTTGCCGAAATTGCAAAGGTTCGCTACAGAAATATTATTAGGTTTTTTCCCCTTATTAGACTTTAAAAAATACATATTAATTATTAGATCTATACATATACATATATTATTATATATTTTATATATTTTATTATATTATATATTTATATTTTATATTATTATAATAAATCTGTAGAAATGACAATTCTGTACATTAAAGATATTCAAAAAAGAATAAGCGGAGGGTGTCACACACAGCATCGCTATAGAAGCCGAAAAGTTAGTTAGTTTTTTTGTCTGTCTGTCTGTCTGTATGTTTGTTCCAGCATCACACGAAAACTACTCATCCGATTTGAATGCGGTTTTCGCAGATATATTTGTCTTCTTCCAACTCAACATCTGGCGTATAAAAATTACCCCCCACCCCTCTAAGGGGGGTCAGATTTTGTACCAAACTTGTTTATTTAATGGAATTACTTCATATTATTAACTGTGTTTTCCAACTTAACATCTGGTGTATAAAATTTTCTCCCCACCCTTCTTAGGGGACAAAAGAGGGGGTAAGATTTTGTATCAACTGATGAAGTAGAAATACTAAAACAACGTTTGCCGGGACAGCTAGTTTAAAATATGTACATATATTTAAGCGCGGAAAGCCGACTCGAACTTGCGGCGAGTAATATAATGTGAGATTTAGGTTGTTTTGAATCGTGTTTTTTTGGCACAATTTGTTTTTTTTTCTCTTCTTTTTTCTCGAATTGGATAGAATTTTATCTTATAGATTATTTCTGTCGTTTTCTTTTTATGAATTACAGCTCCAAGTTGCCGAAATTAACAGCAATTCTTTGCCCATTTTCTCTAAAATTTTGCCGAGTTACATATTTTTTTACTCAACTATTTCATATTAAAGTGGTAAAAAGTAATTCCAACATTTTATAGATGACTTTCTCAACAGTACATTGTATTTTTTTAATACCGTTAAAACGTCAATACAATCCATAAACAGGTGATATTCTAAACCTTTTACAGCAAAAATCACAAAACTGTCGCGGGTTTGAGTTGGATTATTTAAAAATACTTAAAAAAATAAAAAATCTAGCTCCAACATTAGATTATAATTGAAATGATCTTACATGATGTGCATTAAAACTTATAGAAATACTGTATTTTAACTGTTAAATTACGTCTGTAAAATCAGCGAAATCGGGTAGCTAAAAGGAATGGTCATTATCTTTGCCATTTTGTTATTACTTATTAGGTTCCACAAAAGCGCCTACTTATTGGATTTAAGTATGCAATTACTGTTGAGTGATAGCACATCGTCGCTACAAACTGTAAGAAACCCATTGACAAATGAACACTCGCTCGTTGGGCGAACGGCCAGGGCGTCCGAAAAGAAGGTGTGCTGCAGGCGCCCTTTATTTGGCAGTTGGCACAATCAGCGCCTTGGGCGCCGAAGACATCTCGCCCAGGGCGCCGGCAGTGCTAAAACCGACACTGTCAATCTCACTTTACCACTTTTGACACTGTAACATAAGCCTTAGGCAATGCGAATTGAGAAATATGCTAAGAGGACCTATTGATTAACAAAGTATCGCCATATACTATCAGAGAAGTTGATTCCTATGCAGATGGGGGACCTACGTAGTTTGGTCGCGTTACGTCAAACCCAGCCGACAGATCACAATTATTATGCTTAGCACAAACCTACGCGACCATGCGACTGCGAAGCGGCAGCGTCAATACAAAACACACATTTGACACTGCGAAGCGGCAGCGTCAATACAAAACACACATTTGCCAAGTTGTCAAACGTGTGTTTTGTATTGACGCTGTAGCTTCGCAGTCGCGTGGTCGCGTAGGTTTGTGCAAAGCATTAACATTAAATTGACATGATCCGACCAAATGACGTTGGTCTGCCAACTGCCTAGGGGGTAGGAATCAATTTCTTCGATGGTACATTTTATAGTCGGCCTAAATAAACTCTTCATATTTCAGCTGCTGGTATCAATAGCGCTGACCCTTACTGGTGCTAACCTGTACGGCTACGTGAAGTGCAAGTTCGGAGCCAAAGAGAACCTCCAGTCGGCCACCACAGATTTCGTCCGCACCCAAATCCTGCAGAACGCCACCGCTTTCATGTTCAACCCAACCCCGCCAACTACCGCCAACGCTGGGGTCATATAAATACAGTATTGATTTATTGAAGTTGTTTCATTTAGTAACTAGAAGTTCCGGCGCCCAAAAAAATTGTAGTCGAACATTTGATAATTTTTTCAACAAAAAATATTGTGTAAGTACACCAGTAATTATTCCATAAATATATTTTTAACCCCCGACAAAAAAGAGGAGTGTTATAAGTTTGACGTGTCTGTCTGTCTGTCTGTCTGTTTGTCTGTGTGTGTATCTGTCCGTGGCATCGTAGCGTCCAAACGGGTGGACCGATTTTGATCTAGTTTTTTTTGTTTGAAAGCTGACATGATCGAGAGTGTTCTTAGCTATAGTTCATCATCATCAGCCTGCTCAGTGCTGGACAATTAGGGTTTATCTGGTTCATGAAAGGCCGTTAGCAACTTGTAGTCATTTGATGGGTTTTATATTTCATTCTAGTTCGTGACATTTGTGAATATACAATATAAGTGTACGGTATACACATAATAATGGAAAGTGGCCTGGTGCTGCACCATCACCTGGTAATCCAACTCCTCGCCAACTTAAAGTAGGTAGAGGTTTCGTGTTTGGGCTCATTTTAATTGCGACAACCAGTAAGAAGTAGACAAACAGTAAATATTTACACGCTGCTGCATCACCTGGATTCTATAGGAACCGAGCTTCGTATGAACCCAAAGTGGAGGTTTCATTTTTGGGCTCATATTAATAGCCTCTGCATCGAAAATGACATTGATAGATGGTAATCATGAGAATAATTATGATTCTGTTGATAGGAGTTATTCTGCACTATAACCAACACAAGTTTAAAAAGTATGAAATAAAATAAAATTAAGAAATTTAAAAAAACCCCCGCCAAACAACTTTAAAAAAAGTAATGAAATAATATTTACTGCCTTTAAGTTCAAATAATTCGTAACTTGTGTAAAGTAATATTATAGTCCATAATTGTTGTCACGGTGTGTCGGGGGACCGCTAATGTACCTACTTAGATGTTTGATTTCATTTCATAGTGAACTGAATCGAGATAGTCAGCGACTTGGCGGTTGTATGTTGTAGTTTACTTGGCGGTCCCCCGACACACCGTGACAACAATTATGGACTAAATTCTAAAATATTACTTTACACAAGTTACGAATTATTTGAACTTAAAGGCAGTAAATATTATTTCATTACTTTTTAAAGTTGTTTGGCGGGGTTTTTTTTTTTAATTTCTTAATTTAATTTAATGTAATAAGTACTAATTAATGTTTTTATTTATTAGGCTTTCGAAATAATATAAATTACATAGCATCAATTAAACCAACGAACTGATACAAAGTGTTGAACACAATGCTGATAAATCTATCACTATTCGTCATGGCTAAAACGTAGTGATTATAATATTATTCTCTTTGATCATGATGCCTAAAATATTTTTTACGGCAATAGTTTAGCCGTTTAACGTCATAACATTTTACTAAGTGATTATAATATTAATCTCTTTGATCATGATGCCTAAAATATTTTTTACGGCAATCGTTTAACCGTTTACCGTCATAATATTTTGCTCAACTTGTGTATTTTTATTTATTTTATTTTATTTTCTTTGGGTGGCTTACAGCTAACAATCTTGTAATATGCTTCAGAGATAGATAAGAAAAGCCAATTACAAGCCTTCACAGATAACAATTAATTTGGAATATTGAGTGTTTAAAATAATACTTATAAACAAATAACAAAGTAGTGGCAGTAAGACTATTTTAACTAATTATACCTTAATTATACGCATATTTACTTAATTATTGTTCAATTGACCACAATTATTATAATATTATGTCCTTATCTATATAATGGAAAGTACAAACAATACTTTAGATATAGCACAAGAAGAAATAGAAATAAATACTTAATAACATTTTTCATCATTCTATGACTGGCTGTTTGCCTAGAAACGCGGTGTTAATAGAAGCTAGGCTACTTGTGAAAAGGTCGATTGTAGGCTCAGACTTGGCGAGCTCGTTAAACGATCTCGTTGATCTCAGAAAGAATGAGTTTTGCCTATAAGATGTACGCGCATGAGGTACCTATGTGCAGAATATTTCGTATGCGACAATGGCGTGGTGGTATATTTAGGTTTAGTTTGGCTAGAAGATCGGGAGAATTTCATTTCGATTGGCCTAATTTTACCAAGAAGCGGATATCAGCGATGCTCCTTCTAGTTGATAGTGGAGGAAAATGAAAGCGACTGCAGCGATCCGCGTAGTCGAGGTTTGGAACTCTAAATTTGTAACTAAGGTACCTTGTGAACTTTTTTTGAACCTTTTCAATGGGCATTGTCCAAAAAAAATCACATGTACTTTTTATATTTTTTTTTCGTTAAAATCATTGGCTAGTTTTTTCTCAATAAATTTTTAAAGTTTCGCTCTGACGTCATCATCGGCGGCCAATTGACCTCTGCAGTATGTTTAAATTTCCTTTCAATCTTATTATAATGGCTGGTTCGTCAAATGCAAGTTCTCATTATGTGAAACCTGATACGAGAAGCTTACCAAAAGTTCGAAACGTAATGCTGGTCGAATTTATTGCTAATTTAACGCCATTGAAGGTCAAACTAAGGTTAAACATATTTGTTCAAATATATAAGTAACTAATGGGTATTTTTTTCGTTTATATACAGAAAAGCGATCACTGACCTTATTCCTCGAAATGTTTTTGTAATGAGCAAAATTTAAAAAAAATGGACAATCCCCATTCTACCAGAATGAATTGCAAAATTAGGATTCCAAACCTGGCTAGCGTATTCCAGGTGACTGCGGACATAGGCGCAATAGAGCATTTTTAGTGTCTTCATTTTGGTAAAGTCACTGGAGTTGCGGATAATGAATCCCATAGCCTTTACGGATTTGCCAACGATATGGTCGATGTGGGTTTCAAACGTGAGCTTGCTGTCCGTGTCCAAGAGTATTCCGAGGTCCCTTACGAGTGAAGTGCGAGTTAAATGCAGGTTAGAGATAGAGTAGTCGTGAAGTAGAGGCTGATTTTACGGGTAAAGGATATTATATTACATTTGGGTATGTTGAGGTCGAGGTTATTGAGAAGGCAATAATTCGCAAGGCTGGAAATGTCTTCTTGGAGTAGGTGTGCATCAGATAGGGTTTTGATCGGACGATAAATTTTAGGTCGTCAGCAAACATTAGGTACTTTGTGTAGGTACTTGAAGCATTTGCCAAAGTCGTGTAAAATTAAAATGAACAAAAGTGGCCCTAAAAGGGAGCCTTGAGGAACTCCGGAAGGGATAGGTAACCAAGCAGACATAATTAAGTATGTAATTCTTTTTTAATTGTAATTTGTAACATCCAAATTCCGAAGGCGAAGGAACACTGTTGAAATTATTCAAAAAATATATATTTTTCGATATTAAAATATTATATCAATGATTAAAATGTTTAAGTTTCCAAGCCATATTTTCATATTACTTTTTAATTCTTAATCTACGTAAGGAAAAAAATTATATGAATACCAACATAATCTAATATTATATTGAAAAGTTTTTATAGTTCATTGCAAAATTGATACAAGACCTATTTTTGTACGTTTAACAAAAAGCAATTTAAAATATCAAAAATTATGCTCCAGGTGAGGCTCGAACTCACAACCCCGGCATTGCTCACGAACACTGTCTTATAAGTACCGTGCGCTAACCAATTGCGCCACTGGAGCCATGGCTGCCTCTCAGAAATTTCGTAACGTTTTCTACATATAAAATTACGAGGCTTTTAATTAACTTTTTCATCTAACTTTAATAATGTTGAGTCTATAAAATGAAAAATCAAACATATTTTAGCAAGAAAGTATACATTTATGGACACAATAACTTAGGTACCCAATATAAATACGTATCGTCGTTGCGCTACAAAATTTCTGTTTTACTGTAAATTTTGACTATTATAACTACTATGAAATGTATTAAACTGAAACAGAACTTTATGTCTTATATTAAGCTACGACATATTTTTATAATTTTGATTTTTATTAACAATTTGTTTATAAAAAGAATCAAATAATTTTCGTGAAATGGGACGAGCGACGTCATTAATGTGTTGTCAATTTGCTGTCAAATTTATTGAAATGTCAGTTCTCGGGTGATGAATTTATTTGTTGTGAAAATAATATTATGTGATTAAAAAACATAGCTACGTGGAAACAAACAAATTCTGTGTTTTGGGTCCAGGTACATGGAGGAAAAAGGTTTCCACATCTACTTCATCTAATATGTACCCAAAATGAACTGGTTCGATACATCGGGGCTAACGAGTCTAGCTAAAACTGCGCTAAAAGAAGCCCAGAAAACTATCGACAAAGCCCTAGATATTCAAGATGATAGCGGAGATGAGCAGGAAGGTGCGGCCGACGGTCACAAGGCCCAGACGTCCACAGAAGGCGACGGTACGCCTCAAAAGGATAATTCAGATTTCTTCTCTTCGTGGGGCCTAACAGTGAGTGCCGAGAGCGCCAAGCCTGAACCGATACAGGAGCAACCCGTCGTCACCGAGAGTCCCTCTAAAACGAACGCGCAAAGCATGTGGGGCTCCTTTGCTGGCTCGTTTTTCGAGCAGCCGAAACCCGAAAGTAGCATCGTTCGCCCTCCGAAAGCTAAGTCTATGAATCTAATTACAGACAAGTATGATAGCCAGGATGACTTATTCTCTAAGAGTCAGCTCGTTATGTCCGACGGGAGCGAGTGTGGCTCCAAATTCCAAGATCCTAGCAAAGATGAGAGGAGACGAAATTCATCCATGTCTAATATGTTATCTCTAGTTTCCAGCAGAAACAGCTCAGACTCAGTGGAGGTGTTGTCCCAGAGCCTCAAATCGTCACCGGACTCTGAGCCTCTGTCTTGCCCCTCGGTGTCACACAGCAGTGCAGGACCAAAGTTAAACTCAGAGTCAGTGGAGATCCTACCAGACAGCTTGGTCAGTCCTAGCTCTATAGAATGCCTAGGCTTTGACAGCTACATCAGCGAAAAGAACAGCCCTCTCAGTACCTCATCTAATATGTCCCCATGTGATTCATCCGATAAAAAGTTAACCCCCGTAGGTGATAGAACAGAGAGACCCGAAACTGCTGACAGTGTTAGCTTGGTGGCTGATGATGATGAGGATACCATGTCTTATAATTCGATTTCCGAATGTACAGCCCCCACAGTACTCGACACAGATGATAAGCCGGTCAGCCCATTCCCCAAAATAGCAAGAATCGAGAGAAGTATTAGTAGAAAGGAGCCAGAATTGCAGCAGTCCATATCAAGTCAAAGAATGCAGATCAGTGAGAATTCATCAAATGATGGCTCCTGGTCGGACAGGACATTGAATGCTGATAATGACAGTATAAACATGGAAAATTCCATGGAGGAGATCAGGAAAGAGGCCGAGCAAGAGGACACACTGATGGACAAGCTGAGTGACTCCTCCTCCTTCTATAACGTTAAAGTCACAAAGGATATGATGAAGTCAGAAACATCAGCATTTGTCAATGTAGAAAAGCAGCAGTGCAGTGCTACAGATAGCTCAGAATCATCACAGAGAGATGCCAGCTTGAAGGAGAGGACGTCTCCTATCAGTTCTGACAGCAAGAGTGACATGGTGAAGATCGGTTCTGACCGAACATCAGGTCACACCTCTGGAGATGAGTTAGAGACTGCCACATCGTCAGACATCGAAATAATCCCCAGCCCGAATGGCGACAGCAGCAATGGGTGTAGGAGCAGCCCGGGAAAATGTGATTTCAAACAGAAGGCTGACGGCTCCACATCACCAAATCTAGTAGACTTAGTTTTAGGTAAAAGTTTGGCATCCAAAATAAGAGGTCACAATCGGGAGTTGTCCGAAGCATCTATCCAAAGCAACACAAGCGACGAGAGCCAGTGCTCCGAGAATGATAGACTGATGAGGAGGCTGTGCGAGATGGCAGAAATTCTGGATGCGAGAGAAAACAGGCTGATAGAAGTAAGTAGAAGTAATGCAGAGCTGGTGGAGAGTAATGCAAGTCTGAAGACACAAGTGGAGTCCCTAATCGCCAAACATGAGGGAGGAGACATAAGCACTATTACTGAGGACTACACACAGAGAATGTCCGCTCTGGAAAAGAAGTTTCAACAGGCTATAAGAGAAAAGGTATGTGAGCATTTTTTTAATCCTATTTTGTTGCATGTTTTGTAACTATCTATTGTTATCAAATGGATTTTCAATGTATTGTATAATTAACAAATTAAATGTTGGCCTTTGTTTAGATAACAATATGAGTCACCAACTCTCAGCATTTCCATATTCATGGCTAAAATAACCTTGCATGTCACTTTTTTTAAGTCCCAACAAAAAGAGTTAATTAAGTATTTAAATATAGCTTCACTCTGTTTCACTTCATTTCTGTAAGATCCTATCTTACAGAAACGATAAACATCAATAACCTAAAAAGGTAAGGAAATGCATTTCTGGCCTCACGAATATTACCCTGCGCTCTTTTATATTCCACAGTCCACAGTCACTGTTACGCGCGATTTGATCACGGTTACGATTGCATGTTAATTTTGCAGGCCTACTCACAAACAAGATTCGTATACGACAAGTCCCTCGGCATCCAATAAACGCATTTAAAATCTTTATCGAATCCACATCGAATTGAGTTTCTGCGTAAATAGCTCATTATTATGTCGTTTTGCGACTCAGTCGAAGCAGCGGTACCCTGTACTACTATAGCCGGGCTGGTTCCCGAACCGATGGTAAAAGCCGCGTTAAACTTCTATCGCCAAAAATGGAAGGGAAACGCGTAGAGTTCGATTTTTAGGTCTTTTTGGTGGGGCGAGCAGTGAACAGGGCGAAAAAGTAAGTATGAAGTAATAGATCCACTGATCTATCAGACAGATAGTTTTGGGTAGATCTCGAATGACACGGTGACACGTCATTGGCAGCTATTGTACGTGATTAGCTACGTACGCGTACTGATCAAGCGAGCACCCTCGCTGCCTCGCCCGAGCGTGCCGCGGCCGATCCAAAAGTTGTCGGTTTTTGTCGATGCTCAAAGGCGCCTCAGACGTTTGCCGCGCACTAACATGTACTGACCGACCGAGCAACAGCGCGCGTGGCTGCCGCGGCGAGGCGGCTCGCTTGGTCAGTACGCGGCTATTGGTAGATAATGTATACATGCGCCGATTGCTCCTTCCAGTTTCGCCGAAGGTTCTTAGAGTTGAGCTCAGCTTATATATCAGCAAATTGTAGAAAAAACTCATGAAATTTTCCATCCTCTCCCCAGGATCACCTTCGAAAGCAAGTGGACAGTCTAAAAGCGGATGTATCGCGGAAGCAACGATCGGAGCTGGAGGCGACCCTGAGAGAGAAGGAGGAGATGATCAGCCAGCTGACGGAGGAGGGAGAGAAGCTGGCTCGCCAGCAGCTCCAGCATTCCAACATCATCAAGAAGTTGAGAGCGAAAGAGAAGGAGAATGAGCAAGTTATTAAGGGATTGAGGTATGTTCTTGAGGCAAAATAAGAGAGATGAGCGTATGTTTGCAGACTAATTAGAAATACGGTTTACTGACTCGTCGCTTTTTGTCTCTTTCACTTGTGAATGTTTCAATCTAATCCAGCACACATATTCTAGGCTTTCATAATGGAGGGTAACCAAAAATCTTCAGGGGCTTTCACCATTTTTAATGTACCCGAATATAGTTACGATGTTGGTGACCAGGGCAGTATGGTGTGCGTGCGGCTATGTTAGCACCTAATTTCGTACACTTGAGTGATAGAAGTTTCTAGCTTTAGCTTATATATTAGTTGGCATTGCCCGCTTTAATGTTTATTTAAATATTTGAAATATAACATGATTTCAGGGACAAGATATCAGAGCAAACGGCGGAGATCGAGCGCATGAAGCGGTCGCTGGTGGCCAAGGAGGAGGTGGAGGTGTCGCAGATCGAGGCCGTGTACCGCCTCACCACCGCCAACAACAAGCTAGAGGCCGAGGTCGAGGAGGTCAGTGGTGCTGTAGCTTATAGCAGACTTTTTTTCATTTCTCATTTTATAAAAGCTGACTTTCTTAGACTTTGAGGGTGTCTGGCAGTGGGAAGCAACTGTTAAAAATGTCCGGCACTGGAAAACGAGATTGCTCAACTTACTGCGAAGAATATATAAGTTATGAAATTGAGTTTTACTCTTTCTCGAAGGTCAGGTAGCCCTTTAGAACTGGAAACCTCCTAAAGTAACCTTGGTTGCTGGTCGTTCTTACTTCTGTCGAGGTCACAAACAGGTAAACTCTCAGCTTTTATAAAATGACGATAGGCTCTTGGGCCATATAGTTAGGTACAGCAACAAAAGATTTTAATGGCTTGAGTATGTATTTGTGTTAATCCATACTGAGATTTTATCAGCTACACGGGAAACACTATTTGATTGTATCTTATCCTATATGTTTGATAACGTTAATGTAGTTTAATTATAAATGTTGTACCTAATAGATTTAAAGTATTTATCTATTATAATAAAAATATTAACACGGCAAATAAATATACAAGGTAAGTATGCTTATCTTTGTTCAGCACACTAGAAAACTTCGACACGCGGCAGACAAAAATTGAACACTTTTTTAAGATTTTATTGGATACTAGCTGTCTCGGCAAACGTTGCTTTGCCATAATATAAAGTATTTCACTCATATTATTTTATTGAAGTGACTAAATAAGTATGTCGCCTTGGCAACGTCGATCGCTATCCCGCCGCACAAACTTAATGGTCGCCGTCAGTCTCAGGTTGTAATCAGTGCCGTAAGTAGCCTTTTTTGCGCCCTGTGCGAGCTTCTATAACTGCGCCCTGTGCGAACTTCTCTAACTGCGCCCTGTGCGAGCTTCTATAACAACGCCCTTGGTTTTTTTTAGAAACTATAGGTACCGAAAGTTAACGCTATGTTTAGGCCTATTTTCTTCCATTTGGAGCACTAGGAGCGCAGCGGGAACATATCGGGAGAAAAAAAATAAATAATCGTGCCTAGTCTGGTCATTCTTGCGCCCCCCAGATTTTACGCCCTGTGCCTGGCGACCGGTGGCACTGCCCTATTTACGGCACTGGTTGAAATACACTTATCTTCACAAATGCACTTATCAATAAATAAAGTACCCAGTAGCCGATTCTCAGACCTACTGAATATGCATATGAAATTTGGTAAAAATCAGTAAAGCCGTTTCGGTGGAGTTCGTGGACTAACATTGTGACACGAGAATTTTATATACAATGTGTCCCGACACCGGTGTCCGATCCTTTAATGTCATGATCTATGGCATATTTTATCGACAAATTGGCCCTCAAATTTTTTTTCTCTCTCATGGTTGTAAAATGGCAGCCATTTTAGTTTTTCTCGGGCTTTCACACTAATCTGACCAGTACTTCTCATGTAAATGTCCTATCAAGATAAAAAAGGTCTCATTTGATAGCTTAATTTGTGGACTACGCTTACACAGGCAATATGTTATAAATTTCGTGGAATTAAACCTAGAAAAACCCAAGTTTAAGAAAAAAAAATTGTGTATTTTTTATTAATGACTTTTTGTGAAAAATCTAGCAGATTAAACTGATTCTTTTTTATTTTAAAAAGATGGAGGAGGTTTTCATCTTCTATAATTATTTTACTTCAATGCTCTAAGGCAGCTAGTTTAGAAGTTATAACGATTTTCTTATGATGAGGTGGTCGGATTAGTATGAAGCCGGAGAAAATTATTTTGTTTCAAAAGTTGGAGAAATAATTTTGAACTCATGGTGTATTTATTAGTGACAAATTGGCTTTCAAATTATTTTTTTTTCTTCAACTTTTGAAAAACAAAAAATTCTCTGGCTTCATACTAAATCTAACCACCTCATCATAAGAAAATCGTTATAACTTCTAAACTATCTGACTTGGAGCATTGAAGTAAAATAATTTTAGAAGATGAAAACCGCCTCTATCTTTTTAAAATAAAAAAGAATCAGTTTAATCTGCTAGATTTTTCACAAAAAGCCATTAAGAAAAAGTACACATTTTTTTTTGTTAAACTTGGGTTTTTCTATGTTTAATTCCACGAAATTTATAACATATTGTCTGTCTAAGCGTAGTCCACAAATTTAGCTATCAAATGAGACCTTTTTTATCTTGATAGGACATTTACATGAGAAGTACTGGTCAGATTGGTGTGAAAGCCCGAGAAAAACTAAAATGGCTGCAATTTTACAACCGTGAGAGAGAAAAGAAATTTGAGGGCCAATTTGTCGATTAAATATGCCATAGATCATGATATTAAAGGATCGGACACCGGTGTCGGGACACATTGTATAAGATTTAACGTTCTATAACTTTTCAATGTTATAATTATGCTATTGTTACGAACTTGCGACAGGTGGACGACTACATGCGCGTATTTTCTAGAAACGTTCAACCCATGTTATGTTGCAGCTCCGCAGCCAACTAGACGACATGCAAGCTAAGCTAGAAGTATGCCGGACGAGCGCCGAAGCGGCGAAACGCGCGGCGAGCGAGCTGCGGCGCGACGCGGACGAGGCGGCGCGACTGCGAGCGACCACCGAGCCGCTGAAGGCCAGCGCCGAGCGAGCAGCACGGGATGTGGAGCGCCTGCGACACGAGCTGTCGCAGCTGCGGGCGGAGCGAGCTAAGGAGCAGCAGCGCTGGGCCGCGCGCGAGGACGCACTGCGACGAGAGGTGAGTGGAATGGAGGTTTTAATTTTTATTCGAAGGATATGTTATAGTGCGACAACGCTTTAAATGAACGTGGGTGGGGGCGCTGTAGGTAAAGGAGAACTGTCAAAGATGGGATGGCGTTTTTGTATAGTGGCGCCGTTAGTTCCTTTTTTCGCCACGTTCATTTAAAGCATTGCCGCACTATAGTCTATACTATAATTGGCACTGAGATTGAATACTTAAATGACGCTTGGCCATACGAAAACGTACGCTAAATGACAGGGGATTATATCAGGGTGGTTCACGATTTCCGTTAGACTCGGGTTTGTAAAATTATCGTGCGAACATTGGTCAATGCTTAGCACGACTAGCATTTATCGAATGTCGCGCGATGAAGTTTCTGAATCCTAGTCGAATCACGCATTGTCAATAAGGGCTTATAATACAGAGTGCAATTAAAACTTCCTGCCAAATTTTGATATATTGATCCTTGTTAAAATAAAAATACACGTATTTTTTTTCTTTTATAATCACTTAGTACTAAAATGTTGAGAAATAGCTTCCGAAAGTTATCCTATAAACACTACAATTAATGGACACGCAATGGCACGCGTCGCCCGCGCGTGATATGACACCGCGCGCGTGCGCGCTCGTTTTGACGTGATAATTCGATGGGGCCGACTGCGCGCACGAAAAAACATGACGCAATATGCGGCGTTACCTCGCTCTGAGGCGTTCCATTTAAGGCTATGACGTTGTCACGTTCAACTATCGTCAGTAAACCGACTTTACAGACAACCGATTTTTTGGTTAAATGGACTCTCCCAATGATACCTAAGCCCTGGAAAAAATTTGGCAGGAAGGTTTAATTGCACCTTGTATATTTTTTAAAATCTTTTCGTTCATTCAGTAGTTAAAGTAGCTTTAAAGTTTTTTTTTATTACTATTGTACTTCTCACTCATGTTGTCTAGGTGAACGAAGCCCGCGAGGCGCGCGAGGCGGGGGCGGGCGCAGGCGGCGGGGAGGAGGCGCCGGGCGCGCTGCTGCACCAGCTGGCGGCCCTGCAGCGCGCCGCGCTCGACCGCGACCGCGCGCACGTCGCCGCGCACGCCGCGCTCAACATGCGACTCGGTCAGTACCAGAGAGAGCTAGTGGCTTTAACTTAAAGTATAGCAATACAGGGTGCAATTAAACCTTTCTGCCAAATTTTGATATATTGATCCTCGTTAAAAATAAAAATACACGTATTTTTTCTTTTATAGTCACTCAGTACTAAAATGTTGAGAAATAGTTTCCGAAAGTTATCCTAAAAAACACTACAATTAATGGACACGATGCGTCGGCCGCGCGTGATGTGCCCCCGCGCGCGCGTCACGTCCCGCGTCACCCCCTCTCATTCCCCCGCGCCGTGAGTGACCATTCTGCAACGATTTTAAATGATATGAAAAAAAATAACACCCAATTTTTTTTGGTAAATATGGACTCTCCTAATGATACATGAGCCCTGGAAAAAAATTGGCAGGAAGGTTTAATTGCATCCTGTATATATTCGAGACATAAGATGTGGAGTTGCGTCTTTAATAATACGCTTTTATGCTGTCACGCTACGTACTGAGACGTCTCTCTAATATTTATTTTTGTATTCTTATGCTCAGGCAGTGAACTTTAAACTACAGGAAGAGTAACTCCGTCAAAAAAAGTGCACCAAATGGCTACAAAATGTGACCCAAATACATGCACATTTATGCATGTGTTCGGTACACATTTTTCGTGTATATATACTCGAGTGACGTTCAACCAGGTTGACATGATAATTATTGTCACACTCATTTTACAATTTGTTTATTTTTGGTTTATTTAGTTTTTACGTAGCTTTTTACAAAATTGTTAAAATGCCTAAATGCCCTGTGAAATGGCGTAGAAGTCATACAGATACGACTTTTAATACAGGAATAACCTTTCGAGTTTCATCAGTAAGTGATTTTTTTAAAATTATGCTTAGGTAAAGTTCTTGTATTTTTTCCGACCCAAAAACATGCCCAAAAAGATGGTTTATTTAAGTTGGATGCCAGGGTATTTGCGTAAAATTAAGTTGGTCTCTTTGTGTTTGTCTTATTAAGTTTACATGTCATTGTAAAAATGCAATAATCAAAAAATAATATATTTACAAAATTTTTACAAAGTCGCCATGGACAGTGTTATGCAAGATGTAACAATTTAATCATAATTCATAACCGGGGGTCTGACTGACATCAGTATGGAGTATCTTATTTTTATAATCATGCCGTTCGTACTTCGTTTAGTAAGAAACGAACTGAATTGGATGCCGAGCCAGATTACTCGTTTATGTAGCATACACTTTAATAGTCATGATTAGGGAATGTGTTTTTACACGAATTATCATATTTAGACTGTGAAATCCCAAGTTTTATTTTCCATATTTTTCCATATTTTAGGGTTTTACAAAGATAAGTCCATATTTTACAAGAAAATGTCACAATCGTCCATGTTTTCACTAAAATACAAAAATACAAAAAAAAAATACGTTCCCGCCACCATGCGGCTGCGTATTTCGTTCCTCTCGCGTTTTATATTATTATTTATTATATTTTTTCGGTATTCTGTTTTCAAAGAAGATTATTGAAGAAATAGAAAATAAAGTTTCAGCTATGCTGAAGGTCATGTTACTGACATGGCTAAACAAAAACTGAAGTAAAAAAATATCGTGAATTGTGAGTTGTGACGTGCAGGGATCATTTAGCCAATATTAAGCGAACCCAAGACGATCATTTTTTTAAATGAAATAAGGGCGCAAACGAGCAAACGGGTCACCTGATGGAAAGCAACTTCCGTCGCCCACGGATACTCGCAGCATCAGAAGAGCTGCAGGTGCGTTGCCGGCCTTTTAAGAGGGAAGGGCAGGGAAGGGAAAATGGTAGGGGATTGGGCCTTCAGTAAACTCAATGACTCGGCGAAGCACAGCGCAAGCGCTATTTCACGCCGGTTTTCTGTGAGCCCGTGGTATTTCTCCGGTCGAGCCGGCCCATTCGTGCCGACGCACGGCTCTCCCACGTCAAATCATGCAGCATGACGTGCGTTACGTGCTGTCATGGTTACAATATTATGATCAGCATGTCATGCAAGTTGTACAGTTAATACTGTCACATATGTTTATTCCCAAACCATTTATGCATAGGCAAAGCCAGTATAGCATATTTCTGGCCTACCAAATATGCAAAGGCAAAGCCAGCATAGCATATTTCTGGCCTCTATCTCTTTGTTAACTGTCACGAGTGACTCTTTTCTTACCTATAACACTAAAACAACGTTTAATTTTTGGATTTTTTTTTTTTTTTTTTTTTTTTTGTACTTGTTTATTCTTTATAGTTTATTCTTTATTATTATTAAACATGCAATAATACAGTTTTACACTTACACTTATTTAAATAGCGTTAGGAATTACAATATTATTACTTAACCTGGGGACCCCAAACTAGGCAAAGCCTGTATCTTGGTGGTCCGTTTTATTTTATTACAAACTATGATTTAACGCGAGTCTGTGCAAAAGAACAAACATCATTAAAATACTACATTAATAATTATGTTACAGTTGTTACCCAATACATATCACATAGTATAGTAATCACTTATTGTAAATAATTTAGAACAATCAAAATTATACATTAAATAAAATAATAATAGTAAATAATAGTAAAGAATAGTACTAGTACAGTAATTGTTATAATATAGTTAATTTGAATAGATAATTTTTTTTTTTTTAAATTTAATAGTATCAAGATAGTATTTTATAAATTGGGGTTTGAGATTTACAATTTCGTCAGATCAGATAATATGATAGAATGTCAAAATTTTTTTTTTTTTTTTTTTTATTGTAATTAATGTCATTTATGAATTAGGTTATTAGGTTATACTCCATATTTTTTCCATATTTCTATTTAATACTCCATATTTTTACATATTTTCGATTTTTTAGTCCATATTTTATGTACATATTTTGGATTTTTTAGTACATATTTTTCCGGGCCCTATTCATGATATATTTTGTATGAGTAATGACCGAAAATTAAAGAGATTACGAAAATCTGCATCTGTACCGTAAGATTTTTTATTTCAATTCTATACTAGGCTGCTATTTATGTATCCGGAACTGGCCACTTACAAGAACAATATTCAAAAAGTAATTACAACATTTGAAAACAGAACTCTTTGGTTGAAGAATACATTTTGTTTCATGTGACTGTCAATTATTTTTTAACCGACTTCCAAAAAACGAGGAGGTTATATGTTCGGCTGTGGATATTTTTTTTTTTTTTTTTTTTTTTTTTTATTTTTTTTTTTTTTTTGTATGTTCAACGATTACTCCGCCGTTTGTGAACCGATTTTCGAAATTTTTGCTTTGTTGTATTTGGTTTTACTCCAATTTGGTACCATGTTCACAAAGTGGTGACCTGATGATGGGATCCAGGAGTAATCGAGGGAACTCCTCGAAATTTATATGGAAACATATGGTGATTTTGGTTTTATGTGAAGTGTACTAAGAATATGCTACCAAAAAGTCAAATATTGGGTCAAGGTATACCATGGTTTCGAAGATGCTGAGAGAACTCCTGACTCCTTATAGATACACGTTTGGGAGTTTCGGCGTTGTTTTAAGAACAGAAAGCATATGCTACTATGCAACTCATATTCATCATCATAATCATCATCATCATCATCGTCTTCATCATTACCACGTCGTGTTAAGGTCACCAATGTCTCATGGCACAGAATAGATAATAGTACAAGGCATAGGTGTGGATATACTAATAATAATAATAATTTTATACTGTATAACAACACTTTGTTTAAATATAGACGGCGGTCAGCACCGCGCGAGGCGACGGTATCGCGGCGCCGCCGCGCGGCGAGTGGCGGAAGATCGAATATACTTTACTACTTTATATACAGATCGAATACTTTACTAACTACTTTATAAAATTTTAATAGACAAAATATAGAATTAAAATAAAGTTATTTTAAAAAGAGCATTTAAACAAAACAAAGTCAATAAGTGTCTTTTTAATTAGTTATACTTATTAATCGATAGATGGCGCACTAAGTATCGATTTGAATGGATTTGAAATTGAATTCTTGATTACAAGAACAGCTGTCAATAATTATGATAATATTATATTACTAGCTGTCCCGGCAAACGTTGTTTTGCCAAATAAATAATTTTTGGTATTAGATGAGTAGCTACGCTACATCCAATGCAAGTTTATACAGTTTTTTATCTGATAGATCCTTCGATCGTGGAAAAACGAGACACAATAGCCTTTCTATTGTTATCGCAATCGCCGGTGACCGCTTGGGGTCTGAAGTATTAAAATTGTTAAATTACTTAGCACAATATGTTCACTTCACTGATAATATATTATTTTGTGAGTGTGAACTGTGACTCTTAACAAATTGTAATAAGATACGTAAAATATACGCGAAGGTTTACCTACCAGTGTAACTCCTACATCTGGTGCAAAAATGGTGCAGTCCTAATTAGGCAGCATGAGAAGAGCAATATACTCGTAGTGCGCTCAGAGGCGGATATAACTACATTAAAAGGAGCCCAAAAAGTCTTCGATAAACCGGTTTGAGAAACTTTTCCATACTTTTTATTTTCATTAACCATTTTTCTTTTTCCTTGTTATGGATAAAAAAAAAACATCTCTGTCCCAAATTTACTTAACTAGCCTGAAAGAACTTTATATAGTCCTTATTTATTAGTTTTAGTGTGTTAATTGTATACCTAGTACCCACTATATAGGATATATAATTTAACTGTGTTCTTTAGATGGACTTAGACGATAAAATTGATGGTAAATTAACTGAATTAAAATGTACGCACTGGAATGACTTTACAGATAAACTACCGCTTAATAATGAATCACTACTACTTTTTCATGTGAATATTTGTTCGATGTACAAAAACTTTAATAGTCTTGAATGGATTGTTACTAATTCTACACATCCAATTCATTTGATTTTAATAACAGAAGCTAACATAAAGCAGGAGGTGTGTAATTTATATAATTTACCTAACTATACTATGTTTTCTAAATTAAGAACTCAAAGAAGAGGTGGTGGAGTCTTATTATATGTACATAGCTCACTTAACTTTACTCAGTCCAATACTACAGTTAATAACTTTGAATGTGTATCAGGTGAATTAAATGTATTAAATGGTAGATATAGTATATGTGCAATTTACAGGCCACCTAACTCGGACAAAAGGAACTTTGTCACAGAACTGTCTAGATTAATTGATAACTTTCCCGGTAAACAAAATTTTATCATAATGGGTGATATGAACCTGGACTTAAAAAAGCCTAGTCCTATTATCACAAAATACTTGAATAAGATTAGTAGCTTGGGTTTTATATGTGGTATTAATAATTACACACGTACTGAGAAATACGGAGATATTATTACCAAGTCATGCATAGATCACATTCTGATTAGAAATACTACAGCGCATGAAGTGTATACTGCCACGATCAGTGACGCGCCAGCTGATCACTGTATAACCGGCTGTGCGATACTCGGCGCTCAGTGCAATATAAAGCAGCCTACAGCCCAAATGTTTACTAAACTAAATAATGAGAAGCTTCGCTCTGAGTTGTCAGTTATAGACTGGGATTCTCTGATGTTGTTAAAAAATCCAAATGACATTGTTAATAACATTCACAAAATTTTTAACACAATTTATGATAAATGCACTATATTATGTACTAGTCCCGGCAACCAGCTGAGTAAACGTAAGTTGTGCCCATGGAGTAATGATACCCTCTCAAAAATGTGTAAAAAAAGAGATGAACTCTTATACATTTGGCATAAAGATCCAAATAACGTTAAAAATAGATTATTATACAATAAATATAGAAATAAAGTAAATAAATATGTACAGACACTTAAAAATAATTATACAATGAAAAATATTTGTGATAACTTTAAAAATCCTTCTAAAATATGGCAAATTATAAATAATTTAACTGGTAAAGTTACATCCAGCATAGAATCCATTATTTTAAAATCTTTCAAGTTAAGCCCCCTCCAAATAGCCAATAATTTTGCAAAGGAATTTGATAAAAATGTTAAAAATTTAACCAACAAAAATTCATGCTCGATACCCATTCTCTCACAAGATACCTATTCCACAGTACCAGACAGATGCATGCGTCTTCGAAAAGCAACCCCTGAAATAATTAAAAAAATTATCCTCAATATTAACGATAAAAAAAGCCCAGGCTTTGATGGAATTAGAGCAACTGACATTAAGTATATTTCAAACAAAATGGTACCAATAATAACACATTTGATAAACTGCTGTATTGAATCTTCAACCTATCCAGATCTTTTAAAAATAGGTATTGTAAGACCAATATATAAAAAAGGCAATCACGCAGATTATAATAATTATCGGCCTATAACAATATTATCTTGTCTTGATAAAATAATTGAACGATTTCTGTGTGATCAAATTAACAGTTATCTGTTAAAGAATAACATTATAAACCCTAACCAGTATGGGTTTCAGAAAAATAAAAGTACTACCCAACTGCTTCGAAACTTTACTGATGAAATAAACCAGAATTTAAATAAGAAAAAACACGTTCTTGTTTTGTTTATTGACTTCAGTAAAGCATTTGATGTTTTAAAATATAAAACACTATATGATAAACTATCAAGACATGGTATACAGGGCCCCCTTCTACAGTTGATTAAGAATTACCATACAAATCGTTCTACTTCAGTAAAGATTGCAGGCGAGAACAGCATTCATATTCCTACATCTACAGGAACAGCCCAAGGCTCGATAATCGGTCCATTAGAATATCTCCTCTATGTGAATGATATGCATAAAGTTGTGAACAAAGCCTCAGTTTATCAATTTGCCGACGACACCTGCTTGCTCGTTGCCGGGAGTAGTATTGTGGAAATACAGGCCAAACTGCAGGAAACATTTGATAACTTATGTAAGTGGGCACACGATGTGGGGCTTGTTTTGAATGCAGAAAAAACTAAACTTATGCACATACACTCACCGCATAATAAAGCCCAATACAAGCCCCTCATCGTTGCTCACACTCACATGTGCCTGCATAATGCAGCACAGTGCGCATGTACACCAATTGAAAATGTAAATAATCATATGTATGTAGGCCTCATTATTGATAATGTTTTTAACTGGGGAGCTCATAAGGACCATGTCTGTACAAAACTAAGATCAATATTAAGTAGACTGGCAGTTCTCAAGTTTAAGCTACCATATAAAATTCTAAGACTTCTTTATATGTCTCTTGCAGATTCTGTAATAAGTTATGGACTTAGCAGTTACGGTCTAACATTCAAGTCATACATTCAAGATATTTACAAACTACAAATAAGAATGCTAAAGACCATAACACCAAAACACATAGTTAAAAAATTTAAAAATATAGATCAAGAATTATTTGAATACTGTAATGTCATTAATGTGTATGATAAAATAAAATTTTGTATTTTAACTGAAATGAGAATTGCTGAATACTTAGAGGAACATGTAAGACCTAGCCACTTAAGACCAGTATCATATATTAAGAAGTATTGTCTACCAAAAATAACGAACACTTATGGCTTTAGAACATTAAAACATATAATACCCTTTTACTTAAATGAATTACCTGCCAATTTACAATACATGTATTCAAATACAATTAACTATAAAGGTAAATATAAAAATTTTTATTTAAAAAATCCAAGCTTGAGTACTGGCTGAAATATTTTTAGCAATCTGTGCTTAAATTCCATTATGAGTGTACATGTACAGGTGTATTGTATGTAGATGCATACCTACCTACTACATGTGCATATGTACATTGTACTTCCATGCATGTACAATGTGCATATGCAGGTGTACATGTGGAAATACAATTAATAATAGTATGTTTGTGTAACCTTGATTCTTAAAAATAAAAGTAATTGTTAACTTGAAATGTTATGTAATGTATGAGTAGTCATAAAATAATATTAAATACCTACTAAGTAGCTTAAGAATAGTACTGTATGTAAACAGAACGTCTCTCCCAAACCGATAAACCTCTTAAGGTTTTTGTATGGGAAACTATGTCATTTTTTCTTGTAAGTACATTGTAATGTTTTGAATAAAGGAATAAATAAATAAAATAACTAAAAAGAGTGAAATTATTATTATTTTTAACAAAAAATTAAAACCGACTTCCAAGGTAAAAACAATATTAACATTAATATGAACTAAAAAGTATTAAATAATTTTTGCTATCTAATAGTGCCTTTTTCCGAATTCGGCTAAACCTCAACTATTTCTGTACTCAATCTTCATAATTTTGAAGTCGGTGCCAGTTCCAAAAGTTTCAAATATTCTGTCAGAGGACTGAAGATTCAGCTATCTGGTACCGACTTCAAAATAATGAAGATTGAGTACAGAAATAGTTGAGGTTTAGCCGAATTCGGAAAAAGGCACTATTAGATAGCAAAAATTATTTAATACTTTTTAGTTCATATTAATGTTAATATTGTTTTTACCTTGGAAGTCGGTTTTAATTTTTTGTTAAAAATAATAATAATCCATTGTGGCGTCATTTTGAAAATTGCGTGTCTTCATTTGCCATGGATTTAACGCGTGAACATTTTCGTGCAATGATTTACTACGATTTTCGGCGTAGACTAAATCAACAACAGTGCTTTATTCAACTCACCGCAACTTTTGGAGATGAAGCACCATCAACCACTGTTTATCACTGGTACAGTGAGTTTAATCGTGGGCGGTCTATGCTCACGGATGAAAATAAAGAAGGTCGCCCAAAAACAGCTGTTGTCGCACAAAATATAGATGCTGTGCGGGAACTAATAATGCGTGATCGTCATGTTACATATCGCGAGATAGAGGCGTCCTTAGGCATAAGTATGACGAGCATACATAAGATATTACACGAACATTTGGCTGTAAAAAAAATATGTTCGCGTTGGATTCCGCACAACTTGACAATCGATCAAAAACGGGCTCGTGTCGATTGGTGCAAAAAAATGATAAAAAAATACATCCGTGGTACGTCAAAAGCCGTTTATAATATCTACACAGGTGATGAATCTTGGATCTATGCATATGACCCCGAAACTAAACAACAGTCAACGGTGTGGGTGTTCCAAGATGAGCCGAAACCAACAAAAGTTACTCGTGCAAAAAGTACTTTGAAGCAAATGGTCGCCTGTTTTTTTGGAATTAATGGACATGTGGCTACAGTGCCATTAGAGAATCGTAAAACGGTTAATTCTGAATGGTATACGACCATTTGTTTACCAGAAG
Source organism: Polyommatus icarus (assembly GCA_937595015.1). Lineage (NCBI taxonomy): Eukaryota > Metazoa > Arthropoda > Insecta > Lepidoptera > Lycaenidae > Polyommatus > Polyommatus icarus. Next base: position 18,180,634 of record OW569336.1, on the reverse strand, counting down.
TCTTTGAAGAAATAAGAAAGGACAACCGACAACGTAGAATCATATTACATCACGACAATGCTAGCTGTCACACCTCAGCTGAAACAACTCTGCAATTCTCTATGTAAACTGTACAGATCTGTTGTAAAAACTGTGCAGTTCTCTACGAAAACTGTACAGATATTTTCAAAAAACTGCGCAGTTCTGTATAAAAACTGTGCAGTTTTCTATGAAAACTGTACACATCTTTTCGAAATACTGCGCAGTTTTGTGAAAAAACTGTGCAGTTCTGTATGTAAACTGTACAGATCTCTTGTAAAACCTGTGCAGTTCTCTACGAAAACTGTACAGATGTTTTCAAAAAACTGCGCAGTTCTGTAAAAAAAAACTGTGCAGTTTTCTATGAAAACTGTACAGATCTTTTTGAAACACTGCGCAGTTCCGTAAAAACTGTACAATTCTTTATGTAAACTGTACAGATCTGTTGTAAAAACTGTGCAGTTCTCTACGAAAACTGTACAGATATTTTCAAAAAAACTGCGCAGTTCTGTATAAAAACTGTACAGTTTTCTATGAAAACTGTACAGGTCTTTTCAACAAACTGCGCAGTTCTGGGAAAAAGCTGTGCAGTTCTGTGAAAAACTGTGCAGTTCTCTATGTAAACTGTACAGATCTCTTGTAAAAACTGTGCAGTTCTCTACGAAAACTGGACAGATCTTTTCAAAAACTGCATAGTTCTGTGAATAAACTATGCAGTTTTCTATGAAAACTATACAGATCATTTTGAAAAACTGCGCTGTTCTGTGAAAACTGCACAGATATTTTCGAAAAACTCCGCAGTTCTGTGAAAAAACTGTGCAGTTCTCTACGAAAACTGTACAGATTCTTTCGAAAAACTGTGCAGTTCTGTGAAAAAACTGTGCAGTTCTCTACGAAAACTGTACAGATCTTTTCTAAAAACTGCGCAGTTCTGTGAAAAAACTGTGCAGTTCTGTATGTAAACTGTACAGATCTCTTGTAAAAACTGTGCAGTTCTCTACGAAAACTGTATAGTTCTGTGAAAAAACTGTGCAGTTCTCTACGAAAACTGTACAGATCTTAAAAAAAAACTGCGCAGTTTTGTGAAAAAACTGTGCAGTTCTCTATGAAAACTGTACAGATCTAACGAAAACTTTACAAATCTTTTCAAAAAACTGCGCAGTTCTGTGACAAACCTGTGCAGTTCTCTACGAAAACCTCACAGATTCTTTCGAAAAACTGTGCAGTTCTGTGAAAAAACTGTGCAGTTCTCTACGAAAACTGTACAGATCTTTTCGAAAAACTGCGCAGTTCTGTGAAAAAACTGCAGTTCTGTACGAAAACTGTACAGATCTTTTCGAAAAACTGCGCAGTTCTGTGAAAAACTGTGTAGTTCTGTATGTAAACTGTACAGATCTCTTTTAAAAACTGTGCAGTTCTCTACGAAAACTGTACAGATGTTTTCAAAAAACTGCGCAGTTCTGTAAAAAAAACTGTGCAGTTTTCTATGAAAACTGTACAGATCTTTTTGAAACACTGCGCAGTTCTGTGAAAACTGTAGATCTTTTCGAAAAACTCTGCAGTTCTATATGAAAAAACTGCGCAGTTCTGTGAAAAAACTGTGCAGTTTTCTATGGAAACTGTACAGATCTTTTTGAAACACTGCGCAGTTCTGTGAAAACTGTAGATCTTTTTGACAAAACTGTGCAGTTCTTCATGAAAAAAACTGCGCAGTTCTGTGAAAAAAACTGTGCAGTTTTCTATGAAAACTATACAGATCTCTTTGAAAAATTGCGCAGTTCCGTAAAAACTGTGCAATTCTCTATGTAAACGGTACAGATCTGTTGTAAAAACTGTGCAGTTCTCTACGAAAACTGTACAGATATTTTCAAAAAACTGCATAGTTCTGTGAAAAAACTATGCAGTTTTCTATGAAAACTATACAGATCATTTTGAAAAACTGCGCTGTTCTGTGAAAACTGCACAGATATTTTCGAAAAACTGTGCAGTTCTGTGAAAAAACTGTGCAGTTCTCTACGAAAACTGTACAGATCTTTTACAAAAAATGCGCAGTTCTGTGAAAAAACTGTGCAGTTCTGTATGTAAACTGTACAGATCTCTTGTAAAAACTGTGCAGTTCTCTACGAAAACTGTACAGATCTTTTCGAAAAACTGCGCAGTTCTGTGAAAAAACTGTGCAGTTCTGTATGTAAACTGTACAGATCTCTTGTAAAAACTGTGCAGTTCTCTACGAAAACTGTACATATCTTTTCAAAAAACTGTGCAGTTCTCTACGAAAACTGTACATATCTTTTCAAAAAACTGCGCAGTTTTGTAAAAAACTGTACACCGCGCGCTATAAACTGAAGTCCACGCGGACGAAGTCGCGGGCAACAGCTAGTTCTGTAATAATTTAGCACATATATTTTTGTAATCTGAAAACGTCTTGTCTAGGTGCTCTGGATAGTTTTAAATTCGTCCGAGTTGTACACGGTTTGTTCAAAATTATTATATATTATTATTATCGACGATTTAAGGATCAGAGGAAAATGTTTGATTTTAAAATAATAATTATGTACTCCTTTCTTCGTGATAGTAGATATGTTTGGTGTATACTGCATAATGCCATCCGCTTTGTTTCATAACTGTGACATTGATAATAACCGCGCAGGCTGTCGTCCAGCGCGCAATATTATGATACGTTACCTGGGAAACGACCTTGGCGAGAATCTGAATTGTCATATTTTAGTGTTCGAAAATGAGCCAAATTTAAAACGGTTGAAGTATGGGAGTTATGTTTCCTGTAATTTTGTTATTCGTTGTGCTCAGGACATACACATTTGGCGACGTGTGCCCCACCCCCAATAACATATTTTTAAAATCAAAGCCGTTATATGACGTGTTTCTGGCTATACAGCGGAGGCGGAAGCGGCGGTGTCAGCGGCGGCGGCGCGCGAGCGGGCGGCGCGGGCGGAAGCGGCAGCGGGCGCGGAGGCGGCGGCGGCGGCGGAGGAACGGGCGCGGGCGGACGCGGCGCGCGCGCGGGACATGGCCGAGCGGGCCGCTGACGCCGAGATGCGGTTACAGGCGGCGCTGGATAGGTGAGGATTGAGAAAGTTCGTTCATGGCTGGTTTTTAAACATTTGCTTTCGCATATTTTGAGATGCAAAAATATTTTAAAGTGAGAAAGGGGTGCGCAACTCGCACACATTAATAAACCACATCTGTTTCCGTCAGAGATGAGTTAAGCTGCGTTGCGAGAAATGTGTTTTATGATACACAGAATTACGTTGCTCTGAGCCAGGCAAATAATCCCTTCATTTCTATTACTTCTCAAAAAAGATATTCCTCGCTACGTAGCTTGACTCTAGCTTATGTTAAACGCACCATTACGAATGTGTGCATTTCGCTAAGTAAGCAACGCCGTTGAACTTTAATTTACGTTAAATATAAAATGTGTTTTACAGCAAAAATAAAGAGATAGAAGAGTTACGCGCGGAGCTACAAGTGACTCTGAGCGCGGAACGTGCGCGTGTGGCTGAGCTCAGCGGGCAGTTAGAGGCGGAGCGCGCCGAACGGGCCGCAGCCGATGAGCGACGACGACTAGCCGCGCTGCAGGCTGACCTGCAGGTGAGAGAGAGGAGAGAAAGAAAGAGAAAGAGAGAGAATGAGGAGTATCGGCTACCACTATCGTCATTTAATGTATGTGGGATGTTTGTGAACCTTTCATTCGAAAATTTTTGAACGCCAACCGAAGTTTGAAACGTTGTTGTAGCTGAATTAAAATTACTTCTTAATAGTAAAACTGTCGTTTTTAAATAAAACTATCAAGTTTTGTAATTAACAGAGCGCAGTTTATTCTGAGAGATTTTACAATGGAAGACACTAATAGACAATATGGAGTCCGGCTATGAAAAAGACTTGTCTGTGGCCATAGACTAAAATGTTTCTTTTTTATGTGAAAAAGGAATAAGCTAAGGTTCAAATTTATATTACAACACTCTCACCAAATTTGAACCCTTTCACAAACATATAACAAAATTAAACAACATTTAAAAAATCTACACTTAAGATAAAATATATAAGTTGACAAACTCTGGCCAAAAATTAAACATAAATTTTTATACATGTTTAGTTTCCTAATTCCAATTTTGCTTCTAAGATATTGAAACTTATCTCTAGGCAGAGCTTTAGTAAAAATATCTGCATATTGTTCTTTGGTACAAACATAATTTAAGTCTATTTGTTTTTCATTGTATTTTTCTTTAATGAAATTATATTTTATATCTATATGTTTGCAACGTTTATGGTAGTCCACATTCTTAATTAAATAGATTGAACTTTGATTATCAATATTTAAACATATAGAATCCTGATTAAATTCACCAATATCTAGTAACATTCTCTTTAACCACAAAGCTTCTTTAGTTGCAGAGCATGCAGCCATAAATTCTGCCTCTGTGGTGGACAGCGCAACACTTTGCTGACGTTGGGTTGCCCATGTTACAGCCGCTCCATTTTTAATGAACACATACCCTGTTAATGACTTTCTAGTGGTAGTGTCTTTAGCGAAATCTGCATCACTATAAGCTTCAATTTTATTGTTATGTGTTGATGTATAAAACAGGCCATAGTCTTTAGTTTCCTTTAAATATTTCATTATTTTCTTGACCACATTCCAGTGAGTGTTATCAAAGCAATTGAGATATCTGCTTACCAGACTAACTCCATACATGATGTCCGGTCTGCTTACCACAGCCAGATGCATAAGTGATCCGACTGCCTCTCGGAATGGAATATTCTTGCCCACAGGTTCAGTGCTCCTTTCCAGAGTTGTGTATGGATCTACTGGGATATTATTACAATTAGCATCTTGCATGTTATATTTAAATAATAGTCTTTCTATATATTTAGACTGATGGATAAAGATATATCTTTCAGATCTTTCAATTTGTAAACCCACAAAGTTCTTAAGATTACATTGCTTTATTTCAAAATTAAGTGTTAATTCATGTATTACAGTATTCAATGAATCTTTTGATTTAGAGAGTAAAAGTCCATCATCAACATACAATAATAAATAAACTTTATGGTTGTTTACATTTCCAACATACAAACATTTATCTGCATGACTATTGTTGAAACCAAACTTCTTTAATGTGGTGTCAAACTTTTGGTTCCAGCATCGTGGTGCTTGTTTGAGGCCATAAAGTGAACGATTGAGTTTACATACCATATTTGAATCTGCATCCAAACCTTCAGGCGGTGACATGTATATATCTTCCTTGACATCACCATATAAGAATGCAGTTTTGACATCGAACTGTGTAACATTCAAATTATTTTGTGCTGCTTCTGAAAGTAAAACCCTAACAGTATCATATCTCACAGTGGGAGAATATATCTCTTTATAATCAATGCCATGTTTCTGGCTACATCCTTTAGCACATAATCTTGATTTATACAGCGGTCCAGATGGCTCATCTTTTATTCTAAAGATCCATTTACAGCCAATCACTCGGACTCCTTCAGGTTTCTTAATCAAATCCCAAGTTTTGTTTTTAGCATGTGCCAGTAACTCTCCTCAATTGATTGCTTCCATTTAGCAGCATTATCATTATTTAAAATCGCTTCATTATATGTTTGTGGAACATTTTCTTGTTCTCCATTTTCCTCTGTACACAAAAAGGTATTACCTTGCATTTTACACAATCTTGCTTTAGACCTTGTAGTAACATTTGGCATTAATTCTGAGTAATCTATATTTACCTCTGGCTCATACAAAGATCCTTCATCTAAGTAAAATTCATCACTAGATTTATCTTTACTTTCAACTTCCATGCTTTCCGATGAATTCTGCAAAGTTGTGTCCATACTTTCAGAAGCAGGAGTATCTTCATAAGTATTTGGGACTGACTCCGATAGCGGTACTAGTTCATAATTTCTTTTCACTGTGTTTTCTAGAAAAATCACGTCTCTGCTTAGGATGACTTTTCTTGTTTTGGGATCTAAAAGTCTGTATCCTTTGGTTTGTTCACTGTATCCAATAAATATCATCTTATTTGTCTTTGAATCCCATTTTTTAGCTTTTTCTTTAGGAACATGTACCATTGCTTCACAACCAAAGACTTTCATATGTGAGATGTCGGGCTTTTTCCCTGTCCACTTCTCTTCTGGTTATAAAAAGCCTAAAACTCTCGTTGGGCATCTATTTGTAATGTAGGCTGCAGTTGACACAGCTTCTGCCCAATATTGTTTTTGTAATTTTGCATTTAGTAGCATACATCTTGCCCTTTCCAACAGTGTACGGTTCATCCTTTCCGCTAAGCCATTTTGTTGTGGCGTGTACGGAGTGGAAGTTTGATGAACTATTCCACATTTCTTGAGAAAAGCTTGAAAGTCATTACTTAAATATTCAGTTCCATTATCTGTGCGGAGAATCTTTATTGTCAGATCAAGTTGATTTTCAACCAGCACTTTAAATTCTTGAAATTTTTGGAATACTTCAGATCTTCTTTTGATTATGTAAACAAATACTTTCCTAGTGTAATCGTCGACAAATGTAAGAAAGTAACGAGCTCCTCCGAGAGATGGCGTCTCCATTGGCCCACAGACATCCGAGTGAATAAGGCCTCATTTTGCTTGTGCTCTGGTTCCTTCTGAAGGGAACGGGAATCTTGTTTGCTTCCCTTCCAAGCATGATACACATATCACTTTGTCTGTATTTTTAATTTTGACTCCTGTACTTTCTGACAATCTGTTTAAATCTTCAAAATTTAAATGTGCCATCCTTTGATGCCATAAATATAAGTCATTCTCTGTTGAAGCAGATATGTATGCTGGACTACTGTGTGTAATCAGCCTGTACATATTATTTATCATTCTAGCAGCTGCAACTTGCTTGTTACTTTTATTTAGGATTTTACAACCTTGCTTGTCAAATTGTACTTGACAACCGCTGTTTATTATTTGACTTACAGAGAGAAGATTAGTAGCCAACTCAGGAACATACAAAACATTCTGTACCTTTATCATCTCCAACTGACCTTGTGTGTTGACAACATTAAGATTTTCACTACTAACTTTTTGTCATTAGCCACTCTTATTGTTGATATTGGAGGCGGTATTTCATCTTGTATCAGATCACGGTTCATGGTCATATGCATTGACGCACCCGAGACAATGTACCAGAAATTGTCATTGTTTATTGTTGCAGATAAGACAGCGACATAACCAGAATCTGTGTTTACATTAGACTTCTGTTCCTTTTTCTTATTTCGGCAATATTTGCTTATGTGCCCATATTTATTGCATACAAAGCATCTTGGACCTTTTCCAGTTTTACTATCTTGTTTGACATACTGATTTTTATTACTTTTTACATTTTTCACATACAATGCATTAGTATCAGAGCTTGATTTCACATCTTGCAGAAGCTTTGTCTTTACAGAATCAGCTGTAATTGTCACACCTGAGCTTTCAAGCGCCATGATCATCGGCTGATACATTTCTGGGAGGCCGGCAAGTAATAAAGTTCCCAGCCACTCTTCGCCTACTTTAAAACCGATGTTTCTTAATTTGTGAGCACTGGACATAATTTTGTTCACATATACTTCAATGTGACCACAATTTTCAAGCGTTGTGTTTATTAAATCTCTCAATAGGCCAACTCGCCGTGTTAAACCATTGTCATCGAATGCTTTTGCCAAGTTGTTCCATACTTCTTTTGCAGTTTTAGCTTCTTGGATATGTACATAATTAACGGGATGTACTAATAAGATAATTTTCGACTTAGCTTTTGTGTCAAGTTTGGAATCAACTTTTTCACTGTCATTCGCGGTGACACAACTCCATAATTCCTCATGTTCGAGATAGGTTTGCACTGCGAATCTCCAAGTAGGGTAATTTTCTCTTCCAGTCAGCTTTTCAATCAGTGCCATCGTATTATTTGACATTTTCGCTGATGAAGAAATTATGACCTCGTGTGCCGGGTTTTGAGGTTATGCTATTTTTGCACTTACTTTCAAAAACTTGCACTTTACGCTTTTATACAATTTATTAGGCCAAAAATAGTGATCTGGGGCCCGTAACCTGTCGTTTTTAAATAAAACTATCAAGTTTTGTAATTAACAGAGCGCAGTTTATTCTGAGAGATTTTACAATGGAAGACACTAATAGACAATATGGAGTCCGGATATGAAAAAGACTTGTCTGTGGCCATAGACTAAAATGTTTCTTTTTTATGTGAAAAAGGAATAAGCTAAGGTTCAAATTTATATTACAACAAAAACGTTCTCGCAAAAGCAAAATATATGAACAAAATATTAGTAATAAATATAAACTAGTAACTACATTTTAATCAGTCTCTTCTGGTGTTATCTAAACTAAATTATTGTCAATATGAAATGCTTAATTTTCTATAAACTTAACTGTGTTGAAAAGCCTTACCAAAGGCATTGTGTTGTATCAAAACTAAATTATATAACACGTTAGTTACAGGAGCCGCCGTCGATCCGCGGCGACGTATCGCCGACGTCGGTGTCGTCGGAGTGCGTGTGGGAGGAGCCGCGCGTGTGGGCGGAGGAGGCGCGCGCGGGGGAGGCGCGGCGCGCGGGCGAGCGGCGCGGGGTGGCGGCGCAGCTGCGTGTATTGCAGGCGGAGCGAGCAGCGCTGAGAGACGAGCTGGCAGCTGCGCACGCTAAGTTGCAGGACTTACAGGTGTGTATAGACCTGGCCAACTAGTAAATCGGAGTGCGTGTGGGAGGAGGAGGCGTGCGTGCGAGCGGCGTGGTGCGGCGGCGCAGTTGCGTGTATTGCAGGCGGAGCAAGCGGCGTTGAGAGACGAGCTGGCAGCTGCGCACGTTAAGTTGCAGGACTTACAGGTGTGTATAGATCTGGCAAACTAGTTGTCGGAGTGCGTGTGGGAGGAGCCGCGAGACGGTCAATAAAATTTTACTAAACGTGATATTTCGCAATAAAATTGATTATCTAGGCGCCCGCTAACGCCGCTCTCCATCCATCCGTAGCTCACATCAACTCACTGCTTTGTTCATGACTTTGCGACCTTTGTAAATAAATAGTATTGATTGGTTGGTTAATTGACTGTATTCGGTAGCAGTGGCGAAGCCTCCATAGAACACGATTCCTACCGGCTTACCTTGGCCAATTTTAATATATACATTTTTTATTATTAATAATTATAGCTTACCCCGCTTCCTACAATTTCATAAAAATAATTCGCCATGTATTTAAAATCACGCAAACGCACACATACCCGTTTTTACGATCGCACTCAGAATGCATACGTACTGCTCCATAGTGTGCGGCGGCCGCGCGGTGGCGCGAATTCCCCGCTCAAAACATGGGGAATCCAAACATTTGAAATGTATGAAATTCACGCACACATACACATTACTACTACATGCAAACGACTCGTCGATATTGTCGAACAACAAGCCGATCCCACATAGCCTACCTAGTCTTTATTTGTCAAGTGTTAAGGTTTAGTTTCGCATGTTTCGCTTCAAAAAATTTCGTCCAATCACAACAGAGCTAATTGCAGCGGCCGACCGGCGCGTGCTGTCATTTCAATTCACTTTAACAATTATTATATTACGCGCTCATTTGCACTCATTTTGCACTGTTATTATTGTAACATGCAAAATTTTGTTTATTATGTTAGTGGGCTAGCTTGATTGTAATATTATATAGTTTAAAAGAATCGAAAGTAGTGAAATTTTACTTGCCAAGTGTTGTGTTGTGTTTTTGTTTGTTACATCGTAAAGGTTGGTTTGTTTTACTTACTTTGTAATTTGTCGTGACACGGTTAGGTGAGAAATGGCAGCATTAGTACAAATTGACTGTTGTCCGGATTACCTATTAAATGACTTAAATTCGTTCTCAAAACAATCGTTCGAAAATAAAAAAAAACATATCATTAAACAAGGACGGGCGCGTCCCGATATGAAAATTGATTATAGGCGCAAGGATGGGTTTTTCAAACATTTTCACAGTTCAGTGTATGATAAATATAATTGGATAGCGGGCAGTTGCAAATTAAATAAGTTATTTTGTTTTCCATGTTTGCTGTTTTCCGATACAAATAGTGCTTTGAATAAAACGGGTTTCTCAGACATCAATAATTTGACCAATTCGGCTAGGAAACATACTCAAACCGAAAAACATTTACGCAGTTGTATATTATTACACAATTTTGGAAATAGTAGAATAGAAACATTTCTCGGAAATAAATTATGAATCCCATAATCGAAAAGTGGAACGTAATCGAAACTTAATGAAACGTTTAATACACACTGTTGTTCTTCTTGGAAAACAGGAGTTATCCTTCCTCGGGCATAGTGAAAACGTTAATTCAGACAATCGTGGCAATTATATAGAAACATTATTTTATCCGTGTTTACCGGTCTATCGGGAGACATTCAAAATGATCTTATACAATGCACCGCGGCGGTAATTTTAGACGAGATTAGACGTGAGATTAGCCATGCCAAATTCGTTTCAGTTATGATTGACGAAACCCCAGATGTCAGTCATAGAGAACAGTTGTCTGTTATATTTCGTTATTTGTCCGAAAATGGTCTGGAAGAAAGATTTGTAGGTTTTTACGACGTTAGCGAAAGCCGGACTGCGACTGTATTAGCGACTCAGTTGCTCGATATTCTTGAACAATATCGATGCAAAGACAAACTGATCGGTCAGACATATGACGGTGCCGCCGTTATGTCAGGTGAACGTGGAGGCGTTCAAGCACTAGTACGGGGTCAATGCCCTCTTGCGCGTTTCGTACCGTGTTATGCTCATATTCTTAATTTCGTACCGTGTTATGCTCATATTCTTAATTCTCATATTCTTAACACTGCATGCAACGCACTCAATGCAAGCAAAGCACCCTAGTAGTTATGTAAAAGGTAAACTAACACACTTAATACAGGTATGTAATTTATTGCACGTTTTTTTACAAGAATTGAAATTTTGCTTATTCACGAGTTAGCCGTTTTTTGGTCCGGCTTTACCTTTATTTTTTTTCACCCCACGCCACTGTTCGGTAGTTAGAATTTCTTTCTAACTATGATGCCAGATGTAAAAAAATCCATTTCCTTCCGCTGTGCCAACGCTGTGGAACATTAGCGACCTTGCTTATCTAAGTAAAGTACTGAATAGTAAAATAGATGCACCCGAAATACTCAATAGATTTAATATTAATATCCCCTTTAGAAACGCTCGTCATTTTACGCCTCTATATGTCCCATCCTACAACACCTACTACCGTAGGAATTCGTTTGTTTTAAGGTCGAGTGCACGATTTAACAATTTTCTGAATACAAATCCGCTTGAAGACATATACTCCCTTACACCAAATAAAATCAGAAAACTTTTGACTGATGCCTATTTTAATTTTATTCAGTTATCGCCTTTCTAAAAAATTTGCTTTTATATTTTATCGTGATGTGCTATATTATAAGTAGTTTTATTCACAGCGAGAAAAATAATATATAGACGTACAACGAGTGCGAATTCATAATATTATTTTCCTTTTCTTGTGCTATAATAAGGTTTAGTAGCTTTGTTGCTTATTGTTAGTTAAATTTTATTTTTTATTATATTATGTTGCATAATAATTTAGGTCATTGTGTTTGTCATAATTTGATGTTGTATATGTTACATTTAAGTTTTAACTTATTATACATTAGTGGAAACTTTTAATTGGCATATCGCTGTGTAATATATATCTTATTGGAGTTGTAAATAGCTGTAAGTTTTCCTAAGAAAATAAAATAAATAAATAAATTACTTATATATTGTAATCGCAGGCGGTGTCGGAGCAGCACGAGGCGCTGCTGGTGCTGTACGGCGAGGCGGAGGAGCGCCTGCAGGAGCTGCGCCTGGACCTGCACGACGTCACGCAGCTCTACAAGCAGCAGCTCGACGAGCTCGTCCAGCTGAAGCGCCAGGCCAACTGAGACCGCGATATCGCCCGTCTCTGTCTGACAATGTCTACAAGAACTCGACAAGGCTTTATGTGAACGTGGCGAAAAAAGGAACTAACGTTGCCATCATACAAAAATGTCATTTTTGACAGTTCTCCTTTACCAGCAGCGCCCACGCCCACGTTCATTTAAAGCCTTGTCGCACTTTACCCGACTTACGGGCTCCCAAGACGAGCAATTTTATTGTCAATATCACGCTTCAAGTTTATTGAACAATTTCTTTGACTATTACATTAAAGATATCAACCCTAAGCTGTCAATAATATTACGCAATTCGTGATATTGATAGTAAAATTGCTCGTCTAGGCGGCCAGTAATAAAAATATGCAGCTAATAACTACCGAGGTCTGTTTGGCCTATTAAAGGTATGTCTGGGCTCTGGCATATTAGAACAGCCAGGACAGGACAGACATACATTGAATAGTTATTTGCTGCGTAAATATCTTAATAAGAGGGTAAAATATGTATTGGTCCGGCGAAAATTTAAGATCGCTAGACAAAAGGGAATGCGCAGTGTAAAGTGTTCAATAGGTATCTTTGATCGGGTGAAAGCGGTGTGTAGGGAAACACTGCGAATACGAAATGAAAGAAATCGAAGACAGTTTTTGAAGTCGCAAGTTTTTTTGTCACAATAAATTACCCTTCTTTTGACTTCGCTGTAGTTGGGTAAAAATTTAATTTCGACACTATACGCAATCTGCTGTTTAACAAGTTAACATTTTTGAAGGTAATTCAAGTTGGCACCATCTTTTACAATTTTAAATTACATAATATAAGTTGTAATTAAAATACGTTAGTCAGAGATAAATTTATTTAACTATATGTAGTGCCATCGTAAAAATCATGTTATAATATTTTGTAAATATGTGAATTCAAAATTGTATTGTTATTTATTTGTAAATTTTTGGCACCTGAACTCTAAGCTACTTTTTCTCGTTCTACTGGACGTCTTTGTCCGACAAATTAAAAAAGTCATACGACAGACAAAAATAATCTTCAATAGCTTCAATAGTATAACTATTACGTTATACGTTATGGAAATATATTTATTAGTAATAGTAGGGGAGGTAGTGCTAGCGTTTGCTAAGCCATTTCATACTGACCAAATTTTTGTCCAGCGGTAGCTTAATCAATATAATCAGCGTCAGTCGCCATACCCGTGGTGGAATGTTAACTGAGAGTATTTCAAAGTTGTAAAAAAAAAATAGTTGCGAAAAGTGATTTTATACCGAATGAAACTTTGATGGATGATTAGAGGTCATGTTTAACCAAAAAATCACCGTCAGCCGTATCGCAGACGGGGGATTCAACGTCAGTCGCGTTACTGAACATGTAAAAAATTTTTGAATATAAAGTCAAAGTACAAAATTTATACAGGTGAATGTTTCTACTTTGTATATAAAAAAAGAAAACCGTCAGTCGCTAATACGACGGTGGAAAAACCGTCAGCCAGCGATATAAGTTATAAGTATAACCAATATAGCCATACTTCACGCTCAATGTATCCTAGGGCGTCGCGTAGACGACATTTCCACCTGCAAGCATTCAGCTGAGGGAGATTTTCGTTTGAATTAACCATAAAATTGTCTCACATAGCAATATTAAGTAATTAATTCGATAGTCAATATTTGTGAAGAAGAATGATATAAATTTTACTTTAAAAGCGCCATCTGTTGTTATATACTAAAACTAAAACGATACCTACCAAACCTTAACGTGTATAATCTAGATATGAACCTTTATTAGGTGCGAATTGGGATCTTTTTGATGTCAATTCAATACGATTCCCAACAACAGCTTTGAGATAATCTAAATTTTTATTCCACCACTTCTGAAGCAGCTGACGATCAAAGCTATTATGTAATTAGTAGAATACTATTATTGTAACGATTTTCGCTCGGTATGAAATGACTTTTTAAACTGAGCGCGACTTCCCCTACTATAAGGGGTTTATAATTTAGTGCAATATGTGTTTTACTTGCCCAGTGCTATGTTTTATTATAGAATATTAAAGGATGGCAACGATATTATATTATTATAAATCTTAATATTATGATTTATTATTAACTAATATGAAGAATTTGTAATTTTCTTTTTTAAATTAAATAATTTCTCTTAAATACCACTAACAAAAATCCACACAGACGCGACGCTATAATTTGTGTATAGGCTACTTGACCTAATTTTTTTCTTCATGCTAATCGCTTCATAATCATTCATTTTTACAAAAAAAACTAATATTTTAATATTTTACACAGTAGAAACCCATAAAAATGTTTATTGAAAAATATGCCTCTAAAAATGGCGCCGAAAACACTGTCCGCCATAGTGTGACGTCATACGCTTTGTATTTTAAACTCTCTTTATTGAAATTTTTTTAATGTGCTAAATGTCCGAGTCTAAAAGTGCCCAAAAATTATAAAATAATTATATAAGAAATTATAAATCATTTGTAATGTTGAAAACTTTTGGAGAAAAGTTTTGGCCATTTCATTTCCCGTCTACAATAAATCGAGATATATAATATATAAAACTGATGTTTTATTTGAATTATTGAAGAAAATATATAATAGGCTTATTCTTATTATTTATGTACAAATAAACTTACATATAGCGAGCGCGATAAATAAAAGATATTAAATTAGTATGAGGATGACGTCACATCCAAATAGGAAGTACCGCAAAAGCGTTTTCGTCAGTGCAATTCCTAATTTCATAAAATCATATTTTCAAATCGACTTTATTTATCAATCATAAGCTTTTATTTGATAATAAGGGTGAAATACGGTTTCCTAGGCCAAGTTCTACTAGAAATATGCATTTGTTCAATGAAATTGAATATAGGTCAAGTAGCCTATTGTCCCTGTCTGATAAATGAGTGTTTGCGAACAAGTTATATTACATTTATTAAAAATATTATACATATGCATGATATAATATTATATATTTTTAATAAGGGACATACATTAGTGCATATTCTAAATAGTAATTGCAGTGAACCAAAGTACTTACTAAAAATATCATAAATAGAATATAATATAATTAACTTCTGCTCTGCCATTTTATATTATATTTATTGACTTTCTGTAATCCACAGAATTATAATATTATTATAATGTTAAAGGATGATCATTATCGATGAAGGATAACATAGATAACGGAAACAATATTAACATATTATGATTGAAAATAAATTGTAAATAGCTTTAATTGTGATATGCGTCGTGTTCACGCGAAGACGCGTCATCAAGTTAAAATAGCACTGCTTAACTTTAGGGAGTTGATAGTTTAATGAAAACTTTATTATTGTTATATTCTTTATTTTAAGTTAGGTACTATTCCTATTATCATTTATTGTTTAATGTTTTCAAAATCTTGAATTGCAATTTATTGCAGAATTTAATTTAGTTTTTATCACTGGTCATGCACGTTTGAGTATTAACTCATATGCCAGTTACTTAACAGATATTGAGAAATAAAAATACGAGACAAATAGAGAAGAATATAAGAAAAATAAATTACTTGAATGTGTTTGGCGGTTGGTAGCACTTATTTACAGCGGAATACATAAGGGTTAAACAAAATCAATTAAAAACCTTCTGGGCATATTATGATCACTAGCTTACGTTGAAAAGTGTAGACAGAAAATTTATTACTGGAAAAAAAACTTTGCATGGGTGCACACTGCACAGATTAATGATTGTATAAATGTGTTTGTGTTTTAGATGCGTGGATATTTTTCAAGTCAAAATAATTTTTCTGTCTAAAGTCTAAACGTTTTTACATAAGCAAGATTCCCACTAATGTGTGGAAAATTTCCGTAGAAGGTCGTTAAATGTTTTTATTTCACCTTATTATAGAAATCCACAGTATATTTAGTCGATAGGTAAAGAATCAAAATGTAGCTCAGTTTACCGTATGCCTTATTGTGGTGTGACTTGTGAAACATTTTAGCTGCTTTATTAATTAACCAAGATTAAGACGCGACTATCTAAATTCTAATTTGTCATTTAAATTACTTTCCCAACATGATAAAGACAGCATGGGTCAGGTTCATCGTGTCCTGATCTTGTTTTATCAATAAGGCAATAGTGGTGAGGTTATAATATTATGATCGAGTATTCTGCGTTGACGGTGCTGCTTGTATTTACTTATTGTATTTAATTATATAAATGCAAAAATTGAAAATCACTTGTTTATTCTTATTTTTTAATCTGAAAGTCTTTTATGGTGGAGGTTTTGTTTTGACAAGAAATTGTCTGACGTTATGACGAGTTGATCAGAGATCGAATCGTGTGCGGCATTCGCGACAAGACACTCCGCGATCGCATGCTGCGGTATGAAGACCTGACTCTCGATACTGCTATTGGCATCTGTCAGGTCGAAGAGGTGTCGCAGGAGAGCAACCGGGTGCTGCAAGCGGTGCCATCTCGCGTGGACGGTGTGAACGCACGTATGGTGCGTTTCGGCAGCGGCGGCAGCAGTAGCGCTACCAGAGGGAGCCGCGGCGGACAGCGGAGCTACCCACAGCGGGAGGACCGGCGCGCGGTCGACGGTGCTGACGCCGATGTACCGCGACGCAGCTTCGCGAAGACGACTACGTCATTGCGTTGTCGTCGATGTGGAGGCGGGTGCAAGCACGTTGGCGAGTGCCCCGCCATAGGTAAACAATGTTACATATGCAATAATTTTGATCATTTCTCGAAAATGTGTAAGGTACGGAAAGTACACAATATTGAATTAAAAGAGCAAATGTATGACCAACAAATTTCGGACGCTGAGGCTGAGGAAGAGTTATTTACGATATCATCCTTAGATAATATTGCCGAAATTAATTGTGTATCGGAAGATTGGAGTGTAGTTTTATATACTAAGAATGGGTCTGAAAAGTTTAAATTAGATTCGGGGGCTGACATAAATGTAATTTCTTACGAACGTTTTTTGGACTTAGGATTCGACTTGAGATGTATTAATGTTAATCATAAGATTAAATTGCAATCGTATTGTGGTAACTTTATTCCTATAAAGGGTGTAGGTTTTTTAAGATGGTCTTATAAGAATAAGGAATATTGTTTAAGGTTTGCTATAGCGAACATGGTCTGTCAAAGCGTGCTGGGATTGCAAGCATGCTTGGAGTTAGGACTTATTGGACGAATCCATGAGTTGAGTGTCTCTAATAATGAGGATTTATTCAACGGAATCGGGTGTTTACCAGGCGAGTATCATATTGTTGTTGATAAGGGGGTATCGCCAGTTATATGTGCACCCAGGAAGGTTCCATTAGCTTTGCGCGACAAGTTACAGGATGAGTTAAATAGAATGGTCAATTTAGGAATAATAAGAAAAGTTACGCATCCGACGCCCTGGGTTAATTCTATCGTTGTGGTGGCCAAGAAAAATGGTAGTTTGCGTGTATGTTTAGATCCTAGACCACTGAATAAAGCTATTCAACGGGCACATTTTCAACTGCCCACTTTAA
The DNA here is from genome assembly GCA_937595015.1 of Polyommatus icarus. Lineage (NCBI taxonomy): Eukaryota > Metazoa > Arthropoda > Insecta > Lepidoptera > Lycaenidae > Polyommatus > Polyommatus icarus. The sequence goes on along the minus strand of OW569336.1, from coordinate 18,163,150 downwards.
ATGAAATCACTATGAAATTAAAGGGTGCAAAGTTTTTTACAGTTTTAGATGCCACTTCAGGGTTCTGGTCTGTTAAGTTGGACGATGAGAGTACAGATTTATGTACATTCATAACGCCGTTTGGGCGTTATCAATATTTGAGGTTACCCTTTGGATTAAATAGTGCACCGGAGATATTTCATGCTAAGGTAAGACAATTATTGGAAGGACTAGAAGGAGTAGATTCTTTCATTGATGATATAATTTGTTGGGGAGCAGATGAGAAGGAACATAATACGCGTCTAAGTGAGCTATATAAGAGAGCTAGGCAGATTAATTTAAAGTTTAATAAAGATAAGTGTAGGATTTGTGTAACTGAGGTAACTTATTTAGGTCATATATTTAGTAAGGACGGAATGCGGGCAGATACTGAGAAAGTTAAAGCTATAGTGAATATGCCAGAACCGGGGAATAAGAAGAGCTTAGAAAGATTTTTAGGGGCTATAAATTATTTATCTAAATATGTGCCCAACCATTCAGAGCATATATATCCACTGACTAGGCTGTTAAAAAAAGAAACAAGTTGGTGTTGGGATGCCGGGCATAAGATTTCTTTTGACAAACTAAAATCATTCTTGAGCTCGTCGCCGGTGCTGGCGCTGTATGATGTAGATGGAGAGGTACTACTGTCGGTGGACGCGAGTAGCATTGCGCTGGGCGCGGTGATCATGCAGGCGGGCCGGCCCGTAGAGTACGCCTCTCGGACACTTACGCAGACGCAGCAGCGTTACGCGCAGATCGAGAAAGAATTGCTAGCTATTGTTTTTGCTTGTCAAAAATTTCATCAATACATTTACGGCAAGAGACACGTTATTGTTGAGACGGATCATAAGCCACTTGAGAGCATTTTCAAAAAGGCATTAAACGATATCCCAGCACGCTTGCAGCGAATGATGTTAAGGTTACAGGGATACGATTTATTTGTTGTCTATAAGCCTGGAAAATATATGTATTTACCGGATACGCTGTCGCGTGCGCCTCTCCCTGAATTATTAGATGAGGGTATTAGTAACGCTATACTGTGCCAATTAAAAATGGTTATCGAAAATATTCCAATATCTATCAATAAATTAAGTACAATAAAAAAGGAAACGATGAAAGATAAAATGTTGCTTTGTTTGTTGAATTATATTAAGAACGGTTGGCCAGTCAATAAGTATGAGGTTCGAAATGATTTAAAGTACTTTTGGCCTATGAGAGACGAATTGTATAGCGTAGATACTTAGTGTAATTTTTAAAAATAAACGAGTGTTAATTCCAGTTACGTTACAAAATGAAATGTTAAAGATTGTGCATGATGGACACTTAGGAATTGATCGATGTAAGAGACGTGCTCGTGAGGTTTTATTTTGGCCAGGGATGACTGATGATGTAGAACAATATGTGAGAAAGTGTAGAGTATGTCAGGAGAATCTAAATAAACCCAGTAAAGAACCAATGATACCAATTTCAGTACCGAATATGGCTTGGAATAAAATTGGTATCGACATCTTTGAGTACGCGAGAAAGAACCATTTGATTTTAGTTGATTATTATTCAGGTTTTGTGGAAGTCTCTCACTTGAGGGATACCACGTCAAAGTCAGTTATAAATATAATGAAAGAGCATTTTGCACGCTATGGTATTCCAGAAACTGTCATAAGTGACAATGGTCCGCAATTTTCAGGTCGGGATTTTAAAGTTTTTTCTGACGAGTGGGGTTTTGAGCACATAACCTCATCTCCATATTATGCTCAGTCCAACGGTAAGAGTGAGCGGGCCGTACAGATGGTTAAAAAACTCATCAAAAAATCGGTTGAGAGTACGACTGATTTTTATTTAAATTTACTTAGTTACAGAAATACTCCTAGGGATAATTTAGATTCTCCGGCTAAAATGATGATGGGACGCCGACTAAGGTGTAGGCTCCCAGTGCATCCAGACCTTTTGAAACACGGTCACTACTCTGATCAACATAAAAATATTGTTGATAAACAATTAAAATATAAAATGTATTATGATCAGCATACTAAGCCACTGCCAGAATTAAGTGTTGGCGATGATGTTATAATGGTGGAAAATAATAACGAACGAATTCGTGGAAAGGTAATCGGAAAAGCTGAGACCCCTCGTTCCTATATTGTAAAAAATAAAAAAGGAATTTATCGACGCAATCGCAGGCACTTAATTAGGCCTGTGACAGCAAACACAACAGATAACTCTGTTGTGCAAAATTTTGACAACTCGTGTGAGGAGATAGAATCTGAAGAGGAGAATAGGGATCATGGTTCAATTTATGAACCATCTGATTTGGAATCAACGGTTGAATTGGATTATTCTCCTCCTCGGACGCGAGGTTGTAAGCAGAGATAGATTAATAGCAATTTGTTTTATTTCATTTTATTTTTATTTAACATACTTAGTTTAGAATAATCATTTCTGTTTCTTTTATGTACGGGAAGATGTCGTAATAAGAAGTTCTTATTGTATTAAAAAGTATAATAAATCAGTTGTCAACGAGCTGGCGTTTGAATATACAACAAGAATTGCATTTTGCGATTTAAGGAAAATTAATCATAATATTATTATAATTCATACCATGATTCTTCAAAGCGACCATTTTAGCCCCGCTGGATTTATATACCCACACTCTATATAATAATTTAATATAAAAAGGGTTATATATAAATAAAACAATCAGTTTGACATACACCATTTATTAATAAAATAATGAAGCGATACAGACTATGAAGCGGCGAGGGCGCAGTCACAATTTGCCAAGTCTACTGACAACAATAATAGTCTAATACGTCAAAACTACATAGCACAGTTTAGATATTTAGCTTATGACCCGAAAATTAGCGCTCTCGCCTCACATACATACCGTGGATGAAGAGGTTACTATGACATGAACACACATACACACACGCACACATACAATGGAAATTGCATATTATAGATAAGAGCTCCGCTTCTGCACTTCATTTTGAAATTATTGTAGACAGAAAATTATGTTACTATTATATTACTACTACATTGTGTTTAATTTTAGTTTAAGATTAAACCGATGAACTGTACTGAACTGACACCCATAAAATGTATGTAATAGACATACATTTATTGTATGTCAAAGACAAGTTATAGAAATTGAAAAGAAACACCGAATATTTGTTGTACCTGAAATGAAGGTTGTGTCACCAATCACCATACTAATATTAGGAAAGTTGTTATTCTTGTTTAAAAAACAAGATTAAAAAAGTAGAAAAAAAGGGAAAGTCATTGTAAATGTACTGCTATTTACTAGTTATTATAGGTAATTCAAGTCAACCAAAATATGCGATAGTAAATACAGTACCCGGTAGAGTTCAAAGAAGGAAAAAAACCGATACAATGCGTGGAAACCTGAGGAGGTTCCTTTCGCTCCCCCAAAACCCTAAATACATATAAAATTTCATGGAAATATAAAGCCGTTGTCACTGATTCCATGTAAATATTCAAGCTTATCTCGTATAGCCAGGCCACTACAGATTACTTCAAAAAATTATTCATTTTTAGTTAGTCAAAATATAAATATTGCATTTTACTTTATTTTTTAGTCAGCGTTTTACGATTGCTTCATCTTCAAAACTATGAGTTTAAGAATTTCCGACATTTTGTCTTTAAATAGTAAATTGTATTAGTCATCACGGGAATTTATACGCCAATCCTGTATATTATTTCAGTGTTTCTAGTCCGAACTACGACAGCAGTTTTTGTATAAGCTGAAACTGACTTGGTATTATACTACGAATAATAAAAGCTAAGGAAGTGTAACTCCGTCAAAAAAAGTGCACCAGAAGGCTACAAAATGTGACCCGAATACATGCACATTTATGCATGTGTTCGGTACACATTTTTCGTGTATATATACTCGAGTGACGTTCAACGGTTGACATGATAATTATTGTCAAACTCATTTTAGTTTGTTTACTTACTTATTACGTGCTAGCTTTTTACAATATTTTTGTTGTTAAAATGCCTAAATGCCCTGTGAAATGGTGTAGAAGTCATACAGATATACGACTTTTAAAACAGGAATAACATTTCATCTGTAAGTGAATTGTTTAAAATTACTTAGGTTAAATTATGCTTAAATTTCTTGTATTTTTTCCGACCCATAAATTTGGTTTATTTAAGTTGGATGCTAGGGTATTTGCATAAAATTAAGCTGGTCTATTTGTGTTTGTCTTATTAAGTTTACATGTTTTTGTAAAAGTGCAATAATCAAAAAATAATATACTTAATTACAAAATTTTTACAAAGTCGCCATGGACAGTGTTATGCAAGATGTAACAATTTAATCACAAACGAAATGTTAGGGTCTGGCTGACATTAGTATTATTTCCTAAAATCCTTAGAATGCAATGCAACGAAAAAAGTAGATAACTACCGTTCGTTTAGAAAGAAACGAACCGAATTGGATGCCGGGCCAGATTACTCGTTTATGTAGCATAACTTTAATAGTCATGATAATATTTGTATGAGTAATGGCCGAAAATTTAAGAGATTACGAAAATCTACATTTCCTATTTGCACCATAAGTTTTTTATTTCAATTCTGTAATAAATTAGCACATAGATTTTTGTAATCTGAAAATGTCTTCTTGTCTCTGGACAGTTTTAGATTTGTCCGAGTCATACAAGGTTTGTTCAAAATTATTATAATATATTATTATTATCGATGACTTTAGGATCAGAGGAAAATGTTTGATTTGAAAATAATAATTATGCGCTCCTTTCTTCGTGTTAGTAGCTGATGTGCTTGGTGTATACTGCATAATACTATCCGCTTTTGAGAATTATTGTCAACGGCTTTGTTTCATAACTTTGACAATGACAATAACCGTGCAGGCTGTCGTCCGGCGCGCAACATTATGATACGTTACCTGGGATACGACCTTGGCGAAAATCTGAATTGTCATATTTTAGTTTGCGAAAAGGTGCCGAATTTAAAACGGTTGAAGTATGGGAGTTACGTTTCCTTAGTTTATATTATTCGTAGCCCGTAGGTATTATATTACTAGAATAGATGACAGATGTTAAATCTATTCTTCGTCCCTTTACCCCTGTCACTACCAAAGCTGAGGAGTAAAATGTATTTATTAACAAATTTTTAATCTGTTAATAAATATTTTTCTACAAAATATTTCATTGAAAACGGACCATCAATGGGATTGTCTTATTCTTTTAGTTAAGCGCGCGAGTGTTACTCTCGCAAGAGGTGTTACTTGTAAGCCTGGGTACAACGAGGTATTCAATTGCAAAAATAACAGTCGTATTTGGAAAATACATGTGATGCGACACAGAAGACGGGCTCGTCTTAAACTATTCTATCGGTTACCGTGCTTAACTATACTTAAACGTGAATTACTACCGATACGACGAATCCTAATCGCCTAGTAGTCGATCCTCGAATGGGCGGGGCCTCCGCGGTGGTGGGCGGGGCCCGCCCCTCTCCGCGACGTCAGCGGTCTGCGTGACGTCGGGGGGTCGCGTGACGTCATCGGTCGTGTGACGTCATCGCCGTGACGTGTCGGGCTTGACGCTCGTTGCAGTCCCCGTGCCTTGGGCGCTCGGGCCGGGCGGCGCAGGCGCGGCGGCGCGGGGGGTGGCCGGGGGGCGATGCGAGGGCGGTGCCGCGGGGGCGCTCACACCCACGCCATCCACCCCTCGTACATCATGCACAGGTTCTCGGCGCTCGTCGCCTCAGATATCAAGTGCTCCACCTGAAAATGAGCACCAAATGATCAATCTTTGATGAACTTCTTTGCTTATTGTCACAATTTGGACTTCTTTTATTTGATTTTTCGTTTTGTTAAGTCATGAGTATCACGCTACTCTAAAGGTAGTTAAAGATAATCATTAATCACATATCAATAAACAGAATATTATGTGTTTAATAGTGTACGCACCTGGTCGCGCGGGGCGGGGCGTCGCGCGTGTTCCCGCCCCTCCAGCTTGAGTCTCACGCGCCGCCACACCGACGCGCCGGTCGCGCTGCGCTGCTCGCCCCCGCCGCCACCGCCGCTGCCGCCTGAAACACGACACGTTATAGGTGCGCATATAAACCTGCGCGTCAGTAACGCGGGACGGGAGCGTCTGCAACGCGAAACTGGCACGATATTGGCGTGCACCGCAACTATGGTGCGAAACCGTAGATTATTCCCGCTCTGCCGAAGCGAACGTCCCGCGTTGCTGACGCTCCCACTTCGCAGTCGTTTTGGTCGCGTAGGTTTGGCCGAAGCCTTAAGTCGAGTTATATTTTGTAAAAGAGTAAAAAAATTTAAAATTTTGAATTACATCATCAGTAAGTTTCCAATGTATCTTTTAATTCTCATTGAAATGAAGAAGACATTGGATTACCACAAATCAATCTTAATATTACTGTATACTTTGTAAAGGTACTATTTTATAACAACTTGATTTGGCATATTATGTAATATTTAACATTCTTTCTTTGTGCAAGAAACAATGCTGTGTGAAAGAAGCTTCATAATGACAGCGTAATAACGTGAGGACTGACCGTGTTTGGAGGCGGGGCGCGGCGTGGTGACGGCCGCCTGTCGGGTCAGCTTCTTGCCTCCTGCCTCGTTCAAGTTGTTCGGAAGTCTGTAGGGGAAAAATAACATTAGTTTTTAAACTAACTTAAAGTAAAATAAATAATAATAATACGAGTAATACAGAGGTTTGTTTGAACTACAAGACGTCTTTTGTCCAATTGAAATGTAAGTTTCAAGGACCACACAATCATGAAATCCAAACGTATCTGTCGCAGCCAACTGGTTTAAACAGCCGATCAATCAAACAGCTAGCCCTTTGACTGAACAGCGCCATTCAATCACACGGCTATACGTCGTTCAGCCGACTTGTTGACTGCAACGTTAAACACTACAGCTAGACGACGCTTAGCTAACTGGTTAAATGGCAAATGAACTAAGCTGACCATTAGTTTAGTTTTATTATTACACAAGAGCAATGATAATAAACAGAATAAATTGTATTCTAACTCATTTTGAACACAATTGCAATTAATACCTTTGAGGACAAAGTACAGAATTATGAAATGCATCACATTTCATAATTACGTACTTTGTTCTTGAAATTCGAATATTTGTTTAAATTTGGATTCACTCGTATGTGTGCCCCCATAATTTTTGTCACTGTAATAACACTTGTAACGTATATTTACGAAAAATAACTTAATACAATCACAAAACACCGGCTAGTTGACGCCATATTGTAAACAAAACGCACCTAGCGCCGCGGTGGTGAGCGCTGAACTAATTCAATCAAACGGCGGCGGCTTGAATCAGCTGTAGTGTTGAACGTTTCGAGCGACTGAAATATTCAATTAAAAAGCTAGCCGTGAGATTGAATGGCGTTGTTCAGTCAACGGGCTGGCTGTTTGATTGAACGGCTATTTTAAACAGGCGGCTGCGACATATATAAAAACTCGTGTTGCGTTGTTCGTCAGCCATATTTATTTTTCACGTTCACTTTTCAATCACTTTTATCGAACTAATAAAAAAATTAACAATTCATAGCTAATATATGTTAGCCAGAACATTACGTGTAATTAAGGAATAAGGATATATTTAATTTTCAGTAGTAATGACTCGTCTGTGGTAGTAAAATAAATAATATTAGTATATTATACTAACTGCATCAACATCTGCAGCAGCTCAGGCAGGTCGGCCACGAGCCTGGCGACGGCGGCGGCGGCGGCGCGCGCGTCGCCCGCCGTCAGCCGCGACAACTCGTCGCCCGCGCGACGCCAGCGGGACGAGAACTCCGCCGCTGGGTTGTCGCCCTGTAACGGTGAAATTAGGTATTACATATTTGATCGTAGTGACTAGACTGGCCACAAAATTTCATATCATACTAGCTGTCCCGGCAAACGTTTCTTTGCCATAATATTATAAAGTATATCGCCCGTATTATTTTATTGTAGTGACTAAATAAATATGTCACCATGGCAACGTCCATCGCTATCATGGTCGTCGTTTTTCTCGAGTTGTAATAATTTACTATTATTTATTCAACAAATGCACTTATCAATATAATAAGTACCGAGTAGCCGATTCTCAGACCCACTGAATATGCATATAAAATTTTGTAAAAATCGGTACAGCCGTTTCTGAGGAGTTCGTGGACTAAAATTGTGACACGAGAATTTTATATATAAGAGATGAAGTTTTGTGCCAAACGGCGTATGGACTTTATCTTGCATTTATTTTGTGCACAACATCCAAAGACGTGTGACGAGTGACGACGACAATCTTTCAAAAACAAAAATCATTAACTTTTACGTTTGCAGTTACTATCTATTATATATAAATCTCCTGTCACGATGTTTGTCCACGATGGATTCCTAAACTACTTAACCGATTTTAATGTTTCTTTTTTTTAAATGTGTGCTTTTTTCCAACTTGAGAGATAGGATAGCTTAGATCTTTTATTATAGTCGCAATTTTATTTTATTGCAAATTATTTGTCTATAAAGAGCCACCATTGTTTATGCGACGCGGGTCACGGGATAGCGATGGACGTTGCCACGGTGACATACTTTTTTATATCTATGGACGCTTCACACCACGTCAGTCTGGCCCCGTGGTAAGTAGCTGTTTTTTTTTAAATACTTATTTAGTCACTAATTCAATAAGATAACACGGGCGATATACATTATATAATATGGCAAAGAAACGTTTGCCGGGACAGCTAGTAATATTATATATTTGATCAAAATGACTAGACTGGCCACATATTTTTATAGCATATGAAGTTTTGTGCCAAACGGCGTATGGACTTTATCTTGCATTTATTTTGTGCACAACATGCAAAGACGTGTGACGAGTGACGACGACAATCTTTCAAAAACAAAAATCATTTACGTTTGCAGTTACTATAATATTATATAAGTCTCGAATGTTTACTTCGGTCGGTCGACTACATTAAAGATACTTTACGTGCTGTACTGTAAATTTTGTCTGTCCAAACAGACAAAATTTAACAAAAGTACAGTACAGTACGTAAAGTTTCCTCAATCTTACATAATATTATTGTCGGGTATTCATGTTTTATAATGCAAACAATAAACATACGTCATTAATATGCTGCAGCGCTGCGAGCGGTGCGCGCAGATCCGCAAGCAGCTGCGCACGCGCCGCCAGCGGGGACGATAGCCGCGCGGCCGCCGCGTCTAGTGCGGTCGCGGCGACTGTCGCGCGACTTGTCGCTGCGGTCGCCGCGGCGCTCAGCGACTGCGACATATCGCCGACTAGTGCTGATACCACCTCCACCTGCAATTTACAATTGACTTTTATGTAATTCATATTAGTTTAAGATCACAAGACAATGGTAACAGCAATAATAACAAAATATTTATTCAACATACACATGCTCGTATATGCGAATACACTCATGAATATTGTAGTGTGTGCTCACAAACTTTTAGTATGCAGTCATGGCATCATTTTAAGTAAAAAAAATTGTATTTTTCTATACAACAGCTGATGCTGAGGCTGTATAAACAAAAAAACAGCAGGTAAAAGTATCTAAACAGCCAAAATATTAATATTTCAAATAAAATACAATAACCACCAAGTTAAAGGTAACAATTTGCTTATTCACGATAACCTTAGCCTACTGTATTATTATGTTGTCGGACTTACCCAGTGTTTGTCGATGCTGCCCTCGGGGTGTAACATCTCCATCAGTGACTCCTCGACCGGCGACACTGCTAGCGCGTACTTCTGCGCCAGTGTGCAAGCCTGCAACGACATTTCATGGAATAAGCAGTTCAAAAAAGCGACGCAAACTCGTTAGACCTTTCAAGCTCGTTGGCAATAAGGAGAGCGAATTATCAATACATCAATTAGCGCTAAGGCCAGGTTTATATTTACTTCAATCACTTTGAGACGTCATTAGACAATTTTGATATTATTTTACTGATAACGTCAATAATAAAATTTGGTTTGAAGCAATCAAAATACTAGTTCCACATCCACATAAACGAAAAGTCTGTTATTTATCCATGATAAAAAAAAACCGGCCAAGTGCGAGTCGGACTCGCGCACCGAGGGTTCCGTACAAACCAAAATATGCAGCTTAAATTGCTGTTTCTTTTGATTGCGTTGACATAGAAGTTTGATTTTGTTACAGCTTAAAGGTATTATAGACCTGAGTATTTGGTATGAATTTCAATTTAATACCTCTACGCGTTTATGAGGAAATGGGTGATAAGTTTAAAATTATTAAAAAAATATATATTATGTGATGTAACTAAAAATTTATGGTTTTCGTAATTTTTCCTTTATCTATGCTATAAGACGTTGCTTCGTACCAAATGTCAAGATTCTGAGTTCACGGGAAGCACCCTGTAGGTTTTGATTCCCTTGCAAGTGTCGAAAATTTGCGGCATAAACGGCTGTATCTTTTGATTGCGTTGGCTTAGAAGTTTGATTTTTTCACAGCTTCAAGGGACAGTAGACCTGAGTAATTGATATATATTTCAGCTTCATACCTCCACGCGTTCCTGAGAAAAAGGGTCTTGACAGACGGACGGACGGACAGACGGACAACAAAGTGATCCTATAAGGATTCCGTTTTTTCCTTTTGAGGTACGGAACCCTAAAAAGGTTTTATCTACAGACCTTCTCCCAGTGCGCCAACGCAGTTCTCGCAGTGCGATGTGCCCGTTGCGGCGCTGCGGCGCGCGCGGCGGCGGCTCGAGCGTGCGTGACGAGCGCGCGCGCAGCCGCACCAAGCGACGAGGCGCGCGCGCTAGCTCCGCCCCACGCCGCCTCTAAGGCGCCCGCCACTCGCCCGAGTGCCGGATTCGCGCCTGCTCCCCAACGGACCCTGTTACATAGATATCTTTATTAGAATGGAACACTGAATACAGAATCAAATAAATTACAATCAAAATTAACATACAAAAGAATTTTAAGAAGCCTAGTAAATTTTTGGCTATGTAAACAAGAAAATAAATAAGTAGGACAAAAAAGATCGACAAAACAAAAATAAAGCATGTGTACATTAAAGTTGTCGCCTACTATAATTAAATTCACAGAAGGTAGAAATTTGACTTTGATTTTGATTGATTTATTATCCTGTGAGTACGAAGTTTTTTGTAAACGTGCGAAGGAGACAAACAATTTACCTGTGTGTAGCGGCGGCGACGAGTGTATGCGCCCGCGCCGCCGCTGTGGTTAGACGCTCCGCGGCGGCAGCTAATTCACGCGCGCGCCGTCCTAGCGCTGGGCTAGGGTCTTGGCCGTTCTTCAGCACCTGAAAAGTCAGATTATAATTCATCGTAAGTGTCTAAACACACTATGCCGAATTTCCGCGGCGGAAGTTCGGCTTGATTCCGCCTGCAATGTATTTTAAATTACCGATGACCCACGCCTATGCCGAAATTCCGTCATGTTATATCGTATACGTTTGACATTGCAGACGTAATCATGCGGAATTTCCGCCGCGGAACTTCGCCATAGTGTGTTTAGACACATACATGTGGAATTATAATATTAATTTACATTTTACTATATTAGCTAATATAGGCACTACATTAAACACGGTATTTAGTGTATAAAATGTTTATGTCTTACAACTATGCCCAAAGTCGTTCGCTGCGTTCTGGTTATAGTAGGAAACTCCATGTGCCCTTCACTAAAACTGACTATTTCAGGGGTTTTTTCATTGCGAGAGCTGCACACGTCTTGTGGAAAGATTGACCATATTGTGACATTCGAGTGTCAAGTTCACTAGCTAGCTTTTTCAAAACACAGTAATAACTTACACTTTTTATACACTTTTTCCACTTTTATTAATTTATTTTATTACAATTATGTTTTACACGACCGGTTTCGATAAAATCATCATCAGGTGTAGTGCAGGTAATTTTAAATTTTTAAAAAATTGGTAAACAAAAATAGGGTTGTCAGCATCATGAAAAATTTCTACCATTTAGTACAATTTTCGACCAAAAATAATTTCTTCTACCAAAAAATTACAAACTAAATTTTAAATGTACTTATAGCCTTTGATATAAAGTATAAACCTTTGATATTAATAAATTAATGACTAAAATAGGAGTTGTACTCAAATAGCAACATAATTAATATAAACTGAGTCAAAATATTCAATTAAAAAACAATAATTACATTAAATAGATCCACAATTCGATTTAAATGTCCTATAACTAAAATTACTAAATAATTATATTATAATAATAATTCATAAAATGTCAATTGTTAAATAAATAATGTCATAAAATAATAAATTCATATAAATCATGTCAAAGTAATGCCAATGTCAATATTATGTAAAATTTCTAATACTAAATTAAATGTCAAACTTAAAATAAAATTATGTCTAATAAAATGTTAAGTATCCTGTAATAATATAGAATTTGAGAGGCATGTCTGATCGTTAAGAAGATTCCCATATTTCTTGTGTCTATTTATTTCCAGCGCTTCTAATGCATCCATCTTCCTACTTTTTGGTAAAACGTGTAGATATTTAATGCCTTTATCGGGATCAAAGAAATGGTCATTATTATTTAGGTGTTCCGCAAATGTAGATCTGTCTGTTTTCTTTTTCCATGCTGTTAAATGTTCTTTAATTCTAGTTTTAAATTTTCTACCCGTTTGGCCTATATATATTCCTTGACATGTATCGCAGGTAAGTTTATATATACCACTACTATCCGTGATGTTATATTTGTCCTTATTGTTACATAATATATTTTTGAGGGAACCTGTCGTGTAGAACGCTACCCTTGTATCCTTGTTTTGCAGAATTCTCTGGAATCTATAGGATAATGGACCAATGTAAGGGATTTTTATTTTTTCAAAACAACCATCTTTTAAACAGAATCGCTCACTAAATAATAATATGCATTTAAATATATTAGATATTAAGTTTTTTTAGGTCCATTCGATAAACATAATATTCTAAAATTATATTTACGTGTATACTTACTGTATTTTGTCGGCCATCAATTAAACAACATATTACCAATATTACATACCCCGCATTCCATTTAGCGTTAAAAACGATCAAAACCTGCGTTCCATTGAGCGTTTTGATAACGCTAAATGGAACGCGGGGATAGAAGGCACTGCGTTTCTGTGATGTGATGATGGCTTTTAACACAAGCCTATAGATTACTAGCTACACTACCTCAGCATGCAACTGTGAGTGTGCGGCCGCACGCAGTCGCGACGCACGTGCTGCGGCGCGCGCACGCTCGGCGTCCGCGGCCGCTCGCTGCACGCGCGACAGTCGCGCGCGCGCCGCCTGTAACGCCCCCGCCAGTGATAACGCGCGCTCTGTCTGGCTGGTTGACGTGCACGCTTTCTCGCATAGGGACTCCAGAGAGACCGTCCATGATGCACCTGAATTTGAAATAAAAAAAGTGAATTGTATGTATAGCCAGATGACGAAGTAGGTAAGTTACAAGGTTTGTTTAAATTATATTGTTTGATTGTCCAGATGTTATAAAATGTTAGTTATATCTTGTTCTTACACTTACGTTTTTAATTGTAAACTGTTACATACAATTAAAGATTGGTTTGGTTAATCGAACCCAAATGTAAATGATCCAAGTAAAATATTTTAAAAATAAAGTTCGTTAGTAATAAACTATTTTTTATATCAACTAGCTACTTGTCGCTTTCACGAGAACAAGAATAAATTGCTATATATTCGTGTGCTAGTGAAAGCGAAGAAGGTATAGCTGATCCACGAATTTCTATGCATTATACGACCGGACTGTAGGCGGAATATCTCCATTCACACTTACCTATCTCCTTCTGCTCGACTTCGGCACGCAGGTCTATGCGCGTGCGCAGTAACAAGCACAGCGCGGACGCCAGCGCGCGCGATGGCACGCCCAGTACGCACCGCGATACGTATTCCGCCGTGAACCTGCGTTAACATCAATAACACGTTATAATTTTATTAACATTGTTAAAGTCTTGATATAGCGTGCACCATCAGAGAAATTGTTCCATAGACTGTTTGGACGGGTAATGTCAGTCGTGATCTGTTGGATAGGCTTGTCAGGCCCATGATCCTCATTTACATAGTTCTGCCTTTGCCTTTGATTCAATTTGATAGCACAATATTGCTTTACCAACATACCGCTAAATAATTTTAAAAAAAGACATGATGCACTCCGGGAGTGCCGGCAGAAGTGAAAACTTGATTATTAACGTTGTGCATTTTTTTAAACCATTTTTTATGAAAATCGATTATTAAAAAATCGACTTTTTTAATTAATCGAAACCCTTAAAATCGATTAAATTTTTACTCATTTTTTATGAAAATCGATTTTTAAAAAAATCGTTTTTTTTAATTAATCGAAACCCTTACAATTCGAGTTCGAGTTTTCGAGTTCGACACAAAACACTACTCTCCAACCGTCTTACGGTTTTCGAGTTTTCGAGTTTTCGAGTTCGAGTTCGACACAAAACACTACTCTCCAACCGTCTTACGGTTTTTCGATCAGCACGAAAATCTGACGCGAGTTTCACAGTTTTTACCCATCCCATAAAAGTGCTCATCGCCGCTAAAGAAATTTTCACTTCAAAAAATGTAGGAAAGTGGTTATACCTGCGCACGGGCTTGCAGAGCGCCGCGTCGTCTGCGGCGGGGGTGGGGTCGGCGGGGGCGGGGTCTCGTGCGGCGAGCGCGAGGTGCGCGCACGCCGCAAACACCTCCGCTGCGGTTTGTACGCGCCGCACTAAGAACATGTCCTCCAGCACGCCGCGCAGCCGACCACGGGCCATCGCGCCCTGTAATATGACATTTATCTTTCATCCAACTATTTATATAATAGACTGTAGACAATTTACAAGAAATAGTAGACAGTAACATAAAAGCATGGAAGCAAAATAGTTTCCAATCCAAATGACAACGTCTATATTTCGGCTACGTACAAAGTAATACTAAGCTCGTATTAAAAAACCGCTTTGACTGGTAAAATTATAATAAGACAAAGACGCTTGAGCCGGTCTAATTAATATATCCTGAGACTTAAAATAATAATCCTGTGAGACCCAAACGACAAGAAAAGCTGGCAGCGTATACTGCTACAGTACTGACCGACATGTGTGTGGCATCAACGACATGGTCGATCTTGCGTGCGGCGGGCGGCAGCGGCGGCAACGCGTCGTGCAGTTCCCGTGCTCGCAGCTCCACCGCCGCGAACAGCCCATTCAGCCCCATCAGCAGCATACGGCCGGCGCTGTCGCCGCGTAGTAGAGCCTCGTAACGCGCACGCAGCGACGCCGCGATCGTGACCGCACCGCATGCCGGCGACTGGAAATTCATAACAAGATCAGGTGTAAATTTTAAGCCATACATTTGATAAATGGGCAGTTAGAATACAGACTAACTAAGTCCCTAGATGCTTTGCGAGGCCGGTGCATGCACGACATCACCAACACGGTGATATCAGGCAACAAAATACACGCTGCTGTAGTGTTAACTGATTACTTAATTTTTAAGAGATAACAAAAAACCACCATACCTCCATATCCATGACCAAGTATCTGAAGTGCATCTCGAGCTGGGTGAGCAGCTCGTTGAGCGGAACGGGTGTGCTCATGATCACATGGTTCAGCTCGCTGATCATCAGCAGCACGGACGGGTCCTCCGAGTGCACCTTCTTCAGGGCCTCAGGCAGGATGATGGTGCTGAAGTTGTAGTTGAGCTGGACGAGGTCGGCCAGCAGGAGGTTCGCGTTCCTGACGCACTCTACAGCGGCCTGCAGCGGCGCGTCCTCCGGAGTCAGCGCCTGCAGCGGCAGCAATGACAGTAGCTCTACAGCTTGTGATGACAGCGAGCTCATGTCGTCCAGGAACCACTCTCCTTCCCGCGACGTGAGGTCCACGAGGCAGTCGCCGGCGCTCTGCGCACCGTTCTCCAGCATCAGGTACCGCCTGTTGATGTTGCACAGCATCCCGATGACCACGCTCTCGACGGCGGCGACCGCTCCATCCTCGACCCTCATCCAGTTGTCTATACTCAGCTTGGCCTCGTCGTAGGCGCGCTCGGCGAGCGCCACGGCGTCAGGCCCGCCCTCCAGCTGCAGGCGCTCCAAGCACCGGGCGAGGTTCGCGTTGGCCTCGGCGTTGATCTGCTGCAGGCGGTAGTTGTAGGCGGCGAGCTGCTGCGCGTCGGCCGCGTCGGCGTCGGCGCTGACGAGGGCGGTGACCTGGCCGGCCACCTCGCGGCACACCTCCGGCGAGCGGCTCTCGAGCGCCGCGGCGAGGTACTTGCGGAACATGACGACGCGGTGGTGCTCGGTCAGCGTCTGCGGGTAGTACTGCGCCACCGCCACGTACTGCGACAGCAGCTCGAGGCAGGAGCGCACCAGCGCGCCGGTCTGCTGCATGCTCTGGTGCAGCTCGGCCTCGGCCTGCTCGCACTGCGCCATCAGCGAGCTCTGGCCGGCGTTGGTGAGGAACTCCTCGATGTGCTCGAAGATGGGCTTCTCGTCGTCCTCGTGCGGAGCGGCGAACTCCTGCATCCACGTCATCAGTTGGGGCCCGTTCAGCACGTCGTTGGTGGTCGCGAAGCTCTCGATCTGCGTGTCGAAGTCGTTGAGGATTTTGACTAGCGCCTTCATGGAGTCTTCCACTGCGTTCTTGGCCTGCTTGTAGGACATGTACTTCTGCGAGATGTTATAGAGCGGGTGGGTGGCGAGGTTGGCGCCGTACGCCTCGATCTCCTTGATCAGCGCCATTTGCTGGTGCGACATCTGCAGCTTCGCCTCTATAGACTTTAATTCTTCGTCCTCTTCTATCCACTTGTCCGCGTGCTGCTTTATCTCCGGCAGGAGAGCCAAAATCTGATCTCTGAAAACATACAAACATCATTTTTTCAGAACCATTTTATCAGGATATTTCGTTTATAAATTCGGCAATTACCAGATTGAAACACAACAAAATTAGATTCAAAGAATAGCAAAGTCTGCAAACTATTTCACGTCTAGACGGTCGGGGGTGGGGTATAAATAACGCGGATAGTTTAGGCAGTTTTTATTAATCTACAAAAAGGTATAACTTTGGGAATCCCGGGTTATTTATAGCGTTGTTGGGGCCATAAATATTTGTTGAGCCGGTGAGCTTCGTGGCTTATGGGGCGAGTAACGCGGTCTGACGTCACGTTTACATATTGTATACCACATTATTATATAAATTATACTGTATGATGTATATGGGAGTATATCAGATGCGAATGGTAGTTATTAAATCACCGGCCGCGGCGGGCTTATGAAGAACAATGAACATAAATAAATCGCAAACAACGATAACGACTTGACAAGCGGAATTTATTGTGTAGCAAACTTTTTCGGTAAATAAAAAGATTTCGTCTTTAATAATAATCTGTTTGTCTCAGTTATAACTTATAAAGTATAACATAACTTTGATTCTAATTAGGTCATGTTGAGATGTTTCACTCGAATTATAATAACAACATGCTTAAGAGCGGGCTGTGCAATTTTGCTGTGTTTTCTAATAAGTATTACGATCCCGGAAGACGATTGACTCAAATGAAATTGAGATTTATTTAATCATTGTATATTTATCTGAGACTTAGCTAACGGAAAACACGATTCACTTATTTTGACTCGATAGTTTTATTTTTCGAAATTATGAATCTTTTTGGGCATTACAACAAATATCTATTACACTTATTGAGTTACTATGTAGGTTACTATCATTAAATAACTTGCACTACTACAATCACACACTTTATAAAATAATAGCTAAAGGAAATATTAGTATTGTACTTATTTAGTTTTTAAGTAATCATCAACAAACAGTTTTGGGACTTACGATCTTTACTTTCATGCTATAATGCGGGAACCGTTGTTACACGATATTGTTCACTATTAGCTGCAGCCTAAAACACATTGCCCGGGAGCACGATTCATGGAATTATTGTATCACGATTGGAGGATAGCGTTGTGTGTAGGCGGGGCTAGCGTTTTGACAGCAGGCCTTTAAGGAAACTTCTCATGATCTGAGGTCCAGCCCTGCTGTCAGATGTTAGCATGACGTGGGTAAAAACTAGCCTGGATATTTAGTATATATCTCTGTGTCCATATTTGGACACTGCTGACATATTATTATGGTGCTCCCACACCGCAGTTAGAAAATGTTTGTAAACATTTTCTAACATAAAAACATTTACTAACAAATGTTGTCAATTGTTACATTTTGTCAGGAACTGTTACATGTTATAAGTGCTCCTACACTTAGAAAATGTTAACTAATGTTTACTAACATTTTATAACATTTAAATCTGGTCTTGGCTCACCACATACCCAGTCGTCCTTTATAAAAGGTTTACAAACAAAAGGTAACACAATAAGTTTTATTATGTTATAATTAGTTTTGCTATAATTTGTTAACTTACGTTTACTAAACATTTTCTAACATGAAAAGATTTTAATTTTTTAACATTTTTTTAACATTTGTGACTAAATGTTTGCTAACAAATGTTTACTAACGTTACTAAACATTATCTAACTGCGGTGGGGGAGCACCATAACTTAAAAAATGTGTACTTTGTTTCGTCTAGCTTTGAGAGTATTCCACTCCATTAGGCCAAGACTATGCCATCAAGATTGGAAAACTTCCTAAATATTATCTCTTTTATTTCGTTGTAGATCCCAAGACAGCATTAGCAATTAACTCAAAATTCAATATTATGTATCAAAGAGTTTTATGGTGCTCCCACACCGCCGTTAGAAAATGTTTAGTAACGTTAGTAAACATTTGTTAGCAAACATTTAATCACAAATGTTAAAAAATGTTTTCATGTTAGAAAATGTTTAGTAAACGCGAGTTAACAAAAACAAATAAATTTTTACAAAATAAAATATATGTTACCTTTTGTTTGTAAACATTTTATAGGTGACGGCGGAGTATGCGGTGAGCCAATACCAGATTTAAATGTTATAAAATGTTATTAAGCATTAGTAAACATTTTCTAAGTGTAGGAGCACTTATAACATATAACAATTCCTAACAGAAATGTAACAATTGACAAAATTTGTTAGGAAATGTTTTTATGTTAGAAAATGCTTACAAACATTTTCTAACGGCGGTGTGGGAGCACCATTAGTATCTTACTTACCGCTGTCGATGTTACATAAAAGGTACCTACCTAAGAAATACTTAGGACATGGCCGGCGCGTCTAAGACTTGCAGTGACGAACCTAATTGGTGGGATCTTTTGAGAAAATATACTATTTATCAATAATCATGATCGATCATAAAATTTTAACTCACGTGATCTCGGCCGCGGTGTGTTTGAGCTCGCGCACGCGCACGGCGAGCATGGCCCGCGCGGCGCGCACGTGTCGCGAGCTGCGCCGGCGCCGCCCCCCTCCCCACTCCACGAGCGGGTCATACACGAACGCCTCCAGGAGGGTCAGTAGCGTCTCGCGGCCCCGCCTCATCGTCCGCACCACGTGCTCGCACCCCAGACGGAATATGCCCTGAAAAGAGATAATTAGGTTAAAATTATGCTTAGAAAGTTTGAACATCAGATATTAAGAATTTTCTGATGATTAATGATAGTCTGAAGTTTTTTGGCACGACTTTGCATTTGAAGCCTTAAAGTTTAGAGTATTAAAGTTTTAAAAGGAGATTATATATTAGAAGAATAAAGCTTTAGGACGTGAATAACACCAAAGTTTTCACACTTACAAACCTTAATGAATCTGTTAATCATTGAATCAATTCATTGTAATACTTAAGCTATTAATTACTGAGCATAGAAACTTGCATCTAATTTGAACGCTTTAAACTTCTAATCTTCTAAAGATAATCAGATTGACGGCTGACGCGTAAGGTGGCGCCTTGAACTTACACCACACAAGTAATTCCACTGAGCCTAAGGTTGGGATGCGCCTAGGGTTGCCACCAAAACTAAAGGTGGACAGACCAGTCAGCTTAGCCGAACATTCGTAGAGAAATGCCGGACAGTTATTGAGGATTTTACACCTCAACTCTCGGCATATGAATGGGTTCGACATCGCGTATACAAATTAGGCTAAAATCATCTAAAACTAGTGGAATTTCCATTTCAAAAATTATAAATGCAAAGTTCTACAAACGTCGAATTTCCCTTAATTTTTTTTTTGAGAAACTGCAAAAAGTCTGGCTTTTGTCAGGTTTATGAGGTTTTTATGTATTCCAGTGCATTAGTCAACCAAAAGTGTTATTGGATTGATAATCTCCTGTCAATAAACCCTCAGACACTGCGCATAAGTCCGACCTTGTCAAGGTTGGCAACCCTGGACTCGTCTAATTATGTATCGCACGCCGAACACGTCTGTAATACGGTACACGTATTGAATACACGCTTAAACGAAATACATTGTAATTTATTACAGAATTATACATACGAAATAACATTTTTAATGGTAGAGCTAGATTTAGAAGTAATCCATATTTCATAGCTCTGCACTCTGGACTAAAATTCGACTCTCATAAAGACCTCTAGTCATTCTAGTATAAATTTATAGCAAGGGTCACCAATCTCTAGGGCTGCCCCCTTGAATTAGGGTGCCATGAAATAGTCTGTTGGTCCCTTTTCTTACAAACTGGGGAAACCATGAGTTATATAAACTACTAGCTGTCCCGGCAAACGTTTCTTTGCCATATTATATAAAGTACATCGCCCGTATTATTTTATTGAATTAGTGACTAAATAAGTATGTCACCATGGCAACGTCCATCGCTGTCCCGTGACCCGCGTCGCATAAACAATAGTCGCTCTTTATAGACAAATAATTTGCAATAAAATAAAATTGCGACTATAATTAAAGATCTATCTCTCAAGTTGGAAAAAAGCACACATTACCAAAAAAAGAAACATTAAAATCGGTTAAGTAGTTTAGGAATCTATCGCGGACAAACATCGTGACAAGGAGATTTATATATATTAGATATCGTACTCAAAAAATATGTTCAAAATGTAAGAACGCAGCGGCGTCATACTGGCGCTGACAGAAAACATCATGTGTAACGTCTATAACAGCAATGCTACGCGTGAGATGCCCGACTCTGGGATTGGCATAATCCAGGCCCCATAACGGCATACCTCGTCATGCAAATATGCCTTAAATTATGCATATTAACATAATTATGTCATATTTAGCCGAGAAGCCACTCCATGTTCCTTAGGGAGGATATTAACGTAACGAAGATGTTTTAGCGTAATAAGCAAAAAGTTTCTTTACTATTTTCAAAATACAGATAGACGAGATTATTCAAGAATATCATTAGATTCGACGTTTGCTAAATTGAAAACTACAGTTATTGTTGTTAGGTTGTTTATATTATGTTTAACAACCTAGAATAACAATAATATATAACTTTATTTGGTATCTTTATCATAAGTTTTTAAAGATATTAAAGTGCATCTGGATAATAAAGATGTAACACTTCTTGGGTTGAAAACAGTAGAATTTAGAACGCCCATTAAACACAGCGGGCAAGCGTGTACTGCCGGTAACATGGCACAGATCGCACCCGCCCACAACATATTTTCCGCCCAACTGCAGCACCGCTGTAAAGTGGCCAGTCGTACTTCAAAGCTTGATGCCAACTTGTATGTAGTAGGTGAAGAATACACTGGATAAACTTCTTCAATATAAAAATATTTACGCTATTTCTATAGACGTTTTAATTATACAATCTTTGTCAGATAAGTAAGTGGCTTGATAAACAAGGACAAAATACTGTCCTTTAACGTTTTTAATTTAAATGTACAGTAATTAGATCATCTTGTAAGCAGCTACTAGCTAGCGGAGGTAAGCAATCTTTATTATTCTTCATATTTCTTTTATATTATATAAAGTCACCAAAGACAGACGGTAGTAATTAAAAAGTCTACGTTCAAGGTATTATAAGATTAACAAATCTAATTCAGGCACCCTAAATTTTTCTCAGCTGGGAAAATTCCGAACAAGATGTTCCGCGCGGCTTCGCCCGCGTAATTTAGGAATTTCACGCAACCGTACATTTTTTCGCAAAAAATGGCCTATGTGCCTTCACGTGGTATATTCTTAATGTTTGCCAAATAACATAAAATTTGCTCCAGTAGTTCTTAAGGTAATAAGCAATTTCATATAATTTCCCTCGTATTTTTCCACATTTTCCTCTATATTTTCGCTTCTATTAGTCTTAGCGTGATAAAATATCGCCTATAGCCTTCCTCGATAAATGGGCTATCTAACACTGAAATAATTTTTCAAATCGGACCAGTAGTTCCTGAGATTAGCGCGTTCAAACTATTACTAAATAAGCATTTCATATAATTTCCCCCGTTTTTTCCACATTTTTCTCTATTTCTTCACTCCTATTAGTCTTAGCGTGATAAAATATAGCCTATAGCCTTTCTCGATCAATGGGCTATCTAACACTGAAAGAATTTTTCAAATCGGGCCAGTAGTTCCTGAGATTAGCGCGTTCAAACAAACTAACAAACTCTTCCGCTTTATAATATTATATATAAAATATATAAATATAATATATTAGCTTAATAAAATATAGCCTATAGCCTTCCTCGATAAATGGGCTATCTAACACTGCAATAATTTTTCAAATTGGACCAGTAGTTCCTGAGATTAGCGCGTTCAAATAAGCCCTTTCAAATAATATCCTCCTGTTTTTTCCACATTTTCCCCTATTTCTTCGGTCCTATTAGTTGTAGAGTAGAAAAATATAGATTATAGCCTTTCTCAATAAATGAACTATCTAACACTGAAAGAATTTTTCAAATCGGACCAGTAGTTCCTGAGATTAGCGCGTTCAAATAAGCCCTTTCATATATATTTCCGTTCCGTTTTTTCCACATTTTTCTCTATTTACCTTCCTCGATCAATGGGCTATCTAACACTGAAAGAATTTTTAAAATCAGATCAGTAGTTCCTGAGATTAGTGCGTTCAAACAAACAAACTCTTCCGCTTTATAATATTAGTATAGATTCTTACTAAGTATCCATCCAACAACCTAAATGGCCATCCAAAACTTCTACACATCAGTCAAAACTCAAACTGCTGAAAGTGGCGCTAGCCCCCCCCATCTAACCACCTCCCCTCTCCAACTACTCCCCCACCGCAACAATATCAAAGACAAACAAAGGCCCAAAGTTTACATACACGAATTCATGTGTTACATGCATAAAACACGTTAAACTCCCTCAAGTCTCGAGCACTGTCGGTCTCAAGGTTCTACGCAAAATTTTCCTAACGTCAGATAATTAGAATTTAGAACCCTCATGATTAGCCCTACTTAAGAGACCGGGTAACCCTCGAATTTCTCATACATACGTAATACCAAAATCATTTTCTCATACGAAAATATTTAACATGTTTGAGTTATTTTTCAGCTTTAAATAGTAATTATCTAGGTTCCTGCACAAAAATTTACTTCAAAATATTTAAACACAAAACATTTTTTTTAGTAAATTTACTACTAAATATTTAAACAGTAAAAAATAGTTATGGAGAAAAAGTGTGAATAGAAAAGTTTTAGATCTTTTTCTTACCTTTTTTTTTTCTTACCTACAACTTTGCCATTTGACTTTTTTTCATAGGAATATTAGTTTTGCCAGTTTAGCGATAAACCGTTTCCCCTCCCCCCCCCCACACTTTTCCCTAACTCAGATCGCCCGTAAATTATTATTCCCTTAATTTTTATAATATTCTCCTCCTTTTGAAATGGGTTTCATTCTACTGTGATTTCTTTTCACTTTTCATTATTTTTGAAGATATTGGTCCTGGTCTATTATGTGATATTAATCCTTCGATCGCGCATTCTTGAAAATCTATTGTTATTCTTTTGTTGTCGCGGTCGCCGGTGTCTTTATGGGGGTTGATAGGTTAATAGTATATTTATTAACATGGTCAGTGGTAATTTAAAATAATTTATTAACACTTTATTTAATAACACCGGATTTGTAATTAATTTACATCGTACGTGAAATGCTAAACTAGCTTTCTGACTTCGATATCTGGTAACTTAATAACTTTCAATTACCTGCAATTACAGAAGGTTTAAATGAGTCTTGCATAAAAAATAACACATTTATTATTTCTTGTATATATTTATATATTGTCTTGCATAAAAGAACGTGCTTGGTACTAAAGACGTACAATGACCTTAGCGAAAATCTCCATCTTTGTATCTGAAATAATTTGCTAATGGCATTACAGTCGTGCGGGCCGCAGGTAGGTATAGATCAGTTAACTAAAGCTGGCACGTTCACAGTGCTGTCACTTATGCAATTTCACTATACAGTATGTTTAAAAATATAATATGTTTGCATCATGATAAAAATTATCTTATAATCTGCGTACGATAATAATATGATATCGTACATTGTAGGTACGTACGCACAAAAGTATCGTATGTGTAATGTGCACGATAATTATCGTACGGTTGACGGTTCCGAACGCTGGCCGCTCGGCGATCACACGTTACCGACTTGTAACATCACGCTGTATTTATAAACAGTAGCATAAGAAAAACAATAACTGTCCCCTTCACGCTCATAAGATAGACCGCGCGCGAGAGAGACGGGCAGACTTTTTATGATGCGTATGCAGTACGACGTCACGTCACGCGCTTATTCACAGACACTACACAAGCGCAATGTTTAAATGTGTTGATGGTGCCAGCTCTTGTTAACTGACCTGTAAAGATAACGTCACTTTAAGAAGCATGCGGGAGCATTTGCGAACCTTTACCGAAATTGTGTATTCTGTCGCTTTATCCGAGCGTAGACGACAGAGGTGCTTTTGGGATTTATTTAAATATGTTAAAAGATTATTTGTAACCAGCATGTACGTGAAAAGTATGGCTAAAACTCTATGGGCCGTGGAATAAACCAAAAACTTAAGACAGAACTATCTAAATACATGTTGTTGTATAATTATCTTATACGTAAGAATCTATTTGACAACGAGTCAACGACGGCCCTATGGAGAAGTGAGTCGCGGATGGCACGTCTTCGTTTAGTAAATAATAATAATGTGTGTGGTTGCGTGGCAATTATTTCTCCCATTCATAGCAAGCATATCGCTTAGCGTTAGCTCTTACTCGTAGCTCCCTAGGACTTAGTTTTATTCCTGCCTAATTCAGCTGTTTTAGACAAGCTTCACAAACAAATACTGCCAAGCAAAAGAGTCTGGGTTTTAAATGGCGATAATACGAAGCCATTAATATTATTTATTTATTTATTATATTATATAAGAAACAAAATGTGAATCGCCTCAAATTTCACTACACATAATAGTACACCTGTCCCGGAGGAGTTGTCGGTTTCACAATTTTTGAATGCAACTCGCTCGCACCGCTCGTGCATGTTACGTAAAGGATCGTGTTATTGATCCTAATGCCTTGTACTGGAGTATAAAAGTAATATACTTATTACTTACGTATCCAACTTAAAACGTTTGTAAACAAAATAAATGAATTTGATTTGATTTGAGTTGTCTATAACGTAATTAACGTGTAAACAAATCATGAATATGTCTGTCTGTCAAATACATATCTCTCTATTTCTTCACGCGTAAGCTGCTAAACAGGTTTTGATAATACAAGCATACCCCATTTTACTGTGCATTCATTATCGTCATAAACTTTTTGAAATAAATAAAGTAAAATATCTAATGAAGACATAATATAATACATTAAGGGCCTGTTTCATCACTTCCTGATAAGCGTCGAATAGGCTATCCACCAATTAACTTGACAGATCAAGTATGGAGAATCTCTAAAAAAACAGCCTATTTTGCATTTTATCAGAAAGTGGTGAAACAGGCCCTTAATCTTATGTATTAGCATAATATCTTATTTAGAGGTATCTCGGATATTTGACGTAACATTTGAGTATAATATAATATGTATGCAACCTCACAGCAGGTGTGACATTAGCATACACAGTACACTGCGCGCTGACCGTAACTCCCAAACACCTGACAGTGGACAACTAAAATGTTACTTACCCGTGCTTCTATTTATTTATTTATTAGGCATATCAACAATATGAATACAAGCTTACATTAATATTAAAACACAATGCAACATTCAAGACTTAACAACTAGTAAAGTTAATAAAAATCAATTATTCAATGTCAATAATAAAAAATAAAAAAATCCACAGCCGAACATATAACCTCCTCGTTTTTTGGAAGTCGGTTAAAAATTACAAGAAATTTTGGATAATGTCAGAAATAATAAATTACTTATAAAATTACAAAATAATAGTAATAATAATGTCCAGTATAGTATTATAATTAGCATTAACATGTCAATTTTCAATTACTAATACAATAGAATAAAAGAAAAAATACAATATGATTTAATTAATTACTTTGTGAGAACAATTCGTGGTGGCCACAAAGGAAGATCTTCCGACCGAGCGAGGTGGTATGCCCGGTCAGGCCGAAGCCCACGTGATACATTTCAGCTGTCGTATATATACCGACGCGCTCAGGAAACTTCGATAGCGCGATGCAGGAATGTTAGGCGAATTGTGGGTACTGCCACAACTTCTACAAAAATGTCAAATTATTTGAAAACAATTTTATATGATGATTGATAATAAATAATAATTTATTTTACAATAATTTATGAGCATAATATTTTTTTCTTAAAGGATGTGAGCGATCGTGAAAGATGTCTAAATCATATGTTTTATGCCAGATGTTATATGAATTGATCATTCTTGTTATAGGAGCATTCTTGCCGACATTAGTTTTATGCCTGGGAATATTAAAGAAAGGTCTCTGCCTTATCCTTCCTTCAGGTGCTTTATCAAGGAATAAATTTGACAAAATTCTACGAAACACATAACGACAAAACTCTTGTCGTTATGTGTTAAAGTGTAGAGTAAGTCACTTAAGTGGGCAGTTATTTTATACAAAATAACATCATACGAGGGCTGCTATTTATGTATCCGGAATTAAAAAAAGAAACAAACATATATCATTTAATATGGTTTTATTGCTTTTCAAAATATTCGCCGCGATGATCGACACACTTTTGCATACGCTGGAACCAATTTTCATAGCACTTTTTCCATTCTGATTGAGGTATCTCCAAAACGTGCATTTTGAATGCATCAACAGCCTCTTCGCGGCTTGAAAATGTTGACCACGTAATTTGTTCTTCGCGTATGGAAATAAAAAGAAATCGTTAGGTGCCAAATCAGGGCTGTACGGCGGATGACCAGTCAATTCGATCTTTTGACCCTCCAAAAACTGAGTTGTTTCAGCTGAGGTGTGACAGCTAGCATTGTCGTGATGTAATATGATTCTGCGTTGTCGGTTGTCCTTTCTTATTTCTTCAAAGACTTCTGGTAAACAAATTGTCGTATACCATTAAGAATTAACCGTTTTACGATTCTCTAATGGCACTGTAGCCACATGTCCATTAATTCCAAAAAAACAGGCGACCATTTGCTTCAAAGTACTTTTTGCACGAGTAACTTTTGTTGGTTTCGGCTCATCTTGGAACACCCACACCGTTGACTGTTGTTTAGTTTCGGGGTCATATGCATAGATCCAAGATTCATCACCTGTGTAGATATTATGAACGGCTTTTGACGTACCACGGTTGTATTTTTTTATCATTTTTTTACAGCCAAATGTTCGTGTAATATCTTATGTATGCTCGTCATACTTATGCCTAAGGACGCCTCTATCTCGCGATATGTAACATGACGATCACGCATTATTAGTTCCCGCACAGCATCTATATTTTGTGGGACAACAGCTGTTTTTGAGCGACCTTCTTTATTTTCATCCGTGAGCATAGACCGCCCACGATTAAACTCACTGTACCAGTGATAAACAGTGGTTTTTGATGGTGCTTCATCTCCTAAAGTTGCGGTGAGTTGAATAAAGCACTGTTGTTGATCTAGCCCACGCCGAAAATCGTAGTAAATCATTGCACGAAAATGTTCACGCGTTAAATCCATGGCAAATGAAGACACGCAATTTTCAAAATGACGCCACAATGGAAAAATAATTGACTGTGACATGAAACAAAATGTATTCTTCAACCAAAGAGTTCTATTTTCAAATGTTGTAATTACTTTTTAAATATTGTTCTTGTAAGTGGCCAGTTCCGGATACATAAATAGCAGCCCTCGTAGGATGATTCCTAAAATATTAAATAAGACTTAAAAGGTTTGGTTACTATTAAAATATAAAAAAAACTGTCTTAAAGATTATTACTACGCAGAAAAACGACGCAAGCCCTCACAAAGCCGTTTTAGCTACTTAAAATAAATGCTATTTAAGAATCATTCTTAATTAAACCTCAAGCTTAAACATAGTTAAAATAATTTTTCGTACTTAAAGGAGATAACAGTGCGATAATGAACGTATTATGTCATTTCATACTTTTAGAAGATTTAATATAAAGTTTCTTGAATCGTCTCCTCGTTTGGTCCAGATATATTACTTAAAATTATTTTTGTTTGGCCCACTTCTATGTGGTGACATATAAAGTTAACACCGCTCACATATTACAAATTGACGAACTCCTAAAAGAATCGTGAGTGTCAAGTTGCGAAGACATGTCGCGATCCGACGAGCGAGGAGTCTGGACGAAATTGACAATACTTGTGTTGAAGTTAGTGTAAATATTAGTTTATAAAGTTTACAGTTTTAATTGTAAAGTGTAAAATTACTTGCGCTGTTTTGGTTGTTTATGTGAATTTAAAATGAAATGTGTTGTTATTAAAAGAAATATTTGAAAGACTTTAAAGGCTGATTCTCAAACTTCGAATATCCTTCGATGAGTACTTACTTCACCCGCGCGTACTGAACGTACTGAATGTCATGTGAAGTCCGAGATTGATTCACCATTCAAGATGCAATAGGCATTCAAGGGCCACAAAAAATAAAATAAAGACGTATTACTTAAGGGCGTTCCGTCCGGAGATTCCGTAATTGACCGTATTTAAAACCTTATAAACTCATAATCTGAAAGCTACAAAGTTATAATAAAAATACAGCAATAATCTTCAGTATATCAACATTCCTTTTGTCGTTTTAAATTTTCTATTTTTGTTTCTTATACTCATGATATCAGCTTCCAAAGTAATACCAATTTGTTAAAATTCAAGCATACATTCAGCATCTCCTCAGGATTTACAAATTACTTTTATTTGAAACTCACGCCAATAGATCGACAATATCATAAATTACATAATATTCGCCGTTTAAAATTTTTTTTAGGACAATTTTGAACTAAGATAAGTAAAAATAATAGGGTTTTGGCGCGATCTCGGCAACGCGGCCAAGGTCGTTTGCTCGGGGGACGGCCTTAACTCAGCTCGACTTCGAGGTTTGTGACAAAAAATGGAGATTAATTTGCGTTCGTGTGGTGTGTTGTTTTATATTCCGGCTGTATCCTGCGACCTCATTTTCTCACTTTCTTCTTACGTTCTCATAAATAATTTCCCCATTGACCTACTTCAGTCTTCACTTATTTAGAAGCCAAAAATATAACAGTAAAGTAACAGTGTTGAAATAAAATGAGCTCAACATAGATACTGGTTTAACGCGATTGCGACGTTACAGTTTACACTGCAAAGTTTTGCTATCTAAGGGCCGGGACACAAAAACACGACACGACGTCACACGACGCCGCACGACACCGTGTCGTGGGAATCCACGACGCACGTCGTAAAAAACCACGACACGGCGTCGTAAGACGTCGCGTCGTAGAAACTCACGTAGAAATTCAAGATAAGTGTGACGTCGTCGTCGTCGTCGAAACCGTGTCGTGGTTTTCTACGACGCGCGTCGTGGATTCCCACGACACGGCGTCGTGCGGCGTCGTGTGACGTCGTACGACGTCGTGTCGTGTTTTTGTGTCCCGGCCATAAGGCCTCGAGTAATCAAGGCACTGTGTTGCCACTGTGTGGCGAGAAAGTGCAAACAGACAATTGGCCGAGAGTACTGTCTCACCACTCTACACGGTAGGTGTGATCAAGGCATAAATTTTTAAAAATAGTCTACTGTACAAATGTATACTGTACTTTTTGTGTTGATTGTATCAACCGAAAGAAATTTGATAGCTTTTCACTTAGCCCAGTTTTTGCGGCTTCTGGACAAGTTTTTCGATACGATATTTTAATAAACGGAGCAAGACAGAGCTAATATTTGTAGTTTTATTTATTGGCCCAAGAATTAATCTTAAATATCTAGCTTCTAGATAGTAATAAATAATAATGTTTCAGATACAAGAATACTAGAGTCTAGACATGAAATAACTCTATGAAAGTAAATATAATATACATATTACACAACGTAACTCTATGTTTTAACAGTCTAGACTCTAGACGCTTTCTTTGTCTGTTCTGTTCAAGCTATTTCTGTAACTTTATAAAGTCTATCCTAACCATAGTATTCCTAACTGACAATACTTTACCTTACTACAAACATATACACTTCTGCGGAAACTGGGGCAGGATTGGCTGCTTCGAAGGTGGGGTGAGGCTTTGGCGCAGGCCCTGTACGGTCAACGTACTGCTCAGGCTCTGCGCCCAGTTCTTGCGGCGTGGATGCGTCGCAAGAGAAAACCCCTCACCTTCCGTCTTACACAGGTGCTCACAGGACACGGTTGTTTCGCTGCGTACCTGTGTAAGATCGCCAGGAGAGAGCCAACGCCAGCCTGCCACGACTGTGGCGCTGCGGAGGACACGGCCCAGCATACCCTCGAGGTGTGCGATCGTTGGGCCGTGCAGCGCCACGATCTGGTGGCAGTGTTGGGCGAGGACCTCTCGCTCCCGAGCATGGTGCGCTGCATGCTCGAGAGCGATGAGGCCTGGCAGGCGGCGGTCTCTTTCTGCGAATTTGTCATATCGCAGAAAGAGGCCACGGAGCGGGACAGAGAGAATGACCCCACCTCTCTGCCGCTCCGCCGGCGTAGGACGGGAGTGCGGAGGCGTCGCTACGCGAACCTCCAATCCCTCGTCTAACGGGGCTCCGGGTCAGGATGGGAACCTGCCCGGCTTTGTCAGTCCCGGCGTCGAGGGGAACGCCTTAGTTCGCCTAAGCGTTCCTTTACTTTGGTGGAAGTCCGGTCCGAGGTAGACCGGCCGGTCGTGGAGGGAGTCCCGTGCTTGTTAGATCCGGGATATCCCTCCTTATACGGCTGAAGGCGAACCGCAGGTGGTTTTAGTGAGTAGGAGTCTCACATACCCCCGGGTCACCCAACCCGGGGCACCCATGATGGGTTTCCCCTGCGACATCAAAAAAAAAAAAAAACATATACACTTCGGCAGAATCGGTTGATTCTGATGAATTTTGGTATGAGTATTGGGTAAGCGCATAGAATATACTCGTATTTGAATTCGTTAAATACATGGTTACCCCGCGATAACCTTTAGCGCAGGGAATTTTTGGGCATCGTCTATTTTGTTAAATAAACTGGTAACATTATTCAAACACTAATGTGTACACTCACGTATTTCAGTACGTTTGATACATTCGTTTTCGACTCACCACATACATTAACGTAGCAAAGTTTAAATTAAACATAACTAATGCATTAGCGACAGACCCTTTCTCTTTTATTGCTGGAGTTCTTTTGTGTGGGTGTGTACTGTGTACTACACCATAAAAATATTATATACAATCATTAGTATATTATAAAATAAATATAGTAGACCATCTTCATACTAAGCCGCCCGAATCGATTCACGCACATACAAACGTGATTTTAGATAACTTTTTTATGAGCCTATGCTGTCCCACTGCTGGGCAAAGGCCTCCCCAAAGTCTTCCAATTCTCACGACCCAACGCAGCCGTAGGCAAATATGAGCCTTGTTGCGGTAGGTTCTATCGTACCCGCAACTCTGCCTTATAAGCTATGAGTGGAGCACCATGGGGTTTTAGTGGGTACTGTGTAGGCTACGCAGGAGTCCCAAATACCCCGGCCGAAATCCCCAATTTGCCGGGGATGCGTAAAGCATTAAAAAAAGGCGAATACGAGCCTGTATTCTCTATAACTTTAGTTTAGCAAATTTGATTTCAGAAACATGGCCGTTGCCGTTATTTTTACCCGACTGCCAGGAAGGGTTATACTGTCTACTTTTATTATATTATAGTGTGGTACTTAGCAACAGCTGTTCCCCAGCCCCTTTAAACTGTTTCCACCACAAACCTACAAACTTTTGGCTAGATATGTAATGCATTATTATTTATTACACATGTATATTGTGGTTTGATACTTTTCGCTCTTGCGAACCTAGCGCTAAAATGGGTTTTATATATTCATGATGATACATTTTAGAATAACAATTTCGTCTGAATGTAACGGGTCTTTCTTTTTATAGCTCTCAGGGGTAGTCTGTGCGGTCTTTTGGTAATCCTTAATCTTATGTTATTATTTATTATTATAAATGTAAAAAATTGTGGATGTTTGTTCCTCTTACGTAAAATATATGGATTTTGATGAAATTATATTTAACTCTGGAATCCATACTAATATTATAAACGCGAAAGTGTGTTTGTCTGTTTGTTTGTCTGTTACCTCTTCACGCCCAAACCGCTGAACCAATTTTGATAAAATTTGGTATGGAGATACTTTGAGTCTACTTTTTTTCCTGAAAAAATGTACGGTACCAGTGCAATAAAAGAAATTTGGCGCAACGGAGTAGCGGCCGTCATGCAGTGGACTATAAGTTGGAGGTTACACCTTCAGTTTCTCATCAGTCTGGTAAAGATTGACGCGAAACTGAATGTGTAACCCACGGATCGATGGACTGATAATTTTTTTATTATGTACTTTGTAGCCACCAATCTGGCGTCAAGCTCAGATTGATGGAACCGATGCCAGATAGAGCGTGTAACGTGTCATTCCAGCGGGCCGATTCTGTATCGTACATTTGTGAGTTAATCACTGAGTTAGTAACGAAACGGAGGAGTGAGCAACCGAAAGTCTCACTTTTGTATGCAAGTGAATACAAAAAGTGGCACTTTCCGTTACTCACTCCTCGGTTTTGTTACTAACTCAGTTATTAACTCACAAATGTACGATACAGAATCGGCCCGCAGATTTGTACGATTTTATCAAATGAGTATTTTAACCTGAAAAAGTGAGAATGGTTACATTTATGGTATTAAGAGTAGTTTTAATAAGTAATGAGTGCGGTCTGTGAGTGATTATGTATTTAGATTAAGTCATATTGTTTTATTGTTAATAACTGTTGAGTGGTGTTGCTTTTTGTTTGCTTAATTTCATGATTGATTCACTAGAATGTGTAATTGTGCATGTTACTTAGATATTAATGATATTAAATTTAATTTATTTTTACTTTTTTGTTACTTATAATATGTGAAAACTTTTTAATTGGCTTTATGTTTCTATAATTTGTACCCTTACGGAAATTTTTGGCAAGCTGTAAGTTTTCTGAATAAAATAAAATAAAAATAACCTACGACTAAAACATCGTTGTGGAATATTTTATTAAACGTACTTTAAAAACCAATTACGAAGTACAAACTACATACATTTGATCGAGTCCGAAGCAAAACTAGAATGTGATGTAACTTTTAACCCTTCCTTTGCCTGGACATTGTAATTTACCTTCCTCGAGGTATTTTTTATTCTTTTTGTATTCGGAGACGTTAAAATATGCGGGCTGTAATTTACTCGGCCATTCGACACGTTCCTAACGACGCTAAATTCTAATTTAATTGCAATGTTGATTTAAAAATACGATTCTATCTAGATGGCCAATTCTCTTTACTTTTTTAATATTGTAATTTTTGGATGACCCACTCGCGTCGCGATTACTTTTGCACGTGTAAGCAGGACAGAATAAATTTGTCTAGTTAAAGATGCTAAAATATAATAGGAAAAATTTAGCTAAAATATACACAATTGGCTTGGCGCCACGGCGCGCTTGCACATACAAATCACAAAATAAAATTGCTCTTTCTAGCGCTGCTACTTTCATAGCGAACTCTATATTATACAAGAGAAACATACACACCCTAAACAATTATAACTTTTTTTGTTGCACCCTGTTGACCAATATCGTAACAATTTTTTCTATTCGGAGCGTGGGAAGTGGGTGGAAGGGATACAGAAAGCGATACAGAAAGCGGCAAGCGCGGCAAAAATATACAATCACTTGGACTCAGCTAATAGTCAAACTTGTCAATCTTGTTTTGAAATTTTTAGAAATTAATCTTAATTGTTTTTGTATCGTAGACTACAAAAATAACAGAAGAAATAGGTAGTCAGTATACAAATTTAATGTTTTTCCTAAATCCACTAGGAAATTAGATCAGATATTATTTTTAACAAAAAATTAAAACCGACTTCCAGAGTAAAAAACAATAATAATTAATAAATAATGAACAAAAAAGTATGAAATAATTCTTACTCTTAATAGTGCCTTATGCAGAATACGCCTAAACCTCTAATCTAGATCTAAAAAAACTATGAAAAATACCTACCAATTATAATAAGGTCATAATGTGAATGTGTATGGTGGAATGGTGGTGATGATGATGATGATGATTAATGTAATAAGGTTAGTAGTATATGCTTTCAGTTCTTAAAACAACGCCGAAACCCCCAAACATGTATCTATAAGGAGCAAGGAGTTCTCTTCACCACCTTCGAACCATGGTATATCCTGGTGCAAGATCTTACTTTTTGGTAACATATGCCTGGAATACTTCATATGAAACCAAAAAAACCATATGTTCCATTTGAATTTTGAGGAGTTCCCTCGATTACTCATGGATCCCATCATCAGGTCACCACTTTTGTGAAAATGGGACCAAATTGAAGTGAAACCTAATACAACAAAACAAAAATTTTGAAAATCGGTTCACAAACGGCGGAGTAATCGTTGGACATACATAAAAAAAATATATCCACAGCCGAACGTATAACCTCCTCGTTTTTTGGAAGTCGGTTAATAAAAGGATAGCTGCCGTAAAAATGAAAAAGTATGTGATTCGATATAACCTAAAATTGCATTATCATTTATCAGTCAAGTAAATTTTATTTGAGTTGCATTTGTTAAAGATATTAATTGAGTACCTAACTATTGTTTTAGTGTTAATGGTAGGGGTCGCAATACCGGATCATTTAAGCAAAACCGGTATTTTCGGTATTGGCTCCAGACCAATACCGGTAATCCGGTATTTTCGATATTTTCGGGATTTAAGCTTACGTTGTTAAGATCTCACATATTTTAAATAATATGAACTGTTATTATAGGTATCCAATATAACACTTGCTTATAATGTTATTTTATTTCTACAAATACATAATATTTCGATTTTGTTTAGAACTTGGCGCTCATTTAGATCTCAATTCTTTTTGCAGCGAAGCCCACAGCGAGGTTTAATTTTTATATTGAATTTGACTCTCCTTTTTATTTACTTTTATATAAAATAAGGGGGCAAACGAGCAAACGGGTTACATGTTGGAAAGCAACTACCGTCGCCCATGGACACTCGCAACATCTGCAGAGCTGCAGGTGCGTTGCCGGCCTTTAAAGGGCGAATACGCTCTTTTCTTGACGGTTTGCAGGTCGTATAGTTCCGGAAATACTGCTGGTGACAGTTCGTTCCAGAGTTTTACAGTGCACGGCAGAAAGTTACGCGAGAAACGCACGGTAGAAGACTGCTACTCATCAAAGTGATGAGGATGGTATATTTTGCGTGGGGCGATGGCGAAAAGTTGCAGATCTTCAGAGCACTCCCCGTGATACAACCGATAGAGGATGCAGAGTGAAGCTACATCTCGGCGTAATTCCAAGGGGCCCAAGCTGTTTGAAACACTATGGCAGTCAACAATTCGAGCAGCCCTTCGTTGGATACGATGCAGAGAGAGCAGATGGTATTTTGGCGCCCCTGCCCAACGATGAGAACAGTAGGTATTCCATATGAGGCCAAACCTGCGCCTTGTAGAGTTGTAGGCGTTGGTCCGGACCGACATACTGTCTCGCTCTTAAGAACACCAAGCTTCCTTTTTTGTTTGTCCAATGAATTCTCTATTTTAGACACAAGTTCGTTTCGACTCTCAATGACGGAGAAATATGAGATATCAGCATCAACAGACTGAGTTTCCAAGCATTCATCGTCAACTACGACCTTTATGCTTCTATCTGATAAGAAACCTTTGACTCACTTGCATAATGTCTCGGGGAGCCCGTATAATAGCAGCGCTTTATGCCAAACCCAAACTTTGCAATGTCCAAACCCAAGTCCATCTAGGGTCGAGTTTAACGCAAAGAGCTTACCAAGAAGATCGGCTTTGTCTTTTGCGTCGTGGGCCAACGATTCATTTCCTACGTGCAGGTAGGGATGGTAGGAATGTCTTGCAGAAATTCCTTTCAATAGCTTTGGCCAACGACCAGAATGCACGGGTTCCCGAGGGGAGGCACTCAAGTCTCTTACTAATTCTATTGACGTGCTGTTTCTTCTCTCTCTTGAGAGACCTAGAGGCAAGGTTGTAATCCATTTTATATGTGCTGGTATTTAAATCCCGAGCAGACACTGCATTGGCCCAGGATTGGTAAGCCTCCTGGTACCGGCGAGCTTTTTTTGGAGGATGAACTAATCCAGGGACGAAATCTGCCACTGGTTGACACTACAGAGGACGGAATGAAAAGCTCCATCATCATTAGCAACAGAGTTGCAGTGTTGTCGCGATCATCGGGATGCAAAAAATGACCGCATCCTATCCCAGTCTGCTAACTTGCACACACAACGGTAATTAACAGTACGCTGTCGCAATACCGCCGTAAGTGGCATAGAACTCCTAATAAGGCAATGATCCGATAAACGAAGTGGTTCGGTCACGGATACATTTAATAGCCATCAGGATTTCAAGTGTGCAGAAGGTCTAAATGGGAAGGATTCTGACCGTCTACATCTGGGATTCGCATAGGCGTAGCAACCAGTTGTGTTAAGTCGTTCGCAAGGGCAAAGTCGCAGACAAATCTCCCCGCATGATCAGTTTTCAGGAACTGGATAATTTATGTTTTTGGTAGAATATCATAGCTTTTTCGATAGGCGTTTTGAAAAATTGTATCTTTTAAGATAAGCGTTTAAAAATGTTGGCGCTCCTAATATATGTGCAAGCATTTTAATTTTATGAGTTCAAGAGTTGTTAATAAATCCGAAGTTATGAACATAACTCTTGAGCCTTTCGAGATAAACACGAGAAAATTTCGGCATTTGGGGACGTAAAATATGGTGTTTAAAGTAGTATAAAGCTTTGGCTGATAAAAGATAAACTTAATGTGAATATTTTTGTACTTAAGTATTAAGTGGGTACTTATTTAATTTTTTAATTTATTTTACTAAAACCGAAAATACCGAATATCCCGGTTTTCATAAAATGAATACCGGTATTGAGAATACCTAAATTTGGCCCGGTATCCCGGTATTTTCGAAATTCGGGATCCCGATTTGCGACCCCTAGTTGATGGATCACCATGGTCTCCAAAACCCGACGACAAAACTTGCAGTGATATTTTCATAGAATATTTCATTTAAATCCATAGTATCAGGTGAAAGAAACAGTGACTTACAAATGACGATAAACCAGATAATACATGTGGTTTAAGTTTTAACTGATCTTTTAGAAGCTGTAGATAGAGTTTTGAATGGAAAAGGTTTTTCAATTAAGCAAGTTTTAGATGAAAGGTGTAAAAAAGTTTAAATTATTATGCCCCCATTTTATAGACTCCGATTTTCTTCAAGAGTATTAAAATGTTGTAAAAAATAAATAAAAACAAGATTTTTAATAACATTACTTTTTATTTTTTTTCAAGTAGGTATAAAGTAGGTATATTGCACGTAGTTTTGTTGTTAATGAAACATTTAAATATTAAAATAGCAATATCAATATGTTTGCTTCTTACCTTATGAACAGGACTCAAAGGGTTGAAGTAAACGGTAACAGGTCCAATGGAACCAAAATAGAATTAGGTGTCCCACAGGGATCTATTTTAGGCCCATTTCTTTTTCTCATCTATATAAATGACTTACCTTACCTTGTTAAGGAAAATGATAATGAGTTAGTACTTTTTGCTGATGACACTTCACTTATTTTTAAAGTAAAGCGACAACAGTCAAATTACGACGAGGTAAACAGTGCTCTCTCAAAAAATAGTACATTGGTTTAATGCTAATAACTTACTTTTAAACTCCAGTAAAACTAAATGTGTAAAGTTCACTTTGCCCAATGTTAGGCAAGTCCAAACCAATGTACTATTGAATGATGAGAAGATGAATTTGGTAGACACCACTGTATTCTTAGGTATAACACTTGATAGTAAATTACAGTGGGGTCCTCATATTGTTAAACTTGCTGGTAGGCTCAGTTCTGCGGCATATGCAGTAAAAAAATCAGAGAAATTTCTGATGAAGACACGGCACGATTAGTATATTTTAGTTATTTTCATAGTAGAATGTCATATGGAATCCTTTTATGGGGAAACGCTGCCGACATTAATACAATATTTGTGCTGCAGAAGCGAGCCGTACGTTCTATTTATAAAATGTCTTCCTTGGAATCTCTGAGAGATAAATTTAAAGAAATTGGTATTCTAACTGTTGCTTCTCAATACATTTTGGATAATGTAATCTATGTTAGAAAAAATATAAGTAAATTTAAAGCTAAAAGTGACATTCACAGTAGGAACACCAGATATAAGCACAAGCTGGATTTGCCGATGATCAGACTTAGTAAAGTTAGTAAATCTTTTAAAGGTCAATGTATACGCCTGTACAATAAAATCCCAAAAAACGTTTAAAATCTTTCGATTAATAAATTTAAAAAAGTAGTCAAGGAACGTTTGTGTGCCAAAGCCTATTATAAGGTCAATGATTTCATAAACGATGGCACATCTTGGGAGTAGGATGGCTGTTTGCAAAGCCACTTCTACATGTTATATGATTTACAATTATGTCTGGATATTGACATTGTATAATTTTAAGTTACAATTGTAAATTTTATTTTAAAAGATTAATTTTTTTCTCACTTTTTTGGTAAAAAGTGGGACCCCGACGAGTTTCTTACGCCGGTTCTTCTCGCCGGGATAGTTCCCGAACCGGTGGTAGGCACCAGTAGTATCAACATTCTGAAAGCATTTGCTACAAATCTATTCGGAAATAAAACTGTTCGCGCCAAACTTTAGCGCGACGTTGGCAACACTGCAGCGTGTGCGGCGCTGTGAACTGTTATACGTCAAACGACACTGAAGTGACACTCCCCGTTTTGAATCGTTACCGGTGCGCGTTCGTTAAGTACGAATTTTCCTCTCGGCTAGCCGTATCCCGTGTCGTGATTATCAGCTCAGTAAGCTCAGCTCAGTGATAATATAAACTAATAGACCAAGGTGACAGTGTCTTGTGACCACGGAAATCAGCGTCTTCCATCTCATCTCCAGCCGCCAGCGTACACCATCAACAGGTACCTATTTCCCATATAAACTCCTATTCTCCATTACCACTCAACCCCCGATCGATGTAGGGCTTCGCCCCTACAAAAACAATTATTTTTTTTTGCACTTGCCGCTCTGGTTATAAACGCAGTTGCATTTGACTCCAGCAACAATCCCAACCATTATTATCTATCTGTAACAATGAATAAAAATGTTTAGACTTGCTATATCCAAATGTTTAGTTACGTTTTTTGGTTGGTTCAGTACTTACGTTTAAACTTGTTTTGTAGGGTGCTAAAGTCACCGATGTTTGGCGAATTATATTATTATATTACATTGCCATTAGTCCTTAGCTCTTCTACATCCCTTACATGTCCTGCTAACACCAATTTATTTCCTTTTAGCATAGATTGGGCCTTGAAACTTATTGAGTGTTTTACAGAGTGTAAAACCAGTTTTTATGATTTTCCATAAGTAGTTTTTAACTAAATATAACCGAAATGCCATTAATTATTGTTCTAAATATATTTTATTTGCTATAATATTTACTAAATAAACAAACTCTTGTTGTTTATTTTTTGACACGCCACTTTAACTTTGTTTGAAATATGTCACTACTGACGTGCACGTTCCAAATAGACATTATAGTTTTTTTTTTCCGTAAGGTCACATAAAAAGCAAGAGGTATATGAGTCGGTCGAACGGCCACATGTCATCGCCGCCATCTTGATTGCAATCAGCGCACAACATGGCTCTGAAGCCCATCCGACCGAGAAACGTTTGTTTACATTTACTTGCAATGTCAATGAGGGTTATCGATGTATCCCTTGCCACCAGAGGAACAGTAGGGCCTTTCGTGTCGAATGTCGCGTCAGACAGACATATGACAGCTATATCGTGACATGTGGATGCTATTTCGTGACATATGACAGCTGTTTGACACGACAATTGACACAATAGACCCTACGGCTACATAGCGCCAAAAATACCTCATTGGTATAGAATATAAATGGATGTGTGACGCGTGTGTCCAAAAGTCATCTATGTATACTCGTACCAATGATGGATGACTTTTGGACACACACGAATATTACCAATCTTAAAGTACAATTCCGTGCATCGCGATCGATCGCGGCCGCGCACGACCTACGACTGTCGTCGGTCGCTCGCGACCGTAGTCAGCGTATGAAAATGTATGGCACCGCATCCGAGGCCCGCCACAGACGCGCGCGGCCGACGACTGTCGTAAGCCGCGCGCGGCCGCGATCGATCGCGATGCACGGAATTGTACCTTTAAGCATGAGTGATTTTACAATCGCATTTAGTCAGGACTCAGGTTTATAAATTTTTCCTAAAATCTTCTTATTTATTCACGTTTCTGTGGGCCAATTACTAAGCTATGCTATACCATATTAAGCATATTCAACGAAATAACGCTTCTTGCTTCCAATAGCGAAGAAATCACATCCTAAACGTATTTTATTTTCACGTAGGAGATCAGTCTGTACGTCTGATTTATTCCGCCGTCTAGACAAAGACCGCTCTGTTGCATCTAATGAAATTCACTGCGAGACGAACCGAAGACACTGTTTAAACGTTATTGAGTAGACGAGGATCAATCTGATGATTTGTTATGTAGTCTCCGGGCCAACACGTACCACAACCCCACGACATCGCAACGACAAAATATCGTTGAGCAGTGGTTACGTGTGAATGGTGTCGCTGCAGCTTTATGTAGTTACGTTGTGGTACCGACAAAATGCCGATGTGGTTGCATAGTCGCCAGTGGTTGCGATGTGGTTACGTACGAATGTCAATAAACGGAGGGGTTGGGGGGGAGAGAAGAGCGCGGGCGGTGTGCGTGCACTGTCATTGCATCAACGCAACGTTGTGGTTGCAATGTGGTCGGTATCACAAAGTGGTCGACGACGACTGCAAAGTATGGTACGTGTGAATGGTCCAGTTAATTGACAGTATGTGACGTGGTGTGATTGTCGTGTGGTTTTGATTTGTATTTTAGTGAGAACAAATTTAATTTAATTCGGTTCAGCCACTTATTTAAGCATGATGAGGTTATAGTCAAAAGAATTCCTGGTTTAGGGCCCCTCCACACGACGTTTTTTACGCTTGTTTGTATCGATACTCAGCAAACGGAAGTTCTAAACTGTATATGTGCCAAAACGCGATGAAAACACGCGGAAGACTAGCGCATCAGAAATGCATGTCGTTAGCGCGCAAAAAAATATGTCGTGTGGAAGGGCTCTTAGAAAAAACACGCAAACAACAAACAAACCAGTTGCTGGTGTTACATACAAAATAAGGCTTATTATTTCTTGTTACGTCTTATACTAAATAATAACATGTACTCCATTATAATATTATGTACAAGTAACTAGCAACTCGTGTTATTACGAAGTATATAAGGAAATGAATACCTAGGACAAGAACATGCCCGGTATTAATTATAATGTTTTATATCAGTGCTAAATGCTTATATTAAAATCAGCCCAATAGTTTCTAAGCTTGTTCAAAGTAACGATCCTATGTTACTATAGATTATGGCATGTATATATCCTATGTATATTGTATATAATATAATATTATGGTGTAACATAAAGAATAAGCCTATTACACGAATAAAATATTTTACTGTAGGCGCAGTAATAAACCATATTTGTATGTATCCAACTGTATATTCATTGACATTCTTACGATATTAATATTCATACTTCAGGGATTTTACTTTCGCATATTTCGGGCTATACTTGAAAACCGATGATGATGAAACCGAAAATAAGGTACGCAGCCACAGACATAGATCAAGATAGATACCGCCGCATGTGTATGTACTTCGCGGGCCATATCGCGTTCCCAAACGACGAGCAATGCTCGTCTTTCGAAAGTCTGTTCTTTAGTCTGCAATCGGCATCGGACGTCAATCGGAATTTTAAAAATGCCTAAATGCCTAAAAGTGCCGT
The DNA here is from genome assembly GCA_937595015.1 of Polyommatus icarus. NCBI lineage: Eukaryota > Metazoa > Arthropoda > Insecta > Lepidoptera > Lycaenidae > Polyommatus > Polyommatus icarus. The sequence goes on along the minus strand of OW569336.1, from coordinate 18,120,634 downwards.
ATCGGGCTGTAGAAATTCAAAAAGTAACGTCGTACGTACGTCCTAGTAGGTAGGAAAAAAATGGCACGCTCGTTTTCATACAAATGGAGCGACATGCGGTATCTATCTTGATCTATGTCTGTGTATGCAACCTTTTCCCGGGAAAGTTTGGGTAAAGCACGTGTACCGTATCTAATTGTTTAATTATCACAAAGGGAGTTGATAACCCGCGGCGCAGGGCGGCTCAGGGCGGGCGAGTAACGGAGTAACGCAAAGTAACAGAGTACCAGAGGGTAACAAAGAATGACCCTAACAATTAGTCAAAGGTAAGGTCGAGTTTTTAATCCGAAGGATAATTTTTGTTTACATGGCTCTATAATGAATGTTACAAGATCAACATATCCCGTTTCTCGTAATTTGTTGGTTTTTGGATTGTTGGTCAATGTGTATTTTATGTAGATCCATTATCTAAAGGGGATATGATGATTAAAATTTGCTTACATAAAAGGCAATTTTACTGATTATTCTTATTACGCGGAAAGCGGTGATATTTAACTACTAATTTAAGCAATGTTTTCCGCATTATTCTATATCAATCTATTTACCATACATTTAAATTAAACCTAGATAAATAAAAAATATTTACAATTTTGATAGTCTCACTAAACCTCGCGAACGGCTGAACCAATTTGGCTTTGGAAATATTAGTGGAAATGATACGACGTTCACCAGTCGTCTAGTATAAAATAAATCTTCTAAAACATTTCAAGACAACCTACATTTGCAGTCACAAAGAGACAAGGAATATATTGTTAAGCCAGTTACATCTTCGTGATATTACTTCCGTATCTTGGGTTTACTTTACGAAAGCTAAATTTGGTCGTGATTAAACTTGTAGGTTGGTTGACCCGATTTAAATATTCATTAGTTTACTTATCAAACCAATTGTTGGGGCAAGGTTAGTATGGGACCAAATAGCTTACAATTCTGAATCGCGCTAACGAAGTTTTCGAGATCAACGCGACATAATATTATGTACAACGTCTAAAATACATCAGTGGGCTTCGGCCTGGCCGAGCACACATCCTCACTTGGTGATAGATCTACCTTCGTGCCTTGTGGCCCCCAAACATATTCCACTTTTTTGTAAAAAAACATACTTTTGTATAATACTGGCCAAAATACGTCAGTGGGCCGGCTGAGCATACAATGTGGCTGGTCGTTGATCTTTATTTTGTGGCCACCAAACATTTTCCTTGTTCAAAGAAACCTACTTTGGTACAATGCTGGCCAGCTATATATTTTTTTTTATACATACCTTGAATATTTCCAGTGTTGTCTTAAACAGACAACAACACACCTTCGCATTTATAAGTATTGATTTAAAGCCACAAGCGTTTCATATTAGATTCGTCTGGAAATATTATCGTATCAGACCACAAAGCATAAAACAATATAGCAGTCGGGGCGCGGAGTATAATAGTAAAGTAAAAGCTATTGTGAAATTCTGAAATGAGCTGAATGCAACATGCATTATACATGCACTCATACTATTACTGACGATCGGGGCATGCTATAAAAGTAAACTTAGAACTACTTGCGGTAAGACAATATATAAATCATTCGTTCGTTCGAGTGTTATACTGGCAACATTACGTAAACAATGCTTACGGGATATTGGTCAATATTGATATTTTGCTGTATACTTAAAGCAAACATACTGTACATTATAAAATGTACCAAACCAAAACAGTACAGTATACTATGCCAAAAAGTATTAAAATATTTAAGTATTATAATACAGTGTCAAAATATAATTCAAGAAAAGACTAAAATGTAACAAAAACTTTAAAATATGTAAATGTCTACCCTGGCCATATAAATTGTAAAATATCAAAACCGAATCAACGAGCAACGGCGTAGCGCTACAGACGTAGACGGTCTACAAGCGTAGACTTGCTACGAGCGTAGACTTGCTACGAGCGTAGACTAGCTACGAGCGTAGACCTGCTACAAAACGTAGACTCGCTACGAGCGTAGACCTGCTACAAAACGTAGACTCGCTACGAGCGTAGACCTGCTACAAAACGTAGACTCGCTACGAGCGTAGATCAAGTACAAGAATATTATCCGCCACGAGTGACCCGCTACGAAGCCTTTGTAACGGGAATACGCAATGAAAATGTATTGTAACGCGAGATGTTATTGAAGCTTTGTATAATGTTGTAGTTATTGTATTTGTTCCCTTAGAGGATTGTTGGACGTGTTATTTTTAGATTGCTTTGTGTGTGATGTTTGTTTATACTTTGAGATCAATGCCCTCTATATTTTTCCTAAAGGATTCACTTCATATATTATTATTTTTAATACAAGGCTTACAAAGGTACATTCAAAGTAAAATAAAAAATTGTGACGATTTCATTTGTTCTTTCACTTCTATTGTTCTATTATAATATTATGTTGGCTTGGAGTCGCAAGTGTGTTCCATGGTGATGATGAACTCAACTATTCCGTCACGTCGCACGAAAAATGCTGGCAATTTCGTGCGAAAACATTAAGCGAATAACTTCGTCGCGAACTTGCACATCAGCGCGCGAAATAGTTGGCCGACTTACTTGCAAAGACCCGGGGGTTAAGTGATTTCGAAAGTAAGGATAAGCCGCTACAATAAACAAATCGAACCAAAATGGACAAAAACTATGTAATTGTTCCGTAAAATATTATTGTAGCTTGGATAAAAATACGCTCATTTGGTAACGTCATAGTGTAAAAAAAATTGATTTGATTTCATTTTGGGCCTATTTCACCACCTACTGATAAGTTCTGAATAGACTATCCATAACTTATCTGACAGATACTCTATCTGTCAGATGAGTTGTGGATAGCCTATCTAGCACTGACCAGTTAGTGCTGAAACAGGTCCTTAGTCTTAGTCAGAATTATTGCTCAGAATTTATTTAAGATTTTCAGACTGATCGATAATACTATATTATTGGCTATATGGCACTCACGTTGGGTTGGGGACATGCGTACAGACCTGTCTTTACGTCAACAAGTTAGTATGTGAGGTGAGTGCAGAGCGACAGTTCATTAAAACTTGGTCGCGACCTCACCGCGACGATCGGGTTCTTATAAGTCAAGGTATCAGACGACACTTGCTTTTCTTTTAAGGTAAGTCAAAAAGGGTGAGTAGAATGAGTGTAGATAATAGATATGCTATAATATATCTAAACGAGCTTTTGCCCACGGCTTCGCTCGCGTTAAGAAGTATTTTTATATACAAACTTTCACCCCCTATTTTAACCCCTTGGGGTTGGAGTTTATCAAAATCCTTTCTTAGCAGATGCCTACGTCATGACATCTAGCTGCATGCCAAATTTCAGCCCGATCGGTCTAGTAACTTTTAAATGTGTCGTTTTAATTTCTTACATATATATATATATATTAAATCCTATATTAGGTAAGTTAGTCATCTTGTAATTTCAAGAATGAGCACTTTATAACACAAAATATTATTAAGAAAAATTTGCTGCAGCCAGCATATTATGTTACAAAGACGAGCAAGATCCAGTCTGACTCGCTCACGAAACGTTCCGTACAAAACGGCTTAAAAAAGCTTTTGTTGTATAATATGACAAAAATCAACGACAAACTTTCAATTTAAAAACTTCCCTCCTAATTTAAACCTTCCCTAGACGTCCACGAATATTTCAAGACTAAAACTAGCCAAATCGGTTCAGCCGTTTTCGAGTTTTAGCGATTTCGAATTTTTATTCATATAAATATTTTATTTCAGACTGTAATCAAGGAAGCAACGGTAGGACGATAGGACAGATACACGAGTGGACGAATAGTCAGTTAGGCGGAGAAATACAGAGACTATAATACGACACCATTTTACTCTTTACATACGGAATTCCAACAACGCATTTTTACGTGCAACTATGCAAGTTCCACATAATAAGGCGTCCAGGTGTCACAGAGGTGTCCAATTGTGTTCGTGATCTTGGACTCTACAGCTCTGCACCTGATGCGAATATAGAAATCGAATCGAATATAGAAATATAGAAAAAAGAGAAGTTTTAAGATTCTCGTAGCTCGTTTGTATGGATCTTTTCAATATAAAACCATAAATACATATTTGCGAATGAAAAACAGTCATCCTTTGTAAGGATGACTGTTTTTCATCAATTCATCATATTAATCATGTTTTATGATCAGTTATCTTGTTATTTTTACAAATCACATACTGCCGTTTACGAAAAAATAAAAATAACCTCCCGAAAGCCATTGACGTCGTGATTTTAGGTCTTCTCGACGCGAATTAGTTCTTTGACACGAAATAACCCGAAAGTAACTGAATATATCGAGGCTAAAATCTTCACACATCAATCAAAGTTTCACACATTCGCTGGTTACATAACCACAAACAGTTAAGTTAAAATAGAATGGAATAAATGTTAATTTTATTACTTAAATATACGGGAAGTCAGTAGTTTTAGTCAAGTAACTGAACAAACAATTAAACGTTAAATGCATTAACTCTTGTTGTAAATAACAATTCGGTTAGTACGTCGCGTCGTCGCTGACTGCACATAGTAACCACAGTATAATAATATCCAGTAGACAATATTCACACTAGACTGCTTGAATCCGACCAACACACGAAAAGGTATAGGCTTACCTTTTCGTGTGTTGGTCGGATTCAAGCAGTCTAGTGTGAATATTGTCTACTGGATATTTCGGATATCTTTAGAAATCAGAGATTATCTGAATATGAGTTTCTGAAGACAGTTACGCAATCGTAGCGTTTTCTAAAATGGAATAAGTTTGGGAGCTATCAAAATTCTCATACAAATTATTTTCGATAACGTCATGACAATATTATTGTAATGTCATAATTAATATTATTATTGTTATCTTGAACAACGATGTGATTACCTTACTGCTTAGAAAAATTAATAATTAGAATATTGTGATTTTATCGAGCAAATTGTAATCGTAATTAGCAAGAAATAAAAGGCTTTTTTTATTTTATAACGTCATGACAGAAACTCATGCTAACACCTCTGAACAATGCAGTGACACGCACACACGAAAAATTCGTCTTAGTGCAGCAGTTTGATCTCAAGAACACGGCAGAGACACTCAGCTGTATTCTGAAATCATTTTCGTACTCTACTGTATACAACTTTTAGTGTGTAATTACAGTAGAGCCGCACTATTTGTTTCTGTTGCGATGTAACAAGATTCGTTTTACTTACTCGTGGGTAAGGCGTATACACACTTGTGAACACATTTTCAATTCATTGTTTGTGCTGACTAAAATCAATTAGACGTAGTTGAATTACCCTAAAGTTGATTTACCCTAAATTACATTGGTGGTACAAAGGTGATATAATGTTTGGTCAGGCCGAAGCCCAGACTAAGTTGTTTATCTCAAATATCAGTTGATTATACAGTTCTCGTTTAGAAAACATCAATAGCGCAATTCAGGATTGTTGCAACAGACATAGATCAAGATAGATACCGCATGCGTATGTACTTCGCGTGCCATATCGCGTTCCATGCTCGTCTTTCGAAAGTCTGCTACAGACGTTATGTTGTTTTATAAGTACTACTACAGACTTAAATTGTTTATATTAATTTATAAGTACTACTATACCTGTTAAAGCAGGTGATAGATCGCGTGTCGACGGCGATAATTGAATGTCAACATAGACACACACAATTACACACACACATAACACACACACACAGCACACATACTAATGACAAATTAACGTTTGTTTGTTCATCACTCGCCGTGTGTTAACCGACGTTTAAATATTTAGTGCTGAATATACAAAAACCTTTACACAATATGTCAGCCGTATGCAAACTTTGTTACAACTAATAATTACAAATTCATACATTAATAATTATGTAAAAGGAAATAATGTATGATAATAATATGTGAAACAGTTTTAAATGCATTAAATAAATGTTGTTAAGATTGTACCTTGACAGAATAAGCGAATAAAACATTAATCTCTATCATATCTCATTACATTTTTTAACTTTATTTCATACGCACAAAAATCGGACTTCAAGTAAAATTTTACTAAAAAGGGTCCAATAGTTTTAAAGAGTCTTAAAAATGAAAAGTTTCATAGAAAATGTATAAGGCTTAAATCAAAATGTTTATTGAATTAATGTTATGTGATGATAGAATGCCTTTGTGGCTCAAAGTTTGAGCGCGGCAGCTAGTCCATATAATACTAGCTGTCCCGGCAAACGTTTCTTTGCCATATTATATAAAGTATATCGCCCGTATTATTTTATTGAATTAGTGACTAAATAAGTATATCACCATGGCAACGTCCATCGCTATCCCGCGACCCGCGTCGCATAAACAATGGTGGCTCTTTATAGACAAATAATTTGCAATAAAATAAAATTGCGACTATAATTAAAGATCTAAGCTATCCTATCTCTCATATCACATTTAAAAAATAAAAACATTAAAATCGGTTAAGTGGTTTAGGAATCCATCGCGGACAAACATCGTGACATACATATATATATGCGAAAGTGTGTCTGTTTGTCTGTTACCTCTTCACGCCCAACCGAATTTGCTGAAAGAACAAAGGCCATTCGCCTAACATGCTTGGACTATAAAAATCTTATAAAACGTAACTTGATGAAACATCTGTAATTTCAATCGCCTATTTAAATGTAACATAGCACAGCATTCAATATATTTTTAAAAGCTGGGAGTTTCAAGTAATTGTGTATTAAGTTTTTGGATTTTGAGGTTATAAAGATAGTTAATAATAAGCTGTACTATCATTTTGAGTTATGGTTTAAGATTAAATTATATGAAACACGCGTCAGAGCTTTTAAAAATAAAAGTAGGAGGCAAACGAGCAAACAGGTCACCTGCTAGAAAGCAACTACCGTCACTCATGGACACTCACAAAATCGGAATACGCTCTCTTCTCGAAATCCTCAAGAAGAGAGCGTATTTAAGCAGGTCATATGGGTCCCTTTGAATGACAGAATATGCGTTCAATATACAAAAAACATTATCCTGCGTTAAAAACACAAATTAAATATTCATTTTTTTCAGAGCCGATTATTTTTGATTTCCCAGCTTATAAAAATCAATAGATCTTCATGGGTCGCAGTGACGTCAGGGCTATAGCGCCCTGCCTTCTTTTTTATAAAAATCAACTGTTTTTATTTAATTATAGAATTTTACCTAAACTACATTTTAGTAATAGTTCCACCTAGGTAACAAGAACCTTGTTTTTTTAGTCCATTTTGGCCACTGTTCTTTGGTATGGAGATATTTTGAGTCCCGAGAAAGGACATAGGATACGTTTTATCCGGAAAAATGTACGGTTCCCGCGCGATAAATGAATTTTGGCGTCCGTTGCGGGCTTCATCTAGTTTCTTATAAAAGCCTAGCAAGTATGTGTGTATACTCCTTATTTGTAGAACGTCGTAGCGCATTATAAGTTGCAAAGCCGCAGTGAGCGATGACCGCCTCTGCCGCCGCTACGAGTATGCCACTGTAATACTCGTACCAGTGACACCACCAATTTCACCAGAATTTTCTCCACTATTACCGATCTAATAACTAAAGTTTCTAGATAAGTTTGCAAAGTACTGAGCTTAAATGTTGTTTGAAATTATGTAATGAGAACGATGTAATATTAAAATTAAATATGTAATTTGAATGTTATGCTACACATTATGCTTTTTGTACTTACATACTTTTTAGGTGCAAAGCATACCTCTTATGAACAAAAGTAAATTTAGTGAAACAAGTAACAATTCAGTACAAACAGTCATACATTAGCTAACAAGGCCAAAGTTGGCCAATAACGAGTAAGCCCGCCCGCCCGCCAGCTCTCGCGAGCTAAAACAATACACACGAAACATTGAAACATTGCTGCCTGCTACAATAAACTGCTAACTAATATAATTCACAACTTACTACATTTTGCCCATGAACGTAGAAAAAAAGGCGGACGGAGTCTTACTTTTGTCGCATAGCGACATCTATTAGGCCTCTTTAGAACCTTTACGCCTAATAGATTCCGTCGTTTATCGATAAAATATAACTTGAAATGAAGTTAGTAGCGACATCTTTGGGGTAATGGTGCAACTATTATAACTCTTTGTTGGGATATCTGTTATTTTTACCAGATATTTTCTTTTTTTATTAACTACTTCATAATCAAATAAAAGTATTGTTTTAAATTACATCTACCTAAAGATAATTATATTTTTTTAACTCATTTTTTTTTAATTGTTGATGACTTTTAACTTGCGTTCTTTGACAGCTACCACTGTCAACTTAAAAAAAATATACCGGCTCGAGGGTATAAAAACTCTCCGGCTTGGGCGTGACTTTCTTTTTCTTTACTTTAAAAGGACCCCCGTTTTTGGTGAGTGCGTATTTAGTGTTGTGTTTGTAGGATTTCCCAACTTTCTTGACTTTTAATACCTTTTATTGTAAATTCAGTTTAATTCTGTATTTGGCTTTTATTGTGGCGAAAATCACAACATTATGTATTTGTCTAAATTGTAAAATTTCTCTTTGTAATAGACCACGTGTTTGAAGGCTTCCTGTTTTAACTTGTTATCTTGTAAAGTAGATCTTTATTTATATTATTAACTTTTTAATATTAATTCTTTCACCGTGGTCAAATTTTTTTCATGGTTTTCTTTGTTGTTATCACAAAATTGGCCCTGACCTACTTTTAAATGTCAGTGTCACGAGTTCAATAACCTTTTGTTTTTTTTTTAACTGTATGTTGATATTATCTAAATTCTTTTTTAATTAGTGTTTTTAATGTTTGTGATGAACTCTGCAATCACGTGCTCGAAGTCTTCGGGTGAAGAACACGTGCTTGGGGGTCAACAGCGTGAACCCTCCTCTAAGTCTCTTTTCGAATATTCCAGGGGTGTTTACGACCGGAGCAACTCTGCTACGCTCTGAGCAACTTCTCTTTGACGTTCGGAGCAACTCCTCTTGCTACGCTTGGAGAAATCTCTCTGCTCCGTGGTCGCCAGGAGTCGACCACGTGCCGTCCATGCCGTCTGGCTGACAAGCCATCTGACGCCACACACCGAACTTGCCGCCACATACGGGATCCCGAACACTGCCACCAACACCTGGCCATCGACGCTGCACCTGTTGCGGGGATCACGGAGACTTGAGGAGCTGGAGTCCCACAAGTCGCTGCCTGTCCCCAGATAAGTGTCGTGTCCCTAAACCCGAGAGCTAAAGACTGAGAAATAGACCGAGGCTAAGTTTCGTACCCGCGTTCCCCGCTCCCCGCTGACTATCTAATTATTAATTAAATAAATTTGTTATTTGTTAATTATTTTTTTTATTTATCTCTTCCTTTTTATTGTCCCTGTGCCGGCCAGGCGACACTTTATACAAATTACAAAACTGTGTCTTTGGAGTCGGCCACGCAACATTCTTACGACTGTCAAATGGCCGGAATAGCGTAAGAATGTGTACATGCAGTCAGCCTGGCCGACTCTCAAGACACAGTGCTGTGTATAATAAGACTCAATCCGCCTTTTTTTCTACGTTCATGATTTTGCCTAATAAATTCATTCGCGCATGGACCGTACATTTTTCCGGAATAAAAAACTATTTTATCCCTGAATTTTCCAGGACACAAAGTATCTATCTATTAACTGTAAATCGGTTTAGCTGTGTAAGCGTGAAGATTGATACACTTTCTAATAACAATGTTGCTTATAATTTAAATTCAAATGTGACCCTAGACTCATCAAGCATTTAAGTCCACCACACCGCAGAAATACTTGTACTTTGTACGCCGCAAACTCGCCTCACCGAGAAACTACATACAAAGACCGCACTGTGGAATTCGTTAGCCGGATTATAAGCTGCAGTTGACGGGACAAAAAACTCTCAAAAACGCATTTTTGTTCAACTGGAGATCGATCGTGTAGATAATTTTAACCTACCTCAAATAAAGAAGAAGGTTCTATGAGTTGTAAAATAAAACAGAAACAAAATAAAGTGTTTAATCATTATTACCTTTTTTAATCGGACTTTAAGGCGAAGAATAAGAATTGATCAATTGAAATGGATGTTACTGAACATATATTTTTGTAAATAAAAACGCTTTACATTTTAAAATAAGATTTTCACTTAACATGAAACATTACGTAATCTGTATTCCCTGGAGCGATGACGGCAGCAGGTAAGCTTTTAAGTTCATCGGAGTATAAAATCTATATTGTTTTGCCGAAAATTCGCTACTAAATAAACGAAAAAGCCAACAAGCTTTTGTTAACATGTTTTGGTACAAACGGTACCGTACCTACTACATTCTTGTAGAGAATCAGCGCGAAAAAATCTAACTTTAACTTATACCCAATAGTAGCAGAAATGTTTTGACTCACTATACTCATTTAACAAAATTGGATCAGTATTTTATTTAACCCATCAAGCTCCAAGCGCCCTCCGGGTGCCACGTAACAATTGAATATCTATTGTGTCTGCGATTCCCACGATCGAGGTATTAAATGAACGAGATAGCCACCGAGGATTCGCAACACTAGAGAGATTCGTTGCGTATGGACTATGGATGTCCGCCAGGCCTCCGAACCTCACTCACTCGGCAAAACACAACATAAGTCGACACATTCGTGTTCGCTCCCTCGTTAAGACACTACAGTATCAACAAACAAACATCGGTAAACACAAAATATATCATTAACCTTATCGGTCTTGTCGTAAAAAAGTAAACGTAGGTGCAAAATTTACCGAGCAATCTTTGTAATCAAATATCACACGAGTTATGCAAACGTGTGAGCGAATTTCAGCGGAAAGTTGCGAAATACGAGCGTTTAGCTCGGGGAAAATATTACGGAAAAATTGATGCAACGTACGATCAGCACCAGTAGGTAACGCAAAAAGATGATGGGCAAAAATGTATGGATTCTCGGACCACCCTCCAACAGCGATAAGATATATAATAATAATTTGTCGTTGGATAGGTGTTTTCAATTGAAAGTTCCAATACCAATTATTTGGAACAACAATTGTTAAAACAGCGTTGTTGACTATTTTTTTTTTATGAGACTATTACTCCTGATCAATATTTGGCAAAATTGGTTTTTCGATTCATTAAAATCTTCATTTACAACATCGCTCCCGAAATGTAGAAACCTATCAAAATACTCGTATTATGATTAATAATGTTAACCGTTCTAAAAAGAAAACAGATAACATTAAAGATAAAAATATTTTTATTAGTAAGGGGTACGATTAATATAACATACAGAGTGTAACCAAACAAATTAATAATACTTTAGGTGTGTATGTGTCCCTTATATTATAGAGCTGACTCCAAAAGTAGCAACGCTGAAAGAGACAATTTTTTGGTGATTTCTACGATAGGGCATCGTAGTGAATTTTACAAAAGGAACAAAACAGGAACTTTTCAGAGCTGCTACTTTCACAGAAAACTTTGTAAGGGGACTCATACACACGCTTTAGTATTATCACTATGTTTTGTTACACGCTGTACATAAATGACTTTTTAAAGTTTCAACATTCTTCATGAGATATTTTTAATAAAACGTTATTGAAAAATTGATAAGCCCTGGGGTCTCGACACAAAGAGCGGGTTACGCCAGCCTCCACCCCCACTCCCCTCCACAGTGGGGACACAGGGGGGAGATGGACAGCTCATAACGACATAAATTATTAACGGCTTTGAAATGCCATGGTGAGAATCAGTTGCATTGTTGTTGCAATATTAGCAACACAAAAGGTTCAAAGCTGCGCGTCCACCGGGTCGGAATCGGAGCGTACGGTGCGTCGTCATTTATAACTTGTCAGGCGCAGAAATGACGTTCCAGTGCACGCAATACCATAGAAATCGATACAAAGCAACAAATCCGTCCGCTCCGTACGCCCCGATTCCGATCCGGTGGACGCGCAGCTCAACTATAACCTGCTCATTCAAACATTTGCACTTTTGAATTATTCTCACCAGCATTCAGTTGGACAGCTTACAAGTGACGGCATAGTGCTGAATCTTATTATTTTATGCACTTATATCGTCCTATTACGTCACCAGGTGGTTCATATGATCCATCCATTTTCGACATGGGCCTGTAGTCTATATTACTTACAACTCATTTATTAAATCCACGAAGTTTAGACGCAAGGCAATGCGAAGAGTACTTTTACCGAAATACACACTACTGCTTAAATAAGCTTAATTGTTTGGCTACTGCAGCATAGTTGCACAAGAGAGTCTCAGACATTTTTATCCGAAAACTGTCTGAGATTCTGTCTCTCTTTCATGTTCACAATCAGGAATAACTCCCAAAGGGATAGAAACACAATTTTATCTATTAGTAATCACTTCATCCACTTTCAGATAACCTTGAAGATGCTAGCCGTGTTATTGTGAACAGGGCCGGACCGTGAGCTTACGGGACCCTGGGCTGAAACTATTTAGGGCTACTACGTTTTAACTGTCAGTTCGTAGTACCAACACCTAAATTGTATTTTGAATTGTATAATAAACCTTGATCGTAGGAATTTCAGGGATACCAACAAAAAAATAATAAAATTATGATTTCTTTCGCATTATCGTCTATTTTTGACTTGACTTAGTTTGGCGGCGGAGGCCCTTGAAGTCATGGGGCCCTAGGCTTAAGCCCAAACAGCCATATGGTAGATACGGTCCTGATTGTGACTGATATACGGCGGTATTATATGTGGAGCTGTGTACAATGTTCATTTATCATCTTTACTAATATTATAAACGCGAAAGTGTGTCAGTCTGTTTGTCTATCTGTCTGTTACCTATTCACGCCCAAAGGGCTAATAAAATTAGCCGAAAGCACTGTCTTGCCACTATACTCAGTAGGTGTAATCAAATCCACAATGCTGAACCGATTTTGCTGAAATTTTGTATGGTGTATACTTGAAGTCTCGGGAAAAGATACCTTTTAACCAGGAAAAATCTACGTTTCAACGCGATTAACATATTATTTTGGCGCAACCGATTTGCGTCATCTATTATTGTATTTGGTATACAAAATATTATGACCTCGGTCAGCCAGATGCCAACGATAGATGATTGATGGACAAATGTTTTGGATATCAATGGCAGATCTGGGAACTTAGTCAAGTTTCATTCGATAGTATGGAGAGCGAAGTTAGAGAAACAAAATTTAGAATTTTGCTATAGCGAACCGCTATATGTCATAGCGCTGGCTATGCTTTATTTCTAATCTCATACATTTTTAGGGTACTGTATCCAAAGGGTAAAAACTGAACCGTGTTACTAAGACTTCGTTGTCTGTCCATCTGTCTGTCTAGTCCAGGCTGTATAAAACACAATTTTTTGGCCTATTTTTGCTCTATAACGGTATGGGAACCATTTGGGCGCGAGTTTGACTCGCACTCAAATTTTTTCTCACTTAGCAGTCAACTATGTCTAAAGACAGCAAGGACCCATATTATGTAATTGAAAATTCAGACTATTACCCTCGAAATTAAAAACTGCACTAGATATTATTATTATTCATTGAATAGTTGAAGATTACAGCTTCTTTTCCTTTAGTATATCGTACAAAATTAAAGTAAGAAAATATTTTATGCATGTACGAAAATTATATTAATATGAAGCATACAGTAGGGAGAACTTTAGACAAGTAAATGCACATTTGAACTGTATTGTAATGCAAATATTACAACCACAGTCGGTTTAAGTATTAAAAGATAAAATAGAATATTACAGCAAATTCTAAGCTTTGTTTAAGCAGACTACTATCATTATATACTACTAGACATTTACTAACTCCATTACCACCAAAAATTACTTTTAACTTCTTTACAATGTTAACTATACTTAACGTCACAAAGTGCATATATTTTTATAAGAAAGGAGACTGCAATATTAATATATAAACCTGTTTGTGTGTTTGCATTCGAAATCCTCCGAAACTTACGATAATAATAGTCTGACCAGTTTAAGCGCGCCCTTCGTAGCATGCTTTTAGTATGCTACGAGGATCACGCTTAAACTGGTTATAACATGGGCACCGACTACCAGAAGATCTCAGACTACTCTACTTAAAAAAATACGTGTGGCACTCGGGGACTGCCGCGGTAAAGCTATTGCATTGCATATTTTATCAACTTATGCAATTATAATTCGCATACGTCTAGTTGCACGCACACTAACACAGCACCGAAGTCAGGCAATGCCGCACTGGGGGGTGTTAGGTTTTCGTTACGGAATTTCTTGATTCGGTCACCACGCTTAAAGTCAATTCAATTCAATTCGTTTATTTGCTATAAAAGTGGTGAATACAATAGGTGGTAATGATCATTTTCTTAAGAGCTAACACTTTTAGCTATGTATAAAATAGCATGCAAATATAGGTACTTATTTTATATGATAATTATAAAACATCATACAAAATATTTTTTACGTTAGCAAACATCAAATCAATTTTAAATACAGAGTCATTGCTATCTATTTAAATAAAAGAAAGTGGTGTTAGTTACACTACTTATAACTCAAGAACGGATAAACCGATTTGGCTGAAAATTGGTGGACAGGTAGCTTAGAACCAGGAAAAGGACATAGGATACATTTTGTCCCGGAAAAATGTACGGTTACTGCACAATATACATTTATGATTTGCGCGTAAAATATTCAATCGATTTTTATGAATTTTGGTATGGAGATACTTTGACTCTCGGGAAAGGACATGGGATACTTTTGGTCCCGGAATATGTACGGTTACCGCACAATAAACTTTTCTATTTCAGTCTATTTTTATTAGATTCGGTATGGAGATACTTTGAGTCTCGGGAAAGGACAAGGGATACTTTTAGTCCCGGAAAATGTACGGTTCCTGCACAATAAACTTTTATGATTTTCGCTTAAACTATTTATATCTATTTTGATTAAATTTGGCATGAAGATACTAATTTTAATCTATTGTTTTCTTAATTATACCAATTCGAATTAAATAATCATCGTTAAGACAGGACAACGTCTGTCGGGTCAGCTAGTTAAAAATAATTAAACATGTCAAAAAAATAGTGAGAAATATATATATTCTAAATGTCAAGAGATAAAATTTGAAAATAGAGAATGTCAATTAATTTTAAACTATGATCAATTAAATAATTTCATTGTCAAGAAGATAGTTAGTAAATTAAATATGTACAATTATTCTAAATGTCAAGAAATTAAATTAAATACAAAATGTCAATTAATTTTAAACTAATATCAATGAAATAATTTAATGTCAATTGTATAATATAGATATTATTGATACCTTTAAATTGTTGAGTATTAAAAACACTGGACATCGTAGCTCCTCATTTAGCAATGATTTTTAATGACTGCATAAAAAATGGTGTTTTTCCTAATTTAATGAAGCATAGCAAGATTGTTCCTTTATTCAAAGCCGGAACTAAATCGGATCCCACGAATTTCAGGCCTATATCAATTCTACCGACCTTTAGTAAAATATTTGAAAAAATTATTTTAAAACATTTACTAGCACATTTTAATTCAAACAATTTACTACATTATAATCAATACGGATTTACTAAGGGTCGATCCACAACGGATGCTGGTATAAGACTTCTTTGCAGTATTTTTGAGGCTTGGGAGGAGTCGCAGGATGCCTTAGGTGTGTTTTGCGATCTCTCCAAAGCCTTCGATTGTGTTGAGCATGCTACATTGATCAGGAAATTGCGCCACTACGGAATTAAGGACTCTGCTCTCAGCCTTTTGACTTCTTACCTTAAAAATAGGACTCAAAGGGTTGAGGTTAATAGTAAAAGGTCCAATGGAACCAAAATAGAATTAGGTGTCCCACAGGGATCTATACTAGGCCCATTTCTTTTTCTCATCTATATAAATGACTTACCTTATCTAGTTAAGGATAATAATAATGAGATAGTGCTTTTTGCTGATGACACTTCACTTATTTTTAAAGTGAAGCGACAACAGTCGAACTACGACGAGGTAAACAGTGCTCTCTCAAAAATAGTACATTGGTTTAATGTTAATAACTTACTTTTAAATTCCAGTAAAACAAAATGTATAAAGTTTACTTTGCCTAAAGTTAGGCAAGTCCAAACCAATGTAGTATTAAATGATGAGAAGATGAATTTGGTTGGCAACACTGTATTCTTAGGTATTACACTTGATAGTAAATTACAGTCCTCCCTCATATTGTTAATCTTGCAGGTAGGCTCAGTTCTGCAGCATATGCAGTCAGAAAAATTAGGGAAATTTCTGACGAAGACACGGCACGGTAAAAAAGTGGGCCCCGTGCGAGTTTCTTACGCCGGTTCTTCTCGCCGGGTTAGTTCCCGAACCGGTGGTAGGCATCATGTAGGACATTCTGAAAATATTTATTTTAAATTTATTCAGAAATAAAACAATTTTGATTTTGATTTTGATTTTAAATTCCTTTATATCATAATATGATTTATTTATTAGAATTTTTTTTAGTTCTCTAATAGAGTGTTTTTTAG
Source organism: Polyommatus icarus (assembly GCA_937595015.1). Taxonomy (NCBI): domain Eukaryota; kingdom Metazoa; phylum Arthropoda; class Insecta; order Lepidoptera; family Lycaenidae; genus Polyommatus; species Polyommatus icarus. Next base: position 18,104,085 of record OW569336.1, on the reverse strand, counting down.
ACAAGTGTTTTATGTGATCTGGTATTTTGTTATAAATCTTTACACACATTGTATATGCAGTATTTAAAAATAGAGTTGTTTTTGGTTTCTTATTTATGATCAATCTATTTAAATTTCTAAAATATTTAGTTGGGTGTGTGTCAATCAATTGTGTAAAAATGTCCTTATTGTGTATAACGAATTTGAATATTTCTAAGATGTACATACTAGGTAGAGTCAATATTTTGTATTTTTTAAAGAAAGGCTCACATGACTCATACGGTGGAATCTTAGCTATAGCACGAATACATTTCTTTTGCACAATGAATGCTTTGTCTATGTGCGTAGAGTTTCCCCAGACAACTAGACCATACCGTAGGACTGAGGACACGTAACCGTGATAGGCTGTAATTGAGGTTTGGATATTAACTGTCCACGCTAACCTGCGTAAGACAAACACAAATTTATTTAATTTTGAACAAACTTTGTCTATGTGTGCATGCCAGTTACAGTGTTTGTCAATTTGTACGCCTAAAAACAAGTTTTCCTTAACTTATTATTTCATTATTATGTGTTAGTTTTAATTCAATGGGTTTCTTATTATAATTTGTAAATTGTATATACCTAGTTATATTTACATTAATTTTAAGGTTATTAGATGTCAGCCATTCAATTATATATCTAAGTGTAGAGTTAATGTAATTTTCGATTTTATTCACGTCTGATTTAATACATGTAAATATTATAGATATGTCATCTGCAAATAATGTTAATTTATAATTATTCATAATTATTGGATTATTAATTTCAATGGGAATGTCATTTATATAAAACAAGCATAACTGAGGACCTAATACAGAGCCTTGTGGAACTCCGTATTCATTGAGTAAGACGTCAGATTCAGTGTTGACTAATTCATTATCTCTGTTAATGTTTTCTATTATTGTGTATTGCGTTCTATTTTCAAGAAAGGTCTTAATCCAATTTAACGCTGGTCCCCTTATTCCCATTTTACTTAATTTGTTTAGTAATAATTTATGTGAAACAAAGTCGAAAGCTTTAGTCATGTCAATGAAAACAGTTATGCAGTGGTTCTTTTCATCAATGCAGTTTATAATTTGGTTAGTAACGTTGAAACATGCTTGTTGAGTTGATTTGTTCTTTTGAAAGCCAAATTGTTCATATTTTAAAATATTGAATTTATTTATGAATGAGGTTAATCTTTTATGCATTGCTTTTTCAAATATTTTTGATAGTATTGCAACTAGCGCAATTATCCTATAATTACTTAATTGCTTTCTGTCACCTTTTTTGAATATTGGTTTTATTATTGAGACTTTTAACTTGTCTGGAAAGCAACCTTCTACGAAAGACTTGTTTATCAGCTCAGTTAGGATGAGGGCTATTATATATATTTTACACTCTTTAATTACCTTTGTAGATATTTCATCGTAGCCAACAGTATTCGTATTTTTTAGGGAATTAATAATGTGTATTATTTCGTCACAGGTGCAAGGTTTTAAAAAGATGCTCATAGGATTGTCAGGAATATTGCTTGTAAAATTAGAATTTGGAGCTATGTTTATGTTTGTCGTTTTTATAAAATATTCATTAAATGTGTTTGCTATATCTGTAGGTGTCTTAATTTTTTTATTATTGATTTTAATGTCTGTGATGAATTTGTTGTTGTTAGCTTTGCTTGAGCACTGTTTAACAATATCCCATGACGATTTACATTTATTTTTTGCACTTGCAACATATTTACTATGTGCATTTATTTCTGCAAGTCTAAAACACTTCCTCAGTAATTTACTGTATTGCTGGTATTTATTTTTTGTGGAAATATCTTTTTTTCTGTAATAACTATATTGTAATTTTCGTTTTTTTTACAACTAATTCTTAAGCCCTTTGTTATCCAGTGAGGTAAATTGTGTTTATTTGTAACTTTAATGCGGATTATAGGAAAGCAAAGTTTATATAGCATAGTAAATAGGTCATAAAAGTTATTAAACGCTTCATTATAAGTTTTTGAGTTGTTTATATATGTATTAAAGCAAATGTTTGTTAAATAGTTTTTGAATTTCTTTATGTTGTCCTTTTTATACTCTCTCTTGTACACATAGTAATATTTATTTAAGGTGAAGTTATTGGATGTTTCTATTGTTGCTGAAATAAATTGCGCTGTGTTATGATCCGAGAGACACATGTGAAGTAGTTCGCTATAGAAGTGTGTTATGTTACTTAAAATATTGTCTATGCATGTGGATTGTCTAACAGGCTTATTAAAATGAATTGTTAAATTATAGTTACTTGAGATATCACGCAATGCATTTGAGTCATTGTTTATTTTAAGTAAATTAATATTAAAGTCTCCTGCAATAACTATATTAATATTTTTATTTGATTTTTTTGTTATATTATACAAAAGTGAGTCTAGCTTTTGAATAAATGTACTAATTAGAGAATTTGGTGTTCTATATAAGCAAATAATAACCATATTTATATCACGAATTTCTATGCCACAGCATTCAAAATTATTATCAATTGAGGAACAATAGTCAATATTATTATAGGAATAGGTATTATTTTTTATAAGAATGCATACTCCACCTCGCTTTTGTTTGTTAGACCTGCTGTAAGATGATGCTAGATTATAGTTATTTAGAGCTATATTTTGTTCTGACCCTTTTTCGACAAAGGTTTCGGCCAGGCAAATGATATCTGGTTCCTTATTGTATGATTTTAGTTCTGCTAGACCAATTTCAAGCTGACATCTTTTTGTATGGAAGCTAGCAATGTTTTGATGTAAAACTTTAATTTGTTTGTGTTTTGTTAATACGAAATGGATGTTGTGGTTTAAAATAGCCAGTTATGTATTTTTGTATGTTGTTGTTGTCGTTATGTGTTGTGTTATTAGTTTCAGCAATCGTATTTGATTTTTTGATGTAGTTCTGTGATATTTGTTTATTTTTAATATAATATTTTAAGTACTGTTTTTGGGTAAAAATATTTCTTGTGTTGCGTTGTGTTGTGTTGTTTTTTTGTGTATTTATTTCTAGAGTAAAGTTTTAAAAAATTATCTATGTCCTCTATAAAAGCTATACAATAGCTTAATCATTTCGTTGCCTAGGATTATTCTCTCCGCGCTCAAGGCCCGAGATAAAACTTTGCAATAGCCTAATGCTAAGTACTCACATACGGTTTTGCTCGATCGAGCAATAACGTCGAATTAAATCCGCGGTTCGGGCTTTCGTCCACACATTCAGCATTGCTCGATAGTTTTACTCTAAATCGATATATTTCATTCCATCGAGCCGTTCGATGCGAGCCTTCGAGCTGTGAGTATTGCGGCCCACACAGTAATTATTACTCGATTTGGAGTAAAACTATAGAGAAAAACCGTATGTCAGTACTTAGCATAATGGTTCCCGTAGTACTTTTCCTGGCAAGAAAAACCAGTAAACATCTTTACATAAACAAGGGCATCGTTATAACAGTGTAAACAGACGCGATCCCCGGCAGCCGCGCCGCCGCCGACGAGGCACGATCTCCGACCGGCTTAGCTACTTTTTATTTTTTAATTTAAGTAATTGAAGCAAAGAACTCATCTTATAAAAGATTTTTTTGTTGTTTTAACTAGGCTCTTAAATAATTTTAAAGTTTGGCACAAACGTAAAGCAAGAAAAGTTTAACGGCCGCACAAATACACAATAACAATATGATTACGTAACTGCAATTGTATGAAGATTTTAACATAAGCCCCATAATATATTTTCTGTCAAACTCTTCATCATATTAAAGCTAAGTAACAACTTAATTGCTCTGAGGTTACGGCTACTAGTTAAAGTATTGCTGATTGCACAATAAACTGTTTTCTACTTTAATACAAAAATTGCGGTTCAGTTTGATCACAGTTAAACTGCCGGTTATAAACGCATTGGAAATCAGGCGTACAGCAGAGTGACACAAATTACATTTTTCCCGCTTTGTTACAGTGACCTTCACACAGAATGCGGCGCTGCGGAGCGCGGCGCGGGCGTAATAGTTTAACTTCGCAAAGGAGTTTTTCAGCTCCCGACAAGCACGTTTCGCTTTTTGCTTCAACTTTGAAATAGCTGCAGTTTAAAATTACGCTGAATGCATACAAAGATCCTTTGTAACTGAAAATGGTTGGTGCATTGAAATTCGCATCATTAATTTTGATACCACCGAGAATTCGCATTAATTAATAGCAAAACCGTGTAATTAGAAACAGTAAATGTTTAGCAAATAGTGAATTTCGCGAAACATCCCAATTTTTTGTTACGTGCATAATTGAAATTCTACGTTTTCGGAACATTTTCGATTCATGTCAAATGTCCACACATTTGACATGAATCGAAAATGTTCCGGGCTCTCGACGATGTAATGAATGAGTGTATGTTTTCATCACTTCTCTTCCCTAATCAAAATGGAAATTACAACATTCTTGCCCAATTTCTAAGTTTTGACATTTTATCTATTCAGCAGTGCTTTGATTCGTTAGTGTCAAAAAATTTACCGTGAGAACTTCATTCGGCTTTTCTGTTTCTGAGCGGATAAGTCTTGATACACAATGAGGGCTTTCGATATATCATTTGCTTGCAGAGTTTGTTAAACGTCATGTCAATTTTGTACTTAATCCAAAAATCGGCCAATTAACAAGATACTATGGCCACATAGTTCCTTCTGTTGGCAAATTAATATCAAAACCTTCACGCGTCACACAAGATGTAAAAGCGGCTGTCGCGTGTGAAGACACCATAAGGAATATTTTAGTATTCCCCGATCGCCGCGGAATATCTAGCCCCTGATAAAAATGCATCGACAGAATATTCAATATACAAATACTGATTAAGCTTCTTGTACTATCGAGGAAATTGATTCATATGCAGTTGATAGACCAACGTTAATGGTCGAATATGTCAATTCAATGTTAATTGTGATCTGTCGGCTGGGTTTGACGTAACGCAACCAAACTACTTAGGTCCCCGATTTGCATAGGAATCAACTTCTCTGATAGTACTACCGAACAACTAATATCAATTAACAAATATAATAAACTCTACAGATATATCGGCATATCTACACTAACCTTATAAATGCAGAATGTTGTCTGTCACTTCGCCACGTTAGGCCGCTGAGCCAATTATTATAAAATCTTGTTTAGATATAGGATAGTTCCTGCACGAATTTTCTCCTAAACGGGCAACAAAATCTGCGAACAACGTTACTACCTAATAAAATGTTAATACAAGAATATCCACGTGTTCAAATGTTAATAACACGACTTACATCTGACCCTCAACTATGTGATGATAGCACAGATTATAATATGCTACGCGATATTCGACCTAATTCCTTTAAATTAAGTTCTAGCCAAATTAGGAAAATGGCGAACTAAAATTAAATATTTAGCGTCGGCCGAGCCGGGCGAGCCAGGGGAGAGTGTCCCAAAAATTCGGTCGAGATTAGGGTCCATCTTATTTAATATTGAATTAATTCGGATTCCACGCCGCCTTTGTGCCTGCGTAATGCCACTTAGGTGCCCACTCGCAGAGGGTTAAGGTTAACCGGGGACAAGCCACTCATAATTTTAAGATCGCTGGCTGAAACTGGAGTGTCCTTGACCTCTGTTTTATGTCGTACTAGCGACCCGCCCCAGCGTCGCACGGGTATAAAATATATAGCCACTGAAAAAATGATTAAAATCGATAGCCTTTTATGATCCTTCACGTGGTCTACTTCTTATCTGTGTCAAATAAATAACATATAAAAAGTAGTTCGCGAGATAAGCCCTTTCAAATAATTTCCCCCGTTTTTTCCCACACTCCTATTAGTTATAGCGTGATAAAATATAACCTATAGCCTTCCTCAGTAAATGGGCTATCTAACACTGAAAGAATCATAAAAATCCGTTGCATAGTTTTAAAAATTAAAGGGAACAAATGGACATGAGGGAAAAAAGCGACTTTGTTTTATAATATGTATAGAGATGTACATGCATACAACCTGTGTATCCATAAAATACATCCTGACTAATATTATAAATATGAAATTGTCTGTCCGTATGTTACCTCTTCACGCTGAAACGGCTTAACAGAATAAAGTGGTATTTAGTACGGAGATACTTTAAGAGACAGGGAAGAAAGCAGGATAGTTTTTATCGTGGGAAAAATTTACGGTTCCCGCGAGATAAATGATCTACCAATAACCGCTCAGTCCTCGCTCCCACCTAGCCTCTTCTATTTCTTTCTTTGTCGTATAAATAACGGAGAGGGCATGCTGTTATAAGAAAAACTTTTATGATAAACAATTAAGTATAACCCAGGCTGAGTCGAATGCCCCTCATTGGCCTATTACGTTAGGTTTGGGTACCAAGTGAGCCAAAGGTATACTCCGCGGCCATAAAATTAATTTCTGCGTTGACACTTGACATCCTACACTTGAAAAATTTGGGTATGAAAACATAAAAAGGGTGTAAAATACCCCTTTTATAGAGGTGACCCAAAAAAGGTGGCGAGACGAATTGGACGTATCAAAGAGTGACCAAATCGTAAACTGTGAAAGAAAAGAGGTTTTTGTTTATAACAACAACGTTACAAACTATGAAGTCGAGAATAACTTAAAAATAGTTCTTGAATTAATATAAAGTCTAAGCTTTAAAAACCTTATTGGGTATTGGAAAAAATTGCATTAAATGGTCATTCGGCTTGGGAACATTTTTTTTCTTGTGCGAATAAAGCGTTTTGCCAAGCAACTCTCTTAACGCCGAAAATCTAAACATTTTCAAAGCCAGAGGGGTTTAAAAAATGTTGTAAAAACGTACTACAATGATAATATAATATAACTATGATTTCCAAATTGCAAAGATGTCTATTAAATGAACAATCATGTCGATAATTATGGCCGTAATAATAAAATCGCTCGCTATCACTTGTAAATCGCGTTATGATTATTCAATATTCATCCCAAAAATCGTTTCAAAATTAAGAATGATTCGATAGTATAATTCAAAAAAATTATTTGAGGTTCAAGTTTCGTACAAAAATTAGGTTTCTACATCTAATCTAAATTCCAAACGCTAAACTCTAACATAACCAAGGTCAATTCTCCTGACATATCACTTCGTAAGCGAATTACTGCCCCTGATCTAATCACGTCACACGGATTACGGCGATTAACATAAACACCCTGATCCACCGCCGACCGGTGAATAATTTAGCTGATAGGTCTCACCTTCACTGAGCCGTGATCAATATCAAAACTTGACCTTACACGGTCAATGCAATAGTCGGGAATAGGTAATGAACGGGTCGATAGAATCTTCTTTTAAACTATTGATTTAAATAGACTCTAGATTATAATCAAATTAGTAGTTTATGCAATACAATGATGGTTAAACTAGTCGGTATTACCCTTTCTATTATCCGTAACCTGTACGACGAATCATGTTGGACTACGGTGTACAGCCAGATAGCACAGCTGTTACTAGTAGGTAAGTAATTATAATCGATACCAATCATGGGTAATTAAAATCAAATATGTTTCTCTACTACTACACGTTTATAATTGCCTGTATTTGTCCATCATGAGGCCGATTTTATAATTACACAAAATAAGTGATGAGGTTTTGTTTACTTACGTTGTTATGGTTTTACAACATCTTATAAACTTTTGCATATTATTTATCACAGGCTTCGAGCGCGGCGACCGACTCAAGATATTCCGTAACGAAAAACACCTAACATTCGTCTAACGTCGTTTCAGTTCGGTAGACTTCAGCTCGGTGTGGCTCAGGGTGTTGCCATACTTCGGCACCGTGTTAGTTTGCGTGCGACTAGTCATATGCGAATTATAATTGCATTGATATAAAATGCTATGCAATAATCTTTACCCCCCGAGTGCACTCGTTTTTTTTTTCTTTGTGGAACCCTAAAAACATTTGCTGAACATTGCTAACTCGTTATCGGCGTCGTGTAAACACAACATTGTGAACGGCGTGCAACTAAATTACAGACTCCGCGCAATTGCACACAATGTTTGAATGAAATTTTATTTATTTGCGGTAATTGGAATGCGGATGGTGCTGTTTTATGCGGTCTTTACGTTGGTACTTGATAAACCAATACAAATGATTGCGTAGGTGTAGAGAGGCATGTAGGTCGTTGATTATGCAAACAACAGAAGCCTAAGGGTAGATTCAGACCGCAACGCGACGCGTAGACATGCATTTCTAGATTTATATGGATTTGACAGATTCGCAAGAGATCTCACTTAATTGAAATCTGTCAAATCTATACAAAATGCCGCGCCGCGCCTCGCCTCGCCTCGTCGCGTTCCGGTCTGAATTGACCCTTAGGCTGCGTTTCCACCGGAGATGAGCTAAGCTGCGTTGCGAGGAATGAGTTTTACAAGAACCATCGTTCGACTGAAACCATCAACGAATCGTTGCACTGAAAGTTGTCAGGCAAAAGAAGCGATTTTATTGGTGCTTAAAAACACATTCCTCGCAACGCAGCTTAGCTAAGCTCCGGTGGAAACGCAGCCTAATCATGGCTATCCCTCACATCTCAACGTGAAGAGGGACCTTAGAATGCATACAATAATTATTATTATTGGATGCTAGATAGTGAAAATTATATTGCATTGTAAACAGTGCTGACTAGTTTATTCCAGTAACACTGGCGCCCGCTACTGTCAATGTAAATCCGCACTAATGAAAATAAACGACCTGACGGATCCCCTGATAGTAGTAAACAAACAATAACTACAGCCATGCGAGCTTAATAATGTTAGGATAGGTCTATGAAATTGTCGACTTCCAAAATGTAGAACTTTAATTTGGATTTCATTCTTCTGTTAAAGTAAACTTACTATTCATATAACAATATCTAATCTTATATATAAATTTCTCGTGTCACAATGTTAGTCCACGAACACGAACCAAATTTTATATGCATATTCAGTAGGTCTGAGAATCGGCTACTCGGTACTTTATATATTGATAAGTGCATTTTTTGAATAAATAATAGTAAATTATTACAACCTGAGACTGACGGTGACCATTGTTTGAAGTGCGACGAGATAGCGATCGACGTTGCCATGGTGACATACTTATTTAGTCATTTCAATAAAATAATATGGTCGAAATACTTTATAATATTATGGCAAAGCAACGTTTGCCGGGACAGCTAGTATTAGATAACAGTGTTACAATAATATATTCAGTGGGAACGTGTAACTAGTGAGACGTTCGTTCGTACGTGGCGTACCTCAGGGACCGAGTCTGGGACCGCAATTGTTGTTCATGTATACTTCACTATACTATCAATTTAATGCTACATTTTTCGTTCATTTTACTTCCAAATTTAACGAAACGTTTGTTAAATACGTATTGGATCGACTAGTAAGTATTTTTCATTAATTAGAACTTTTTGTATAAAAACTATAAAATATTTTCTACAGCATGTATACCTACCACAAAATATAATTTCATTTCTATCTGATCTGTAGAAACATCTAAAATGTGACCATTATATTTCCTTTATTGGCGTAGTTAATATTAAATTATTGTTATCATTATATATTACTCCCCTTTTACATTGATATAAAAATTAATTGAAACAAAGTGTGTATATTCTCTCGCTGCTCGTCCAATATTCTGTGATTTCCAGCAGCAAAGGAAATTACTTTTGCGGATTACTCACATTATTTAGTCTTCTCATTTACTTCAGACGTAACATTAGCAGTTACTTCTTAAACGAATTCACAGTTTTTCTGTTAAAATTCTTAAGAGTTAACAACACAAGATCTTATTTTCATCAAAATCTAGTTATTATGCTGATGATTAAAAATGTTTTATTGTCATGTTTTGCTAAAAATAGAACCTAAAAATGCTGTAAATGAGTCTCCTCTGTACAATGTTAGTATTAATCAGGATAAATAGTAATAATCACACTCTCAAAGGAGCTCCATGCCAAATTTAATGAAAATCGGTTCAGAGGCTTAAACATAAAGAGGAAATAGCTTTCGCATTTATAAAAATACGTTTTTATTGGAGTTTACTCCTTAAGAATCGATTTTCATATATAAGGCGCCCGGTATGAGAAAAATCCGAGGGGTAAAAGTTAAAACCTACTAACAAGTAACGAAGATGTGTCACGTTTTTGGTGCGCACCTTTAGTGCGCAACTTTCTAATTAGGCTGTGAGTGTATTAAGACTATAAAGGTAATATACCTATCGGAATATTATATTATATTATTATATGATATAATATTCCGATAGGTATATTAACTTTATAATTAAGACGTACATATAGTATGCTGTATAGGCGACTATACCTATATACTATATGTTATTGGGCTTGTTTGTTTCTATCAGTGTCGATGTATTTATATTGCTATTTTTGTTATAAATATCAATAATCAATATTTTATTGTGAAGTTATAATTTTTGTCATTATACTGGCTAAAGTGAACTAAAAGTATTTTGAAATAACTATGGCAGAAAGGGGTGTAGATAATATTGCCGGAACATCTGATTTCATATGATATTAAACTTTTTTCAGTTAAATAAACTCTTTTTGCGTATGGTTAGATGGGTATCTAACCATACGCAAAAAGAGTTAACTCGTACTTAAGGAGTAAACTCCAGTCGTGCGTCGGAGCTGACACACTTTTTAAGTATATTAAATTTTATGCATAATCCATTATATTTAGTGAATGCTTCACATGCGCTAGGATAACATATTGACTGAGACATAAGTACGCTGTATGCACTAACTTCACAGTAATTATACCGCTCCGTCAAACGCGATATTAACAAGACAGTTAACAATGCAGTTGAATCTGCATCTCAAACGAGTGATAGGGGAATCCCCGGATATCATCACACACTCGAGCTGACACCGAAACAATTAAGACGATTCTTCCCAGGCTACACGGTACGACTTATAGTCTTAAGAATCAAAAGGCAAACAAGCGACAAACAATGATACAGCATTACGATTTAAGATGCTTAATTAGTATTAAGTTTTTAAATAATATACGTATTATTATTTGAAATATCTAACACCGCAAGGCGTGAAAATGAGAGAACATTAAGACGCTTAACCGATTCATGGCCAATGCCGCGCCCAGCGCGTCATTCAAAAAGTTTTAGTGAGGCCGATGACGCGCCAGACGCGGCATATAAGAATTGTTAAAAAACACGTTAAAACTAATTTATTTTACTGTAATTACAATTCCCTTGTCTAAATATACATGTTGAACTCAATTTTATGCGTGGCCGTTTATTTTAGAATTAAAGGCTAAAGGTCAGAGATCGTCAAACATTGGTTCACTCGAAGAATCCTTACTTTTCTGTGATTAGCGTATTTATGAAACTTTTTTTCTTGTTAACACTCATCTTCATCAGCGTCGTGACACATTTTTGACGCATTTTTTGCGTCATGACAAATACGAGAACTTTCAATTACTTAATGTCCTTTTCAATGTAAAGTTTTGCAATATTGAGTGACTATATTCTGGAAAACTTTCATTCTCCTTATTGTTGTTTTCCAGGCAATTTTCATTTGAGTATGTTTGTAAATCGTGGCTGGCTATATTCAGGAAATTCATTATATTCCTGCTGATTATCCAAAACAAACGTATTTCATTTGTTTAAATAAACGATTTTCTGAGAGCTCTTAAATTTTAATACAAATTTATATTGTCATAGCTACACAACTACTCTAAGTTATTTATTCTTCAACTAAAATAGATGAAGTTGCTAGTCATAATAAATCCCACAAACTTTACGGAAAAACTACCATGCCTATTGATTTGTGCTTTAACATGTAATTAGGGTTCTAACTTCCGTACCCAAAAGATAAAAACGGGACTAATAGGTACTAAGGCTGGCCTCACACAGCCGGAACGTCTCTCTGAATAATTCATAATCGGAAATTCATAATCTAAATTTCAGCACCTTGCCTCACACACATCTTTGAAAATAAGATTGATCAATAGTCTCATGATTACTGGCACATATTTAAACGTCTTTATGGAAGAAGAATTAATACTAATAAATATTATTTTTCTTTTACTTTCGTTTTCACTTAATGTTTCCCAATTTGGAATTAAACTTTTAAGAATTTCCAACCACGCTATGTTTTTTTCCCTGTCATGGTAATCCTCAATGGATGTGTCCTATATTTCAATGCTTAAGATTAAATTTTCCGTGTCAGACATCACGCCAGCAGGTCACAACACGTCCAGGGGTTAGCTTCTTGCAGTGTCAACTGAAATAATTCATAATCTGATTCCAGTATGTGTGTGCCGCTCTATTAAAATGTATGGGAATACGCGCGTTATGAAATCATAATCTTAAATTTATCGATCCGGAATTCAGAACGCTCGTCAGTATCATTCTTACAGATCGATCTGAGAAACATAATCTGAAAAAAATCAGAATGTGTACGTGGAGCATACTTACTGATATTGTATGGAATTCCAGTCTTTCTGAATTAATAATATGAATTCAGAAAGACATTCCGGCTGTGTGAGGCCAGCCTAAGACTTCGTTGTCTGTCCGTCTGTCTGTCTGTCTGTCTCCAGGCCGCAACTCAAGAACGGTAATAGAATTGAAATTTTCACGGATTATGAATATCTGTTGCCGCTATAATAACAAATACTAAAAACAAAATAAAATTAAATAAATAAAATAAAAAATGAAGGGGGGCTCCCATACAAAAACATAATTTTTGGCATAATTTTGCTCTATAATGGTACGGAACCCTTCGTGCGCGAGTCCGTGTTATATGTGTTATCATCAGTCAGTCAAGGTGTGACGACGTGAGCCCTCACAAAGCTCGGCTTTTAGTAACCAGCACTAATTAAAATCATTAATACCTACATACTCGTATGAGCAAAATTTGTGCCAAAGGTTGACGACTACTTACACATTTTGTTAACATTATGAATTACTACTTTTATACGCCATATCAGCTTTGAATTACAACTAATACGAACACTGCACACAAAATTTATCTTTCCCCCCTCTGATTTACGCCTATTTACAATAAAATATGCATAAAACACAACCAGTGGCCAATGCCGCACGTGGCGCGTCATCGTTTAGCAGGGCCGATGACGCTTATGGTGCGTCATCGAACAAAGTACTTGGCCTGTCGTAAGAATTTGTTGAAATGAAGGTGGCAACGAATCGGTTAATAACGCATTGTACTTTGACGTTTGTAACAGTAGCTGCTTTTATTGAGTGCCATAGAAAAGACTACTCACTAGGGAAGAGAATGAGTGAGATTTGACTTCAAAAGTTCAAATTGCACCGAATGCTTTATGACAATTTAGCGTTATTTTCGTGTCAAACACTGCCTGTATAGTAGATTTTAGTAGCGATTAAAACTTAATTAACATAGTGCCGATGTTCCGTCTGGCGAATCGTTGCGTGTAGCGGGCCTTAATGCCTTAGGAGATAGGTAACCAAGCCCCCGATATCATCGTTTCCACACCACTGCCGCCGACTTACCTTGACAAGACAATACAACGTACTATGAAATAACGCAGATTGTACGATCCCGTAGATATCGTAGAGTAGTATTGGGTACTGGGTAATAGCAGTTGGCCCACCACACATTCCCATCACTGCCACTCCTGTGTGGCCGGGATCAACATTGATAATCAACCACGAAAACACTTTGAAATACCTTAGGGGTGCCCGAAAGACAAGCTAAATCTGTCTTGGCCTCTTGGGACCCGCAACGAAGAAAGAACGTGGATTTTTTAAACATATACTCATTACAGAGACATGTTTAATTATTATTTTATTCTAAAAGTACTTACCTTTCATACCTCGCATTATCAAGCTAAAGATTTGTTGAAATATCTTACCTGAAACAAGAAGACAATAATTATTATTATTAACATATTTAAAAACAACAACAACAAAATTGTAAATAAAAGGAAGCTTGGCGGTTAAGGAAAAAACATTGTAATTAACCATCTTTATACAGTACAGTGTAAATCTTTTTGTCACGTAAAATAATAGAAGGTGAGTTATTATTAAAATAGCCGTTAAATGCAATTTTGTCATATATTTTTTTGCCGCTAAATTATAATTTTTTACAGGTATTTCGTAACCCACGAAACATTTTAACGTCGTATTTTGATTTTCGGAAAAACCGGTTCATTCCGGCCTATTCCGGAATAAACGTTCCATTTTGGTTCATAAATTCAAGCGACAGTGCCTCCGGGGACGTTGCAATATGGCCGATCAGCCGTGTTGAGTCAATTACCGTTGCCGAAACCGTCGCTCTTGTTATTACCGCAATAAAGTTCATATTAGTGGCTTATTATAGCGCGTCACGCAGCGTCACGGCGTCACGTCACGCGTTTAATCATTTCTGTCACGTCACTTAGTCCCGGCGACTCTCGACAGTGTTTTCACTCTACCCTCAAATGACTGGCCCAAAAAGGAAAGCCTAGTAAAATTAAATTATATCGCTTTGTAACACTCTTGGTGCAGTATGAAAGATGTTCAGGCCTAAAACCTGTGCTTCACACACAAATTATTATCTTGTGTACAATATGTATATATATATATATATATATATATATATATATATATATATATATATATATATATATATATATATATATATATAAATGGATTTTAAAATGTGTTAGTCGTGCTAAAACTCGAAAACGGCTGAACGGATTGGGCTGATTTTAGTATTAAAATATTCGTAGATGTCAGCGGGACATAATAAAAAACTGTCTATAAATTAGAATTACTGTATTAACAATAATATTACTTGTACAAAGAAATATGGCGGTCAGCGGGGTGACCCGTGTGCGGTGTGCGCGCGCGCCTGTCGCCTAGGCAAGTGTGTGACAGTCGAGTCTCGCCGCGGCCCGCGCCGCAAGCGGGAACGCTCCCCCCGCGCCCCGCTGTAGTGATGTAGCCGTGCAACAGCGCTAGGGATGCACGCGCTCGAACAGTAGAAGTCCAGGGAAGGTTTTAAAGTGACACGAAGTTCACCGGGACAGCTAGTAAATAATATAACATCTGATGCCACCACAACTTTAAACACTCAGATAAATAAAATAATTTATGTCGGGAGAACAGCACATTTTATTTAGATGAAAATTGTCTCATGACCTTTCTAGACTTCTAGAGACTCGAAGATTCTGCATATTAAATTTTAAATAGGTAATACAAAATTACAAACAGACAAACAGAATATTATTTGAAAGATGGATACTTATATAAGCGGGTGAAGCCACAAAAAAAACTCTTACAAAATACAAGTTACCATAAAAATAACTTTATTTAAAAAGAAAATAGGAAGCACACGAGTGTTACAAAGTTGGGTCGCGGCAACCGGTGCGAGAATCTCAACAGGCCACTTACCATAACTCCAACCACACAGAGTTATTATACCGTGAAGTTCGCGTTTTAAACTGCTTAAACATGAATGAGTTTTCTAAGAAACCTTTATATTTCAATTAAATCTATGTCAACATGCTAAAAAAAGTTTATTTCTATTATAATAAAAAGATTTATAATATAATGGTATATACAGAAGACATAGTTAAACATGTCGTGTAATTGTCCGATACAATTTAAAAGTAGTAAACAAGTACAATACATTATTACGTCTTATTATAGCCTGTAAATACAGGACAGGACCTTTCTATAAGGAAGTAAATAGGTTCAATCTATTCAAATACAGAGCAGTTTTCGTGAGATTTACTTTCGCCCGCAAGGAGTCGGGAGTAAATACTCGTATTTACCTTACTGACAAAAATAGTTACACAATACACTGTTTTGACTATGTCTTTCAAGCGCCTTTTCCAATTAAACAGACACTAGCGACCCGCCCCGGCGTCGCACGCACTGAAAAAATGATTAAAATCAATAGCCTATGATCCTCCAGTAGTTCGCGGCATAAACCCTTTCAAATAATTTCCCCCGTTTTTCCACATTCTCCTATTAGTCTTAGCGTGATAAAATATAGCCTATAGCCTTCCTCGATAAATGGGCTATCTAACACTGAAAGAATCATCAAAATCTGTTGCGTAGTTTTAAAGAAAAAAGGGAATAAAGGGACATAAGGGTAAAAAAGCGACTTTGTTTTATAATAAGTACTCGTATAGAAGAAGGGCAATACACTGTGCAATTTGTGTGCTGCTTATCTATTTCTTATAGTAAAGTTGTTTATGAAAACATGATAAACTAGTAAACAGGTAAGTAATAAGTTAGTTAAGTAAGTTCGTTATCTCCCGTAAGCATACTTTGTCGCTAACTTTGTTTCGAGTTATTTTCAGACGCCATCATCAAACTTTAGTATCTCAGTTACAGGGCTATAAAATACCAATCAATAATAATAAAGATAGCATTTACGTAATACGTAGGTAGAAAATTGTATCTACATTTTCAAGTGGGTAGGAAAATATTGCTAAACTTTTGCAGAAATAAAACTGCGTCATTACATTTATGAAACAACGTACTTTGTTATGAATTTTAGGGAGAAAACGAACAATAAGTATTAATTGCGTCGCGTTAGGCTAACGTGCGATAACACAATAAAAATCGTGACCATGCGTTGCAACGCCTCATTTACCCTCCCCTTCATCTCCTGGCATTCCCCCTTCATCTCAACGCGGCAACGCAACGCATCATTGTGGCATGACCATAAAATATGTATGTAAAACGTTAGAGAGTCGACGCACCGAAACACAACGGAGCAATAGTTTTAGAAAACTCATTCTATACTCTCTCACCCAATTTAATTGTAGGAAAATGTTCTTTACCCAGGTGCAAAACTTGCACTATTAACCCATTAACCGCCAAAATGAAACCAATAGTATTTTTAACAAAACTTGAATTTATCTGCAGTTTATATGTTAAATAAATGAAAAATTAAAAAAAAATTAAAATCCTCCCCTTTAGGGGGGTGTACTCAGATAGGTACAACGGCGTGTTATGTCATATGTGGTACTTAGGTGTGATAAGGTTTAGAACAATTTTTTTTTAAAACATACTTTTTTATTACATTTTTTGCACTAACAACGAACTCCTGCATGATGTGTTACATTTTGACACTATTTAGAAACATTTTTGGGGTAGTGATCGATACTATTTTCAGGTAAACTAGAGACTGACGAGGAGGGTGACCTCGTTTTTCATTATATTTTCTGACACAAGTAAAATGTTACGATGTTTCGTCGAATGAGAGTATAAACCATGCTAGCATCAAGAGTCATAAGTGGTCAATGCAAACGCTAATCATTACCAATCACAAAAGAAAAGACATAATTCTAATAAGTAAATAAAATCCATCATCATCTTTACCCAAAGAGGTGAATTGCGTTCCGTCTTTTCTCATAATTAGTAGCTGTAATTAGTAGCTAATTCTGTAGCTGAAGCTAGTAAACTTTCATTCTTGATATCCACTAATAGGTATAAGAAGTAAAAAGTATACAGGGTGATTTTAGGAGTCATATTTCTTACGAAGGAGTGTCTATATTAGCTTATCTTACCATAACATTTTGCAAATGACAATTTTGTAGATATTATAATATCTATTCTAGTTGATACTAGCTTCATTTTTACTGACAAGATAGAATCCTCTTACAAGGTTTAGCTACTGTCAAATCTTTTAGCTGCTATTTTACCTGCGTTTTTCTGTCTACAACGTCTGTAATTTCAGGACACAGAAATGTATAAGAGAACGGACATTTTCACTATGTTATGAGTTTTCTGAATGTACATGATAATTTTTATTTACAAAAGGAGCACAAAATAGCTTTTCCTTAGTATTCATAACGATATAAGATGTTAAAATTAATCAAACTCAATATTTAAAATTCTGAAAAAAAGAAAATTTTGCTAGTGGATTCGGCCATTGTACTCAACTAGGTACAGTAGTGTTTGAATCACAATTTTTCCGTCTATTTCAATAATCTACCACTAACTTGTTATTTATTATATAGATTACAATATATTGAATTAAATAACAAACCCATAAAGTGCTTGAATATTATGCGATTAAAATAAAGAGAGAATTTATGAGCTTACTCCTGCAGGTCGCAAAACTGTTAGTTTCAAACCTACCTTATGAATAAAAATATTGGTTTCCGGTATAAATTTGATAAAAAAAGTTAAAGCTTTATCTTTAATTAAATATATAAAATAAAAAACTGCAATGTGATACCACCAAATTTTGAACTATCCTTAATTTTGTAGGTGTACCTGATTGAGTACAGCGGCGGTAAATGGGTTAAATAGTAAGCGCTTGGGAAATTCTACCAGAACTTTGAATGAGAAGTAAAACTGTATTTTTACAGGGAATTCTTGATTGGCTTTTTGAAATGTAAAGTTATGCAAAGGAGAATAAAACTTTTATTGCTGGAAAGCAAACTAATATTTTCATAAGAAACAACACTTATATAACCATTTCTCCGTATGTATAGCTGTTAAAGATTCCCGGATTGCGAATTTAGACTTTACCACTGTTGAATTAGGGACGACATGTCCTTATACCTATCTCAAGTGTGAGGAACATAAGCGTCACTTAATTGGAACAAGTTCGGGGAATTCCCGGAGGCACGAGGTACAGTCGCTTTCAGTTTTATGGATACAAGATATTTTTACGTTATTATAAACGTGGCTCAAGTATAATTTTTTTGCTGAAGTGGTAGGTATACTTTAAATACATGCACTAAGTGGAAAAAAATAATATCTATATTGAAAAAACTTTAGTTTTTAATACCCAAATCTTCGGAAAAAGGAATTAAAGTAAAATTCCTGCGAGTTTAACCTTAACATCTAACAATTTATAATAAGGGACAAACAAAAATGAATGGAAAGTGCTTGCAAAAATTATGTGGCAACTAGCACCTGACGAGGTTTTTTTTATGACTAGGCACTAGGAATATTATACTTAATAATTTAGAGACTAGAGTCGACACCTGCAAAACATTTAAATGAATATCAAGTGGTGAGTGTACTCACTAGTCGGGGTTAACTCGAGTTAGCTGTAACTTTACACTTACCGCTACTCCGCATAACTTAACCGTGCAACTTCGATATTTTTACATATTAATTTATTCTGCAGTAAGTTTAATGAGTGAGATTGCAGGAGAGCAGAGGATCCAAATTTTTATTTTATTCATTCAAACAATTAACCCGCATAAAGTTGCTTAATGCTTTCTGACCTTTTGTTTAGATTTTTGATTAGCCACTATTATACTATACGCCACGCACTACTTTAAGATAGCTCAGCAATATCAACCGAAAAAATAGGTGTAAAGTCGTATCAAAAAGCCAATAGCGTATCAAAAAGTCTAACTGAGCTTGGCAGTAAGTAGTAACACATAACAACATTAAAGCTACGTATTCGTATCACTATCGTATTAAATTGGATAAAACTATGGGCACTCTTTACTTTCAATTCAATTTACTTCTACAGACGTAACGAATACACAGCTGTTCTAGTTTGCTAGCCTCACTGAGCTCGTTTTAACGACTAACTCACTCGGTAATCGCCGCTAACTGTGCGACCATCAACCGATTACGACTTCCGACTTCTCAACGCCATGAGTATTTAAAATTAAACGAGCTTTTTATGAGACGGTAATTAAAATGGAGATGAAGACATTCACTTTCTTACATATAGCAGAAGTAGCGATAGCTAGTCTTAAATATACTTATTATACAGGGTGTAACAAAACTAAGTGATAATACTTTAGGGTGTGTATGTGTTCCTTGTAGAGAGTTCACTGTGAAAGTAGCAGCGCTGAAATACCATTTTTTGTGATTTGTATGGGCAAGCGCCTCAGAGTCACGAGTTTCTCCATATAAAAGTGAAAACAAAAAGTGGTACGAATATTTTGGCCGACCTACTGTCCGCCATTGTGTTCTTGTGGTTCACTCTATATCTGCTCCGGATTTCATCTAAATCGGTCCAGTCGTTCGCGTGATGCCGTGTACAAGAAAAATGCGTATTATATTTAATATAATATTACAGTTATAATACAATACGATCTTAAATAAAAACCATCCTCAGACTAAACCGCTCGAATCAAACGCACACAAGTTACTCTACTGCTTTCAGTGTTTATACTAGTTTATAGCCGGCGATAATCGCTTCCAATCAGGCAAATTATCAGCCCGTTAGATCTTATTACACAAGAGCACTCGGGATCGTTAAATTCAACATGGCCGTCACCTTAAACCTTGTTAGCGTTTTATTCGGCGATAAAAATTGCCCGAAATAAAGTTGACTCCCGAATCATCCCACCAGCCGGCTTATTATACGAGATAATAAAGAGGGTTAACGGTGATGATAAAATATGGATATTTAATGCGTTTTCAATTTCGGAAAATGAAACAGATCCACTGTGTACAAAGTTTCAAGGTTGCATAACGATTTGTCTTTTACAAAGCTAACGATGCGTTATACAACTATTACAACTATTAGATACGTGACATTAAAGCGGCTTGACAGACAAGGACGAAACACTGTAAAAATATCTACTAAGAATACCTACTTAATATGTAAAATATAAATCAGGGCGAGCGAAGCGAATCCTAGCATATCCCACAACCTGAACATTGTACACTTTACGGAAAAACTATCACGCCTATTGATTTGTGCTAATTGATTTTTATTAATTTGTAGATGTGTTATCATCAGTCAGTCAAGGTGTGAGGACAAGAGCACTGATACAGCTCGGCTTTCAGCTAATATTAAAACAACTCTGCTGATCCTGGCTCTGATTATAATAATGATTTTTAAAATCCTTCACACAAATTTCGTATGGCGTAGCTCTCGTAGCGCTACGGAGCTACGAAGCGCTACGAATATTCGTAGCCGTGCTACGCCGAGACGTTGTTTTAGCTTCTACCTCAAATTATTAAATTTAACCTTCGTTCACATTTTGTATTTTTCTTAATATTCTTTTAATGTATACGACATAAACAATATCATGGTACAAGCCACGGAGCGAGTGACAAAGCCATATAATATCAAATACCTAATTTTGTAATGATATATTGTAATAGCGTCTTAGATCTTAAAGAATAGGCCAAATACTAAGAAAATAGACGTTACCCCGCAACATGTAATATGCACTCAATCGGGTCATTATTGACCAGTGCGTATTTATTGATCACTTTCATTAAAATCGGATAAGTTGTTTAGGCGCTATATTGGTACAAACATAACACAGCGAAATTCTTTTTTGGCTTCGTTATAAGAGATACAATAGCTAACACATTATATTACTAGGGATTCCGGTTCGCAGTACATTCAAACTTTCAAACAACACTTCTTACTATAAATAGCATCTTTTCTCAATGTATGTGCAGCTCGAATTCTCTCCTTTCCTCGTGTTAGCGATTTATCGAATGTGCGATCGAGGTTATATACGAAATCGCTCTACCCGGTTCGTGCTTTACCATGCACTGGCTGCTCGTAAAACACTAACTTGGGTCTAAAGGTGTTCCCACACTGGGAGCACTTGCTTGTAATGTAACGTTACAGAGTCGAGCATTACAATAATATAATAATAGCTCCCACACCGGTTTCGGTGACGGTGGCCGTTTTCATTGAAACCAGGCAGGTAATTTTATAGTGCCCAAGTGTGTGCGCAGTACACAAGAGCACTCTCTATTCCTTTACTGAGTAAAGTTTACTCTCAAAACCCAGTGGGACGGCAGACCGACACGACTGGCGAGAGATCAGGCGCAGGACCAACTTTTTACATGCCCATCCAACACAATATAGATCATCTTACTTGTCAGACAATCAGGTGATCAGCCTGCGTTGTCCTAACCAAACTTGGAAATATCATGTTTCCAACGCGGGAATAGAACCCACGACCTCCGAGTCAAGAGCCGCGCTCTATACTACTAGACCACGGAGGTATTATGCATTTAGCACGCATTATAATGCGCACCTTGTAATGATACAGTGTGTAATATCTTGCTTGATACAACTTGTTAGTTGTTACATCAACAAAATGCTCAAAGTCGAACGTTACTAATGGCACGCGAATGCTCGTCAGTCAGGGAGGTAATATCAATCAAAAATCAAAATCAAAATTGTTTTATTTCTGAATAAATTTAAAATAAATATTTTCAGAATGTCCTACATGATGCCTACCACCGGTTCGGGAACTAATGTATTGCTCAAAGTCAAATATTTAATATTACATTACGCGTGTAATGTAATGTTAAAAAACGAATCTATAATGTTACATTACAAGTGAATGCTCGTGGTGAGCGAGCAGCTTTAGAGCAAAAGGGACCGAATAAGGGAGGAAAGGGAGATCTCAACCGATTACTCAGGGCCTTGTCTGTAATTCAAGGTACACCGCTACTAGATACATACTATAATAATATAAATGTGAAAGTGTGTCTGTCTGTTTGTAACCTTTTCACGCCCGAACCGCTGAACCGATTTTGCTAAAATGTATGGAGATACTTTGAGTCCCGGGAAAAGGACTCAGCATTATTTTTATTCAAAAAAATCGGTTGGCTGTAAAGTCGGTTTACTGACGATAGTTGAACGTGACAACGTCATACGTTGTCACGTTCAACTATCCTTAACCCCTTAACCCTCTTCCGAATCTCTATAAACAGAAACAAACTTTTTCGACTGTAACCTAAAGCTATTTCGATGTATTTCTTTCAAATGATTGTCTAAAAATATTTATAATGAGCAAAATAAACTATTCGCGATACAAAATGCTACACACATTCGTGAAATCCAGTAAAATCTTCGAACAAAGCACAAGTCATACCTTGACACGTAGGAAATAGAGCACAATTTTAAATAGTCGAAATAATACTAATAGCTCACAGATTGTTTATTTATTTTTCATTCAGAGTTTGGTCAATGTATCAAAGGTCATAACTAACCAAACTTCTTCATACAAAAGTATTCTCTAAGTCATCGAAATACGTAATATAATCGAAACAAAGAGCGCGGCCCAGGTGGGCCTTACGGTTGTTGAGAGACTTGAGAGGATAAATGGAACGCCTCAGAGCTGTCAGCGAGGCAACGCCGCATGAACTGTCATGTTTTTCGGGCGCGCACCCCGTATCGAATTATAAGACGTTATCACGTCAAAAATGTACGGTTCCCGCGCGATAAACGGATTTTTGCGCAACGGAGTAAAGGGCGTCATCTACTGATACCTGAATAAATTCGAATGTGTGTCTGTTTGTATGTCTATTAAATTTGTAAAGCAGTTTTGCAAAGATATTATTATGTACGGTACATTTTACCGTGTTAAAAAACTATCACATTTAGCGGCATCCATACTAAAATGAGTCGGTTCAAACATGGAGAAGAAAGAGACAGGCTAACATACAGATAACCTTTCTCATTTATTATATTAGTAATATCTGTCCCGGCAAACGTTGCTTTGCCATAATACCTATAAAATATTTTGCCCATATTATTTTATTGAAGTGACTAAATAAGTATGTCGCCATGGCAACGTCGCTCGCTATCCCGTCGCACAAACAATGGTCGCCGTAAGTCTCAGGTTGTAATAATATACTATTATTTATTCAACAAATGCACTTATTAATATATAAAGTACCCAGAAGCCGATTCTCATATCAGCCTACTGAATATGCATATAAAATTTGGTATAAATCAGTAAAGCCGTTTCGGAGGAGTTCGCTGACTAACATTGTGACACGAGAATTTTATATATAATAAGATGAATCGAGATTATAATCAATTTCTCTATCGTGTGAATACTAGCTAGACGTGGCTAAGCTTCAACACTCTCGTCGTCGGTTATCTCGGGATCACAGTTAATGGATATTATAATTAGTAGTTTCATCATCATGAGCCCGTTAACAAACTATAAAAAGTGTAATGTATACTATATACTATATAGGGCAAGTAAATAAAGTACTAGGGTAAAGTTACTGAGTATGCGTAATACTTAAGTGTTTTTCAAATGTACTATTTCATGTATATGTTTTAAAGCAAACGTTGAATGAAAATACAGTGAGTGAACTATTTAGTATACCATAGAACTTTATTGCATGTTTTTTCGCCGTTTTATAGTTTTCTCACAAAAAAAAACAGTGATTGTTAACAGTAATTAAAAACGTGGGTCTTTAAGTGTCTAAACACACCATGCCGAAGTTCCGCGGCGGAAGTTCGGCATGATTACGTCAGCATTGTCAAACGAATACAATATAACGCGACGGAATTTCGGCATGGTGTGTCATCAGTAATTTAAAATATATTGCAGGCGGAATCATTTTAGTTTAGTTTAGACACTAAAACTGCTATATTTTAACAGTGCAAATATTAAAAATGTATGGGATTTGACATGACGCAAGTGACAACAAAAGGTATCGTGACAGCGTGTGTACGCAATAAACATCAATCATGCACATCGCGCCATGTTTACATCTGCTAATGCACCGCCTGACGTCACATTACAATTTGACACCGCCATTTTGTAATAGATCGAATCAAAGCACATTAGCTTTATTTGTAAATACTGCCTTGATTTGACGACCTTCTAAGGTAGGCGATGAACGTATAGAAGCATATTCGTCTAAGATGACATAATAATATGATCGCCGATTGTGCATGATATACTTCGCAGCCGTTATAGGTCTACCAGAATCTGATGGCAATTTTTGACAGCAAATTTTCAAAAAATATCCTTGATCATTGGATAAATTTTTATATTTGCATATTTCACACATAATATAAGCCGCTAAAGGATTAAAAAAGGATAAAAATGTTTTATTCCTATTACCCCGGTATTGCTAGAGTCAATTTATTTTATCACTTTTTGCCATCAGATTCTGGTACACCTATATACATCATGGCTTTTAAGGGTGATTTACGAAGTTAGCAGTCGCTGGATGGAATTTAGATCCATACGAGATCTGGAGTAGGGAGGGGAGGAATAAAATAATTACCTATCCTCTACCCTAAGTACATCCCTTATAATATAATAGTCACAGTATGTAATGACCTAGATTTATTATTAGAAAGAGTCATATATCTGAATACAGATGTATACAGATGTTCTGGAAGAACTAGGTACTATGTATGCACTGAAATAAATCTATTCCAAGTCGGGCCTGCAACGTCGGTGGCCGCACACGAAATATAGCGGGCACGTGTCTTATAAATCCACGAATACAGAACTTAACGTCCACGGGAATATCCGCAATTCATTTCCAGTTCGGCTTTCTTCCGGATTTCTTCAAACCACGTCTTAGAAAGTATGTAGCTATTTGGCTAAAGACGTTAGAAAAAGGAATCCTTTAAACTGTCTAAATAATTAGGAATAACAAGATGACGTCCGCAAATGCGCCAAAATTCGTTTATCACGCGGGAATCGTACATTTTTCCGGGATAAAAAGTATCCAGGCAGTAAGACAGGCACTCTTTCGCGTTTATAATACTCGTACTGTAAAGAAGTAAGTATGGAAGTATGGATTATTATTATAGCTTATGAACTACAACTTTAAAACAAAGAAATATTGATAAAAATATTCTAAAGTTTGGAGGCAAGGATGTCACGGACAAGCACGACTTCACAACCTATGTTCATAGTACGTTTTCTACAACGAAAGGCCGTACTTTGAATAAAAATTTTTGTAGATGCCAAATCAATTTACAAAACTCGGTGAAACTTACAGACGAAAAATTCTAGAAAATATCACAAACGAAAGCGTCGAGATAGCGCCGTCTTCTTTTAGGGAGATAAAGAATGGCCATTGTTTTGTTTGGAGAGAGATTTTTTCCTGCAGAACAAACAAAAACCATCAAGCGTCAAGTTGTTCGTGATAACATCGTGATAAACATTCCGACAATTTACCTACCACGGGAAAGCTCGGGGGTACCACGGGAAAGCCCCGGGGAAAATAGTCTCAACAAAAAGCTTTCTTGACTGATAATATGAATAATTCCGTGCAATCTGCACTTAGAGAACTTATAGCTTTTGATTTGTTGTGTTTACGCGAATATTATTGTTACCATTTTTTTACTTTCATTCGATAGTTGAGTATTGAAAACCAATTTTGAAGGCAACACGTTATTATTAGTATCCAAGTGACTTTTAAACTGGTCACTCTTGGTATATTATGTCTATCCATAACATTTTCTCGTCAAATTTTTCGTCACAGTCCATAAAAAAATAACAACACGACTGCTACGGCTAACGAAATTATTTGAGCCATTAAAAACGATTGCCACAAAACATACCAGGAGCGCAGAGACTGCAAACAATTATGATGTGCTGGCGTCCTTGACAATATAGCGACAAAATATGGGATACCGTGCGCAGACGATTAACAGTTATGAGTTATGACACAATCGACCTTGACAACTTGGGGATATGACAAGGTCAGGAAACATCCGCTGATGAAAACGACGATTGAGCAAAAACTCGCGAAATGACAATGAATTAATCCACCGCTTTATAAACAAATATCCACAGCCGAACATATAACCTCTTCCTTTTTGGAAGTCGGTTAAAATAAAACATGGAAAAGAGGGTTCAATAAAATATGTTCAATACATTATTCATTAGCAGCTACGTATTCATAAAGTTACTGAATATTAGTGAGCTGTCATAATTTTAATGCAATTGCCTATTGATAAAGTTATGAATACATACCCAGTTTTTTCTTATAGATCCATAAAAAACAGTTTTTAACAAAAATAAAAAAAAAATAAAAAAAATAAAAAAAAAATCCACAGCCGAACATATAACCTCCTCGTTTTTTGGAAGTCGGTTAAAAAGGTGTTGTCAGATGTAAAAAATCTTAACAATCTGTAGTCACCCAATAATCAACATCACACACAAACCTAACACTTGCTAGGACGCGTACATTTAGATTTCATTTCATATGAACACAACTCACGTCGAGTCATAACTCATATCAATTTTTTCGCGTTTCCCTTGTCACAAACTAGATTGAAACAGACAAACGTCGTCTAGTTTTTTGTGTTGAGACACCTGTCTGTCACAGTGATACAATATTCTGGCATAGTTTCTGTTTGATTCACACGTATAACATAGTAAAATAATTCGGAAATGTAGAGGGGAGGAAGCTTATGTGTACATAAGCTTTATTTATACACTGTAGTGTATAAATATATTTTTTTGTAACATATTATACCCGTAAATAAAGAAAATGGATCTAAATAAAGTCTTTAGCTTACAAGCGCATTGAAATTAATACATAACACGTCCGCATTAAATATTGGAGTTAAATTATTTTAGGCGAATCATCAGCACAAACGACGATTATGCACATGCAGTCATTGTTCACTTTCGGCTTTTCTTCATAATTCCCGAGTTTTCGTTTGTCAGAGAATCACTGTGACATACGGACGGACGGACTGACAAACATGACGAATCTATAAAGGTTCCGTTTACCTTTTGTATACGGAACCTTAAAAAAGCCCAGAAAGTCGTTAATTGATTTTACCATATCTTTGTGTGTGTACACTGTACAATGCAGTTTATTTTTGTGTGCTAGGGTTGTGTCTGTGTTGATAGTTCAGCAATTATATAACAGTATCAGCTGACCGCGAGAGCGAACTGAGCTGGATTTGCATTTTAATTACTATTTGTTGTACACAGCTGCGGTCGCTACACAAAAATAACAATAAAACACATTATTAAACCGCGAATGATATTTATAGTTACTGTTTATACAGGGTGTAAAAAAATAAGTGATAATAAAGGTGTGAATGGGTCCCCTATACATAAATGATATATGAGTTCGCTGTGAAAGTAGCAGCGCTGAAAGAGTAACTTTTTTCTACTAATTCTGGACGCTGGGACGCTTGCTCGTACAAATCACAAAAAATGGATTTTTAGCGCTGCTCTTTTTATCACTTACACCTTGTATAGTAAAGCTATATGGCCACAACATTGTTTGTGCAGCAAATATTCGTATATCGCACGTGCCACGGGTGTATCCATGCACGATATCCTATCCCGAGAGTTGTAGTATATCTGCGAACTTATCAAAATTGGTTCAGTTTTTAAAACTTTAAGAGATAACAAACAGGCAAAAATATAGATACGCTTTCGCTCTTAATCTTATCTTATATCTTTAAACGACCAATTCTTGTATATAAATATATTATTGGAATCTCGGGGAATCGGCTCCAACGATTTTCATGAAATTTAGTATACAGGGGGTTTCGGGGGCGATAAATCGATCTAGCTAGGAATCACTTTTAGAAAATGTCATTTTATTCGTGTTTTATCGAAGACCGAGCAAATAGCTAGTATATTATATAAGTACGAATAAAATTCAATTTATTTTCAGCCGTTTCACCATAACATTGAACGATTAATTAAAAAGTTATTTCGAGTTAATTAAAATTTTTGCAAGAAAAACACTGTATTTAATATCTTCAAACGTATAATTAAGGCAATAACTAACCAATTGAGAGCTCAAATTTTCAATCAAACGCATCAGAATTCGATCAGAAACCAATCATTAGAGGCGGTTAGAAATAACAATCGTTGCGGGAAGGATTCGACTACGGATCGGTTTCGACGTTTAAATTAAAAGCAATTTCAGCGAAAGCTTTTAAAGTCGGATCGGGAGAGGTGTGAGCGATGAGCGACGGGCGACGGGCGACGAGCGACGAGCGACGAGTGACGAGAGCCAATGCGATGAGCGATGGACACTTGAGGGTAAAACAGACGAGCGAGGGAAAGAAAACTTTGAAAATAATAATTTAAATGTATACTTCAACAAGACTTATAGCTAAAATTTGATATATCGTCCAAATAAAGATCGCTTTTTTCGGTCACCTACTCGTACAAAGAGGATCCCAATACGAATGTATACGGTTGATCTTGTCACTTTTGTCTATTCTTCCGTAGAAAGAAACCGCTTCTATAGTGACCATGCTGGCTTAGCTTAGCATGGTCACTATAGAAGCGGTTTCTTTCTACGAAAGAATAGCCTGCTGGTAGACCAAGAAAATGGATCGATGGTATAAAAGAATGGACCAGATGTAGCCCCAAAATTAAGGAAATTGGCCCAGGACGAACTACCAAACTTCGACACGATAAGGACACATAATGATGATGAAAATTTCAATTACATAATATAGATATAGGATAGAAGTTTATTGTTAGTGAAGAAAATTAGATTTGTATTCAACTTTATCACGATAATACTGATCATAAACCACAAACGGTTCCAACAAAGCGCCTGCAGGTATGACTTAGGGATTAAACTATTGTTATTCAATAGATAATACCCCGATAAATCAACACAGGCTATTCACACAGATCGGGACGCCAGTCGCCTATACACACGTACACCTTAAGGTCGATATTAGCTTGCACGTGCCATCTTATGAGATCCGCTTTAAATTGGAATGCACTGACCCGAGGCCTGTGAGTGAGCTCTGATTAAATTGTCTTCTAACGATATGAGAAGATTTAAATCATTTTTACATTCACTCAGCCGACAACTTAGATAAATGTTGGCACTTGGCGAATAATTCTTATTCGAATGTCGTGTAAGCCTTGGGAATCTTCAGCTTAAGTTCTTAAATCGACTTTGAGAACAATTTTAGTACGACATAGATAGGCACTTTACATAGGCCGTTGATTTTCAATTACATCATGCGGACTATACACACGTACACCTTAATTTTTTTATTGTCTTTTATTGCGTTCTCTCCACGTCAGACCATTGCATTGTGGAAAATAATCGCGACTACAAAATTTCTGAAGGCTGTAAAGGACTCGATAGATAGCTACGCAGTCATGGTGGCAAACATGGTTGTCATGGCCCAAAGCGAAGTGAGTCCTGAATTATTATAAAAGACAACATAATACATTTATTATATTACTAGCTGTCCCGGTGAACTTCGTGTCACTTTAAAACCTTCCCTGGACTTGTACGAATATTTTAAGACCAAAATCAGCCCAATCCGTTCAGCCGTTTTCGAGTTTTAGCGCGACTAACACATTAATCCTTCGATCGGAGGTTTATTTATTTATTCATTTGTTTGGAGCAACAACAGCCATCATTCTTATATTGCTTGTTGACACTTGTATAGCTAATATAATTTTGTAAACTAATTATATGCATAATATGGCAGTAAAAGCTATATAATAGGAAATAGGGCCAATAACAGTTGTTCACTTATAAATTATAATAGACTTATATCTAATTTAATGTTACTGAGTATTTCAATCATACACACACCGGCAAAATTAGCGGAACATAGGTAAAAAGGGCCACAACTTGAATTCAAGTGGGTCGGGCTGTGTGAAATCCTTTTTTATAGTTTCTAAGCTCAATTAAGAAATAAAATATTGAACACAACTGGGAAACTAACAGATTTTTATTGCAATTATGCCCTACTAAGTGTTTTTCGATGATTGACGTTGTAAGTGTTTCTGATAAGAATGGCGTTTTTAGCGGGGTGCAAGGTATGCCAGCTCATTTGATTGTTTGGTTTTTGGAAGAACACATTGCTTAGATACAAAATTAGTGATTTTCCAGCATCTACGACTGCTAGAGCTGTAACCACGATAGAGAAAGGTCACACCTACCGTTCGGTCAGTCAGGCCTTAAGTGTGTCGGCTTTCGTGGTCCATCGTAACTTTCAACGCTACAGAGAGACTGGATCTTATGTTTGGAGACGAGAACAAGGCAGATTTCGGGTGGTAATGGTTCAGGATGACCGTTTTGTAAGGGTACAAGCCTTGAGAAATCGACCTCAAACTGCTTTGCAGAGACGAAACCTGTCGGAACAGGTCCGAGATGGACGTGTAAGTGATTGTACAGTAAGAAGAAGAATCAAAGAAGTTACATTAAACTCAAAAGTGCCAGCAAGGGCACCAAAACTTGAGACAGGACCGCAAAGAGCCAGGCTAAGAATTGCGCGTGAACATCAAAATTTAACAAGTGAGTGAAATCGTGTGCTGTATAGTGATGGGAGCAAACTCTGTGTAAATTTTGTTGACAGGCGATAAAGAATGTGGATAAATCGTAAGGAACGCTATAGAACATCAAACTTAACGGACACAGTGACCTATTATGCAGGCTTCGTAATGGTTTGGGGTGGCATATGATTTGGAGCCCGCACGGAGCTGATGATTGTTAATGATGGTACTTTGACAGTACAGGGCTATAGCACAAACATCCTAGAACTGCATGTTGTGCCTTTTACACAGTTTAAGGCAGTAACTTTAATTTTATGCGCGTCCATAGAGTAAAAAAATCGGGTATTATTACCTAAATGATGCTGGCGTAGCCCAGGTGGAGAGGTCAGCACGGTCTACGGATGTGGATCCGATTGAGGACGTGTGGCACATCAATGGTGAACGGTACGAGTTAAAACTCCAGCTCCAAAATGTGTTCAGAAGCTCGAGTTGGCGCTACTGGAGGCGTAGAAGAATATCCCACAGGAAATGATCGACAATCAAAATGCAAGCATGGAATGGCGTATCCAGACCCTCTTGAGATCCATAGAAGGCATTACACGCTTTAAACACGGCATTTCTTAAGTAAAAATGGAGAATTTAACTTAAAAACTTACTACTGAAATTTCAAAGATTTTCTTAATTTTTGATTTTTGCAGATTTTTTCTATTTTACACGTTTTTATGCCCTAAATTTATATAAGTTTTATTTTTTAATCGTCAATTATTTAATAAACAAATAAATATATAAAAAAACAGCGAATAATTTAAAAAAAAATAATTGTTATGTTCCTCTAATTTTGCCGGTATGTTTATCTAAATAAATTAATTGAGTTAAGTTACGTTTATTACATACCTATTTTTTTAATACTATACTAACAAACTTATTTAAACTTATTTACAAACTTATTTTACTAGGTTCTAGGAATTCCCATTGTATTCTTTTGTTCTCACGATCACCGGTGCTCGCGCGGGGCCTGAAGGATTAATTTGAAAATTCATTTTTATATATACTGATATGGTATTTAAATCAGAGAGTCCGTGAGTTAAAAGTATATTGTGTTATAACTGACATATATATATCTTAATCCAGCGAATAAGTAAACAAGGTGTGCTTTTCTTTGTCACATTGGAAAAGTCTGCACTAAAAGTGAGAAAGACAGCGGACATTGAATAAATGCAGCAGCGTAGATATCATTTTTAGGAAGAGGATAAATGTTTGGGACGTATCTATGAGCTTATCAACCATAATTATTTCAATTCTCGTTGATGCTTGAGTGGTGTGTATTTTGGCCAACGGTCCTCGTGGCTCCAGTGGCGCAATTGGTTAGCGCACGGTACTTATAAGACAGTGTTCGTGAGCAATGCCGGGGTTGTGAGTTCGAGCCTCACCTGGAGCATAATTTTACATGGCCCCAGAGAAGAGAAAATGAAGAAATCTATGCTCTGTACCAAAGATACACCATTACTATCCCTAGGAACCTAAAAGTGAAAGCCTTTCGGCAACTTTAGAGATTCCAAGAACAGCATTCGGCTCAGTTATAGAAATGTTTTTCACCCTTTTAAAAATAAACCGCTGAATGGATTGACTGGTAGATATTATTATTGCGCAGGTCAAATTCAGAACAATTTGCACTCTTTCTGCAGACATCCACTTAGAAAGTATTTTTCAAAATCCACCCCCAAGGGGGTTTAAATCAAATACTACCTATTTTAGTTTACTTCATAAAATATTTATTGTACCGAATGCATAGTAACCAACAATATTTGGAAAAAAATACCAGCAATTTCCGATTCTGCATAATATTTCGCAGTGAAATGATCGTTGGAGTTTTGTTCGGTAAAATATTCACCGAAGCGAAGCGAGGCCTCCACGGGCCCCGCCGAAGTTGCTCGTGAATTATATATGTACACATACACATACTGTACACATATTATGTGTACAGTGCACATTGTACTATTTGGTAAGTTGATTCATAGGCAGTTGGCGGACTACGCAATTTGGTCGCGGCACGTCAAACCCAAACAACAAATCACAATAATTAACCCTTCTGTATGTGCCAAAATTTTTGCAAAGACGTAATGTACGTAATGTGCAAAAAAAAATGGCGCCCGGCCTACCCTTTTTGTACAAATAATGTAATAACTTTACATACTAACTATATTTTATGTTTCTGTGAGAAATATTATAATATATGTTAAATTTTCTATCAATCAAGCCATCATAATATAGTATTTAGTCTGATTTAATATTCTTTTCAGAAGTATATATTTTGAAATATATTTTTTCTGACTGTTTCACATGAAATAAGTTAATATTTTGTTTTATTCTACTCGAGGGAACCCTGATTTTAAACTCTTACATGAATTGTTTATCATTACTACTCGAGATGTTTATAAAAACAGGTCATAAATCTAACCCAAAAAAATGGGTTTCGTATTACCCACAAGCAAACTTCGTCATTAGGGCTTTACAAATAAAGTTCAAAATGGCCGTGGCCGGCAGAATATGGCCGTTACCTGCGGACTTTGAACTCTTTGTTTTAGAATTGTAAGAAATACTATCGTAATTCAAAATCTTGTAGACCTTTTGTTATAACTTCTTCAAGCGTTTTACGTAATTAATTTACCAATATATGAAGCAAATTACGTTCAAAATACTTATAACACACACAACTTTTTTCTGAACTTTCACAAATTTTTACGAAGTATTTCTTGCAAATGATTATCTAAAACTAATCTTATTACTAAAGTAACTTATTTTACTACTTACATTCGTTAAATCTATCAATAATTTCACAAAAAACACACAAAATGTCAGAACACACACGAAAAAATTCACGATTTTCTAATGACTGAAAAATACTCGTCGACCACAGATTGTATAATATTTTGCATTCAGAATGTGTCAAATTTACCATAGATCATAACTAACCAAACTTCTTCATACAAAAGTAGTCTCTAAATCGACGAAATACGTATCTCAATCGAATGAAAGAGCGCGGCCGGATGTGGCCGCGTGGGTATAGACAAAAATAGCTGCGTTTAGATAGCGCGGCCGGATCTGGCCGCACCGTAATCGAAGGGTTAACACTAAATTAATGTTAATTTAGTGTTAATGATTGTGATTTGTTGACTGGGCTTGACTGGCCTACGTCATTTGTTTGGGTAATGTTACCCTAACAAATGACGTAGGCCCATCATCTACCTATAAATCAATTTCTTCGATGGTACAACATACAATGTGCGTTGTACGGCACTCGGCTGAAGTCGTTAATAATTCTGTGTACATTTTAACAAACTTAACGGGCCTTTAGGTTCAATATTTGTTTGTTAAGATCATACGAAAAAGTAGAAAAAAATGTGTCAAGTAAAATTTCAGTATGCAAAAGACAAAGAGAATGAAAGTGGTTTTGTATAACGCATTTGTGATAGGAACAATCAACGATTTGCTGATCAAAGGTTTGCTAAAGTCTACTTTCCTTCCGTCTTCGTATTTTTGATCAGATCACGTGACGTTATGAGTCCTGACTGCTGAGCCTGACGCAAGTTTAACTTTTCTTACCCAAGTAGTACACAAATCCGCAAAGAAAGTTACCACCTCTAAAAATTTTAAAGGCAATAATTTTACATTCTTTACAGCTATCAATACTTTATTATTCTCCTATGGTTAATACATATAACTTCACACTGATAGGTATACTTAACTCTCGTTACGAGACGGAATAGCGGCGTGGTTGATGGCCGGTAAATAAAACATGATGGTTCCTCATTTGGCGTTCGTTTATTGGCCTCTGATATTCGGGAGTATTTACTCCAGGAGAAATATTTCAATCTGTCTATTTAATAATTTATATATCATGTAAACAGTGAAGCTGTTTGACGGGTCAATTTAGACCGTAACGCAAAGCGTAGATCTAGATATTATGCATTTCTAGAGATAAACTACGATAACTTGGCGCGCCCCTCCAAATTACTGTTTCAATGTGTGTAGGACCCATCCTTATGAAAGAGTTTGTATGTAGTTGTAAGTATTCAACCAATCAACTAGTACTCGTAATATTTCACTTAATGTCACTTATTACCAAGATTTGTTGGTCAACTAATCATAACTAGCCGACCGCGCAAGACAACGCACCTCAAACGTTTTGAATTTTATCTCTAAATAAGTATTGAATTGACAGATTTCTAATTTTATATTGAATTGGCAATTGAGTTTGCGTCGCGTTACGGTCTAAATTGATCCTTATAGATCAACGCAATGGTAAATCTTTAAATTTTTGAGAAAAACTAAGAGGTAAATAAGGAATCAAAGGGTTCAAATTGTATGGGTCAGGTTGTATGCCAGGAATACTACTTATTTTACGCAAACAAAGCCGTTGGAAAATCTTTCCTACCTAGTTTAATATTTAGTTTGGTCTAAAAATAATTTGCGGCTTACCGACATCGAGCAGTAAAGATAAAAAGATACAACGAAATTACTATTCAATAAATTACCTTTTTATATTCATATTCGCCGCTCGGAGTAACCTTCAAAAAGTTTTTACATTTCGAACATTATTATATTACTATTTATTACTCCTTATTATAGGAGCAACCAAGCAGAGACATTTTAAGAACTAATTCAGAATCCATAATTCCATAGTTAATATAAGTTAAATAGACAGACAGACAGACACACTTTCACAATTGTATATCTTAATATATATAATTCTTTTGATGAAATTTTTTGTGTGTGTTCAAGGGGATCTGGGAGTGGTTTAGATTCACAATTTTGTCCGCTGGACAATGTTGTTTTAATTAATTTTTAATTTATTAGTAGTTGTTGATTTTGGAATGTTTTACATTGGATCCGACAGACGGCGCTACCATCGCAGTGTCAAATTTTAAATAATATTCGAATTCGAATTTTAATTTTAGTCTGTCCCGACAGTTAGCGCTGCGATCAAATTAAAAAAAAATACTTGCCATGGTGACATACTTATTTAGTCACTTTAATAAAATAATATGGGTGAAATACTTTATATTATGGCAAAGAAACGTTTGCCGGGACAGCTAGTTAACATATACAAATGTGAAAGTGTGTCTGTCTGTCTGTCTGTCTATTTATCTGTCTGTATGGGTGTCATCCAGTATGATCATAATGTTATTTCTCTATATTTCATCCTACCAGACCTAATAGGACTCCACGAAGCATCCACACGAAAAGAACTCTAGCCTCCCCTTCTATTCCGATATTGAAACAAAATCTTACCCCAATATTTCGTCCATTTGTATAAACTGAACAATGTCAAGGTTGGGGCGTTTATCGCAACAACACTACGGATACGGGAGAAAGTTTTTTTTAATATCGCACGCGGACCAACAAGTGACAGAATGGGAAATCGATAGGCAATAAGGGGCAATTCATACTAGCGACTTGAATTCTTTGTATGAAGCCCATTTAAATATGACCTGAAACAATTCTACGAGGCAACGCACGATTGATATTATTATTTATAAGCAGTCTCATTTTTCTTAGAAGGAATAATATTTATGTTATAACTAAATATACTAAGGTCAGGCTGATCAGGATCGGATTGATTGGCCTTTCCGTATATTGATGCCTTGCAAGGAACGCTTTAACAAGCAATAGATTAGCTTCATTTGTTTTCATCTTTTAGATTTAAAGCTATTTATATCACTTTAAAACGCATTCCTCGCAATAGAGCTTATCTCAGCCCCAGGAGAAACGCAGCTTTAAGAGTGAATTTATTCTACTAAATCGCTAGTATAAAACCAGCCTATTCAACAGGGGCAGGGGCAGTAGGGGGCAACTGTTGGCGCCGCGCCAGCGCCTGTGGCATTGAACTGCCCAGGGCCGCCGAAACTGCGAGCCGCCCCTGGATACAGCAGGGGGAGGGGGGATTCATTTGTAATATTACTGGAACCTTGAATGTATTTTGGCTTATCCCAGTTTGAGAAATAATTGTAGTATGCGAAGGCTGTGTAATCTATACTTATTATAAAACAAAGTCACATTTTTTTCCCTCATGTCCCTTTGTTCCCTTTAATCTTCAAAACTACGCAACGGATTTTGATGATTCTTTCAGTGTTAGATAGCCAATTTATCGAGGAAGGTTATAGGCTATATTTTATCACGCTAAGATTAATAGAAGCGAAGAAATAGAGGAAAATGTGGAAAAAACGGTGAAAATTATTTGAAAGGGCTAACTTGAACGCGCTAATCTCAGGAACTGCTGGTCCGATTTGAAAAATTCTTTTAGTCTTAGATAGCCCATTTATTGAGGAAGGCTATAGGCTATATTTTATCACGCTAAGACCAATAGGAGAATGTGAAAAAAACAGGGGAAATTATTTGAAAGGGTTTATCTCGCGAACTACTGGAGAAATTTTTATGTTATTTGGCACAGATAAGAAGTATCACATGAGGGATTGTGATAGGCTATCGATTTTATTAATTTTTTCAGTGGCTAATGGCCACATATTTTATACCCGTGCGACGCCGGGGCGGGTCGCTAGTACGGTATAAAATAACATCCTATTATATGTATACCCAATGTGATATTATGTTAGTGACTGACAAGGCGGTACCAAAGTTTACTATTTAAAACCTTTAATAGCTTGGATAGCACTTAGGGTAAGACCGCACTATGTATACAGGGACGCTTATACGGGCAACTGAAATTGCTCCACTCTCGTCAACTATGACTTCACGACTACATCAAGCCATTTTCGGCAACAAGCAGCAACAATCGGCAACTAGTTACTAGGCAATACTGTTATACACGAGCCCATCGGATATTCGTCAATTCGTATCGCCGCAATTTATTAAAA
Organism: Polyommatus icarus; assembly: GCA_937595015.1. NCBI lineage: Eukaryota > Metazoa > Arthropoda > Insecta > Lepidoptera > Lycaenidae > Polyommatus > Polyommatus icarus. The sequence continues at coordinate 18,066,268 of OW569336.1, read as the reverse complement.
TTGTCCCATGTTGATCCACTAAATAGCTCCAGATCGCTCCATTCGTGTCGCCGGCAATTAATTGCCCGTGTAAGCGCTTCTTAACGGGGCAGAACGCTGTACGTGACAACAAAAATTATTATAAAACTGATGACAAAACGCATAAAAAAACCAACTGTCGTGACACATATTAGTTTTGCGCACGATGCTATACTGCATTGTTCAGCTTTAAGTTATCTGAAATTACGCATATGTGTGCGTGAGATCGGTCTACCGGTATCTATGTTAGTAGACTTACCGAAGCTTTAGTCGACAAGCATACTTAAAAAAATACTCCGGAGTATGCTATAAAAGGAGACGATTCTATTATCACTTAAATACTGTGCATAGCGGCGGGTGCCAGTTCGGACGATAACAACGTTACGATCGCATAAAGTTTATTGATTGCGAGGATAACGACCTACTACTAAACATCCCACCATTCCTACCAGTTATACAACAAACACTCCCTTAACTGGCTATAAGGGCAAGATTTTATTATTTAAGGGTCATTTCGTGCGTAATGTTTATAAGAAATACGTGCAGACGCGCTCAAATACTATTTTTCTCGAAGTACGACTACAGTTTATTATAAACAGTAGAGCAACTTCATACAGACGCGATGCAATTGGTTTAATTATGTGTGTGTAAGCAAATGTGCGTAAGCATGAGCAGAGAGGAGCTTAGCGGTGCCGAATTGACCAATCACCATGCTCGAAATCTTCGCTCCGCTTCGCTGTCATTCCGCTGGAATAGCACGATTGGTCAATTCGGGCACCGCTAAGCTGCTCTCTGCTCCGCTCTGCGTCAGTGAAAATGCGGCCTTGGGCGCCTATCCGCTCGCAGATGCATACCTCCACTAACGAAGTGCACTGATTTTGCCTGAAAATAAGCTGTAGCACAAACGTGTTTTTTTTTAGAAATAATGCATTCCACATAACGATTTATGCTAACGCGTCACTGCGTTTCAGCTATGAGCTAGTGTGAATAAACCTTTAGTTGGCTATCTCAAGGTTCCAGCGGATAAGGGGATTAATACACCCTTTGAGTTGGATTTTATTAACGACGAATTGAATCAATGAAATAAATCTTGTCTATGAAATAACGAATTTTCACCTCGGCCCTCGGAGTAATTTATCAATTGAAAACGTTTAAATATTTGAATTATTGTGTGACCGGAATAGATTACGGAATCCAAAGTAAAAGTTTATCAACTAAACATTTTTTTAATATGAATATTTAGTTGATAAACTTTTACTTTGCTCAACAGTTAGTATTTGAAAGTATGTATATACTTTCAAATACTAACTACTCATATTTTCGATTTGTCTTAGTTGAGTTGTTTACCAAAAGCTTTGTATACAATACTCGTATTACTACAAGCCTCTTTAATATAGTTCGTAAAATAAATATTTTTTTAATTTCTACATTTCAATTTACATTCAACTACACAGCTTAAAATTTCATTTCAATTTACATACAATTCAATCCAGTGTCAAACGATATGAAAATTTTACAATATTATATTTTACAATATCAATATTTTCTTATTCACCATACATTTTTTTTTATTTACTGAATACATTCGAACGTGTGTTTCGGCTATAACAAAATAATATTGTGATGTAACATCCATTATGTCAGGAGGTGACCTAATTTTACTAAATCCACAAAATTACATACAATCCTACAAAAAAGAAATTAGCAGTAGGGTGTTATATAGTATACACTGCAGACCTTGTTATGATTTACACAAGCAACAAAAAGGTTGTAGTCGAATAATTCCTGGTTTTTACAAATATTTTGTTTCTATTTAAATATCAAAATTTATATCATATCACTTGTTTTTTTTTTTAAATAAAAAGCCGGCTTTTGGGCAAAGGTCATATGCAAGTATATATTACAAAACGTTTAACGCATTGACTTAAAAAATTAGAGATCTTTGGTTTAACGCGCTTACCTAAATAAATCAATATATAAAATAATAATGAAACAGTAATGATAGACTCTACAAAATTGTGAGCTGTGAAAAAAATAATAATTTAAATGTTGTTTAAATTATTATGCGGTAATTATGCGGCACTTTGAAACAATGTGTGCGATTCGCCACATTACATAATTCACAATTTGACTATTGAATTTAACATGATATATGCGACATCGAAATAATTATTACAAATGGATTGTTTATTACATGCGTACATTATTTAAACAAGAACTTTGATAGGATTGTATCGAACAAGGAAGCTATAGTAATAATAATAATACAAAGTACAATAGCCGAGAAACTAACTAAATATATAGAACTCAAGGATGAAATAGTTCGCCTCTGGAACCTGCAAAAAGTAACTATAGTTCCCAACAGGTGTCATCCCGAAACAATACACAAATAAAAATAACTCAAAATTCCCGAAACAATAAACATAACTCACTAAATACCCTCCAACTACCTCTAAACTTAGTAGGTATATTTATTTCCAAAAACAGTAATCTTTAATACTTGCCGCATTGTAAGAAAATTTTTACAGACTGATGATGAAGCTATAATTATTACTACTCTACATACATCTCAATCAAACCTACATAATTTGTATTTGAATTTTATTAAGTGTAGAGCTAATTAGTATCTGTTTGTAAATTGTTAGCAATGAAGTTTATAATTTGGATGTAATTTATGAGGCTGGCATTGTCGGTTTCGACACAAGCCTAATAAATAAGAAAAAAAAACCTACATAACTTACACATCATAAAATATTATGTTAGAAATCGATCATACCAAACCTCAGCATCACAACATAAGCTAAAACTTAAATTACCTGGTGTGTACTTGGCTTCGGCCCGTACATATCAGTCTGCCGGTGAAAGCCGAGAAAATCAAAATAACATAATAATAATATATTGCATTAAAATTTTAGAATAGGTGTGTAATATACATTACCACATTAATGCAATTTTGTAATGTTTTATTTTCAAGATGCATTCAGACTTACCAAGATTCAAGATACTTGAAGGTAATACACAAAAAGTGTTAAGTCTAAAATGTATTTTTGTATAGTGAAAGCGCTTCTCACGACCGAAAGCAAGAGATACCACATACTAACACTAATACTATAAGCATTCAATATCTAAAAGAGTATGTTCTATTTACCAAAAATGCCTAATATACAAAAAAAGTCTGCAAATTCGTTAAGAGATAGCGGGGAAATTACCCACACTAAAAGCATTAGTAATTTAAAAATGTGGGTCGAGTGCCGCCTGTCTAGATTATCGATAAACATAACGGCGGTATCGGTGGCTAATGAAATTCATTCATAACTACGAGTACGATGGAATTTAAACGCTTTATATCTAGAAGAGACATCTAAGGCCGTTGTCCGGAATCTTGCGAGCAAGGGAGCGACGGCGGCGGAGGCGGTGTGATTTTTCATACACTCTTAGGGCCTTATCACACTGGCGATTAGAAAGCGACGCGACTGCGCAGCGCACACGCCGCGACAGCGCAGCGTCGTCGCGCCGTGGCGTGGACGTCATTTTGTACACTCGTATTTTGTATACTCCCTAGACGAGTGTACAAAATGGCGTCCACGCCACGCCGCGACGACGCTGCGCTGTCGCGGCGTGTGTGCTGCGAAGTCGCTCGCTAATCGCCAGTGTGATAAGGCCCTTAGTGTCTAAACACACCATGCCGAAGTTCCGCGTTGCTGCATTTCAGAGTCCATTCGTCCATACGTTTTCTTCGTCTTGGAACGCACGCGCTTCAACGGCGCTGCCAAAACGCTTAACGATAAAACCAACCTTATGGATAAGCCATCTAGCGGCGAGCGGGGCTCGGCGTACTTTACTACGGCTTTTTGCTGCGGCACCGTAGTTGCCTCTCAAGATTCGAGGCAGTGGTCCACAAGTTGCATTCGATTTTTAGCAACCGCAACCAGGTCGGTGGCATTAGGTCAAAATGTTTCGCAAGGCAACTATGAGTCAGCATCATTACTTTAGGTTATAAAACTTCTGGATGCGCGATTCTCATACACCTGAGATTCGAGCCGAGATCGTACGCCGTATCGTACGTATTAAGCCCCAGAAACACATATTTAAATGTTTACCACAACAAGATATCTTTTTTTATCGTTGGGGAAATGCATTTACGCATCCCCGGCGGTCTGGGGAGGGCTACCGGGGAATGTGGGCCCGGGCATACCCACTAACCCCTACGAGTGTTCCTACTTTCCGCTTTAAGCTATTCCAATAACAACGAGAGATCTGAGACATCTATACTTTAAAATTCACTATCCTTTATCAAAGTGGATTGAAACAGCGTAACAGACAGTAACAAATACATCGAGACGGGCGACGCCACGTCACGTCGTCACGTCGCGCGTCGTCGGGACGAACGATGAATTATGCAGCACCAAACTGAACTTACAAAGTGACAATAAATACTATAAACTCAATTTTACTGTACAATTTCTTTTAAGACGCTTTTGAGACGTTATAAGGCGGTCTCGACTAACTTTAATATTAAGGGTTCGTTTGGCAAGAGCCAGGAGCGCACTTGGTTAAAAATATTTCTAATGTACTTTTAGGTGCTGAATATAGAACCCAGTTATTCGTAGTACCTATGTGTCTTTAGGTACTACGAATAACCGGGTTCTATATTTAAAGTTCAAACAATTCAATAGTTTGTAACAAAGGATTTTAGACTTGAATAGTATAGGAATTTAATGAAACAAAGAAAAGCGATTTAAAACCTACATCCAGTCTCCTATAATAGTGCCTGAACTAACCATCTAACACTGGACGTAAAAAGCATTAACGTGTTCAGCAAACTTGGTATTTCTGAGAGCCTGATATTTTAAATAAAACCTCTCTGAACTCAGTTACCTCGTATCCATGACGTACTTTACGTCACCGTTCATCACAATCCAGGTCATCAACTTCTGCAAACCTAGTATTTCTGTGCAACCGTTAATTCTGCGTGCCTGGTATTTGACGATGCTTCCTCTATCCCTGATTCCGCAAAGCGCAAGTTAGCAGCCGCAGTGCTAATGAAATACAAATAGTGTTTTTCTTGATTTATTTCTGCAACCCTGGTAAATTGTAGACAGAACGGATCTCTTTTCCATCCTTTTGATTATATACTATTATACAGGGTGTAACAAACACAACCTAAAGTGACAATACTTTAGGTTGTGTTTGTGTGTCTTAAGTACCCCGCAAACGATCAAATTTGTTTGACAAACATGTTTGACGTAATATACGTTTTCATCAAACAGCAGCACAGACGAACAGACGTGCATGAAATAAGTTTGTCAAACAATTAGCTAAAATCGGTTTGAGATTATGAGATCTTGTTTGACAAATACAGCGGAACACGTTCAAACACGTTTGTCAAACGCTACGCCAGTGAAAATTTTCTTCAAACAGGTCAAACACGTAGTTTGTTTGACAAACGCTTCAAACAAAGCTGTATACTATCAAACTGTTTGACAAACACGTAAAATTTGACAAACAATTTTATCGTTTGCGGGGTACTTTATACAGAGTTCACTGTGAAAGTGGCAGTGCTGAAAGAGCAATCTTTTATGATTTATGGCCATACTCCCTAACGTCATGAATTTGCCCATACAAAGCGCTGCTACTTTCACAGTGAACTCTATACAGAGGACTCATACACTCCCTTAAGTTTTGTTACATCCCGTAATCTGTATACAGGGAAATGGATAATGAATACTTTATGTGCATTTTTTGCCTAAATTTCGGGAAAGCTATGAACAACATCCATTTAACCAGCAACATATCATTTACATGAGTCATGAGTGGCTCGCTATTTACCAAGAGGTATTTAATAATCGCAGGTGTTAAGCAAGTGTTACTAACTTTGGAAATTTTCCCCTAAAAGGGGGGAAATTCAGTGGTACATTTTTAGGCGATTTTTAAGACCTATTTGGCATCGTATAATTCTTATTATGTTTTTGATTAAAACATAAGTAGCATAAATAAAAAGAAGGTGCTTCTAAAACGTAGCTATGACAAATTGTCTGAATGTCCGTAAGTTTTTTTCTCAATAAATGCTGAATTTAACATTCTGTCAATACTTAAATTTAGGTAAACACAAATATTTTTGTGAGTTGGTAACACTAATATTACCAAGCACTGAGCAATCAAACCTTGCCAGCTTTGAATTGCGACGAACTAATATTCACTTCAGTAAACCGCGATCTGACCTTATAAGTATTTTACCCGTCCTCGAGAAAGGCTTTTAGGTATTTTGATTAGGTTTTCAGAATTTAAAAACTAACAGGTATAGGTTTCAGTATTTCTAATATTGAGCTGGCAAACAGCTTTAGTTTTCCTAGGCGGTTACTATTTTTTTATTATGAACGGGGAAAACAAGCAAAGGATACGGACGGACCTCATAAAGTCTTAATATGACATATACAGTAGGGTCACAAGAACACAGTACAGACTTTCAAACAAAAAAACGCTCTTTTCTTAAAGGTTTCCTATTGTTTTATTCATAGTTGAATTCATAGTTATTTCAAATCGCCGCTCGATGAACTGGATATTAACAATGACTGTGGAACTGTGCAATCAATTAACAAAACAAAATAGCGGAAAGCGGCACAGCAGCCGGTGCGGAAACTGAACTCAGCAGAACCCGTCACAGCGCGGGGTTAACCCGGATAGTAAAGTTAATATTATTTTATACTTTTATTATTATAAATGCGGAAATATACAAGACTATTGTGCCTAAACACACTAGCACAATAGACATAACTACCAGTAGTTCGACTGCAAAGAAATGGACAGGTTTCAATATCTGTCAAATTCGTCGGGTTTGGAGGTGATAAGTTAGAGGCTGGCGCGCTGGCTGGTATAATTTATTTTTAAAAATAAGATTTTGAAATTGAATTCTGGCAGTTTTCTTTGCATGTGCCAAAATATAAACAACAACTAAATTTGTAGGTAACGACCCTAGCGACGACTTTTGTCATAAATCATAATACGTCAAACTTAAAAAAATTTACATCAGTTCTAAGTCGGCATACTCTATCATTCTGTCTACTCTGACACTAGGCCGAAGTTACGCAGCGTAAATTACGTCCGCAATGTCAAACGCACACAAAATACGGACGGAACGCGACGGAATAGTGTGTCGTCGGCATTTAAAATACATTGCAGGCGTAATCATGCGGAATTTACACCGCGTAACTTCGGCCTAATGTGTTTAGACACTATTGTGATATATGCAATCCAGTTGTGCCAAAATTTGTTTATCGCGCGGGAATCGTTCATAATTCCGGCATAAAAAGTACACTATGTCCTTTCCCAGGACTCAAAGTATCTACATACCCAATTTCAGCAGAATGGGTTCAGCGGTTTGAGCGTGAAAAGGTAACAGACAGACAGACAAACACACTTTCGCATTTATAATATTAGTGTGGATATAAAATTTTAAATTATTGATAATACTTGAAAAGCGCGACGACATAGACGCTGTTGATAAAGAGTGGCCAGTGGCCATATTCAGCAAAAGATAATAAACGTACGATAAGAAAGAGGCCTTTGCCCGCCTATGATGCACTGGAACATAGTTTTGACTTTTAGTTCTTTTTGTGTGTTACCATTAGTAATTTGTTCCTATGTTCCTATCACGAATGTGACCATGCAGTAATTTAAAAAAATCTCTCTTAGTGCTTCTACTTTCGCATTTATGTAAAGGTTTGACTTGTGTACGCAAATGTGTATCTACGCAAACGTCAAATGAAAAGTATAGTTATCTAGGTACATTGTAAGTCGAAGATATTATGTTCATTAACATAGCATATTTTTGCGTAGCGGTTTTTGTATAGTTTAATTTCCGGTGGGGGAGAATTACGAAAACAACAACATGTTATGAATACGTGCAAAATATAATTAGCTGAGATTGTGTGATCTTATAATTAATATGATAATATTCCACAATCTTTGCAAACAACTAGATCTATCCGTTGCGACAAAATTTGTTCATCGCGCGGAAACCGTTAATTTTTCCCGGATAGAAAGTATCCTATTTCCCGTCACTTAAAGTATCTCCATACCAAATTTCAGCAAAATCGGTTCAGCGGTTCGGGCGTGAAGAGGTAACAGACAGACATAACCACACTTTCGCATTTATAATATTAAGTATGAATAACACCACAAGTTTAAACAACATAATAATATAAACTACCTAATAAATGACTTTAATTAAATTGAATAATGCGGTGTTCCATCAAAATATAGGGGTTCGTAAATTCCTGTACAGTTTGCATTCTTTCAAACCCTGTGTAATTTTATAAATTTCATTAATTGTTTCAAATGTCAAATTTAATTATAACATTTTAATCTTAAGAGGCCGGGTACACTTGGAATTTCTCATACATACGTAATTCCAACATCATTTTCTCATACGAAAATATTTAACATGTTTGAGTTGTGTTTCAGTTTAAAATAGTAATTACCTAGGTTCCTTCACAAAAATTTACTTCAAAATATTTAAACACTAAAAAATAGAGTAAAACACTAAAAAATATATAAATAAATAGTATAATATTTACTACAAAATATTTAAACTCTAAAAATATTTTTTAGTATTTAAATATTTTGTAGTAAATTTACTATTTATTTATATATATTTTTAGTGATTTACTCTATTTTTTAGTGTTTAAATATTAAGTACTAAATTTAATAAAAAAAATTAAAAACAAAAAAAAATTATGTTTAAATATTTTGAAGTAAATTTTTGTGCAGGAACCTAGATAATTACTATTTTAAGCTGAAAAATAACTCAAATATGTTAAATATTTTCGTATGAGAAAATGATTTTGGTATTACGTATGTATGAGAATTTCGAGGGTACCCGGCCCCTTAAGAGAAACCGCGTTAATGCCGAAGCACGGCTTATCGTCATACAATGACCTCTGTAATAAAGTTGTAACAGTACATGGTGTGTGGAGTGTTTTGGCGCTGTAATTGAAATATTTAGATACGGTATCTAATCGCAGTGTTTGCCGACATTAATAACGAATTACTCAGGATTACCCCACAATCCACATACAAAGAAAATAACGCAGGCGGGGTTAGTCATTACATTATACCAGTTATATTTAAGTTACGAAATGACAAAGAAACCGCTCGGCTAGCTAAAAACGTAAATCCTAAAATTGCTTGGTAATAAGCGAACTTATGATCATAAATTACAGCTGCAAAAACCTGATCTCTTCAGCTGAATGTTAAAAATCTTTTTATTCGTGTATTTGGGATCTACAAACCACAGAAAAACATCCAAACAACGTACATACATAACATCCATATTTTTAAGCTAAGGTTAAATTTAACTAACGCCACCAAAATATTTCTGTTGTCCGCAAAAATGGCGCTCAACAAAACAATTTTAATAAGGCGGTCGACCCCGCAAAGCCGTGATATTCACAACAATTTCAATGTACTGACACATGAAACTTTCTGGTTGTATCGCCAAAATTAACAAAAATACCTGCTATATTTTAACCGACTCGAAAAAATAACATTTTATGCTCGGCTGTATTTCGTTTTTATTTCTGTAGCAAATATAGCGACAATAAAATTTGTTACTGATGTCACCAAACATTTAAAATCCTTTGCTTTGTACGTATACAAGTTACCACGTGTAACAAAATTAAGTGGCAATACTTGAGGGTGAGTATGTGTCCCTTAAGGCTTCTATATCTGCCAATGACCTTGATCATTGTCTGTTAGTGCGAATATCGACGTAAATGACATTAAAATAACATTCATAACAGCGCGCTTTGTACGGTGGCGGTTACGACGCTCGCCGCGTCCATGATAGGGCGAAATAGGAGAAAAAAACCTTTTTAAGGCTTAATATAATACATATTTCAAAAAAGTAAAAAAACCAAATTATCAACTTATGTATTGCAAAGCAGTAGATATTTTTTATACATTCTTTTGATAAATAGTGAAGGAGTAAAGTGGTTTCATTCAACGATTTGGAGGTGATTTGGTTTTTTATTTCTTTGTTATGTGATACCGATAGAAAAAATATGGCAAAACCAAATTACGTATCATATCATGTAGATTACTAATTATTTTTTTCAGATATAATTTCTCTGTTAATGCCGATGAAAAGTTGTATCATCTGCACGCTTTTTTCGAAAGAGCAGCCTTAAGGTACAATTCCGTGCATCGCGACAGTCGTAAGCCGCGCACGACCTACGACAGTCGTCGGTCGCTCGCGACCATAGTCAGTATATGAAAATGTATGACACCGATTCCGAGGCCCGCGACAGACGCGCGCGACCTACGACTGTCGTTGGCCGCGCGCGTGTGTCGTAGGCCCCGCGCGACCGTGTCAAAGTTATATGACACGGCCTCGGAAGCGGTGCCATACATTTTCATACACTGACTATGGTCGCGAGCGACCGACGACAGTCGTAGGTCGTGCGCGGCCGCGATCGATCGCGACGCACGGAATTGTACCTTTACATAGAGTTTACTGTGAAAGTAGCAGCGCCGAGAGAGCAATTTTTTATTGTGATTTGTCTGGACAATCGCTCCCGGGCCGCGTCATGAATTTTCGCATACAAAGGTGGAATAAATAGTTACTTCAGTGCTGCTACTTTAACAGCGAACTCTTTATAGGAAACCATTAACCCCTAAAGTATTGTACACTTAGTTTTGTTACAGCCTGTATATTTTGTTCTTAATCTACCAAAAGAGTTATCAGCGGGAGTAATGACAGATGCGAATTCGTATTTTTGGCATATTAAATGTATATATGTTGCCACTTGGCATATAATATGCAGTTGTATATTTTAATACTCTCTTCGTCTTCAGCTAATGTTACGAATACGTAGCTGCCCCGTTTCTGCTAAGCTCAGAGGTGAAGGGGTGCGAGGGGATGTGACGAGGCCCTCCATCATCGCTACACCTGATTCCACTCATAACTTTACACATAAACGTCCCCTACCACATGTCAGCTAAATGGCGTTACATTTTTGTATATTCGTCACCATTTTTTTATTTTATTTATAAGTAATGCTTCAAAATTTATAAGTAATGCTGATGATGTAGCTTTTTTGTAATAGTAGTAATAAAATTTGATAAACACACTTGCTGACCGTGAAAACGCTGTTTTGCCGTAATATACGTTATTTCGGTCACAAAAATACTATGTTATGATAAACGCACAAAACTTCATCAAAATCGGTCCAACCATTAGAGGCGTTTGTTGCTAAATTTTTTTGTAAATTTACTACTTAATATTTAAACACAAAAAAATAGAGTAAAACACTAAAAAATATATAAATAAATAGTATATTATTTACTATTTCGGCATCTAGCACCGCGATACGAGAACTTTTTATATAGATGTTATTTTAAGTAAGAAAAAAGTACGTAGCCCGTAGCATCGTAGACGCTCTACACAATTCGTAGCAGGTACTACGCCTGTGTAGATGCACATTTTTGTACCATTTCTTGTTCGCGTTTGTTTAATTTTATGACGAGTGCCGACATAATCTTGTGTGTACGTAATCGATTTCTCGGCAAGTATGATATCTATATTATGTAGTTGATTTTTAGGGGGAAAACCTGTGAAAACGGTCTACATCGGTTATCCCTGAGAAGCACCCATTTTTAGTTATTTACATTTTTACTAATTTACTAGAGGTATAGTACGAATATTTATATTAGGCAATGATATTATTTTTATTTATTCCTGGAAGCCCCATAAGAGCACCGGTGATCGCGACAACAATAGAATACAATAGCATTTCCAAGAATCCCCGATCGAAGGATTAATACACAGAATGAAGTATGAATCATAGGTTTTATCAATTTGATGTGAATGAAAATGAAAATCTTTTTCCAAATAGGTTAAAAATTAAAACTTTTAGAACGTCAACATGAGGCCTACTTTCGGCCGTACCGGTTCGGGAACTAATGAATGTTTTGTGGAGCTAACGAAGATGGAGCTGATGATGATGACAGGCAGTAAATCCCGGCTGAACGTCGGACTGTGAAGGCCGCTGTCAGCTCCAGAACAATACCCCTCATACGTCGCAGCCAGCTCCACTACTGTTACAAACTTCACAACACTTTTTGTCTCTAATAATACACACGTCAAAACTTCATGCAAACTTTCAACTAATTTAACTGAGCCTAACACATATGAGAAATCAAATGCAGATATCTTCTCTACGGCTAAGATACGTAATTTTTTTTTATGTAAGCGGTAGATACTTATTATACTATTTCATACTTACGGTCTTACCACAAAATATTTAAACATCTATTGAACAGTTGTTTTGAGACCATTTTGTACTGAATTTTTCTCTAATCAACTGTTCAACAGGTGTTTGAATCTTTTGTAGTAAGACCGTGTCTAAAGGCATAATAGACGCGTTTTTCCTGAAATAAAAACGCATATTAAATACTTACCTTATTTGAAGCTTACATGCTTTGAGAGAGGCCTCCACTGTTTTCCGGTTATTCTTCCATCTCTTTCTAACGCTATATCTTCTATCCCTTTCCAATTCCCCTACCAACACCGGCAGGGCGCGAGATTGCAGGCTCGGCGCCATCCGCCATTGAGGTCGAAAGCACCAGGCAGAAATTACTGTGTAAGCTTCAAATAAGGTAAGTATTTAATATGCGTTTTTATTTCAGGAAAAACGCGTCTATTAAATCCTTGGTTTATTTGAAGCTTACATGCTTTGAGACGTGTTTGTTATCGCCTGGTGTTGGGGAACGCCAATGTGAATTTTAGAACCGTATGTGATAGGTTACCAATGTGGAAAAATAAAATTATTATAATATGCTAACATAGGCTGAGAATGAGCCTAGGTACCTTAAGGTGGAATTGGAATCACAGTTAAATAAGAATAAGAAATGAAAATATAAAGGTATCAAAAAGTAATAACTATATTTATGATAAAATATAAAATAAAATCAACACAAAGTAGTTCGAATACTTCAGGTAAAACATAAAGTTAAAGAAAAACATTATATAATTAATGCATACTTAATGCATTTTAATAGTAGTGTCTATATAATTATACTTACAGACATATTACAAGAAAATAAGGGTGATGTCACATTAAATCAAGATAGGATAAAATTATTAATAAAAATATTAATCATTAATCGATGCAGTGACGAAACTGCTCCAAATATAATTGCAATAACAGGACTAAATATTATTATTAAATAGATAACAATATTAATTGGTTTTAATTTACAGAACTGAAATTGTTAGTGACATTAGTATCATTGCTAGCAGAAGCTAACATTATCTCTCGCTTGTAAAAGCGTGCAAATGTGTTGCTAGAACGCCAATTACCCCTAGCGAGAATTTCGTCTAAGGGCAAGTTGTTAGCCCAGTTTTTGGATGCAACAGCCGACCGTATGCTGCCAGGGGGAGCACTAATGCCCGCATCAGCTAGCACAGACTTAATCCAACCCGCAATAATAGTTCTGCTGGCTGCTTTAACTTGGCCCCTAATCGTAAGAAATAAATTTGAGCATTTACTTAATGCTCGTTTCTCATGGTGCAAATTCACTAACGTCTTTACCCAAAAGACTGGATTTAAATTATTGTTATTAGCGTTTGACAATAGTCTCCAGCCGGATTGTCTATAATTAGCACTGTCGGTCTTTGAACCAAACAGAGGCCATAATATTAAGCTGTCACTATCCTCAACCAAATGGTCTGAATCTACAGCCAATAAGGTCAAATCGTGCACACGTCTACCCGAACATAAAAGAAGCAGGGTTGCAGTATGTCTCGAAACAGAGAAAGCACTTGTTTTGTCTATATTAACATTAGTAAGAAAGGTTGCCAATTTGTCAATATCCCAAACAAAGCGATTGCGAAGAATAGGCTTAGATAAGGCAATCGATTTTAGTATGTGCTTAACCAGGACGTGTGAACTAAGTTTACTGTCTTCAACGCTGCATAAGGTCGATACCACAGATTTGTGCACTAAGATTGTGCTGTATGACAATTTGTTAACAATGTGCAGGTCTGCGAGATATCTTGCTAAGACTGCTCCGCTAGGGTGTTGAGGATCAATATTATGACTGCTTGCCCAGTCAATCCACCTCCTCCAAGCAACCTCATAGGTTTTGAGAGTCGAAGACCTCCAAGAAGACCTGAGTAATTGTACCTGATCCTCAGACCAATCATTTAAGCTCGTAGACCACCCCCACATATCCAGACCTCTAGAGTCATTTCCTGACATCTGGTTGGTGGCAGACCCGTCGCAGTATCTATCAGGTTCTGAGAAAGATTTTTGATTGAGTACGGAGCCGCTACTGCACGGCTCTTCAAATCTGCTCTCCAAAATACACGATTCCAACGTGGGGCTACGATCAGATATAGTCCCTGCGCTGAGTTGAGATGGGATAGCACCTTCGGTATCAGATATGGGGGTGGAAATAGCCACGCAAGGTGATAATTCCACCGCCGGGAAAATGCATCGTGGAATACTGCCTGATCGTCGTTCAGGTCCAGAGATACGTAATTGGAGACCACGTGAGCTCGACTCGATGCTAGTAGGTCTATTACCGGTGTCCCGAATTTGGTGAAAATTTTTTCTGTGCATGTCTGTACCAGATGCCACTCCGATGGCATCTTGTGTCGCGATAGGTGATCGGCCGTGCTGTTGAATATGCCGGGAAGGTACTGAGCCGTCAGATTTATTTGAAAGCGATCCAGAAGCTCGAACACTCTGTAAGTCGTCGTCATTAGTGGCAATGATTTCATCCCCCCCTCGTTTCGCAGATAAGCTACAACTGTTTTGTTGTCGCACTGGAAGAGTGTTGTTGTTTGAGCTAATAAGTGACCGTGACTTTCGAGGACCTTTAAAATCGCCAGCATTTCTTTTATGTTGCAGTGAAGATGTTGTTCTGCAACGCTCCAGGTTCCTGACAACGACTGGTTGTCTACTTGCGCACCCCACGCTACGTCGGAAGCATCTGTCGTCACGAAATGGGCTGGTGGTGGGAGATGAATTGCAGTCGTGCGATGACATTCCTGAAACCACCATCTTAGTTCTGATGACACTTCGCTTGGAATGTGCACCATTCGTCTGGCTGGTGCGCGTAATAACGGTTTGAGGAACCTGAGTAACGCTCGAAGGTGTAACTTGCCCCTGGGTACAACGAACGTCGCAAAGTTTAACATTCCTATTAGGCTTTGTAGGTCTTCCAAACATGTTTCGCCCAGGGATAACACACATGAAATTTTTTGTTTGATTGTTCGAATTTTGTCTACAGGAAGACATTTTGTGTTGTTCCAAGGATCCCACGTGATGCCCAGGAAATCTAGAGCTCTCAGGGGTTGAGTCAGAGATTTTTCCTGATTTATCTGCCAGCCTAGGTACTGGAGACGGTTGATTAAGGCTTGGCAGTTGTCCTGAAGAATGATTTTGTCTTGGTGAGCAACGAGAAAGTCGTCGCAATAGACGATTACTCTCAGGTTTTGGTTCCGAAGAGTCTCCGCGATCCAGTTCGTCAGAGATGTGAAAACTCTGGGCGCAGTGCTGAGGCCAAAAGGAAGACAAGTCATTTCCAAAAGCTGACCTCGATAGATTAGACGTAAAAATCTTCTGTGACCCGTGGCAATTGGAAGGTGAAAGTACGCCTGCGAGATGTCTACCTTGCACAGCCAATCGTTTGGCTGTAGAAATCCCGGCACACGGAACATGTTTATAAGCTTGAACGGCTTTGTAATTACGTAGTCGTTCAGAGCTTTTAGGTTGAATATCGGACGATCGGATCCGTCGCTCTTGGGCACAAGAAACATCGTTGACAGGAAGCTCGGCGATGGCTTTGCCACTTCTAGTACTCCCTGATTTTTCATTGTGCTTATTATAACAGTCATTGATTCGGACTCTCTGGTCACAAAAGTGTTGCCTAACAACTGGGGTGTCATTAGCGGTGGTTTTTGATAGAAAGGTATACGGTAACCTTTTATCATACGAAGCAGAGACTGAGGGGCACCTAGTTTCGCCCAACGATGACGATACTGCCGCAACCTCCCTGCTTTGAAGATCCGAGAGTCAGAATTTTCGTTTCTTTGACGAGGAGTTATAATCAGGTTGGCCTCCAGCTCGTTTACGGTTGGTTTTGCCTTGACTGGGCTTGTTCTGATTGTTTCCAGTCGAACGAAAGGAATTTTTGTAGCCTCCCGTGCGGCGGTCGGCATTATGAAAATTTCTTCCTTTAGAAGAACAACCGTGAGTATAGCCTTGCGAAGACTGGTGGTAATATGCGCCCTGCGAGGGCTGGTATTGTTGATGTGAAGATCCACTACAACAGGTTTTATTGGTACCCTGCGAGG
Source organism: Polyommatus icarus (assembly GCA_937595015.1). NCBI lineage: Eukaryota > Metazoa > Arthropoda > Insecta > Lepidoptera > Lycaenidae > Polyommatus > Polyommatus icarus. The sequence goes on along the minus strand of OW569336.1, from coordinate 18,049,887 downwards.
GTCCTGTAAAATAAGCCGGCCCCTGCGAGGGGAGGCGCAAAGCCTTACTAGGTCCTGCTTGCGAAGCAGAACCAGTAATCGGCCTGGTGAGAGGCCGAAATGCCTTTTTTATACCTCCAAACTTCTCAAGTGCCAATGTGAAGTTTTCAGCACCAAACAGATGACGATCCGATGGCGGAATCTTACGGAGGGCAACTTTTACAAGAGGGTCGCGGACATAATTAGTGATGCCATCTCGTCGCATCTGAATTACTTCGGCCCTATGTCCACATACCAGTTGCAACAGGTCTGACGAGACCTTATGAAATTCACCTTGAGAAAAAAGCTGTGTCACCTTTTCCCGAAGTCCCAACGGGCTTACATTTTGTTCCTCGCGGGCCCATGCAAGTAGGTCCATTAAGGATGCAGCAAGTGCTTCTCTTTGTTTGAGAGCACAAAAGGTAATGGCTGCGTATGCTTTGTCCGCATACGTGAGGTGTTTCAACTGGTCATATTCCTTAACTTCGTCATTACAGTCAAGATCTACGAAACCAGGAGTGTGATTGTATAATTTTTGCACTTCTGCATACCTAACCTCACTCCATTCGGTCCTATTAAAATACTGTATTTCATTTAAATTATTTATGTAACTATCAGGCGCTTTCGGAACGGCGGGTTCCTTTAATTTTATTTCAAGGTCAAATTTAAATCGTTGGTGTTCATTATCTGGTAACAAACTGACACCGTCAACATCTTTATAAATAATTCCGCTTACACTGTCGTCTAAAACATCGCTATCATAAGCCTCACCACGCGATGGTGCCGGCGGTTGCGGCAATATTTCACACGAATTGTTAGACAAGCCGCCATGATATGAAATTTGATTACGTAACTCAATTATTTCATTTGTCAAGTTAGTGATTCTTTTATCCTCGAAATCTCGTTTACTCTTTTTACTTTTACGACGATGACGATTACTACGTCGCTTGGAACGTTTTTTCCCACGATCGGACTCCGACGACGCGGACGAGCTTGAGGAGCTTGAACTATTGCTAGAACTGCTACTAGTACTAATCCGACGCCTGTGATCGGCTTTGTTCGAACTAGGAATCATTCCAGATTCAGAAATATCGTTCGCTACATTATCCGCAGTGTTGTCCATTGTCTGAAAGAATTTTTCTTTTCTGGACCAAAAATTGAAGGTAGTTGTGAAAAACTAAAAAAAATATTAAATCACTAAATGCTTAGAAGTTATGATTGAATATTCACAACCGTTAATGTACACTTATCTACAGTATGAAAACTAAATTTAAACTCTAGAAAGCGTTAGAATAATTTAAAATTAAAATACGTGCTTAGATTCGAACGGTAGCACCGTTAAAATAATTTAAAATCAACATGGAAATAATTGTATGAACTTACGTGAATGGATTTCACAAGTTGCAGCACAAACGAACAAATGAACTTGAATCTATTTTTAGAATCAAATTTCACTAAGCACTTAATTATTTCGTTCTTGTCGCTTCGGAAAACAGAACGCCAATGGCGGATGGCGCCGAGCCTGCAATCTCGCGCCCTGCCGGTGTTGGTAGGGGAATTGGAAAGGGATAGAAGATATAGCGTTAGAAAGAGATGGAAGAATAACCGGAAAACAGTGGAGGCCTCTCTCAAAGCATGTAAGCTTCAAATAAACCAAGGATTTAATAATAATTATTGAGCTAAGAGGAAATCACCCTGGATGTAAATGATACAAGAATTTAATTTCAATACGACAATGAAGTGAATTATACTTCGTTGCTGCATCCTATGAGATTTAATAAACTTGTAGTCCGCATTTTGTGGTACTGCATCATCACACGCCATTTAGATATTTATTTAATTTAAAACTGTAATAAAAAAGACAATCAACTGGTTTTATAGTACTTCCGCCTTGCTTTCCTAGATGGCGGTGTCAGTTCGTCAGTCATTCGTGTTTTCGTGTGTTGCATCATTCACATGCGCTCAGCTAAAATTAAAGTTGAAATTAGTTAAAATCAAGTTATAGTGAAGTGTTTGGTGAAGTTTTTTTGCAAAATTATGGGTAAAAGAACCAGGAACAAGACGGAAGAAGAACTCGAACGTAAAATTAAACGTTTGAAAAAAGAATTGGAGTCCCGGAAAAGACCGACTCCGCCGGCTTTTTCTCAGAACGAAAGTGGGTGTTTTGTTTATATTATATTCCTCTCTTTGCGAATTTCCTTTTTATCGTACTGTGTACGAGTTTAATTATTTCCTCAGGGGTGACACGTGATGTCATCTGGAAATAATATTAACTACTTTCTTAAGGGATAACACGTGATGTTATCTAGAAAGTAATTATCAAAAGCTAATTAGCTTGTTTGTATGAATAGGTCGTTCAGCGGAGTATTACGACGACGCCTCGTCATACGATTATCGCGACGAAGTGGAGCTCGACGAGTATCCGGTCGCCAGGGCGTCTGATGAAGAGGACCGTGACCGTGATGTATCGGAACCTGTGTCTTCTGATGTCGATCCGCCCGCACCCCCACTGGATGAGAATACGGTCGATAATTTCCAAGGTATTCCACCACCGAATCGTGTCCAGTCCGTGGTCATACCTGTTGAAACGACCATGCAACCTGAGGAGGACACGATTTCAGCTGAAATTATGGAAGTGCTCGGTGAATCAAAGAAACCTAAAGAAACCTTCGGTAAGAAAATCCCGCAGGGAGTCTCTGAACGTTTGGGGAATATTCTGTTGGACGGGTTAGCAAAGGAACAGAAGGAAACCTTGCTCACCAAGACCTTGATAATCCCAGAAAATTTTCAGCTAGTCAAGGCCCCGAAACTAAATGCCGAAGTGGCTTCAGTACTCACTGACCCAGCTAAAAATCGAGATAAAAGACTGGAGAAACTACAAAACCAACTAGGCTCCGGCATCGCTGGTTTAGTTAATTTAACAACAGATTTAATTAACAAAGACCTGGATAAGATGGAAATAATCAAAAGAATATCTGAGGTAAACCAAGTTTTACTCGATCTTCATCATGAAGAGACTATGGGCCGTAGAAGAATAGTCATGCCTTTGTTAGACAAAAACTTTATTAACATTATACAGAACGTTAAACGTGGTGAATATTTATTTGGAGACAGTCTGGGCGAAAATATTAAAACGTCGAAATCGATTGAAAAATCGAGTCTCCAGATTAAGAAACCGGTTCTACCGCAGTCGTCTACAAGTCGTAAACCTCCAGGCCAAGCGGGAAACTCGCGAGCTCCGGCCCGTCAGATGAGCGGGCCCAGCGCAGCGCGCGCGCAGCCTGCGACCTCGCGGTTCTACCCTCCATCGCTGCCAGCTGCCTCCAGGAGGCCGCCGCCAACGTCGCGCCGCGCACCGCCACCGCCCCCGCCGCGGAACCAGTCTCAGGAGCATCAACGCGGCCGCCAACGTTAAACCAGGTACCTCATGCTGGCCGCCTTCAATATTTCTCATTTATGTGGTCACAAATTACAACAGATCCTCAAATTTTAGAAATAGTTTCCGGATATAAGTTAAAGTTTGAACAAACACCCGTTCAGGTTGTCGAACCCAGTAATCCACCGTGTTCGAAAACTCAAATGTTAGAATCGATTGAAAGTCTTAAACGGATAGGTTCAATTGTTTTATGTGCGGAACGTGAAGATCAATTCATATCGCCAATTTTTTTAATACCTAAAAGTAACAGTTCAAATAGATTTATTCTTAATCTAAAGTTTCTTAACAAGTTTATACAACAACAACATTTTAAAATGGAGGATATCCGAACTGCAACTAAATTAATAGACTATGATTCATACATGACGACAATTGACCTTAAAGACGCCTTTTTTGTTGTGCCCATTCATCCATCTCATAGAAAATACCTACGGTTTCGCTATGATAACCAGTTATATGAGTTTACTTGCCTCCCATTCGGATTGTGTTCGGCTCCTTTTGTTTTTACGAAGTTAATGAAACCCGTGCTGACCTACTTACGCAATTTACAACATAAAATAGTATGTTTTTTAGATGACATTTGGTGCACGGCCGACGACTATTATTCGTGTGTCGATACAACAACGGCAGTCGCTCAGCTTTTGGAACAGCTAGGATTTATAATTAATGACGAAAAAAGTTGCTTTCTACCTACTAGAAAATGCAAATTTTTAGGTATAGAACTTAATTCACGAAGTATGTCATTGGAATTGCCAAAAGAAAAACGTAAAAAAATATACGATTTGGTCTGTAATATATCGCGTAAAAAGACAATAAAAATCCGCGAGTTTGCAAAATTTTTAGGTACTTTAACTGCAGCTTGTCCAGCCGTAGCTTACGGCTGGGTGTACACAAAGCGTTTTGAGAGGGAAAAATACCTAGCATTATTAAGTAACTCGGATTATGACTCTTTAATGGAAATACGATCAAGGCTGTTACGTGACGATTTCTCATGGTGGGAAAAAGTTATAAATTATGTCGATAATCCTATTCGTTTAGGTAATTTCAAATATGAAATATTTTCAGACGCTTCTCCTTCGGGGTGGGGAGCGTTTTGTAATGGGGAGACAGTGAACGGGTTTTGGTCAAAGGAAGAAGTAGAAAATCACATTAATTATTTAGAATTGCTAGCTGCCTTTATGGGTTTAAAATGTTTTTGTGATGGATCGAGAAAAATGGAAATTCTCTTAAGAATTGATAACACCACTGCCATATCATATATCAATCGAAGTGGTGGAGTTCAATTTCCTCATTTGAATGATATAACTCGTCAGATATGGCAGTGGTGCGAAGAAAGGGATATTTTTATTTTCGCCTCGTACATCCGATCACGCGATAATGTCGAAGCAGATAAAGCGTCCAGAATTTCAAATATTGACACAGAGTGGGAGTTACATGAATCTTGTTTTGATGATATAGTAAATAAGTTTGGTCATCCTGATGTCGATCTTTTCGCATCCAGAATTAATAGGAAATGCATTAAATTTGTATCATGGAAACGGGATCCAGAGGCTTACGAGATTGACGCGTTTACTTTAAATTGGAAAGAGCTTTTCTTTTACGCCTTTCCCCCCTTCTCGTTAATATTAAGGTGCATTCGTAAAATTGTTAACGATGAAGCTTCCGGCATATTAGTCGTACCTTACTGGCCAAGTCAACCGTGGTTCCCACTTTTTAAATCCTTAACGATATCTGATACTTTATATTTTCATCCCAATAGAAATATGTTGCTTTCGCCTTCCAGAACGCCTCATCCTTTATGGCCCAGCCTTACCCTAGCGTGTGCGAAGTTATCCGGAAGGCGTACGAGAAACAATCAATAGATAAGGATACAATAGACATTATGATTCATTCACTATCTAAGAATACTTTACAGCAGTATAATTCGGCTTATAAATTATGGTTCAGCTTTTGTATAGACAATAAATTAGATTTTTTTAGTGCACCTGTTCCAATGCTACTTAAGTTTTTATCATATCAATTTAAAAATGGTTCTAGTTTCACTTCATTAAATTCTATCCGATCAGCATTATCATTGATCTTAGGAAGAGAAACTTGTACAAATAATTATGTCACAAGGTTTCTTAAAGGTGTTTTTAGAATCCGACCTAATTTTCCTAAATATCAAAATTCTTGGGATCCTAACACGGTGTTCGCTTATCTATCTGATCAATACCCCAACGAATCGTTAAACCTGGAATTGATTGCTAAGAAACTGGTGACTCTGCTCGCATTGTCTACAGGACAACGCGTTCAGACGTTGTCGTTAATTAAGGTGTGTAATATTAATGTCAACTCTACTGATATAGATATTAATATAGATGAAATTATTAAAACTTCTGCTCCGAGTAGATCAAATCCTAGATTAAAAATTCCATTTTTTCATGAAAAACCCTGTATTTGTCCAGCTAAAGCTTTGTCTGTGTACCTAGATAAGACAAAAGAGCTGCGAAATGGCCCAGCTACTGATAAGCTCATTTTAACAACTAGAAAGCCTTTTCATAATGCCAGTTCCCAATCTATAAGTCGCTGGATAAAGAGTGTCCTCAAGGACAGTGGCATAGAGATTGGCGTTTATTCAGCGCACAGCACGCGACACGCCTCCACGTCGGCGGCGCGCCGCGCGGGAGTCTCCATCGACGTCATTAAGCGATGCGCTGGCTGGACCGGCTCATCACTTTGTTTTGCTAAGTTTTATAACTTACCTTTACCAGATTTAGCACAAGACAGAGCTTTCGCTGAAGCTATTTTTAATGTAAATTCTGATTCATAGCATATCCTAGCGAATTAAGTAGTATTATTATTTAGAAGTACAATACTTTATTAAATAAAATATTGTTATGATGTCTATAATGTTATATCATTTTAAATTCCGTAATTAATAAATTTAATGTAATTAATCTGGTATATTATCATTCCGCAATTACGCGCTGAACATCTACAAGTTTATTAAATCTCATAGGATGCAGCAACGAAGTATAATTTATGGTTGATTGAACTTACCTTAAGTGAACTTCAACCAAAATTATGCGAGTTGCTGCATCCGTAGAGATTTAAGATCCCACCCCACCCACTTCTCTTAGTTTGTTGTCCCTATTCTTTACTTGCGGAATGATAAAATGTTATGATATATCCTCTCTAAAAAGAATGACTGACGAACTGACACCGCCATCTAGGAAAGCAAGGCGGAAGTACTATAAAACCAGTTGATTGTCTTTTTTATTACAGTTTTAAATTAAATAAATATCTAAATGGCGTGTGATGATGCAGTACCACAAAATGCGGACTACAAGTTTATTAAATCTCTACGGATGCAGCAACTCGCATAATTTTGGTTGAAGTTCACTTAAGGTAAGTTCAATCAACCATAAATTATTTTCACATGGCATCATTTGGCCAATACCAAAACTACTTTGGTGGGCAATATCCCTGTTGCCGGTGGGCATATTGTTATGCCAATACTACGCTACCGAGCGCTGCATATAATGGATTCATTTTCAAGCAACGTCGTCCGTCTATTTAGATTAAGAAAAATCTATATTAAATATGAACGTACTATTATTTACATAAAATTATGTTTTACGATCACTTGACAGCCCATAGCCCCATACAGCTCGACAAGGCTATAAATGAATATGTCAATAATGTCAATGGGCGCTGCTGGTAAAGGAGAACTGTCAAAAATGACGTTTTTGTATGATAGAAGCGTTAGTTCCTTTTCTCGCCACGTTCATAAACAGCCTTGTCGAACTATACACTATCCTTGGCACCTATTTTTGTCCGACTTCATAAACGTATACTTTATTCCCTTTGCATTCTTACTCCCAGAAGTACCAGGCGTACATGAACACGTAAGATGTTTTCCGTGTCAATTACCGGTGACAAGCCGAGCTGAGGTTTTTATGTGATGACGCGTTACGCAATGCGTGGTGATCCATATTCAAATCATCATTAGTTAGAGGACACCGCTTTAATGCTAATAAAAGAGGCCCGCATTTAAAAAAGCACTAGGTACTAAGATAACTCGCATTTCACAATTTCGACAGCACAAAATAGGTACACATGGGAGAGGCTTTGTGGCATTTGAGGCTTCATTCAGCTTTGAGTGAAATAAGCGCTTGTGATGCGCGGTATGTGAGATTCCATACATTTTGACGTGATAACGTCTTATAATTCGATATGGGCTGCGCGCCCGAAAAACATGACAGTTCATGCGGCGTTACCTCGCTGACAGCTCTGAGCATTTACACTTTCAAGTCTCTCAACAACCGTAAGGCCCACCTGGGCCGCGCTCTTTGTTTCGATTATATTACGTATTTCGATGACTTAGAGAATACTTTTGTATGAAGAAGTTTGGTTAGTTATGGCCTTTGATACATTGACCACACTCTGAATGAAAAATAAATAAACAATCTGTGAGCTATTAGTATTATTTCGGCTATATGTAGGTAACACAAACATAAAATATGGATTGTATGTAAGGATATCACATTAATTTTACAAAGAGGGTAGGCCGGGTGCCATTTTTTTTTTTTGCACATTGACCTGCCAACTTTTTGCATAGATTTTTCCCGGCACTGAGGGGTTAAGGCTATGACGTTGTCACGTTCAACTATCGTCCGTAATCCGACTTTACAGACAACCGATTTTTTTATTTCTAACTTCACTTTATAGTAAAAATAATCGAATGCTGGTGGTTTAAGTATCCTGATATGAATTTAAATTTAATCTATAAAATTTTCGATCCTTATAGGAGAAACAAGTGTTCAAATACAAAATTACACTAAATCAATTTTTGCAACAACGAAGTATATCTTCTGCTGTTGACAATACAATTTTCGCGCCACTTTTATGACGTGTCAAAGTAGTAAATTTTCAACAGTCCAGCGCAGCAATCTTTACAGAATATATCTGTATTTGCAGGTGTCTGCTGGGTCTATATTTCTGTCGGAATGGAATTTACAACACTGTCGGCGAGACCGCGGCCATCTATTGCGCGGTTTTGATTTGTAGCGGTCAAATTGTTAGATTTTGCAGTTGGCTGATGGAATTTTAGATTGGCTGTTGTCGAACGAAGATTTATGTGACTAAAATTGATTATGTTATGTTGTGTTTGAGATATTATTCTCTAACACAACAGAAGCCTAGAAGTAATAATCACTGTTATAGGCTATAGCAGAATTGTTGTAGCCAATCCTATAGCAGAACTAGACCAAAAACAAGAAAGTTGTAGTCTAACAGAACTAGACAGGTTGTATCTCTGATTAATTAGATACCACAGATACTGAAATACACTAGGAATAATATTACTAGCTTTGAACAATCTCAGAGTCTGAAATATCTTAGCCTTTCTTGAGTATCATCAAAATTATGAATATTATTAGCCGGGCACAGTTTACGGGCGGACTATTAATTTTCTGAGCTAGTCGGCTCGTAAATCCCAGATATTACTTTGTTATAACTAATTTATTACGGCTTAGAGTGCCGACTGTGTAAACTGAACCTCCAGTGGTGTTGTGATAAGAAAAATAATAAAAAAAAAACAACTTATTTGCTAGGATTATGGAAACTAAGATTGTACTAAGATTGTGGAAACATTAGTGTAAGGGCCGCCTATACCGGATCTACGACCGCCCGTGGCCGCTCGTGGCCGCTCGTGGACGCTGGCGGCCGCCGGCGGCAGCGATTTCTCAAGCGATACTATGTATCACAATAATGAAGATAAAGTTTAAAATCGTACAACACTGAGAGCGCTCGCCTCGCCGCTGCCATTCCGGTGTAGCGCGGCCCTAAGCCTCAAAGGAAAATCTTCTGACCGAGCGAGGTGGCAGACTTGGTCAGGATGATGCTCACTAAATTATGGCAGTAATGTGAAAAGACGGACTAATTGATCTGCATCAACCCAACACACACACGCACCAAATGTCCAGTCAGGTCGGCCTGCGATCAGTCTAAAGTTTAAACGGAACGATCGGCCTCCCTTTGTACTCGTATGGTGACCTTTACATTCCAGCTGTCACATTACTACTTAAAAAATGGTTGTCTGTAAAGTCGGTTTACTGACGATAGTTGAACGTGACAACGTGACTCGTTCCGCACTCTTGCTTGCACTGCAAGCCTTAAATGGAACGCCTCAGAGCGAGGTAACGCCGCATGAGTCATGTTTTTCCGTGCGTGCAGCCGGCTCCATCGAATTATAAGACGTTGTCACGTCAAAAAGAGTAATGCCAGGATAAAATTTCAAAAAGTAGATCTAAGTAACGAACTGAGTACATACAAGGGGGGAGGTGTGAGAGCTGTAGATCATGCAATTATTTTGCTCTCCGTTAGAACTTTTTTATTTCAATAAAATCATTGTTTCAAACTTACGTTTGAAATGATAATCCCAATATTGTGATGCCTTCATGAGGGAGTAAGAATTAAAAACTTGCATGAAACTTGCGTCTAAATATTTCTGTTCGTCGTCTATTTTGAAGCATTTTCAAATCCTGAAAACAAAATCATTTAGTCCATGACAATATTTTTATCGATAAACATATACTTTAAGTAGAGTGCATCCCTAAAGTACACGTAAAAAGCAATGCAATATTTATAGTCAAATTATTACTTGATGTGACATTTTTATCACTAATGCCATAAAAAGCATGATTATGGGATTATTAAACTTATAAATTTTCTTTTTAGCTTATAAAAATACCGATTGATAAGCCCAAAAAACGTTGTTGAAAACTTACATATGTTATGTTAAATCCGTGTTTGAGGCCGTTTCCTTGGCCGTTTTTATGGTTTATTATACAGCGGAACCACAAAACCCAACAAGATATTGCATTTAACGTTCACTAAACACTTTTATTAGCACTTTTTAAACATAAAATATTGCAGACCGACTCCTTTGTTATTATGTCCTATTAGGATTTAGGTTTGACATAATATTACAAACCTTTGACGTTTATACACCGACATGAGCTTTCTCTTTCACTCAACTTACTGCATCGTTAGTTAGAAAGAGTAACATTATCAACTGTCAAAATATAAGCATCGCTCACTCAAGTAGGACTTAGGAGAGAGACGGATGTCGAACGCTGCCCGAACGCAAAGGCCGATTGTGCTTCCTTGTCGCTCGTTCCGCGCTCTCGCTTGCACTTCAAGCCTTATATGGAACGCCTCAGCTGAGGTAACGCCGTTGAACTGTCATGTTTTTCGGGCGCGCACCCCATATCGAATTATAAGACGTTATCACGTCAAAAACTTCGACAGCGCGATGTAGGTTTGTAGCGCTAATTACTCTAAATAATCGGCCAAGTGCGAGTCGAACTCGCGCACGAAGGGTCCCGTGCCGTTAGAGCATAAATAGGCCAAAAATTGTGTTTTTTTATGGGAGCCCCCCATAAAAAACACCGAGCAAAAAATGTTTGAAAAATCAAGTTTGTTGTATGGGAGCCCCCCTTAAATATTTAATTTATTTTGTTTTTAGTATGTATTTGTTGTTATAGCGGCAACAAAAATACATAATCTGTGAAAATTTCAAATCTCTAGCTATTACCATTCTTGGGTTACAAGCCTGGAGACAGACGGAAAGACGGACAGACGGACAGACTTCGAAGTCTCAGTAATAGGGTCCCGTTTTTACCCTTTGGGTACGGATCCCTAAAAGATCTATACTAAAATTATAAATGCGAAAGTGTGTCAGTCTGTCTGTTACCTCTTCACGCCCAAACCGCTGAACCGATATGGCTGGGTATGGAGATTGGAGATACTTTGAATCCCGGGAAAGGACAAAGAATAATGTACGGTTCCCGAGTGATAAACGAAGTTTAGCGCAACGGAGTTGCGAGCGTTACCTCGTATTAGGTATACAAAACTGTTATTTCTAGGTAGTCATCGACCTTCTGTACATTTCCTCGTATATTTTTGTACCAAAACATGACTTTTACAGCTTGAGTGTGACGCGTAATAAAGTACAATAAATTGCATATCTATTTTTTTTCAATAACGCCGACCGCCATGATATACAATATCTAGATAAAGTATTAATTCTTTGAGTCCTGTTGGAGTACATGACATGAAGACATTCATTTGATGATTTATGAAAAAAAATAAAAATATAATGATTTTCTCCACTCCACACACACAGTGTGACCAAGGCAAGAAAAAATTACTAAGAGGAATGTTTACTCGAGTGAACCGTCGGATATCGCCTTAATGAGTAACATGCTAAGCCTGAACGTAACCTTTCAGTAATGACTAAGTACACGCTTTTTCTAAAAATATAGCTGCGTAAAATATGGGTCTTTACAAGTTTGATTGGTCTAAGTAACAAAATCCAGTAGTGTTTGGAAATATTTAATGCCAACAATCGACTATTTTTCTTCATCATGAGTCATGACGTATGAACGGCGTCTCAACTATTAGGACATATTGCTAAGTCAACCTTAAGGCTATATTGTGTGTCTCTCTGGCTACTAATCAATTAATCATCAAAGCACATACAGGGGGGCTAAAATAGTGCAATTCCTCTAAAATCAATTCAGAAACTGAATCGTCAAAACAGTCAAACTGACGAATGTCAAATTAATCTTTCAAGCCTCATAATGCGGGCTCTACACTCGCGGCGCGAAAGCCCTCGAAGACCGCGAACCGCGAGTGTGGAGGGTTTCGCAGCTTCGTGTTTGCACTTCGCGGCTTCGTATTTGTACGCATCGTGTTCACGGCGCGTAGCATGCGTGAATCGCGGCCGCAATTCGCGCCGCGAGTGTAAAGCCCGCATAAGATACCGGTGATCACGACAACAATAGAATACAATAGCATTTCAAAGAATCCCCGATCGAAGGAATAATACGAATTACTACACATGAATTGCAAGCAGAGTGATCATTTTGTGATTTTTTAAAAATCAATCATAATAATATTATGATTCCTAATATGATTCTCCAAAGCGACCATTTTAGCCTCCCAGTTCTCTCCGCAAACTTGATGGTTACTGTTCTATTACATTACTAGGTCTACGGCCCGCTACTGCACTACCCTACTAGTGCATCTATGTATCTATCATCACAGTATTCGCGGCCATTCGCGTTTACGGCGCTCTTTTGAACGCCATAAAGATATCGGCCGTAATAAAATTTATGTACGGCGAACGCGGTATCTCTTTTCGTCCTTATTTTCATAGCAATAAGATCCAAATGTGTGTCACGTGGTGGTACGAAGCGCGGCGCCGTCGCCGACGAGTCTATTGAGCTGTTTTTATGATCCCCTCCTTTCCGGGGGAAACCCCCCTTGAGGAAGCGGTGACCGAGGTTATATTGCGATAGCTTACATCTTTACATCAGCTGTCGAAGAGTGTGAAGGCCATGAAAGCTTCTGTCAAAGAACAACATCAAAAATTTTTCATGAGATCTCAATCTTGAAGTTATGATATGTGATCAATGTAGACATTTTGGCTAAGGGTCCTTTATGCAATCCCAAGTTGAAAGTTGAGATCCCACACAAGCCGATCTCTATGAAAATTTTGCAAATATAAATACTAAATAGACTTAAGTCTAGGACACATGGATACAAACTACTTATATCTTTCTCTAATGTAAATTGGGTGAAGTATTAGAGCCTAGAGGTAGGTACATTATGTTCTTATAAGTTACCCATTTAGAAATAGACATAAGACAATTAGTATGAGTTAGTAAACGCATTGGTCCAAACAATCGGCAGTTCGCTAGGAAAGGAAGTTATATTTGTAATTATATCTGCACTGTTTGAGCACGTGTACACTGTACACGACTACACGTAGACGTACTATAAGTCTGGACGTTGCACAACGATTATAATATTCACCTTAGGCTCAATTCATACTGCTGCAGTCGAGTGCATCGAAGCGAAATTCTGAAAAATTTATTTATTAAAAACGAGCCATTTTAATTATTTAATCTTCTTCTTAGTGTCTCCATATACGAACGAGAAGGCCAACCGTTCCGGTGGCTGATCGTAGGCCTCCCCGTAATGCCCCAATTAAAAAATCCCTTTGTGACAATTACCAGACAACGGCGACTGAGACAAAAGACATTTAAAAACTGAGAAAAAGAAAAAGTAATTTTCATCTCAAGTAGTAAGTCGTAATATACTAATTATTACTTAGCTACGTAGCTACTGATTCAATTTTAATGAAAACGAGTTATTAGTAGTTAGTATATATATTAGTATATATATTAGTATATTATTAGTAGTAGCATAAAGAGTAAGTTACAAAATATTAGTTTGTAAACAAAAGTTATCTTGGAAAGAGTTAGTTGTGATGAATTTACTAAGACGTTTTGAGAGTGTCTGCGCTACGCAAATCTCCGCTAGTTTGAACCGCCCCTATGAATCAATGTAAAGGTTACGAAGACGAAAGTCGGTACATCCATGTGGTGCTATTGACCTTCAGACGAGCTGGCACCGCGCCAGGTGAAAAACACCATGAGCCAGGACCACGATACCCCTCCCAAACTTGAACCCTACCCCATTGTTTTAAGGTCGACTATAGTTTGGGATAATAACCCTTCAACTGCCACCGGAAATAAAACTCTAGCTTTTTAGCCATAAAGTACAAAGTCGTGCAGACCAAAGTTTACGAAATCGATATCCTTTGTAAACACTCGTGTTTGTTAGACCTGATCCAGGGTTAATTTTTATTCGAAGGATTTGTAGCGAGGTCATATTATGTTAGTTTGAGTAAGTTACGCGTTTCGCTTACATTATATTAGGTAATCTTGTATCTATGATACGTTCTGATATAGGCAATCTTTGTCTTCAAATAGGCAGGACTGAATAAATCAATAACATAAGGCTGCGTTTCTACCAGAGATGTGTTGCGAGTAATATGTTTTTGAGAACCAATAGAATCGCTTCGATGACGTGAGCTTATGCCATCACATCGCGTCGCTCAGCGCAGCGATTCTATATTGGATCTTAAAACACATCCCTCGCAACACTTCTCTGGTGGAAAAACAGCCTAACGTTGTTTAACCGATTCGTTGCCACCTTCATTTCAACAAATTCTTACGACAGGCCAAGTACTTTGTTCGATGACGCACCATAAGCGTCATCGGCCCTGCTAAACGATGACGCGCCACGTGCGGCATTGGCCACTGGTTGTGTTTTATGCATATTTTATTGTAAATAGGCGTAAATCAGAGAGGGAAAAGATAAATTTTGTGTGCAGTGTTCGTATTAGTTGTAATTCAAAGCTGATATGGCGTATAAAAGTAGTAATTTATACTGTTAACAAAATGTGTAAGTAGTCGTCAACCTTTGGCACAAATTTTGCTCATACGAGTATGTAGGTATTAATGATTTTAATTAGTGCTGGTTACTAAAAGCCGAGCTTTGTGAGGGCTCACATCGTCACACCTTGACTGACTGATGATATACATATAGTACGTATGAAGATAACACATATAACACGGACTCGCGCACGAAGGGTTCCGTACCATTATAGAGCAAAATTATGCCGAAAATTATGTTTTTGTATGGGAGCCCCCCTTCATTTTTTATTTTATTTATTTAATTTTATTTTGTTTTTAGTATTTGTTATTATAGCGGCAACAGATATTCATAATCCGTGAAAATTTCAATTCTATTACCGTTCTTGAGTTGCGGCCTGGAGACAGACAGACAGACAGACAGACAGACGGACAGACAACGAAGTCTTAGGCTGGCCTTACACAGCCGGAATGTCTTTCTGAATTCATATTATTAATTCAGAAAGACTGGAATTCCATACAATATTAGTAAGTATGCTCCACGTACACATTCTGATTTTTTCAGATTATGTTTCTCAGATCGATCTGTAAGAATGATACTGACGAGCGTTTTGAATTCCGGATCGATAAATTTAAGATTATGATTTTATAACACGCGTATTCCCATACATTTTAATAGAGCGGCACACACATACTGGAATCAGATTATGAATTATTTCAGTTGACACTGCAAGAAGCTAACCCCTGGACGTGTTGTGACCTGCTGGCGTGATGTCTGACACGGAAAATTTAATCTTAAGCATTGAAATATAGGACACATCCATTGAGGATTACCATGACAGGGAAAAAACATAGCGTGATTGGAAATTCTTAAAAGTTTAATTCCAAATTGGGAAACATTAAGTGAAAACGAAAGTAAAAGAAAAATACTTAATATTTATTAGTATTAATTCTTCTTCCATAAAGACGTTTAAATATGTGCCAGGAATCATGAGACTACTGATCAATCTTATTTTCAAAGATGTGTGTGAGGCAAGGTGCCGAAATTTAGATTATGAATTTCCGATTATGAATTATTCAGAGAGACGTTCCGGCTGTGTGAGGCCAGCCTTAGTAATAGGGTACCGTTTTTATCTTTTGGGTACGGAAGTTAGAACCCTAATTACATGTTAAAGCACAAATCAATAGGCATGATAGTTTTTCCGTAAAGGTTGTGGGATTTATTATGACTAGCAACTTCATCTATTTTAGTTGAAGAATAAATAACTTAGTGTAGTTGTGTAGCTATGACAATATAAATTTGTATTAAAATTTAAGAGCTCTCAGAAAATCGTTTATTTAAACAAATTAAGTACGTTTGTTTTGGATAATCAGCAGGAATATAATGACTTTCCTGAATATAGCCAGCCACGATTTACAAACATACTCAAATGAAAATTGCCTAGAAAACGACAATAAGGAGAATGAAAGTTTTCCAGAATATAGTCACTCAATATTGCAAAACTTTACATTGAAAAGGACATTAAGTAACTGAAAGTTCTCGTATTTGTCATAACGCAAAAAATAACTCAACAGACAGTAGCATCGAAGCTAAATTACTGACGCTGATGAAGATGAGTGTTAATAAGAAAAAAAAGGTTTCATAAATACGCTAATCGCAGAAAAGTAAGGATCTTCGAGTGAACCAATTATTGACGATCTCTGACTAGTAGCCTTTAATTCTAAAATAAACGGCCACGCATAAAATTGAGTTCAACATGTATATTTAGACAAGGGAATTGTAATTACAGTATAATAAATTAGTTTTAACGTGTTTTTTAACAATTCTTATATGCCGCGTCTGGCGCGTCATCGGCCTCACTAAAACTTTTTGAATGACGCGCTGGGCGCGGCATTGGCCACGAATCGGTTAAGGCTTCTTACAGTCAAACAGAACTTGTTGACGGCAGTCGACGGACGTCGACGCTAGTCGAAGGCAGTCAACAGCAGTCGACGGCAGCCTTCGATACGTGCCGTTCGTCTGTAAGCCTTAGGTTTTTTCTTCTACCGCGTATTTTATTGATAGAATGTTTCCATGACTACAACACTTTTGGCTACTCAGCGATGAGACAATCATCAGGTCAGATCGTTAGCAAAGCAATACTAATAATTAAAGGTAATAAGACGTAAAGGTATAGTCTGTTCACTAGGAAATGTCCAGATTCCACTCGAGAAAGGATAATGTTTTGCTATTGTTTGTTGAATTGCCGATAGTAAAACCACTTTGCCGCCACTTAAGAGTTAGAGCAATCCAGCAGTGTTGATACTTGATGAAATTATCATGTAAATTCTGAAGAATTTTCAAATTACTTACATATTTATTTAACACATATTTTACAACATTTAAAACTAAAAAAGTAATATGAAACTTAATAAAGTGATATCATTCAGAGTGATAACATTCACTTTTTTAAATAAAACTTCGCTTATTATACTAAAAAAGGATTGATTTCTAACACTCGACTTACTCGTAAGGTATACCGTATAACAAATAGCTGACTAAATAAGATTTAACTTTTCTTGAAGCGCTCGTAGGTAGAAAATGCATATAAAAAGGATCAAGGTCAGTCGTTCCGAGTATTGTAGATGCACGTGGTCGGCGGCAAACTGGTTTTACTATCGGCAATTCAACAAACAATAGCAAAACATTATCCTTTCTCGAGTGGAATCTGGACATTTCCTAGTGAACAGACTATACATGATTAGCCGAACAGTATTATAGTCCATAGTCCATACCCTAAGGATGTACGAAGTTTATAATATTGCTTGAAGTCACATGCCGAAGTTAAACTCCAACAAGGTTCATACTACTATCGAGTTATTACTCGTATCTCCAGGGGAATTCTGGTTTGCCTGGCAACACGTGAACACACTGGAAAACCCGGAAACACCTTTCGGGTTTTCCACAATGTATGACAGGTTTTTCATGGCACGCGAAATTATAGGGAACGTGCATTCAAAGGTACCGCGGACTGGTGTCGCCAATCCGAAACTTTTTCCCTAGACATGTTCTATATAATATGCTACGTTCTTTTATTCTCTGTTCGTTCTTTTTCACAAAGAAAGTGCTGCCCTTTTTTTTTTTTTGTTAAGGAATGAAAATGCATTAAAAGGGGCGGGCAGCAGGGTATGTCGGACTTCTACCATTGTAAATTGTATCAAATTTAGGCCGGTATAAATAGTACTCAAGATCCGTCTCTTTCTCAAGACGCGGTTCGGTTCTGGGATTGGTCCAAATGTTGACAGCCAACCAATCACAGACCCTGAACCGTGTCTTGAGACCTCCACATTACAAACTATTCCGAAATCTTCCACTCATAAAGTCTACATTCGAGTAGACACGATTCTTAGAAAACGTATCAAAAATGTTTGCTTAGCGAATACATTAGATTAGCCATGTCTGAATATAGCTACATTAATAATTACCTAAATGGGTCTGCTGTCATAGGTAATATGTTGAAGTTTGTGCTGAATTTAGATTCTAACTTACCTAAGACAACGTTTCGGCTCGTCGTAGCGTGAAAATGTAATTTTACTTACCTGAAAAAAAATACATAATGCTATTAATACATGAGCAAAACAAAACACAAACTTTGTAAAATATGTGTATCAAAATGTAACCAAATTACATACATCCATCCATACTAATATTATAAATGCGTAAGTGTGTCTGTCTGTCTGTCTGTTACCTCTTCACGCCCAAACCTCTGAACCGATTTTGCTAAAATTTGGTATGGAGATATATTGAGTCCTGGGACTTAGGATACATTTTATCCCGGAAAATGTACGGTTGCTACACGACAAACGAATTTCTGCGAAAAGTAGTAGCAATATGTTTTACTATAATTTTCACCTTAAGTTCTTAGAATCATATTCCTTTATATCGGCATTAAAACTTTTCACTTTTTCCTTTGTTCGAGTTCAGAAAGCCACAAAACAGGAAACAATGGCTTTGTTTCATACAATACAATAGTATTGCCGTACACAACGTATTTGTATGCTACGTTATTTATACTATTGTTTGTGTGTCTCGTTGTTATGCCTAAACCTTAGATCTCTATGAAACAAACTTAAAACTAAAGAGTAAAGTCTACTAGGAGCTAGTAACTTTTTTAGTGAAGGAACATTTTAACCTTTTCTTGGATAAAAAAAAAGACGGGTTGCACTCCGGGAGTGCCGGCAGAAGTGAAAACTTGATTATTAACGTTGTGCATTATTTTTTTAACCCATTATTTATGAAAATCGATTTTTAAAAATTCGATTTTTTAATTAATCGAAACCCTTACAATCGATTAAAAAATATCGACAATCGAAAAAAAAAACAATCGATTGTTCGATTAATCGATTTCGATCGATTCGATCAGCACGAGAATCTGACGCGAGTTTCACAGTTTTTACCCATCCCACAAAAGTGCTCAACGTCGCTAAAGAAGTTTTCACTTCAAAAAACTATCATATTTGTCTTTTGCCAAGGCTCAAAGTATTAATAAATTCTATATAAAACGACACAGCTGATTTTCTAGTAATAAGTCCAAAAAGTTCCGCCAAAATTTCGTAAACAGCACACCTTCAAGTATCTTCACACGTATTATGAAAAGGTAACAGACATACAAACAGATAAACACACGTTCGCATTTACACTAATCTTATATATCAAATTCTCGTGTCACAATGTTAGTCCACGAACTCCTCCGAAACGGCTTTACTGATTTTTACACAATTTTGACCATGTCGAAAGTCTTTGAATCACTAGTTCACCCTTACATGCTTAATCACTTTGGGAACAGCATCAATCAAGTTCAGCACGGTTTTATTCCTAAGAGATCAACGCAAACTAATCTTCTATCTTATGCAACTGACTTGATTGACGCTGTTGATAAAGGTTTTGAAGTTGACGCTATTTATACAGATTTTTCAAAGGCTTTCGACACGGTTGATCACGATATACTCGTTGATAAACTACAAGGATACGGTGTTTATGGATCACTTCTTGAGTGGTTTCGATCTTACCTGCATCTTCGTGTGTCGTCTGTAGTTATCGATGGATTTGAGTCAAATTCCTTTGTCTATACTTCTGGTGTACCACAGGGGTCAATTTTGGGCCCGCTTTTGTTTGACATTTTCATCAACGACCTATGTGACTACATTATTTACTCTAAAGCCTATATGTTTGCGGACGACCTGAAATTGACTCATGTGGTGAAAAGTCTAACAGATCAAGCTCTCTTACAGCATGACTTGGACTCCCTTGAAACTTGGTGTCGACAAAATAAGATGGACCTAAATACATCCAAGTGTTTCCACATGAGGTTTTCTCGAAGGCATAACAAGTTCGAGACATCCTATACTTTCTCTGGTGAGACTGTCAACCCTGTCTCTGAAATAAGTGACTTAGGGGTACTTATGGATGGTGAACTTCGCTTCACATCTCACATTGATAGTATTATATGTGCTGCAGGCAAATCATTAGGATTTATTTTCCGTAATAGTAAAGCATTTAAGAAGCCGCAGACTCTCATACTACTTTTCAACTCACTTGTGAGAAGCAAACTCGAGTATTGTAGTTCTGTGTGGTCTCCTTCTTACTTGATCCACACCAATAGAATCGAAAGACTGCAAAAACAATTCCTCAAAAGTAATAGCTTTAAAAATGTCCTGGGCTCCACTAAATCTTATGAGGATAAATTACAGATTCTCGGCATGCATAGCCTCGAGTCAAGACGCGCAATGCTTGATGCGACCTTTTTCTATAAAATCCTACACGGAGTAATAGACTGTCCTCATCTTCCATCTAGGATAAATTTTAAGATATCACACCGTACACCACGTCATCCGGTCTCCTTGTTCTCAGGTTGTGCGTGTCGCACAAATTTGCGCAAGAATTATGCTATTTCTAGGACCATTGCCTTGTACAATAGTATCTCAGATCAAATTGATGTCATTTTTGATAGCCTTTCCAAAATTAAAACTATTGTATTACAAAAATTTAACCACGTTCCAGGTTAGCATGACGATACAAACTTTGATGTCATAAATTGTATTAATTTTTAATCGTTAAAGAATATTTTTATTACCACTTATCACTGATAAAATTAGAAATCACTTTAAGAATAATTCTAATTTGTTAATAATGATTTAAAAATATTTTATAATTTATTTTACTATTTATTGTTATTTTAGCTTAATTTATTGTAGCTTAATGAATTATTGTAATTTTTTATTATTTTTTATTTTAAATCTGTATTTATAATAATTTTGTGTTTAAGAGTTATCTTTGATTTTATATAATTATTTTAATCTCAACTTTGTGTTTACTCCATAATGTTAAATGCATGCTGTACCAATTATAATTAGTTATTGCATGTAGCTTGTATTCTAAAATATGTCCAAACCAAATGTTATTATTAATGCAAAACTGTTTTTGGTCCTAAATAAATAAATAAATAAAGCAACGTTTTCCGGGACAGCTAGTGTAGTATATAAAACACTGGTTTGTTTACTATTTACATATTACAAACGTAGCCGTGTTATTATATTCAAAACGAGATGAGTGAATTCTATTTGGCCCGCCTTCTATTCATAGCTTAATGGATTAGTACTATGTACATCTATTTACATATCATACAATAATATATTGTTACATCTATATTAATATGTTTTGGCGCCAGGAATACTTGATAAACGAGATTTAAATATTACAACCACCATTAAAACGGGGTCACGTTTTTTGGGCCGTGTTTAGCCATCTAAAATATAAACCCTTCGTTCCTGCTTCTGGTGCTTAGTACTCCATGTCCCACAAAATCTTTACATCATATTAAAATGGAGGCTAATCAATCTTAACTCCACTATCTGAGAAAATATATATTTACCCCGCCATGATTGGCATTTTCTATGCATCGTTTGGGAACCACAAACGCATAATGAAATTTTAATACGGTAATGCTGTTGTCGCTAGTCACAACTACACTAATGGCCAGTTTACATTATTCCAATCCAGTAATCCAATCCAGCGCTGGATTGTTACTGAAATAATGTATACAGGTACTGGAATCCATGTTCCGTTCATTCAGTGCGTTCCAACTTCCAGGCTCCAGGGCATTCCAGTACCCATAGCTTATAATTCGCTATATAGGCATTTCTCATCTCCCTGTTTTATTAGTTATGCCTCATAAACAAGAGATCTATCTACTGACCTACATAAACTACATATAAAATAAAGTTTCGTCCTTGATAAAAACGATGATACATGAATAGAAATGTCCCACAAAGTTTTTATTTCTTTACCCATGGTTTATACTTTATGTTAGTACCTCGCGCTGTTTTATAATGTAGTATCATGTACTTGTTACGACTATCGTAAATTCGTTTTGGTGCTCAGTAAAACTAGTTGCAGAAAAAATGTTTATTCGTAAATAGTTGTCGTAAAAAGTAGGTTATATGTCGGTCACACCTTTTTCGAAAATAGTACGTACTATGGCTGGATTTATACAAGATGTTAGTGTAAACACCGTTATCCTTGAAACCATCAACTGAGCCCGTCAAAATGAACAACTTTTTCTATGAGAATAATGCTGGGAACTCAAAAAAATCCGTCTTCATACCCGTAAAAATTGCCGATCCGGGCATCCGTATGGGTATGAAGACGGCATTTTTTTTTTTTTGAGTTTTGAGAAAAAGTTGTTCATTTTGACGGGCTCATTTGATGGTTTCAAGGATAACGGTGTTTACACTAACACACTGTATGGGTCCGCTCGAACGCGCGGTTTGGTAGCAACATCGCGAGATCACAAGCCCTAGAATGTAAATGACAGCGTTATTAAAATTAATCGTTACATACTATTGTTTGTGATCTCGCGGTTTAGCGGCAAAACCGCGCGTTCGCGCTGCTGAATATAAATCCAGCCTAAATGTATGAGTACAGTGAGATATGGTGATGCCACACGACGCGGTGCGGCACCGCACCGGTGTCCGTGTGTGTGGACTACCGGCCACACGGTGAGTGCGGCTGTAGCAGCGACGGACTCGAGCTCCCCGCGTCCCCCCCCCACGGCGGTGCAGCGCCGGAGCGGTACCGGACGCGCCGTGTGCCAGTGGCCATACCATCCGTTTTTATATTATGTAGGACACCGGAGCGGCACCACTCAGGTGCCGTGCCGCACCGTCCGCGCCGCCGCACCGCATCGTGTGGCATGGTCCATAATTCCCGCGTTCCATTTGGCGTTAAAAACGATCAAAACGTTCAGAATATGAGGCATTTTGAGCGTTTTGATCGTTTTTAACGCTAAATGGAACGCGGGAATAGTGTCAAAGGCAGCAAACAAACAATAAAAATAAATGGATAATGATTTCTTAAGTTTTCGCGAGTATCACTCATGATATTATAAATTTAAACACTTACGGATTTTGTCGCGGAGCACTTTTATTAATCCCGACGTTTCGGCTACTTTGCAGCGGCCGTGGTCACGGGCGGACTGAGGTGACAGGTGTCCAATTTCTTGAAGTTCTCCAACTACCCGACGACTCATCAATTTTTGTTTGCGTTCCGATCTACGCAGAATGAACTCACAGTGTCTTGAAGCCGAGGTGTCATGGATTTGTGCTTGAGTTTGTTTATTACTGGATCCCAACTAGATGGCAGCACCCAACCATCTTCACGGTTAAAATTAGGGTGTTTTTTAATTTCTATGGCCTCGCGTATCATTCTTGGGCGGTATCGTGCTTCTTTTGCCAGTACTTGTGGCTTATCAAATCTTATGTAATGGCGAGGTTGAGCCAGTGTGTGTTCACTAGTGCCATCTAGTTGGGATCCAGTAATAAACAAACTCAAGCACAAATCCATGACACCTCGGCTTCAAGACACTGTGAGTTCATTCTGCGTAGATCGGAACGCAAACAAAAATTGATGAGTCGTCGGGTAGTTGGAGAACTTCAAGAAATTGGACACCTGTCACCTCAGTCCGCCCGTGACCACGGCCGCTGCAAAGTAGCCGAAACGTCGGGATTAATAAAAGTGCTCCGCGACAAAATCCGTAAGTGTTTAAATTTATAATATCAAAAATAAATGGATGATAGATAATGAGTGATGACTGATGACATACATTATCCTGAAAGTCCAGTTTTAGCACACTTCAGGCCCACATGTGGGATTAACACCTCTCGAGGCAGAATCGCAGATACGAGCCGTGATCTATTACTAGCAGATCAATCTGCCACATACATAAATCTATCAAATATCAATGTAGTGTAGATAGCTAGGGCTGCCAAAATTACGTCAAGCGTATAGATCTCTGTATATAATGGTGGCTTATATGCAAATAAATAGGTACCCAGTCTATTTTAAATGTCCACAAACACAATGATTAACAGACAATTTAAAAAAATACTAATTATATTTTTAAAAACTTACTATCTTTCCATAAAAGTGAAGGAGCCATTGAATATATCAAATATTATCTACCTAAACAAAATAACTCCTATTTCGCACAGAAAATTCAATTATATGTCAAGGAAATCCACTTTTACCACTCCACCATTTCAAGATGAAGTGGTAGCCCTGATCCTGAAACGCGGAGCATCACACAACTAATCCTCGCTAACGTAATATTACGAGACGTAATACACGACCGAAATAACTACACTTATAAGTCTGTTATTACAACAACAGAAACCTCGAAGCTAAAACAATGGAGTTTGTGGAGATTTTGTAAATTTCACGTTTGGGTATACACTATACAGTATACTACATATTTTTATGTATAGTCCATTTTCTTTCTTCATGGGACTACTAATAAATACATTTAAATTGGGAGAATTACCTACTGTGATCTGTTGACATTTAGTTCAAGTACAAAGAACTATACTCCACTCGGGCTAACTTGTCGCTAGCGGTCATTGACTCCCTGTCAAAAACTTGTCATTTTCCATATAAACCGCGATTGACAACGAAGTGTCAGTTATTGTCAATCGTGGTTTTATATGGAAAATGACAGTTTTTGACAGGGAGTCAATGACCGCTAGCGACAAGTTAGCCCGAGTGGAGTATAGACGATTTCCGAATTGTCTGCTACAATAAGTCGGCACTACAAATAGGCGAACGCGTTGGCCAACGCGTTGGCCAACGCATTGGCCCAATGTGTAGAACAGGCGTTCGCGCGTTCGCGGTAGGTATTTAGACGTTGGCCAACGCGTTTGCGAGCTTGCCGCGCGGTGTCGGAATGATCAAAGGAAATTTGTCGCAAGGCTTGTCGCAAGGCTTGCACTCCATCCACACATAGGCCGCGCGATCAGTTCGCCCGGAGTAGCGTTGAAGAGTGCACGTTTTCCTTGTGGCGAATTAACATCTAACTTGACGAAATAGCGAACAATATAAGTATCGAGTAAACATTTAAATTTATTGAGTTAACTATCAGAGTAAATCTGCCTGTGGAACAAAAAAAATCATATCAAAAGTGCTAAAAAAATAATGTTCTTGGACATGCTATTTTCCTCACGATGTTTTTTAGGGTTCCGTACCCAAAGGGTAAAAACGGGACCCTATCACTGAGACTTCAATGTCTGTCTGCCTCTCTGTCTACCTTTTTGTCCGTCCGTCTGTCTGTCTGTTTGTCTATCTGTCGGTCTGTCTCCAGGCTATATCTCAAGAACCGCTATAGCTAGATTTCTGAAATTTTCACAGATTATGTACTTTTATCTATTGTCGCTAATAACAATAAATATACTAAAGACAAAATAAATTTAATATTTAATAAATAATAAATATATATTAATCATGATAATAATTATAAGGTAATAATTATTATTATAATAAAGTAATAAAATAATTCTATTACTTTATTATTATAAAATATTATGTAAAAGTGAGTTGATTTCTTTGTTTGTTACGTTTTCTCGCTTTTTACTTATTTATTTCGAGAATTCCCTTTAAAACCTTTTTGTTGTCCACATTTATAAAGTAACTAGATAACGCCCGCAACTCCGTTGCGCCAAAACTCGTTTATCGCGCGGAAACCGTACATGTTTCCGGGATAAAAAGTATCCTATGTCCTTTCCCGAGACTCAAAGTATCTACATGCCAAATTTCAGCAAAATCGGTTAAGTGGTTTGGGCGTGAAGAGGTAACAGACAGACAGACAGACAGATAGACAGACACACTTTCGCATTTATAATATTAGTATGGATTATAAGCTGTGAATAAATATACAGCTGCAGCTGTTAGCGACTCAACATCCATTTTGAATCCGTCCGCACATTGGCGCGATCCAAAGCATAGTGAACGACCTTCCAATGTGTGGATTATAAACAAACGCCGTTGCAAGCGCACCGCCAACGCGTTGGCAGTGCGTTCGTCTATATGGGGAGGCAGCAATATACATATAAACGTGTAAATGTATTTATTTGTAACCTGCTAATAAAGACTCAATAATTATTATTATTTGTCTCATGACTATATTTAATGTCGGCACTACAAATAGGCGAACGCGTTAGCCAACGCATTGGCCAACGCGTCGGCCAACGCGTTCGCCTATATGTAGTGCCGACAAAACGCGTCGGCCAACGTCTAAATACCTACCGCTAACGCGTTCGCCTATATGTAGTGCCGACTTTACTCTTCTAACCTCTTAACAAGCCTTTGAACAAAGCTTCAGAAATATAAAGCAACAAAACATTTCATTGACATTATCCCTAACTGGCAAATAATATAAACACAGGCTATACAAATTTAAAAATTTCCAAGTTGGCGTATACCAGGTTTATAGGCATTTCACAAGGCATTAAATCCTAAAAATTCAAATAATATCCTACTTTATGACATAGACTCTAGTCTCTCTATGTTATAAAGTTATATTTGATTTTTTGACGGTCGCGGTTAGCCGTGGTAAAGATCGGAACGAACCTTCCATTTATCTCCATTCTCCACAGTTTTTATATTTTCGCATTTCTACCGTGGCCATGCAAGGGCTACAGAAAAATTGGCTCAGGACCGGAAGAAATTTATCTTGCTGATCGCCGAACTTCGATACGAAGAGGGCACTAGATGATGATGACAAGGACACGGAAGTCGATAGTCCAAGGTTATGGAGAGAGTGGTCATGACATTGGAGCTGGCTCCGCGCCAACTCGGCTCTCCCTCGGGAGGACACGGTGATATAGGTTATTGTGTTAGCTCGTAGCCGAAATAGCGTAACAGACATGACAAACGATTATACGTCATACGTTTGTCTATGACAGCCATTACAAAGTATACTTAGTAGTTTTCGATAGATGAGAGGACAGGAGGAGGTAAAATAGATCATTGTGTGAGCTAATAGCCGAAATAGGGTAACGGACGTGATTAACGATTATAACTAGGTAAGACGATTGTCCAAAATGGAAGACATAGTTTTCGATAGATGGGAGGACCTCGTCGGGAGCATAAAATAGGTTATTGTGTTAGCTAATAGCGATATAGAACAGACTGATGATAAACGATTTCGTTATGTAATACGTTTGTTAATAAATCGGTAGACATGTTTCAGACGGATATTAAAGAGATATTTCTTCTGAAAACAATAATATAATCATCGTTGAATTCTTACGATAGTAACAATTAAATTAACAAAGTACGGAAGAACAGTTAAGAGAGCTGAAATAGAGACAAGAGAGGTGTAAGATCCGTTCTTTGTTTCGGGTTTTTTGTCTCCACTCTCCAGGCCATACCTCTTGGTACATTGACATGAACAAGAATTTAGCAGTAATTGAAGTTAATCATACGTATTTAGAAACAACAATATTTGTTAATACATAAGGAAAATCGTATCAGTAAAACATCTTTTATACAAGTCCTTCTTTCGATTAGAGTTTCCACACGTGGGGCTTATTTTAGCGAGCACCTGAGCCCGAATCGAAGCCTACAACATAACAAGTTGAATAAATCAAAGCGAACAACATAATCCGAGCTGGCAGTTTATATTTGAGTAGCATTAACGGAGATTATGTTAAATGTGTTTACTTCAAGACGTTACACAAAGCTAAGAAATTAAAGTTCATTGTCAGTATTCATCATGTCTTTGAATTACCTAACACGATTGGTCAACTTTTATAACACAGAATAATCAGTTAAAAATACCTCTGTAAAAAAGGGGATTTTTATTTTGCCGCTATTGTCATAAACTCCCAATAAAGTATTGTAAGCAAATAGGACAATAAATTTCAATCTAGACGCAATTTATTTTATAACGCATATTCTTTTACAAATTCGTGTAAAAGATTTACTGCGCTAATGCGAACTTGTCTGTCTGTTACTTCATTACGCAAAAACTATTGAACTTATGAGAGAAATCAGTTTCGAAATTATTTGAATTGAAAGGAAATATGCTCATAAATACATTTCAGCGTGAAATGGCGGACAAAATACAGTTGACTATTGTGTAGTAAACTAAACATTATCTAAATTGGATTACGAAAAGACATCAACAAAAAGCTTAACGATTTCCACAATTCATTTATCGTAATAACATTCAATCTTACTTTGCGCGTGCAAAAGTAAGAAAAACGTTAAACAAACAAACTTATCTAGCCCAACGCGCGTTACGAAAACTTTTTATTATTAACGTAATGAAAAGTAAAACAACATAATATGTAAACAACGAACCCTGCCACTTAAAAGTTCACAGTGTTCGCCTCGACAGAGTCGAGACAACAAAAGCCCAACACGTAACCAGTACATTTATTTCAACTTAAAACAAATGTTTTGCATCTTCGCGAAAAAAAGAGTTATAATGTGATAATCAAGATCAAAAATCATAATAAACTCTCAGGGAATGGTTGATTATTTGTATCAGCTGTAACTTTATAGAGATCGATAAGTCTGTCAGAAGTCAAGTACTACAATCTTTATTCTGTCTTGGTATTTTTGTTATTTATTTGCATTTATTTATGTGAATTACATAATTGTATGTGGCTTTTAGGTATACTAGTAACTTGCAAGTTAGTAAAAAATAGGCTTATTGATGAATTGTACAAGACTAGTAAATAGTCGCCTAAAACAAAATAAAATACAACACCACATATTGACAATGACAAGCATTACTAGGATTAGTCTTAAAATATTCCGGGGTACCTTATTAAAGTCATCGATCTTCAAACATCGTCCTTGTCGTAATGAGCGGCTGAATTAACGTGCCTAGATAATGATAATGAGTGGATTGAGGCGCGGAAGTGGCTTAAGGTCAATTTGGGTCGATGGAAAGAAAATGAATACACCGGAAAAACAAGTAGAGCTTTGCCTTTTTTACGTCAAGAGAAATTCGTTCAAACATCTTGCGGGTAAGACTGCACGCGCGAGTATGTAGTTCTCTGCTGTGCTCAAGAGATGGTAGTTAACCTGGAAACACACTAAAAAGTTACGCACTAAAAACTCAGCGGTACTCTACGCTACGCGCTCGCGCGGGTCGTGGAACCGCGTAAAAATGCATTGCGAGTTGCGACGAAAGTTTGCCCTTCAACCAAAAGGTATGAAATTCATCACTCTATAACCTATGTAACTGCCCGAAAGATAAGCAATATTTCTACTGAAATTAAACCTATCACAAAAAGTATCCAAAAGTACTCGTAGTAGCAGTAGGCAATATTCACAGCATCTCTGTTCAGACAAAATTTCTGAAGACTTTAATTTGATCAAAGCATCTTCACCTTGCCATAAAAGTGTAACGCCACCTACATTTTAATATTAACGAACATCACTCTCCGAAACTCCGTCCAATGAATATTTTATCCACGCCATTAGCGATCGGAAATCACCCGGACTACACGAAAAAAAACGACTCCAACTCTTTGAGCCGGGTGATTAAAACGTACGGGAGATGCAATTTAAGCCGTGTTTGAGCTGACGGTTCCTTCATCGATGGTTAGGTGGACGTTTATTTGCTTTAAATACCAATTTGGTTATAGGATTATGTCAAGTATGGTTTTAATTACCTACTAGTGTACGGTACTCTTAAAATGTGTTATTGAGGTTTAAGGGCGTTCCGTCCGGAGATTCCGTAATTAACCGTATTTAAAACCTTATAAACTCATAATCTGAAAGCTACAAAGTTATAATAAAAATACAGCAATAATCTTCAGTATATCAACGTTCCTTTCGCCGTTTTAAATGTTCTATTTTCGTTTATTATACTCATGATATCAGCTTCCAAAGTAATACCAATTTGTTAAAATTCGAGCATACATTTAGCATCCTCCTTAGCATTTATAAATTACTTTTATTTGAAACTCACGCCAATAGATCGACAATATCATAAAACTACATATTTGCCGTTTTAATTTTTTTTAGGACAATTTTGAACTAAGATAAATAAAAATAATAGGGTTTTGGCGCGATCTCGGCAACGCGGCAAATGTATGGCCAAGGTCGTTTGCTCGGGGGACAGCCTTAAGGTCCTCATATTCGGAAAAAACCGTTCCGTTTCGATCAAACTGATTGTAGGTCCACATGACCGGACTCGTTAATCGTTATGTACCATCGAGGAAATTGATTCCTATGCAGTTGATAGACCAACGTTATTTGGTCGCATATGTCAATTCAATGTTAATTGTGATCTGTCAGCTGGTTTTGACCTAACGCAACCAAACTAATTAGGTCCCCGATCTGCATAGGAATCAACTTCTCTGATAGTACATTCCCGCTTGCGATGAGTCCGATCAAATCGGCCTGCCATCATTTCAACCGGAAAAATCTGACTCTCCGAAATGTGGGCCTTCAGCGTGGTGATAATATATAATATGTTTGGAAAAATAAATAGTATATAATATATGTTTGGGATTCTAATGTTATTTTAGTACTTAGCAAGTATGAAGTAACACATTAGGCTCAAGTCGTGTTTACTGTTTGGTATACAGCTTCCCGAAGGCGGATTTGCGGGAAAGTTAGTTATTCTATCCATTTCAAACGCGACGAAAGTTCGATTCGAACATCAATTTGGATAATCGATTGACACAAAGGATATCCCAACTACTATAAAGTTAAATTAAGTCTAAGATATCCCCGGGAACGATAAAGTTCGTTATCTATCCCGGACCGACACTAACGGCCAAGTGTGAGTCGTTAATGGAAATAACTGCGACGCCCGATTCCCGATAACTAAATTCCACTCTCCATAAACACTGACTTAGCGAAAAGTAAATAGAAGCCTAAAAGCGTTGTAAACTTGACAGGCTTTATCTTGATATATTGCTTACAACCCTAGCAATTGAATACGTGACGTAAATTGCGCATCTTGTCGTTTTTTAAGGGAGTTATGTTTGTAAATAAAAACTCGACTTCATTTTGATATACCCAGTATATCTCTCACAGTTTCACAGTTAATACGAACGAACCATAACGATACGTCTCAGCTTGTAACATCTTTTAAGCCATTCATGCTACAGAGCGTGCCAAACCGCAAAAACAATGCACAATCTCCAAAAACTTAACCCTTATTTAATCATTTATTGTGCACAAGAAACAATATGACAATAAAAATGAAAATAAAAGAAAGCTATTCAGATGTTATAATAATTGAAAGCCTCAGCAAATAAAGTCCTTCGAGTGTTACATCCATATGCTGTAGTGTGTGTACCTGCACATTGCAAATTGCAATGTAAATCCAACATTAAACCAGGATCAATAATGCGGTGATGATAAACCAGTCAGTAGTGTTATCAATATGAGCTCTGTTTGGACATCTAATTGATGGAATTAAAACCTTCAGCAGTTGATTCCGATTCCGCGATCCACGAGGCTGCTGATCCGCCGGCGGTTAATATTAACTATAGCAAGCGATCACATTTTATAGCAATGATTATGACAGAAAAGTAACAATTCGGTAATAGCATCATGTTGAGTTTTGAATTGATAGCATCATTTTTTATTTAAGCTCACATAAAGCAAATCTAGAAACATATAATAATGAGGGTTAGAACATAATCGCCCTGTTTTAAAAAGCAGTTTACACTATCGCTGTTGATTTTTTAAATTCTATTGACGAAGTCGATCAAAAGCGCTAATTAAATTCCAGCCAAAAACATCAGAAACTGGGATTCTTTTTCACGTTTAAACTTAATCTTCGTGATAAAAACTGATTGCTATTAACACGCAATACCCACGAGCAAACAGCGGCCATCGCGCACGTGCGGTACCTCACATAATTCCAATTTAAATTGCAAAACCAGAAAAACTGCATTTAAAACGTTTCAATGTAACATTTATATCCAACGGAGCAGTGCTCGGCTGTAAATTAGTTTTACCACAATATTTGTGAGCGTTTTCAGTTAGATCTCTTGACCCAGTAACGACTAGGCCGTTCCGTCTTTGGACCGTAATTCAAGGCTCCACTTCAAAAATCTTTTTGTTTTCGCTCGGTTTGTACATTTTTAAAGCCCTACATTAATTAACTAATGCATCGACGGCATAATCTGCATATGATATTTACAATGAAACATTTGTTTCAATATGTCCATTAGCGTAATATTTAAAACAATTGAATTCATAACAAAAAGGTTTTCCCGCAAAACCACTTAATGTTAATAGGTACACGAATATATACAAAACTATAACGAACAAACTTTACAATAACATAAAGCTGTCCAATTGGATTATCCACACGTTGGGGGTAGTTGTAAATTCGGATGTGGCGTTGGTACCTTACCGTACCGTACGTACTGTACGGTACAAACTATACATATAATATTATACCGCGACGGTATTTCCAGTTAATTCAATAGCGTCAGACGAATTCGTATTCGTATCCATACCATCGTATTATATAAGAGCATATAAATGATTGTATAGCAATACATATCGGATAACTGTCGTCTAGCATCCATCAAGTGTATCTAATATGTTTATGTTGAAGAGTTACAATGGAACTAGAAGAATGTCGGAGAGCCATGCTCCGGCACGAATGGGCCGGCTCGACCGGAGAAATACCACGGGCTCACAGAAACCCGGCGTGAAACAGCGCTTGCGATGTGTTTCGCCGAGTGAGTTTACCGGAGGCCCAATCCTTTTCCCTTCCCTACCCTCCCCTATGACCCTATTCCCTCTTTAAAGGCCGGCAACGCACCTGCAGCTCTTCTGATGCTGCGAGTGTTCAACTTCATGGGCCACGAATGTTCCTTCCCATCAGGTGACCTGTTTGCTCGTTTGCCCCCTTATTTCATAAAAAAATGTGTCCCTTGTATACAGTTCACCGTTAAAGTAGAGGCACTTAAACATTTACCTTTAACTCTATATAACGGTGCGTCCACATTTGTATCATTTGCACGATCAGATCCCCGTCGCGATCATCGCGCCGTATCAAGTATGCGTATCATAGTGTGGACGCCTATTAGATCATTCTGCCGATCATGCGCGTATTTGATAAAACACGTATCAGATACGCGGTTAATAGCGATCGGGGCGTATCATGATACGCGTATCATTTTGACACGCTTCGATGATACGCAACTGAGATCTGATCGGAGATCTGATCGCGCAAAAGATACAAATGTGGACGCACCGTTAGGAACACATACACAGTACACAAAGTATTATCGCTTAGTTTTACACCCTGTAGATTGTGTGCGTAAAACATCCTCAAAAGATTTTCCAAACCTTTACGCGTAGTACACAGTAACTATACAACGTACTGAAACCTGAAGGTATTCGCCCCACGCGGGCCACGCCATACGCCGAATACTCGGGCACAGGTGTCGCTTTGACAAATGAGACTCAAGGCAAAATGCAGCTATTCAGAACATTACGTAACATATTAAAATTTGGATTCCAAATCAATTCTCCTTCAAATCGGATTTCATATTCAACAATGGAATAATATTTTACGTAAGAAATAATATTCCTTTTACATTTCAATTGAATCGGATGATGGATATGCCGTTAAAGCAATCCTGTAGCCGAATTGAAATTCTGTAAGAAATCCGACACTGTATATTATACTAGGTACTATTCATATTCATATATAATGTTACCACCGTTCTATCAAAACTTTCTGTACCCCTAAACGCCCTAATGTATGACTTAAAATAGACTTTAAAAATTTTAATATATTTTAGTCTATTTTAAGTTTTTTGAATTTAATAGTAACGTCAAAAGTCACAATCAACTGTTTTCCTCTATTTTTTATCATCCTATCACGAAAAGTTGCGTTCCACAAGCAGCGAAAACAGATGTTTCGAACACAGCTTTGTGACGCAAAGAATATCCCAAACAAAAGTTACGTTTAATAGCTCTCGTACGCCCACGTTGAACGGGCACTATCCGCAAACTCCGTACTTTATAATGTAGAATCGAGAGAAAACATTCATATTCCACTCGCTCTAACGCGTGCAACATGCACTAAAAATATCTGAATAGCGCTAATTACTGCAGATTCTCTAACGCATTACGCGAGCAATGAAAAGAATTTCACAGATTAAAAATAAACAAAACTTTCCCCTTCGCGCGGAAACCTTCGCGCGCGAGGCCTCCTCAGTTGCGTGGAGCGCGTCGTGGTGAGCGCACGTCGCGTATGTACAGACAGCGGGAAAAGTTTGTGTGCGGTGTTGTGTCTATGTGCATGTGAACGAGGATGTGAGTGTATGAGGTAAATAGTAAATACCAATCGAGACTTCAGGTGCACTGGTAAAATTAATACCTCAATACGTACACTTCGGGAATACACTTCGTATACTTCTTCAAAAACTTTGTAATAAAAAATTGTTGAAACAAAAAATTTAATATAAATTCGATACAAAAACGAGGGGCGAAATACGATTACACGCGACGGTTATTGTTTGCATACCGCGCTGCTAGACTTGGAAATTTAAAAATCCCTTAGTGCCAGCAATAAAAGTTCCCGACGTCCTTACGTAAGCGCCTGCCCGCCCCCACTTATGTAACCGCTCCAGTTCCACCTCTCCATTCAATTATTCTCTAATATATTTGATAACGTCGTTTAGAAATGTACGAGACGCTATGGGCGCGAAAACATCGACACCCCATAGAACATCATCAGCATTGAACCCAGACGATGGGGGGAAAATCGGACAAAGGCACGAAAATAAAATAAATTAACATTATTAGAAGTTATATTGACAGGAAACGCTCCCGTTACAAATATACCTTAATGAGCCAAATATATTAGACAAACACTATCTTACCTAAAAAATATAAAACATTTTTTTTTTTAACCTCATTAGCATAAAATTAATTGCTTCCAGCAAACGAAATGTCATGGAGTACAACGCACTGTATTGAATTCACGAGCGAATCCTTGAGATCGACATATTGTTCCGAACAGATAAAATAAAAAACGTTGATTACCAACTAATTAACCCTGCTGACGGCCTTGTGGATTAATCCACCCTGGTGATGAGATCTGATATAATTATGGAGTTTAGATCTTAAGATTTGGGTTAACATCTAAGTTACATTTTATCACGCTCGTCCTAGACGCTGGGGAGTTACATATTCAGTTTACGGCCTTGATATTAAAAAAGTTTAGTGTGCTTGGGACGAGAATAGTTGTGAATTGGGAGAGGCAAATTTGCACAACAAAGAGACTATCGATTTAGACCTTCATTATTCGATTGTTATGTCAATACCATTGTAAATCTTTTAACATTGTTGAGTTAGTGAATTTATTACGGAAGTAATAAACAATTAGACTGCTAAATTGTAATTTATTTAGACAATTTCGGTAATTGCTTAATATTAAGTCCACGTTACTAATACACAAATTTTCCATATCAAAATTGTGCACCTCCTAACCCAGAAAATCGCAATTTATTCAGCCGACATTCAGGCACAAAACACACGCTCTAAACTCCGAAAGGCAATATGTATGCCGGCGTAACCTTGTCGCTGAATATTGTAGGGCGGCATCGACCCGCCTAACGAGCCAGATGGCCGGCGGCGCGAGTGCAGCCAACTCCGCTGCAACTGTTGCGCTGTGATTTGAGGCCAAAAACTATTATACGTGATGGAATATCAGCTTAACTGCAAATGCTGCGTGATTTGGGAACAAAAAAGCACGCGTCTTTATACGTGATGGAATATCAACCTCAACTGCAACTGATTTGGGGCCAAAAAAGCACGCACCTACTTCTTACGTCATGGAACATCACGACAGCGTTTTAGGGTTAAGACTTTTTTAAAAGGTAGCATTAATATTCTTCATTCACTATGAGCATATTATACTGCAAGCGTATGTTATTTATAGTCAGGTGAATAGAGCTCTCGAACTGATGAAATCCCTCCCACAGGAGTTCCTACCCATCATATTAATATATCCATATTTAACTAGTAATGTTTACATTTAATTATGCAGGATACTCGTATAATTTTAGGGAAAAACAAGTAAAGTAATCAAATGTATGTTTATGTGTAAACAAAAACGATTGGTACAACTTATGTTTATATTGTTTACACGACATCATCACTATGTTGATTTATTAAAAGACCCTTTTTTGTCTACGAGTAACTGAAGAGGGAGTTTTACTAATCACTTTTAACTTTAACGAAGATTTTGATAATGAATGTAACCTTTGATAGAGTGTATTACATACTCTTATCAAACTCTTTTTTAATCCCTCGATCGTAGAAAAACGAGAAACAATAGCCTTTCTATTGTTGTCGCGAGCACCGGTGCTCGTACGGGGCTTGATGGTTTAATGAAGAGTTCTCTGCATAACATATTTTCCGAAAGTCTCCAATAGACATAAATTGAGATGAATAGGCGGCCTTGAGCATATCCGCCCATAAGGCTTTCATATTAATCATAACATGAAACCACGTCGAAATTATAATAATATGCTCCACATTGAAGGCCGACAATTCTCGGGGGACGGCGGTATGCATTTCTCTAACGTGATCTATACTTAACAAATTGGTTTGTTCTATTCAAGGATTTTACTATCGGATCATCGAAGTCACTTCAATCGATGAACGTAAATTGAGTTTTAATACTAGAAGTGTCTTGAAGCGTTATCACTTATCAGTAAAAAGTTTTAGATAAATATTAATGATTGCGCAAAGAAATGCATGGACGTGACGTAAGAATATTTTTTCAACGTTAATTCTTATTAGATCTTGATGTTTGTGGGGCTCTTGGGAACTCTATATTTTTCCGGAATTAAGAGTTAAAAGGTTAAACCAGACACACACTCTCTTTAAAAATAATATGAGTATTATACTTTCAATAATTTCAGGTATATTTTTAAACTTGAAGTTTAAAAATTTGGTGTAATTTAAAATTGAAATGAGCGTGCGAGGCCGTAGGAATAATGTTGCCTTAACACGCAGTTCATCTGATTGTCGAAAATAGAGTCGAGTCAATATTTACATAAACTCGGTGTCAACATCACCAACATCTAGCACAACACACGGTCAAATTGTTAAATACCAGAGAACATCGTTTCAGTTCATGCATGTTGTCGGTCATCTTACTGGGTTATGACTTATGAGTTTTGACTTATGACGAGAGTGTTGTGAAAAACTATCACATACAAACGAGAGTGAACAATTATGTATGTCTATCATCAATACAAGAGTAAAGGAAGAGAATTTACTCCTTTTAACAGAGCATACTCCAGTGCACTATAAAAATACGGGTCTGGTTTCAGTAAAACTGGCACCCTCACCAAAATTGATGTGGGAGCCATCGATTGAGATATCTAAGCCACCAGCATAAACCTTATTGATTTTTGTCATCACACAAACGCGATCATCAAACTATAAACGACGACCCTAGTTTGTAAACCGTTTTACAACGTTTTAATAATTAATTGACAGCGTTTATAGCTCCAAAATCATCATAAGAAATTGCGATATCTCTCAATAAAATCTATCTAGATAAATTTTAAATTTTGTTAATCTCAAAACTCAAGAACGGCTACCGATTTATCTAATTTTAGACTTTAAATATTCGTTCCAGGGAAGGTTTGTAATAGGAGGGAAGTGATACAAAGTTCACCAAGTCATCTAGTAATCAATGATAAGTAAATTGAAAGTGTATAATACGAGAATAGCGTTCTAACTTAATCACAGTCCGGATTCGGATGTAACCACTCTGCAACACAATCTACATAGCTGAGATCGTGGACACTATCCCGAATTCCTTTCGTATCGCAATGTAAGAGGACAGCATCGAATATTTACTGACCTACTTCGTGCATAACTTAACTAAAGAATTTAAATATTATTTGGATTAAAAAAAAATGGTGCCAGGTAAATTAGCTTATCGCTTAACCATTTCAGTACATTAAAAACCATCCTTTGTTTCTCAGATATAATATCTGCCAAAAAATTTCATCTAAATCGGATCAGAAACCTTGAAAGGTTATCAAATAACGAACACACACATTCGCATTTTAAATAGTAATATTATTAGTATGGTCAAATTAAACAATTGAAACATCTTACTACCGCACCCAGAGACTTTTAATGATGATTAAACTTCGACTTAATGAAGAGTTTGACAGGTAATGTATGGGGTTTGTGTCACTATCTCCATTTAATTGTAATTAACTGCTGCACTCAGAGACCAACATTAATTACTTAACTAGTCAAGCGTCACCTGCCGATGGTCGGCACTGGGGAATGGCGCGAGTGCGACGCGCGAGTGGTTAATAGGCATGACGAAATTTTTTTTTCTTGTTGGTAAGTGAAGGATCATTCGAAAATAGAAATATCTGTGAAAAAAATATGACTCTGATAGCGTAAAAACTCCCCAAGAATTCAAATGAAAAATTCAAAACTCACATAAAATAGACCTTCCCAAAACGCTCCATACAAATAGTCAGATAACTGTGACGTCACACCTAGGTAGTTTGTTCTATAGCTATGTTAAATATTGAGTTTATGAACGTGGTTTCATAAGAAAAAAATTATAAATTGTATAACTTATCGAATGTTATACAAAAATTAAGGAATTTTAATTTTTTTTTTTTAATAAAGTTTTTGACATAAGCCCCATACATTATCTGTCAAACTCTTCATTAAATTGAGTATTAATCATCATGCAATGTCTCTGAGTGCAGCAGTTAGAATCTAAGTGATCAAAAGTTTAAAGTATCTATGAACAGCAAACAGTCCACACCCTGCAATAACCCATAAGTGAGAACCCATCATACTTAGACGATAACAACGATAGCTTGTTACACTGAAGTATTTTTCCCAATAAACCGCGTGAGAAGGGACAAACTACCGTAAGGACAACCCTTTGAGCGTGTTAGGACCCTTTAAGCTTTTCCAATATCATGTAGAGAATCGTACTAATAGTAAGTAAGTTTGTTAGGCTTTCACGCGAGAACTATTAGGCTGATCATCATGAAACTTTGTACACATATTTTTGGTTAGAAGTTTAGTATACTTCTAATGCCCCTAAAAATCCTTTTAGAATTAACCAAACTTTTATGACAAAAACAGTTATTTCAAAATTTGCAACAACTAAGGTTTATTTTTAATAATAAGAGGTTAAAGAAATTTAAAGAATCAACCTTGGGAAGCAGACCTTCCAAAGATCATAGAATACATATTAGTTGCCAAGATCGACGCATGCGAATTCACAAGATAAAGTTAAAGAAAGTATAATACGAAAAGACAACATTATATTTTGACCATAAATAATATGTTTCACAAATATTTATATAGGAACGTTCAAACTTCGATCCTTATACTTTTTTATTGCTTTTTAACGAATAGCAAAGAACCAGAATTTCTACTTCTTTAATCCGTAGACCGTACGGCGTACTGAATTAAAAAAAAACTAATGTCACGTGTAAGTCACATGTTTATTTATTCAGCAGTTGGGGGACTCCCGTGTCACAATTACAAGGGCCATTTAAATATTAACTCTGTACCCTGAATCCAGAATTACAGCCAACGAGTAGCGAGCTCAGACAATGGATGAGATATCATATCTAGGCGCTAATAATAGCATCTATATTTAGTTCCTAGAAATTCTCTTAAAGAATTGGACGGCACTGTCGTTTGATATGAATACTTGCATTATAATATCATAAATACGAAAGTGTGTCTGTCTGTCTGTCTGATACCTCTTACGCCTAGACCGGTGAATCGATTTTGCTGGATTAAGATATTTACTTTTAATACTTTGAGCCCCAAAGAAAGAAAAATGTACGGTCCCGGCGTGATAAACGAATTTTAGCACAACTGAGTTACGAGTGTCATCTAGTCCATACTAATATTATAAATGCAAAAGTGTGTCTGTCTATCTGTCTGTCTGTCTGTTACCTCTTCACGCCTAAACCACTGAAGCGATTTTGCTGAAATTTGGTATGGAGATACTTTGAGTCTCAGGAAAGGGCATAGGATACTTTTTACCCCGAAAAATGTACGGTTCCCGCGCGACAAGCGAATTTTAGCACAACGGAGTTGCGGGCGTCATTTAGTATCATATAAACACACAAATTACGTAACATACAGTTATATCATTAAATTGTTATTTAAACTTTTCCGCCAAACAAAAACGGCTAAGCCAATAATAATGATATCACAGCGAGTAACAAAGCTAAACCGTATTAAAAAAGGTTAAATGACGGATTACAGATGACCCACGTGTATTAACACGTGGGTCATCTGTAATCCGTCATTCGGTAATCCTTCTCCCCTTTCTGCGCCCCGATTCCTCCAAATCAATCTAACATTAATACAGCTTCAGTAATGTTTCGATTCAGTCTCGATAGATTAACATTAATCACATTTTGATAGTTTAAAAATTTTCTAGCTCTAAAAATTTATCAATTCGTTTTTAAAGCATAAAATTCTATAAGCAGAACTAACCGACATGGTTCTTACAACTAACTAGATGAGCCGGTGAACTTCCCTCCTAATATAAACCTTCTCTGGACTTCCGCGAATATTTCGAGACTAAAATTAGCCATATCGGTTAAGCCGTTGTCGAGTTTTAGTAAGACTAACAAAAATAAAAATTCATTATTTATATAGAAGACTAACTGTCCCGGTGAACTTCGTGTCACTTTAAAACCTTCCCTGGACTTCTACGAATATTTTAAGACTAAAATCAGCCCAATCCGTTCAGCAGTTTTCGAGTTTTAGCGCGACCAACACATTTGAAAATCCATTTTTAAATATAAGATGCCTTGTTACTCGATAGTTGATAGACAGCTGCTGCACACAAAATTGAGACGACCCCAAAACAATGTCAGCCAAATGCCACAAAATCTTTCTAAGATTACGTTTCGCTATTTGATAAAATCCAGACTAGATCAAAACTACTGTTGGATTTGAATCAGAATAGGGGTACCGATCCAACAGCAAACATAGAGATACATTACGGGTATGTAAGAGGAGAAGTAAATAAAACTTTAACAAGGGGAGCAATGTTTAGACCAACTTTAGATACTTCGTAAGTTTATAATTACTGTAATAATATTGAAGACGCTAGGCAAAACTTAGTCACGATATAGGGCACGTGCAGGAACTATAGGCGGCACGTCAAGTATGGGTCAATTCAGACCACCTACACAGGGTCTACACAGACGGACCGCATTTCAACTGCAATCCAACCGCAAATTGCAGTTCAAGTGCAGTTTGAATGCAGTTGACACAACTGCAACAGAACTGCAAACCAAACAGTTCACGCGACTGCACGCCAACTGCAACTGAACTGCAATCCGACTGCGCGTTTGGTTTGCAGTTCTATTGCAGTCGTGTCAACTGCATTCAAACTGCACTTGAACTGCAATTTGCGGTTGGATTGCATTTGAAATGCGGTCCGTCTGTGTAGACCCATATATGTATTTATAAAGTACTAAATTGGCAGATTTGCATGTCGTCTCGTGAAATTGACTTCCGCCAAATCCATACTTTAGAAATGCATCTACGCCTCGCTTGCGGTTTGAATTGACCCTAAATTATCAATTACAAGTTTTGGACACCAGTTGACCGCTTTCATTGCACACTTTTCCTATAAACCGACAGCGTGCTTTGAATATAGTAGCTAAGCGATACAGTAACATTCCCGTAAAGCTCATCTTTTTCAAGCAAGTCATATTTTAAACGGCTAAGTTACTCTACTAAATGATATTATAATATTGGGCGTCTTTTGGTTTTATGTTTTTGGAATTCACTAACTAGCCCCCATGCGAATATCATGTTGAGTTAACGAACACTTTTAGCTATACTTTGGTATTTTTGTTAATTTCTGATAACGTTCAACTCTCACCGGTACTGTGAGCGCGAATGAGAGAAGTATTTATAGTTTTATTCACCTCCAGCTGCAGTGCTCATCTGAATAATTAGCGCTTTTTGTTCGCGTCTACCAAGTACCAACCACAGAT
Organism: Polyommatus icarus; assembly: GCA_937595015.1. Taxonomy (NCBI): domain Eukaryota; kingdom Metazoa; phylum Arthropoda; class Insecta; order Lepidoptera; family Lycaenidae; genus Polyommatus; species Polyommatus icarus. Next base: position 18,007,800 of record OW569336.1, on the reverse strand, counting down.
ACATAGTTTTAAAATTGTAGCCTTATTAACAAAAGATCCACGTTGCATAATAAAAACCCATGTTCCTGTCGGCGGCTACGGTGTAAGCTCGATGTAAATATTATATTTTCTATTGAGCGTAAAACAGAGTACTTAAAAAAGGACAACCACTTCAATTATAAAGGAACTCCCATAAAATGAATACTTAAACAGAGAGAATATTTGATTAAATTACAAAACCATCGGAGCAAATTCCTACTGAGATTTGTGTCGACATCACCGGCAAACGGCAGTGAGACTGAATTAAAAAACCCCGTAAATCAGGCGCCCCTCCGGCTCGTGCCTTGAATCCGCCACTGAATTCGTAATGGGTATCAAGCAGGAACAGTTTACACTGCGTATTTGTAACGTTATCAAAAAATATTTCATACTAGCTGTCCCGGTGAACTTCGTGTCACTTCAAAACCTTCCCTGGACTTCTACGAATATTTTAAGACTAAAATCAGCCCAATCCGTTCAGCCGTTTTCGAGTTTTAGCGCGACTAACACATTTGAAAATCCATTTTTATATATAAGAAGACTAGCTGTCCCGGTGAACTTCGTGTCACTTTAAAACCTTCCCTGGACTTCTACGAATATTTTAAGACTAAAATCAGCCCAATCCGTTCAGCCGTTTTCGAGTTTTAGCGCGACTAACACATTTGAAAATCCATTTTTATATATAAGAAGACTAGCTGTCCCGGTGAACTTCGTGTCACTTTAAAACCTTCCCTGGATTTCTACGAATATTTTAAGACTAAAATCAGCCCAATCCGTTCAGCCGTTTTCGAGTTTTAGCGTGACTAACACATTTGAAAATCCATTTTTATGTATAAGACTAGCTGTCCCGGTGAACTTCGTGTCACTTTAAAACCTTCCCTGGACTTCTACGAATATTTTAAGACTAAAATCAGCCCAATCCGTTCAGCCGTTTTCGAGTTTTAGCGCGACTAACACATTTGAAAATCCATTTTTATATATAAGAAGACTAGCTGTCCCGGTGAACTTCGTGTCACTTCAAAACCTTCCCTGGACTTCTACGAATATTTTAAGACTAAAATCAGCCCAATCCGTTCAGCCGTTTTCGAGTTTTAGCGTGACTAACACATTTGAAAATCCATTTTTATATATAAGATATAGATAAATAGAACCGTACCTTTTCCCTAATGTGGTGTAATGTGTTTGTACTGAATAAATGTTTACTTACTTACTTACTTACTAATGATTACTCCCAAGTCCAATACGACAAGCATTTAGGCTCATAAGCACCCGAAAAAATACATACACATAAAATACTAAACCTTTCTTAAGCTAACGCATCATTACAGTAGTAGAAACGAATAGGAACATGAATAGACAGACAGACACGCAATTCTACGGTAAGAAAGAGATTTTGTGGTCATGCTAAAGTAAATAAAAATATCTGATGTTAGCCACTTGTTATAACAAAAACTCGTGACAACATGAAATCATTAGTTTTAAGAATGCTGAATCATCAAGGAAGTGTGTGAATCAAATAATCCATGACATAATTGGCCAGTCGCAGTCAATTAAAGACTACAGTGGGACCGCCATGACAAGTTGATGACATGGTTACGTAACCGCTCGACTTTGTAACCATACACTTTGTAACCATCTTCTCGTAACCTCGGAATTGGTTGTCCGGGTTATCCCAATTCTTGCAGATCATCCATTAGTATGGATGATTAGTATAATATAAATACGCATGTGTGTCTGTGTGTTACCTGTTGAGGCTTCACCATTGAACCGATTTAAATGAATATTGAATTTTAACTTTTATTTTTTTATTGAAAGATACTTTGAGCCGGGAATAGGAACAGTCCTATTACTACTACAGTAGTAATTGTGTCAAAATGTAGACTTACCGCGCGCTAAACGAATTCTTAGCAGACGAATTTCTTAGCAGACTATGTTGCGAGCAACAACTAGAATAGTACAAAGAGGAAAATAATTTGTTTATCTTGTTAGTTTGAACTTTGAAAGTTTGGTTAATTAACTAGTTTAGAATTTGGAAGTAACCAGTAACAACTTGTCATATTATGATCTCATCTTATCTGATTCTTTAAACGCGACACTCAACCAATGTTATTTAACAAGATTCACGATATAGGCTGTACAAATTTCCACGAAGTATTTAGAGAATTTTGGGGGACAAATACGATCCACCTAATTCCTAAGTTTTATCATTGGAAAAACGCACAATTTTACTGATTTTTAGGATTGCATACAAAAGGGTAAAAACAGGACTCTACTACTAAGACTTTGCTGTATGTCCAACTGTCTGTTTCCAGGCTGTATCCCAAGAACCGCGCTAGCTAGATGGTTGTAATTTTCATAAATTATAATATTCTATTTCAAGCAACTCTCGGTATTTCTGGTACTTTAAAACAGTAAAATAATATCCGTTTTTGTCTTGCTTACTTTACATTTATAATATAAAGGCAAGAGCCTAAAATTTATAAAGGTTAATCCTCTATTCTACTGCTAACAAAATATTATACGTAGGTATAAATATTCAATATTTATAAATAATTCCAAACCAAGCATCTGACTGTCGGTGAATTGATATAAAATTTTATAACTCCAGTGAAAACAAACTTTTCATGTACTCGAATACATTAAAATTAATAAAAATCCATACGTAGGTATCATTATTAAAATTAGCTCTGTGTAATTTTCTGTGATCGCTAACTCTCTCTCAGTCAAATTTTACTAAAATAGGCCCAGTAAATTCGATCACAGCCTTAGAAAATTCTCACCGTATTATGTCATTAAATTGAAAATTGCATCATACTAATCACCGCACTTCAAAAGTAATTTTTTACAAGCTGCAGTGAAAAGATATCGTGTTAACTAAATTAACGATAATTGATTTCTTAAAAATTGGTAAAGTGTTAAGTTCTTAAGTATTAAGCTAATTGCACTTAGTATTAAGTATTCTTTAGCTATTAGTTTCATTGACTTATTGAACATAGGAAGTTCAATTAATGTTTTATATAAGGACCATTATACCTGCGCCAAGAGGATAATTTTTTTCGAGCGCACTTACAACAAAACAGACCGATTTTTTAAAAATAATTATTAATTATTATTTAAGTTAAGGATACATTTAAGGAAATATACTCGACTAAACTAGTATAATGTGGTGCAAAAAAAATGTTTTTCATTATAATATTAGAAACTTTAGTTCTTGGGACTTCGCGTCGGTATTCGTTTGAAAATGTCAACTTAAAATGCGTGTAGTTTAATAAAATTGCGTTCGCTTACCGCGTAATGAACTCTATAATCTTCGCCTTACATACAACATCCCTGGTCTTTAACGCAACAGTTAATTCATAATACAAATCGTTCTGAAACATGGCATCTCTCTCACGTATACGAAGAACGAAAGAGAGAATCCACTTATTAACCTAGACTGGTACAGCTGGGCCTTAGAATCGCGGAACCCGATCAACCTTATAAGGCCGAGTGACATCATGTCGATACATTTGCGGCGAATAAAACAATTACTTTTATATTTTATTGAGGCTACCTTAACATTTCCGCTGACGATATAGCGAAGAGTAAACAAAATCGTTGCATATCACGAAACATACAACTTGCGAGTCATTGTAAATGCAGGGACTCTTAAGTGAAAAAAGGCCTCATAGAAAACTGGCTAAAGTACATAGACAAGAAATTTAAAATAATACACAATGAATTGTACTATCAGAGAAGTTGATTCCTAGGCAGATGCTTGACCTAAGTAATTTGCTCGCGTTATGTCATACCCATCCGACCGATTACAGCTAACATTGAATTGACATAAGCCGACCACATGACAAAGGTCTGTCAACTGCCTAGGAATCAATTTCCTCGATGGTACATAAACACTATAATATACTTGAACAGAAGTTCTAACCAGCGCATATATCTAGTGGCGCGTAGAGAAATGTGAAGATAATACAAATTACAGACGTATCATATTATTTTTATGATATTTTTAGATAGCAAAAAAATCAGAGGCTCTACAAATATTTTAGTTGCATAACGTTAATCCAAAATACATGTTCGTTAACGAGATGTTTTGCTTTCGTTAGAATTAATGGCTACCGGTAAATCTCACTAAACCCCTAACCTTTGGCACCATGTTAACGAGAACCATTCACACATACACACATTTTATAAACATACAGAAATAACACATACGTTTAAAGGTCAACGACCTTCAGATGTCCATACGATTTTCTGTAAAAGCTCATGTTTTCAAAGTGGCATCAAATTTTATTCGTATAGGTTAGCTCCAGTACCTACCATTTGACACGATTTCTATTAAAATGAAAATTTTATGTAAAAAGATATCGAATGTTAGCACATATTTTAAAGAAATAGATATCCTATTAGTATTCTAACTGTACTCAGACGCAAAACGAATCGGCCAACTCTTACTTCCTTCATCTAAATATATAAAACTAGGTGACTGACTGACTTGGTGATCTATCAACGCACAGCCCAAACCACTGGACGGATCGGGCTGAAATTTTGCATGCAGGTAGATGTTATGAGTTATGACGTAGGCATCCGCTAAGAAAGGATTTTGATCAATTCCACCCCCAAGGGGTTAAGTATAATAATACTACCTAACGCGAGCGAAGCCGCGGGCAATAGCTCGTAATATTATAAACGCTTAAGTGTATCTGTCTATCTGTTTGTTACCCTCTTCGCGCTTAAACAGCTAAGCCGATTTAGATAAAATTCGGTATAGAGATACTTTGAGAAACGATAAGGATAAAGGAACATAGATATAGTTTTTGTAGCGAAAAATGTACGGTTTCCGAAGTTGCGGGTGCTACCTAGCGTGTAATTAATTCTGGTGTTTTGACATGCGACAGCTTACAATTCTAGGAAATATTCTATACAATATAGTTTAATGGACTCGTAAACGTCATACTATATCAACTGTACTGTCTCTAGCTAGCTAGTAGCAACACCTGTCTCCTCAAATTATGATCACTTTGATCTTCCTTGTTTTTGTTCCGTCGCGTGGGCTCGGCCCACGTCGGACATCGCGTCGGGAGGCGTTAGATCTCGCATATTAATGCCCTGCCACCTTGTCAACATTTATAAAGGGCATTTCGATCCCTTCGACTGTGATTTGAATACTAGGGCCTCATTTCGACCACACATCGACCGTAATGCTACTAGCATAAGGGTGACAAGTAGTAAACACGCCTAGCATAGAGGTCGATGCAATATGACATTTTAAACTGCACGAGCGTGGAATACAAATTATTGATAATGGGGACTCCTCACGTCATATAATCGGTTATTAGGTGACTAAACACGTTATTAATGCTGATAGTCGACCAAAATGAGATAAATAGATCTATTGATTGTTTTCTAACAAGATTAAGCTATAAGTAACGATTAAAAATCTTGGATTATTCCAGTGTAATATTGTCATATAAACTAACATTATAAAAAATAAAATTAGACAGTTATCCACACATACAACATAAACAATGTTAATTGTGACGGGCGTAAATAGTAATTATTTCGATAGCAATCCCCCTACGACAATTATCGACGTAACAAATTGTATGGACATAACATAACGTCACACAACCGCGAGTTTCCACGCGAAACGGGTCACACAAATGAAATGATGTATGGCCCGCATGATGTATGAGAACATGAAGTATATCCGGGGAAACAGGCCGAGCTGGAATTGTGATTTAAATTCAAACCAGGCTCGGTACATTTGCAGTGAAATATTCGGACATGGCCTGCAACATTTCGAGGTGTAACTCGAGATATTCACAAAGAAGCACTGCTTTTTGTTGCAAAGCGCCGTACTTGACATCGGATAGGAAATCTCGAGGAGTGTTGTGGTTTAGGTATGATGAGGCAGCCTTGATCCTTTTGTCGGCTAGAGCCTACAATACACCGGCTTCCGGTTTTTGTAGCGATCGATGGAACTAACCCTGAACGAGGCCGCTTGTGTAACTTTTAGGAACAATAGACTCGAACCTAACTCTGCCCAGATCCATAATCATTTTCAGGTTGCTTTCATTCCAACTTCAAAGCCGCGGAATTGTTTTATTCCTCTTAAAAGGGAAATGAAATTAAAGAATAATTAACTACGTTATAATTTCGGGAGCACCTTTAAAGTTGAATTAGCTTTTTATCGTCATTATTCCGCCGAGGGCACGCGCCATCGATATCGTGTAGCATCATCAGCTCTATCTTTACAAATTAGATTAATCTAGGTCGCGGCGATTCGTTACGCGGTGGCCCTGGATGCTAAATTCCTTTATTTCTACTGACGATTAATAGTTTTCAGCCGTCCTTGCGATGTAATGGATCGTCCGCTGCACCCAAAGAGCCGGAGAATGCCATATTTATTGCGCTTCCGTCAGCGTAACTCGCTTAGCGTCGAGTCGGTTACACATCACTCACCAGATTTACTCCGCACTTCGCTCCAAAGCAATAATACACTTAAATATATCGGAGACTTAACCCTCTATTTCGTCTGATCTATGCGTTCGAATTCGTTTCAGATGGTGTCACCGACGCAAAAGATGTGTTCGTTATGTGCACAGACGATCAGTGCCAACAGTGTGATAATGAAAGAGAGCTAAGTTCGACCACGACGTCGAACCAGACGGAGTGGCCGGCGCCCCCGCCCAGCGATGGTATGGACTTTGTACTGGGCAACGGGAGCGAGGGGTGGAACGGGACCCTGGGGGAAGACGTGCTCTCGGAGCGGGACCTGTACAACTTCTGGGCGTGGAGCATCGTAGACGGCGCGCTCATGGTGCTCATCGTGAGCGGCAACACACTGACGGTGCTGGCCGTCACCACGAGCCGCCGCCTATCCTCGCTCGTCTCCAACCAGTTCGTGCTCAACCTGGCCATCTCGGACCTGATGGTGGGGCTGACGCTGCCCTACCACCTCGTCTTCTACCTGGACGACGACTTCGGCAAGATCAAGTGGTCCTGCCTTATGAGGTTCATCCTCATCATCCTCGCCTGCCTCGCCTCCATATACAACATCATCGCGATCGCCGTCGACAGGTACGAGTTTGTTTTGTAATATTTATTTTAATTAAGACCGTGTCCATTGTATCCCGAACGACATTAAAAAACTTTTCCGTTGTCGTTCAAGTCGGTCCAAATATAGACGACGATTAATTCATAGTTTGCTTCGACTGGTACTTCAGGGTTTATTTTTAAAGCACATACTACGTGTAAGATAGTAAAAATCGTAGCCTCCCAAAAGTAGCTCGTGAACGTAACGTCGACAGCACGCGATCTGAGGATAAATATCGTGGACGCGATATTTCGTGCAGATTTATTGTCAAATAATTTATGCATTGCCAAAGTAACCTCTGCGGTAAAAAATTATGCGGCATTTTTGAAATCGCATCAGGCAGCGGAACCGGAATCAATAAGCCTGATTAAAATTTGCCATTTGCATTTCACGTTTCGTTCGATTGATGCAAAATATTGCACGGGCATGATTTATTTGGAACAATAAATTATTATCTTTTTGGACTTTCATGCTTCTTTGTGAAATTATTTGAGTTATGAGGCAGAGATCAAAGTAAACAAGCCCCGCGACGTCGGGAGATCAGATTCATATTTAAACATATTCTGTACTCAATTTATAGAGAACACTTAAATTAAGATTTTTACTGGCGTTTTATCTCGGTCGTTACGTTGTTGCTAAATTTTAAGAAGCATTAACCCAAATCGCGGGTAAATTCGGCAGCTAATGGAAGCTCGTAAACCTAGCGACTAATCCGACGTGTATCCATTTCTTTATTGGACCATCAACATAAACTCGACGCGAGGGGAGGGAAGACACAATAACAGTCCAAGCGTGTTGGCAGAGCGCCGTATAGTGTGGTTACTTTTTAAGACAGCCCATTCACCCACTTATCTTAAAAGTGTTTGATGATACCTCGTAAACATAGTACTTTTGAATTACCAGGAGCATAACGCATACACTGTTTAATATGAGACTTTAGCTTGCAACCGCATTTCGTGATCGTTGCCTTGAGAATTTTAAATCGCGACTTTTTTTCATTAAAGAATTGCCTTAACGAATTGATCTTTGTTGTGGTTCAACTGCACTTAGAAATTATTTCCTTGAATCATGCTAAGCGGAACTAAAATTCTAGTGATGGATGCAACTAAGGAGATTTGTTAAATGTTTCAGATACATAGCCATAGTGCACCCGCTGCACTACAGCCGCTACATGACAAAGGTGATCACGCGGCTGCTGATGGGCACCACGTGGTCAGTGGCGGTGTGCATCAGCAGCATACCGCTGTTCTGGAACGACTGGCACGACGGAGTCTCGTGCGAGATGAACATGGTGAGATGATCTTCTACCATCTTCAAATCGATACTGAGTCTGTCTATTATCCTTAGGTTTAAGCCGCCGAACCGCTTGAGAGTATATTATTTGGTTTGGATAAACTTAGAGAGCTAGGAAAGGACAGAGATATTTTGTATAGTGTCAGCAATTCTAGGCACTCCGACAATGCTCGTAGACAATTTCAGACCAAAATTAATATTGGTAATCTCGACAGCGTCTAGTTAAATCAAAGACATTGTCTATTTCTTTGAACAAAAAGCCAAGAACGACGACTATTACAAAGAAACCGTTTACGTATTTACAAACAATGTCCGTATTTATAGCGCAACTATATGCGTTGGTGCAGAATTGGCAAATGCGTGGATTTTTTGCGTATTTTTACATTATACTATTTACTAAATTAACATGTAAATTGTGGCTCGTCAGTCTGACAGGTTATTAGATTCGCTATCGATGGAGCGTCATAACAACAAGATAATTTGTAAAAGATAGAGCACAGATAAAAATATCGGACCCAGACGCGACGGTCCCAGCGGTCGGTCGATTTATTTCGGTAAAGGATAAAGTATATCGAGAGATACTATATGCATGATTTAGGCATTACTATAGGTACTTTAAATATGATTCAGCGCACAAGTTTATCTTGCAATAATACAATCGCAGGCGAATCGTGAACCTATTAATACGTTAATTGGTTATATTATTTTAGAGAACAACACCATTAGTCAATCCCGACCGCAACCTAACAGTTCCATCACGAAAGGTGACTTAAACCTACCGAAGCTTTCAACTGTCATTTAATCAATGTTTATGATCTTTCAGGTAGTGCCTAAAACGTACACAACAAGCATCCTGGCGCCGATGTTCTCGCTCATCTGGATGGTGATGTTCGTGCTGTACTGGCGCATCTGGCGGGAGGCGACCTGCCACGCGCGACGCCTGCGAGCCAACACCTGCTGTCCTTCCGGGGCGAATGATTGGAAGAGCATACAGGTACGGTGTCTTTGGGGAGGTTACACGTGACTATTGGGAATGCACGAATGATTGGAAGAGCATACAGGTATGATGTTTTTGGGAGAAGCTTTTTTCAATATTTAGAATGCGGAAGAGGTTAGTTGATGCGACAAAAATAAGGCCTGCTAAATAATGTTGCTAACGATCAAAACCTATAACTAAGATAGAATTGGGTGCTATTACTAGCTCGTAGTCACTGGATAATATTATGTTTTGAGTCTGTAGAAAAGTCATAAATCTTCATAAATTAAACGGAAACAAAAGTTTGACTAAATAAAGCGTAAAGCTTAATCGATATCGGCCGAACGTCCTATATGTTCACGTAATGTTTCCGTATGTTCACGTATTGCAAATAAAACTACCACTAAATCTATGCGACCTTCATTTTGCTTTAAGCAATCCAACGATAGATATCTCGGTCAAATATATACTCAATTCAAGTCACGATCGATAAAGAGATTATGGATTTTAAAAAACTATTTAAAAATTTTCAGGTGGTGCTCCTGGTATTGGGGTCGTTCTCCATCTGCTGGATGCCGTTCGTGGTGGTGGCGTGCGCGCAGACGCTGCCCGTGGTGACGCTGCGCAGCCCCGTCGCCTACCGCCTCACCTCCTCCCTCGCCATGTCCAACTCCGGCATCAACCCGCTCATATACGCGTGGAAGAACGCCGGCTTCCGCGCCGCCTTCGCTAAGCTGCTGCGGTGCAAGCGCCCCGACACCTCCGAGTACCGGGGCTCGCCTGCGCCAGAACGAAAGAGGGGTTCGGTGGCTCTACGCGAGGGGTCCATCTCGCGGACGACCCCCACCAGCCTGGCCGGGGGGCGGCCCGCGCGGCTGCTGTACGTGGAGCGGGAGGACTCGCCCCGCTGCCGCATCATCGAGAACGCCGGTTACGTGGACTCCGAGCGGGGGGAGTGCGGGGCGGTCGGGGAAGGAGACGCGAACCCCTCGTACGCGGCCGACTCTCCCGCGCCGGTGCACCGCCCGCGTACCGACGTAGTGTAGTGTTACATAGACTCTCCGTGGGAAACACAAACGCTTCTAGGTATAATCGTCGACGAGTAGGTCTCGTTTGTTAGATTCTACGCTCAAGTTTGTAAAGCTTTACTGTTGAACGTTTCATTGTGAGATTCTATTGTGTTCTCCGCGTTGTAAATTTTATTCTATCTGTCATCGATTTGAGATATTCAAGTTAAATTATAAACTAATGTTCGATGTACTATTAAAATGTATAATATGTAAAGAGATATTTTATTTCATCATAATAAAAAGGGAGTGCCTCCGCTGCCTAATAAAAAGGATGCTTACAATAGGCGGACTTTTCGCTGCAATACGGAAAATGAAATCGACAACCGAGCACATAGCTGTCTCTGTTTTTAAATCGGTTGAAACCTGATCCAAACGAGCTACTAAGATTGTATTAGAGGACTCTCCAAAGGAAAATAGAAATAAACTTTAACCGTATAGCTTACGCTGTACGCGACATCCTGCGCCCTCTCTGTTCATTTCCCCGAATCATCACGTAAGCTAAGCTTTACGTTAAATTTACGCTGGTTTACGTGATGTTTAGGTTATTCTACGAATAACACAGATGGCGCTTTTCTTTCGGACTTAAAAATGTGCCTTCTGTATGGATAGTATTTTTGTTAAAAGTAAAATTATTGTAGTTTTAATAACGACACGACGTCGAACTATGCCATTTAACAATTTCAATCGCTTTTGCTTTTGGTTAGAATAAAAAACTAAACAATAGATTTAATATTAAATAGGTGGCACAAGAGTCTAAATTAGACATTTAGTTGATGTTAGTCACAACATACTTTTAATATTGTATCACGTGTACACATCAAAACACATTAATATAAAATGTGAATTTAACATTTTTTGCATAATATTACCCAAGACTGAATCCTACATATTATAATTAATTGCAAATTGCGCAAGCGAATTCTATCAAAATAACTAGTTGAATGGAATAAAGATTGGTTCTGTTAGAAATTCGTTTTCGTTGTTGTTACATATTTAAATTCAATTCAATTCAAATCCGCAGACTGTATTGAGATTACAACTTGACCTAAAAATAGTGTAGTGCAATGCAGTGTAATATTGACTTTGTAAGTTTATGATTTCCGGACGACTTTTTTACAATCATTCTAAAACTTTTTGCTAAAAATTAAGATGAGACTGCACTAGGCGTATCATTACTGCAGCTGAGATTAGCGGCGCGACAAGAAACGCCAGTTCTATGAAACGTGAAATCTTCTAGGCTGCGTCCCCATAAGACACGGCGCGGCGCCGTCACCGTGTTACGGCACGACGCCGCCACCGTGATACGGTACGGCGCCGCACCGTGTCACGGTGCCGCGTACGGTGCACCGCGCGCCCCTATTCTGGGTGAAACTTCCGAACAAAAATTGTGTCCAAACTTAAACGAGGCGCTTATTTGGAACAGATAAAAATCGGCCAAGTGTGTTCGTAAGTTTATTTCAATTTTACCATCAATTTTCAAAGTATAAATACAATTGAGTATTTTGTGAATATTTCAAGTGCCTATCTGTTGTAAATAATATAGGTATAGAGCAAAAAATAGCAAAAATAAATTTCCTCTGTTTCTGTTTCTTTTTAATCTTCGTCAGTAACAACAAGAGAAGAATTCTTTCGCGATCCATTTCCAGACAAGCATTTTCGTTCGAGCCAAATATCGACTGAATAGGGACATGGGTCGACGCACCGTACGCGGCACCGTGACACGGTGCGGCACCGTACCATATCACGGTGGCGGCGTCGTGCCGTTACACGGTGGCGGCGCCGCGCCGTGTGTCTGATGGGGACAAGGCCTTACATCGCTCCACTGCAGTGTTATGTTGCTTAATGCGATCTCGCGTTTAGGGTTTAGAGCAGTGTTCTACAAAAGGTGTGGCGCGGAACACTGGTGTGCTGTGGTCAGTAGTTGGTGTGCCACATAAAATGTCATTTTATTTTACCTACATATTCCTTGTGTATAAGAACCAAAAAAATGCAATATATCAGAACGATCGACGAAAGGAATAAGAATTGGGAACAGAGCACTGCCATACATGCTGATTAATCTTTGGTTTACCCTCTAACACAATAGTAAATTAGTAGCATTATTTATTCAAATGCATCCAGTTACAGCAATAATTTTATAATAACCGAATAATTATAACAATAATTCTACGTTATCATAATCTTATGATAATTAGTGTATTAGAGTTTAAATTATAGACTTAAAGTTTATTTTGAATTCACAGCAGCTATCTTGTTTGTTTAATGCGCAATTAAAGGTTTGGGCCTATTAACAATTAATACAGAGATATAGGGCCACCAGTCAACTCTACCTATGTTAATTGTTAATAGTTGCTCATTAGCCCCACTCAAATATGAGCAGCTCTCGGCTGTTTTAATTACATTTCTATATAATTTTCATAAAGACAGTACAAACAAACAATAGAAACACTCACCTCAACACCGGTGACCCCCAGTGCCGTGACGAGGTTCGGCGTCATCCGGAACGGCACCTTCTCAGGCACCCGCAGCGTCTTGCCCTTCTCGAAGCACACGTTATAGTCTATATGCACCACTTCACCCGATGTCAAGTCCACTAGCACATTGTCCAGATGCCGGTCACCGAGACCGATGATGTAGCCGATCATGCTCATCACCGCCACCGAGTAGCTGTACCGGCGCGTCATCTGCCACCACTGCTCCGGGCTGACGCTGCTGCACCACAGCTCGCGCCACAGCAGATCCTTCGGAGTCTCGGCCGACAGCTCCTCCAGGACTTGCTTCAAGATGGACACCGGCCACTCCTTCCGGTTCTCCGTCGATATGCCGGCCTCTTTTAGTAGGGGATTGAGCTTGTTGTAGAACAGCTCGGACGGTCGAAGGACGTTGACGGTCTTGTTGGTTTTGGCGGACTGGATGGCCGCCTCGCGGTTCTGCCAGCGCTTGTACAGGGCGAACAGGGGCGTGACGTTGTCGACCCAGCTGATGAGGCCAGAGCGCGGGCCGAGCGGGATGACGGAGTAGTGGCGGGCTCGGTACGTCTGGTTGTCGTTGCTCTCGGAGTCCCGAGCCAGCATCGTGTTCGTGATCGACAGAAGCTGCATTATCCTCTCGTCCAGATGTAGATCCTCGAGGCCCTGAAATTATTAAATTAAAGATATAACATGTTTCTTTTTTTTATTTTTTTAATAAAAATCTATTCTAATATTATAAAGCTGAAGGAAATAAAAAAATAGTTTGAACATGCTAAGCTGCACGACTGATTTTATTGGCCTAGACTATATTATAGGTCTATAGACTATATAAAATAAAATAAAAATAGGTCTATTCAATATCGACCACGGCCAGGGAAGAACATAGGCAACTTTTTGCTGATGTAACCTACATTTTCTGCAAAAATTAACCACGGAATTTTTTAAGTAACGCGGGCGGAGCCGCGCTAATCATAAAGTAAATAGATATAAAAGCTTACCTTGAAAAGGTATGTGTAAGTTTTTCCATCCGATCCATTAAACACCAATTTCTTCGGTCTGGTTTTCGTCGGCAATATTGTTACGTTGTTCTCTATAGACTTTATCCTCACGCTGACTTTTCTCTGGTTCGTGTGCAGTCCGGGCATCGTTATCACTGTATCCTTTAATTCGGCGAGCACGGGGCTGATATCTGACATTTTGAGTACATAGGATGTTCTTTTGTTTACTTTTTGTTGCAATTTAATCTGCAGCTGCTTTAGGGGTGCCCAAGACTCCTGTGGTTTCTCCGGGTTTGCAGGATTCTTTATCTTGTCTATAACTTCTGCGATGGCATCTTTGAATCTCGCCTGGAAAGCGGTTTCGTGAGGGGTCTCGGGCTTGGCGGAAGTGATCTGATCGAGTTGCTCCAACACGAACACTATCGGTTCGAATATTATGCGATGTTTTTCTTTGATGAGCTTTTCTTTTTCTTCCGCGGACAAATTCGTATTATTTTTTACTTTTATAACTTCAGCTTCGAGTTGGGTGAGTCTCTTGCTGAAATCGGAGTGATGCTGGACGAGAGTACCCAAGCACAGTTCGTCCCACAGTAAATTGATTCTTTGGAGCTCCTTAACTAGTAATTTCACCTGCTGTATCGTTCTCGGCGCTTGCTTAGACAGTGTTTCTACCATGTCTAGGAAGCAGGAGTTGAGCTCGTTGTTGACGACCTTCTCGGAGTCCGAGTCGTCCGCGTCGAGTGTATCATCTTCGCTGTCTTCGTTGTCGTTCGACAGGAAAGGCCTGGCTATGTTCAATTCTGGGAAACTATTTTGTTCATTTTCAACAGCGCCGACGACGGCCGGGAAAGTAATAAGATGCGGAGTGTCTTCCGCCAGTCTGCATAGTAAATCTGATACGCACTTTCTTACATAAGTCTCGGGATGGTTGAGTCTTGAAAACAATTGCGGAATTATTACTTTCCAGGGTTGAGTGGGTGTGTTCGCCAACCCAGACTCCAGAACGCTCTGCAGCTCCATGGCGTGTTTTACGATTAAACGCAACAGTCTAAGTGTTGCATTCACTACGGCATTCTCTCCGCTATGATTTATATAATCTGAAGCACATATCAATTGCAAAAATTTAAAGTAAGCGTCAGCTGACAATTCGAAATAAGAAAACACTCGCTTCTGAGCTTGACGCCATATGTTCACGAGAAGCGCTAGATGCTCCGGATAAGCGTTGTTGAGAGATGGAACAGTCCGCAATTGACTCTCTATCATCTCTGATGTATTAATTTCATTCCAATCGATATCTTCTTCGTCACAAGTCGCCTTCGTTTTCGACAATATTTCGCAAACGGCTTCAAAATCTTGTTGGGAACATCCGATCATAACGCTTTGTATTTGAAGTTTATCGTGATCGGTCAGCTGCTCTCGAGTTTTAGAACTGAATTCGACCATTTTGCGTCCCCATCTGAAACACCAAGCAGCAAAATTTGCCCACGCCTTAGCCAACCCTGGACATTGGTTAACGCCAAATTGTAAAAGTTTACCGACAGCTGAATCCGACACAGGTATTACATTTTCCGAAACATTATTGTCTACTAAGCCTATCTCAGGTAGAGCAGACACCAGTTTTAGGAGTGGGGAGTCGCTTTCCAGTATATCTTCATTTTCATTTTGGACCCACTTTGATAGCGTAAGTAGCATCCTGGTTCCCTTTTCGCGTAGTTCATAACTTTGTTCTCCCATGGCTAGTCTTTGTGAAAATCCAAGAGAAATACTGGCACATAGGTTTATGGCTCGTTTTCTTAAATCTTCTTTAGTATATGTAACTTTGCAGAGCTCCGTCAGTGCAGTTGCATTATTCAACGTCCATATGTCCATATCGTAAGTATTGGGAGACGCAATCAAAATTTCACTTAACTCATCTAAGTTGTCAAAGTTTAAGCACATTTGCAATGGTTGGTTCTGCTTAAAATGTTTTAACAGTTCTCTTTCCGCCATTCTTGTGTTTACATTCTTGCGTGCACTCTTTATTATGTCTAAGCGAAGACACTCGTTATAAAACATGTTTTCTTCCGTCATATGCATCTTTGAAAAGTATTGGTGCCACCACATCACTCTACTCAGATTTTTCATATCAGTTCCAAAATTATTTTCTTTTATAGCTGGCTTAAAAGGATTTATAATTGTTTTTCCATTATGTATAACATTTATTAAACCATGAGTAGCTAACTGAAGAACAGCAATTTCTTTTAGAAAAGAAATTGCATTAGTTCTTGAAAATTCTTCTGTGCTTTGATTTAAAATAGCTTCACAACTCTTTAGGACGTCCATGTACTTCTGATCGTAATCGTAATGAAAAATATTAAGTGCAGCGCCTTTAAGCGTTATTTCTATTTTATTCAGTACTTCTTCATAAGAATTATTACTTTTACGTATTTCCTTTGCATCGACATCGAGCACATCCCAGTTACTAAGTTCTGGAACTTCCATACCTTCCTCAAACAATTTTAATGCATGCTCCAAAGAATCTGTACGCGACTGCTTTTCGTTTTCTTTTTCATTCCAATTTTGAAACTCCTCCCAACTCTGAATGCTTTTGTAACACTGCGCAAGTTGTTCACTTACAAATTTATTAATCTTGACATCATTTTTAACATTATTTGGCTTGTCTTTTTCTTCTTCATCATTTTTAGCGTCATCGTGACTTTGGTACAAGTCAATGGCGCCCTCAAATCTCGATTTTGCTTGTTCAGCGGCAGCCTTTAGCCAAGGAAGTTTAACATCAAATTTCTGTTTTATCCAAGCATAGAGCCCGCTTATGACTTCTGGTTCCTGTATTTTTATTAAAGCCCTTGCCATGCTCATTGCTATTACTTCGATATCGTTATTAGTTTTTGCTTTTAAAGCATTCTGGAGTATAAATGAACCGTGACAAATTGCAGCACCATATTCTCCGGAATATATACTCACGACCAGGGCTGCTGGTCGAATTCTGTTTTGCCATTCGCGACAGGTTGGCCAGTTTGTATGGAAGAAAGTCTTGACAGGTTTGGGCACTACTGTAAGAACTGTAGCTGTTCCGTCTGCGGCGTTGAAGGTGTACTTCTCTAGGAACATCATAAACTCAATGAGCCATCTAGCCCTCGTCTGCTCCGCGACAACAACATCGTAAATTTTCTTTTGGTCCCCACTGACATATTTTGATTCAACTGAAGATATTTCCCTTGCAATTCCTTTCAAAGTTCCTTCTATTTTAGTGAATGTCTCCTGTGGTTTGCCAAGAGCTGTTCTGAGTTTTAGTGATATACAAGTGTGAGCTAATTCTGAAAGAGCCCAGCTAATAGTCATCGAAGTGAAGTTTGTAACACATTGCCTGAAAAATAGATGATTACATTCATCACCCTCTTGGGCTTGCAATGGCCAGGATGACATAAATATATCGAGCAAAAAGCTCTTGTCGTCATAATTGACTTGCATTAAACTGTTCATTATAACCTTAAAGTGATGTGTTGGTAAGACTTGAAATGATCCTTTGGTCAAATAATCCTTGAATGAGTTTAATTTTGTGTCCCAACTTATGTTGCACGGAGTCGTTTTACGGTTCGTAAATACTTTGACAACCTGCTTGTCTAATTCTTGCTGAACAACATCCCACGGCAGTTTAAAAGCCACTTGTTTACTCAGCTTGGCTACAGTTTTGTTTCCACTGTCAACATGAAGCATGCATAAAATTGCCAAAGTCTTATATATTAAGGAATTACAAACCAAGTTGTTATTGTTCAAAAGAAAATCAAAATTCTTTAGCACAAGTAAGACTATGTCATCATCAAAGCTGTATCCGAGTTTCAGCATATTTGTTATCAGCACAAGAATCGATACACTTACTATTGGCAAATACTTGTCCAGCTGGTTAAATATATCAAAGGCCCAATTTAATATCAATAATGTTGTCTCTTTCGGTACTTGGTCATCTAGAATCATACCCAGTGTATTCAAAATAACTGCAAGATGGCCTGAAGTTGGGCTTTTACTGGAAACCTCACCTAAGTTCAAGTTGGTAAGGCCAAAAAGATCACTGGCTCTCTGTTGGGTGCTCGATACTAAATCACTTGAAGATATGAAATGGTTGTTCTTCTTACAATGAGAATAGAGGAGATAGAGTATGGCATAATGCAGGGCTGGTCTTTCTCTTATCAAAGTTTTGTCATGTGGGCATATTTTTATAGCCAATAACTCCAGTATACTAGGTTGCAGGGCCCACATTCCAATTATAGAATTGCTCGCATTAGCCAGTTCAGATAGGCACTGCAGGTAGAAAATGATATTTTTCTCTGCATCATCCTTACTTACTACTTCTGTATATTCAACTTGAGTGATGTGTATATTAGGTACAATAACAGCAAAAGAATTTTGTAGGTCTGACAGAACATACTTATAGGTCTCCTGCAACAGTGGTATATTCTTTAGGTTTAACAAGTTGCTGTAGACGGTCATAACTGCCGTCAGGACCTGCAGATTATTGGTATATCTTACTTGCCTTAATACAGAGTCCGGTCCGATGATTTGAGTGATGAACTCTATAGGTAAGTTGGATGCAATTTCCTTTATGGTAGATGATATTAAATGAATGATGCTCAGGCACACCATGTCATCGACTTGCAAGTAGTTCTCCATCTCTACTCCTATAAGTTCAAACAGCAGTGCAGAGCAGGAGGTGGATTTGGACTGTAAATATTTAAGCATCAGTATTATACACTCGTTACCAGCCAGTATCAAATCAGTTTCAGCATCATCATTTAAGGTATCCATTATAACTTGCAGTATCTTTGTCAAGGAGTCCACTAGAAAACTCCATGTGACAGTTTGGGAAACATTGGGATTCAGGAGGCTCCCCAAGCTTTTGACCACTGTGTTAAAAACATTAAGAAATGAAGAGATCTTCTGCATACAATCCTCTTGAGACCCATCATCGGAGTCTTTGTTGTCTTTGGTTTCTAAGTCATTGCTGTAGGCCACCATATCTTCAATAAATTGTTTGAGCAAATTGATGGAGAATACAACATCTGCCTGCCAGTGCCGGCTCAGTTTATATAGGGACTGAAGAGCAAAGTCTTTTATATTCTTGGGCTGGGCGTTATCCACATGCCAGCCGACTAAAATGTCCACAGTATCCACAAAGTGATTTGCAAAATGTTCCGGATAGGAGTTAGATAACAGGATCATAGCATTGATTGCCGCCATGAACACTTCAGCAGAATCTGTCCCTTCAATTATGACTTGCAACTTCTCAAGTGTTATCTCAGCGAAGTCCGACAAGTGTGGGGTCTCATAGTCCAGCTGAAATGTCTCAGTAAACGACAGTGTCAGCAAATGTTTGATGGATACATTGTGTACAGAGTAGTTGGACTCAATCCATTCGAGATGTTTACGAAAATCTGGTCCCATTACGTAGCCGATTCTCCCCAGAACCACAGCAGCACTCTCCTTGGTCTCTAAACTTGGTGCATCATACAGAACATCCAACAATGAGTCAACGAGTATGTCATAAGCTCTTCTAATGTATCTGGAGTTTTCGGGCATCATCACCGCGACCTGCAGTTTGCTACAGATCAGAAGGGACTTCTCCACGTCGACCTCGGCGCAGAGGCGCCGCAGCAATTTGGATATGCGCGGGTCCTCCGGGAGATTGACGACTAAATCTGATCTCTCATAGAATTTGTTACTGTTTCCCTGCGACCATGAGTCGTTGTTGGCCGTGGCTAGCGGTTCGTGGTATTTGTAGGAATTGTCTTCGCGGTCCCCGCGTGGCGGGAAACCACCTCTGCCTCGGGTTCCACCCCTCCCGCCGCCTCGGGAGTGCCGGAACTCAGTGACGCGACCCCGAGACCGGAATCGGGGGTCCCTCGGCCCCCCGAAAGACGACGGACCATCGTAGGACCCGATATAACCTCTGACCTTATCATCCGCTGTGTTTTCATGTCCGATTTCTTCCCTGTCCGAAGTATCATCAGTTACTTTCGGGTTTTTCACTCTACTATTTGCATTTGTGGATAGCATTACTGAAACTTCTGATCAATTTTATTTTAAAAACACACATTGCCAAGGAATTACACTCAAATTATTGCCAAAATCAAGGGACAAGGCTCACAATTTCTGTAAACCAAAAATCTCTCTTGTCAACAGACACATATGACAACAAATGTCATTGCTATTTTACAAACGTCAGTTTTAACCACAGAATAAAAAAATTAAAGGCAATGGACGGTCACACTACACTACATATTTTGTATGATTTGCGATCTTTCTTTGTGATTGACTCTGTTTGGTTTAGTATAAACTAACTAACTGGTAAAAACTCTGGACATCAGCGGTGGCTGCCGACTGGTGAGTCTGGTGTAGTGACTGGTGACTGATGAGTGGTGACACTGGTGATTGGTGACTTGATACTCCGGTAGGCAGGGCTTCATAACGTTATCGAATAACAGAAAAAATATCGTTACGTACCGTTATTTTCATAATGGTAGCCAGATAACGTTATTCTTTATAACGATATCTAGTAAAATAACGTTATATTTACCGTTATTATTAATATCGTTATTTTTTCGTTATGTTATTTTCTGGTATCAGGTATGCGATCGTGCACGGTGCACTAAATCTCACTCGTAGCCCACTTTTTTGCGAGATTTGTGCTTACCTACTTTTAGGAGTTTAATACATAGAGAAATAATAGAAATAATAGTTATTGTTTTGTCATGACTCTCTTGGCGGACTATAACGTTATCAAAGAACATATATTTACCGTTATAAATCCTATATAACGTTATAACATTAACCGTTATTATATCAATTTTTAACGTTATTTTTAATAACGGGTAAATTTTCATAACGTTATCCAATGAGTTTCTAAAATACTAGAGTGGCAATGTCTTACAAACTGATGCAAAAAATGCGTAACCACTTGATAGCCCAAAAGACAATGTCACTTCATAATGTTATTATGTCATTATGTATGGCAGATATGCCTGCAGGCATCTTCAAAGTGGTGACGCGTTTCTGTCGTAGACTGCCAATCTAGTTACGTTAGTAACATACAATATCATTGACGTTATCCATGCCCTTGAAGCAGTAACGTTATGAAAAAATAACGTTATTTGAAGCCCTGCTCCAGAGTCCGGTCTTAGTCGTCATTCCGCATTCGTCATTGCCGTCAGAATGCCATGAATGAGGAATTTTCTTAGCTTTTTAATTTGATTGTCAAACAGCTTCCATTTTAGTAACTAGATGGCGTTTGGGTAGACAACTATCGGTAATACCAGGGAATACCATCAATAATTGCTACATAACTGGGCAAAAGCATGTAAAACTTGATACATTTCAATTTGAAAAAGACACAATAATATTCCAATGAATAGGATAATAAAGTTATAATAACGATGTTTTAGTTAAAACTCGCGGAAGAAATAGCCCTATTTACCGTTGTTCACACCAAATGTCACAGGAATAATACATTTTGGTTTTGACAACATCTTACCTGCACTTGTGCAAGATAACAGATATTTAGTGGCTGATATTTTACCAATAATGAATATCAAAAATCCAAATAACACAATTTGGGGAAAAATAATAAAAACCACACCGACAATAAAAAGTAGAAGTAGAAAACTCTTTCAGTTATCATGTTTTCAGTTTGACAAGTGCAAGCGTGTTCCTAAGCTGTTACCAGTATACTGGCCTAATTGCTTAAGCCAATGATCGCTTAGGAGTATGATATTTTGATTGATATTACACTTGACAGTACACTGTTATTTTTTAGAAACACGACCAATATGTAGTCAGTAATGCCAACCTGCAGATAATTTCAAAACGGTGGGGAACCAATAGAAAATTAGTGAGTGTCTACCGTCGCGCCGTCTGGTGGAGATGATAAAAAGAAAACATCCCATTCAGAAATGAAAAAAACGAACTGTCAAGTGTCAAGTCAAGTTTTGTAATTTGTTGTGTGTAAATAAATTAACCTAACTTTCACGTGTTTTCTAGATTTTTTAATGAAAAATACCAATTTTTATGTACTGTTACAAGGCAACTGAATACGATTTCATTTCCCAATAATATAATATTAATGCACCTGCTGAAAAATGAAGTCCACAAAACCAACGAAGCCACAAAATTTGAAAGGTATAAAATTCCCTTAGATTTTACTAACTTATGTATTTTTGCTGACTATATTTTTAATAATCTTTTCTTTTTTATATTACAGCACTTGAGTTAAAACTTAACGAATCTTCGAAAAACCCACACACAATATATTTTAAAGAACACACTGTAAGGGAACAGAGTAATGATAAACCCCCAGGAAGGACTCTATTTCTGATAAATATACCACCTTACGCCGATGAAAAAGGAATAACGAATGCGTTCAGTGAAGCTGGCGTTGTCGACAATGTAATTTTCGCCAGTAAACCTAGCCCAAGCGAAGTCAAAACTCACAAATTTATCAAAGAAGACTTACAACCTTCATTTAGGGTTTGCTACATGGTGTTTAAAAAAGTGGCGCAACTACACAAGGCACTAACACTAACAAAATTACGGCCCATGAATTCCAATGATCATCAAATTTTAGTTGGTATGAAAAAATGGGCTGATGAGTATAATTCGTCTGTAGTGCCATCGAGAGCATTGAAGGAGAGCATAGAAAGTTTCATGAAAGTGCATGATAAAGAAATGAAAGAAATTGAAAAGAGCAGTAAGAAATTAGCAGAAGAGGATGACGATGGATGGATAACTGTTACAAAGAAAGGCAAAGTTCAAAGTTTTGCTCGCTCAGAAAAAGTGGAAAACAAAATCATGGCTAAAGAAGAGAACAATAAAAAACGGAAGGAACTTAAAAACTTTTACACTTTCCAAATAAGAGAATCAAAAATGAAACACATTGTTGCATTGAGGCAAAAGTTTGAGGAAGACAAAAAGAAGATAGCTCAAATAAAGCAGAGTAGGAGGTTTAAACCATTTTAATTAAAAACATCATGTACAAAGAACTTAATGTCGTTTAATTTGATACTTTAAAATTATATAATATAATTATCTATTTACAATCTTAGAACTTCTATATTTAGACCTGCCAAAAAGACAGATTTAAAACACAAATATGTATTATAAAATAATGCAAAATATTTAACATTATTTTATTACTCATCCACCCATCAGTATTTATATTTCCGTTCTATCTCCATTTAAAAGACTTATCACAGTTTTTACCTCTCTAGTAAACATCAAAGACTTTGCTGATGTTTTTTTATAATGATCTTCAGCAGTCTATTCTGTGGTAATGTGTCTAGGGCAGTGAGGAGGTTTGTAATGTTGCCATACACACAACCAGCTGCCAGCGCCACTTGTACTGCCTGGCCCACTCTATCCAGACAATCCTGAAATTATTCAACATTCATTATATTAAAACAATGTTAAATGAACTAACTTAACATTAACACATCAAAAATATACTTGTATCTATCAAAACTATATTTGTGTGCAATTTGGTAACAATATTGTGTTTGGTAATAATAACCAAAAAACCCCACAATCTTATAATCCTTATTTTATGAATTAAATAGTAATAGACTTGTTATAAACTCATCAGTTAGGGCCGGGACACAATATAAACACGATACGACGTGTCGTACAACGACGCGGCGTCGTTTAAGGGCTCGTCCACATATTTTGTATCATTTGCGCGATCAGATCTCCGTCGCGTATCATTGAAGCGTGTCAAAATGATACGCGTATCATGATACGCCCCGATCGCTATTAACCGCGTATCTGATACGTGTTGTATGAAATACGCGCATGATCGGCAGAATGATCTAATAGGCGTCCACACTCCATACTATGATACGCATACATAATACGGCGCGATGATCGCGACGGAGATCTGATCGCGCAAATGATACAAATGTGGACGCACCGCGCCGTAACGTTGCGACGTCGCGCATCGAAATCCACTCAACACGACGCGACGTAGCATCGTGAAACGACGCCGCGTCGTGGTACGACACGACGTCGTATCGTGTTTATGTGTCCCGTCCCTTAGACTCATTCTATGTACCGTACCTGTAGTTTCGGATGTATAGTCAAATCTATCCCTGTTGTATGCAGTCTGTGGGCATGTGCCTGGAGTTTAGGCGCGAGAGCTGCAAGGCGCGCTGCCGCTAACGCCGTCGGTGGACCGTGAGGCCGCCAGCCACCACGGAGACTATTCAGCACACCCAGGTGTAACTGCCAATACAATGCCTGAGTACTCTCTGACTTGGCCACTGGCTTCTTTATATCCTCTTCCAGTTTTAACCTTTTGATTGGTATTTCTTGGTCATCATCTACAAGTTTATTTTATATACAACTTGGTTATATCATACATAATAAAAAGCTAGAATCTAGATGCTTTCTGATTGTAGTTAAAACTATTTTAGTTTCATTGCTATATTATTGAAAACCATTCTTAATTATCTAGAAAATATGGTAATTCTATCTTATGAAGTTTTTCTTGTATTTTACCTACCATCTTCCACGTAGAGTGGTGCTAATGCACACCAGTGTATAAGTCCCGCTAGAGGGGTTACAGCTGCCATTGGTATAGCCCCACTGGGTAGGGCGGCTGGGTTCAGTTGTGCAGACATACACAATGTTGGGTTTGAACACACCTGAAATATGCATAAAACAATTATTTTATGGAGAAAATTGCTGTATACATGTTAGAAGATCTTTTGCAATTAGAATTTAATTTAATCCCTTGATCATGGATTTGTGGAAATCTATAGTTATTGCAGTCGAATTCGACCGCTTGGGAGTTAAAGCAATAAAATTAAGCATGCAAACTCAAAACATCCATGTAAAGCAGCACATTTACCTACATTTAAAGTTTCATGATATAATATATGGTTACTTTTAAATATCTTACCCAAGAAGTGATGACTTCCAGCAAATTTCTGGGAGGCAGTTTCTTCTCATTGATCCCGTCATGCATGTACAGCTCAGTGACTGCTGTTATAAAGTTGGATACAAATTGGGGAGCTGTGGTTGCCAAGGACTTCAAAGCAGCTTGGTTGGTGGTATTGAGGTGAAAGTGGTCACGGATGATGTTCTCAACGAGTTGCAGAGACTGCGGTGAGGAGCTACCCATCTGCTGCAACCACACACCAACCGCTAGGAGCACCTGAAATTAAGCAGGAAAAGTTACATAGTACATACAATATACATACTAGACACATACATACTTACCCACATCAATTTGATTGAAATTATCAATTGAATGTAAAATATATTTTAAAAACAAAAACAATTAAGCTTACAGGTGTACTAGAGGCAGACACAGCCATACTAGCTAATATACTCAAAATCTTCAGCTTTCTTTGGCTCTCCATGCCACCAAACAGTGATAAAAATATTGTGTTCTTGGTAGTCTCATTTGAACATGAGGATATATAGTCACATATAATATCTATAAGCTGTAGCTCCTGCAAGGAGTTCAGGCCTCGACGTCCACGTCTATCACCTTCACAGAACACGAACTCTGATATAATATCCATTGCAATATCAAGCTGTTTACTTGAAGGTGCTGAGCGGCCAACCAAAAGTTGTTCTGTGAACAGAGTAATTAAGGTTTCATAAAATTTACATCTTTCCCAAATGTAATTAATAATTAAAGATAAAATCTATAAAATGCACAAAACTTACCAATTTTTAGTAGAGCTTCTTTAGCGCAAGTTGGAAATTCATGTTTCCTCAAGGCATGTTTTATATCGGATATCGACATTTTCGGTCGTGTTTTGTTCGCAATATGTTCTGTTTTCACTATATTTTATGTAAATCTTGTTCGTTCTCAGAAAAAAACCGAATAAAAATCTAGGAAAAATGGAAATTGGAATCACAAATCACAATTATTCACTAAAAGTGTTTTGACATCTTCTTCAACTTTTTATTGTTTTGTTTTTCGTGAATCGTCAATCGTATCTGAAGCTAATTCTTGAACAAAAGAAGAAAAAGAAGTCTAATGCTAATGACAGCTTGACAGCGTCAAAATTGTCAACTGTCAAGTGAGTGTCAAATTTTGTGTGGTTGGTTTTGGTTGAGGTTTGTTTGTTGCTGAATTTTAACTTTATTTTATTAGGAAAACTACAATGGAAGTAATTGTGGCAAATGTGGATCACATCAAATTTGATATAGATTTTGCCCTCGAGCAACAATATGGAGCGCTACCACTACCGTTCCCCGGAATGGACAGTAAGTGACTGTCTTTTCCTCGGTCGAAATTGTTAATTTCTGGCTTAAATATTAATTTCTAATGTCTTTTACTATCTTAGAATCCACAGCGGCAGTGTGTGAGTTTTTTGGTACACCGGTGGGCTGTAACAACGGCCCACAGTGTCCCTACAGGCATGTACGAGGCGACCGAACCGTCGTATGCAAGCATTGGCTCAGAGGACTGTGTAAAAAGGGCGACCAGTGCGAGTTCCTGCACGAGTACGACATGTCCAAAATGCCTGAGTGCTACTTCTATGCTAGATTTAATGCTTGTCACAATAAAGAATGTCCATTCCTGCACATAGACCCTGAGAGCAAAATAAAGGATTGTCCATGGTAAATATCATAGTTCATACATTTAATCCTTCGATCGGAGGTTCTAGGAATTCGAATTGTATTCTTTTGTTCTTGCGATCACCGGTGCTCGCGCGGGGCTTGAAGGATTATTACAGTACTATTTCACTTATAGTTGATATTTTTACTTAATAGTGCCATATTGTTTTCATACATTTTATTATGTTTTAGGTATGACAGAGGTTTTTGCAGACACGGGCCTCATTGCAGACACCGCCATGTCAGAAGAGTATTATGTATTAACTACTTGGCTGGATTCTGCCCCGATGGCTCCAGCTGTAAATACATGCATCCAAGATTTGAATTACCTGCACCTCCTGAACAAACCAAGGATGCCAAACGTCTTCCAGTATGTCACTATTGTTCCGAGGTGGGACATAAAGCATCACATTGTCATAAGATGCCTCCTGAGGTAAGAATTGTTCTAAAAATTTTATGGTTTCTAAATAGCAACAGCTTTCTTGATTCTTCAGATTTATATAAATTGTGGTCTGAAAGTTTTTTTATTTTATTTATATGATTTAGATTTTAGAACACTGTTGTTTTTATTTTACAGCAAAAGGAGCAAGCTCAAAAACAGGAAGAAGCTAGATACCGAGCTCTTGGGTATGTCAAGCCAGCTAATGAAAATGATGACCCTCAACGCCTGCAACGGCTTATGCACAAGCCTCTAGAAGAAGTGACCTGCTTCAAATGTGGCACCAAAGGGCACTATGCTAATAAATGCCCCAAAGGACATTTGGCCTTCCTTTCAAACCAGCAAAACCAAAACCAGAACATGGGTGGATTTAAAAAACCCAACTAGTATAAATATGTGAAGCCAAAGTAATGGGCTTCAGGAGACAAATGTGACTGTGGAAAGTGATTTAAAAATAAAATAAATATGCAGTTTCAACTAATACAAAATTGATCTACAAAGTTAATATAATAGAAAGGAGACATACATTTATAAAATAAAAAAAAACTACTATTTACGCAAAGTTTGTGCACTATTTAAGAAATTAAGTATCTTCCCAAAAAATTCCCCATATTCGCCCTATCAAATAAGTGACTGTTTATATTATGTAAGAAATAAAATTATATAAGACTAGCTGTCCCAGCAAACTTTCTTCTTTTTCTTAAAAGTTTCTTTGCCATATTATATAAAGTATATCGCCCGTATTACTTTATTGAATCAGTGACTAAATAAGTATGTCACCATGGCAACGTCCATCACTATTCCATGACCCGCGTCGCTTATACAATGGTCGCTGTTTATAGACAAATAATTTGCAATAAAATAAAATTGCGCCTATAATTAAAGATCTAAGCTATCCTATCTCTCAAGTTGGAAAAAAGCACACATTAAAATTTAAAAAAACATTAAAATCGGTTAAGTAGTTTAGGAATCCATGGCGGACAAACATTGTGACATTGTTGACAGTGACAGATTTATATATTATATTAGATTGATAAGTCATAACAAAGTGTGGTTTTATTTTTATTTTTTAAGTACCATCGAGAAAATTGATTCCTATGCAGTTGATAGACCAACGTTATTTGGTCGAATATGTCAATTCAATGTTAATTGTGATCTGTCGGCTGTGTTTGACGTAACGTAACCAAACTACGTAGGTCTCCGATTTGCATAGGAATCAACTTCTCTGATAGTACTATCAGAGAAGTTGATTCCCATGCAGATGGTGGACCTAAGTAATTTGGTCGCATTAAGTCAAACTGATAACAACCGACTGATGTTTGTTGCCATGATACATCATAATTACTCATAGTTCTTATGATAATGTATTAATTTGTGCATGTAGAACTACAATCTTAATAAATCTTTATTCTACAACTGTATGCTTTCTATCTTTTCTAATGAATTTCCTTGTTGGTGTGTCAAATAAAAAAAAAATTAAACTAACATCTTTGGTCCGTCAACTGCCTAGGAATCAATTTCCTTGATGGTACTAACATGAATTTGAGAGAATAGGCAGCTTTTATATATTATGCTTCTTGGCTATATATATTATATAGCCCATACAGAAGCTGTCACGTTTAAAACGCTCACTTTAGATTTTACTTTAGATACAAGAAATATGCAACTTTTTTCGCTAGATTTTATTTTTTCACCCTAAAAAATTTTGTTGCGGCCCGCAACACGAAGACCAAAACATGTTTGTGGCTGTAAAAAAAAAGGTTGGGGACCACTGTCCTAGACTCAAAGATCTCTTGACTAGAGCCACTGCGGCCCACGACACCAAGATCAAAACATGTTTATGGCCCGTGTGAAAAAAAGGTTGGGAACCACTGGTCTAGACATCCATACCGGAAGTACCTCTTTAAAAAAAAGTTTAATGTAACGAAGCGGCAAAATCACTCGGTACAAGGTTGACAAAGAAAAGAATAAATTCTCAGTGTCAAATGTCAAGTGTCAACAGTCAATCAGTCAATGTCAGATTTTGCGACTAACGCGCGTTGTGCGGCACGTATCTTGCAATTTTTCTTGTGTTATAAATATTACGGTGTTTTTTTAGAATATAATTTATGTGTGAACACATTATTCGCACTCTAAAACTTTTGTAGAAACCTTTTCTACCAGTTTAATCAAGTTTCCTCAGTGAAGCGAGCGATCGCCGAGAGGGTGAATTATTCTGTTTACCTCTCGCTGAATATCACTTAAAATGGTACGTATTTAAGGAAATAATGACTAATAACACATTGTTTCAGACGAAACGTAGCGCAATTGCTAGTACTTGTTAGATAAAGTAGCCGTTTCAGTCGTAATTTATAACACGTGGTTTGAGGTTATGTTGACATCGTGAGGCCTATTGTCATTTACAAACATTCAATTTATCGTGTAGGAAACAAAAAATTCTGAAAAAGAAACATATTCTTTTGTTATTCTAATTAATAATTTGTATTTTTCAGGCCGAAGAAGGTAACGTTAATCCTAAAGCCTACCCCTTGGCGGACGCGGCGCTGACCGCTAAGATTCTGAATCTCGTGCAGCAATCTGCCAACTACAAGCAGCTGCGGAAGGGCGCCAACGAAGCCACCAAGACGTTAAACAGAGGACTGTCGGAGTTCATCATAATGGCCGCTGATGCGGAACCTTTGGAGATCGTACTGCACATTCCCATTCTGTGTGAAGACAAAAATGTGCCATACGTGTTTGTGAGATCGAAGCAAGCACTGGGACGAGCGTGCGGTGTGTCCCGGCCTATTGTGGCCTGCTCCATTACGATTAATGAGGGCTCGCAACTCAAACCTCAAATACAAAGTATTCAACAAGAAATAGAAAGACTCTTAGTGTAGTGTGTATGTGAAATACTATATATTTTTAAATACAAAAATCAAAAGCTAATTGTTTACTTTATTACAAATGTTATAACATTTCATAAAATATTAACAATAATTAACTGGTCCCATAGTCAAATTATTATTAGTAACAAGTGACTATCACCTACATTCTATAACATTTTAACATCTTTGTAAATATACATCATAATAATAATAATTATTGTGCTAAATTAAATCATTATTAGATTAGAGATCAATTACATGATAATAGTTCTGACGAAAATACCTTCTTCTTCTTCTTCTTCTTTTGGCGTAAGCCTCCCCACTTAGGAGTTGCCAGCGTCAGAGTTAAGGCGAAAAGTATATTATTATGCTCAGTTATAACAACGCAAACTGATTGCCATGCACTGGGCACGGATGAGTGATGACTTCATGCGAAAATGCAAATACAAGATATAATAATAAACCAGAAAAAAACCAGAACAAGCAAATATGAAGCAAAATATTGTTTCTTAGCCTTTAAATATACACGAAATACATAAACATATATACAATAAATAATTTAATATATAAAAGGAAGAGAATTCTAACTATAACTAGAGCCTAATGTGATTATGAGCAATGAACGAGCTTAAGGTGTCTATAAATGGAGAATATACTAACGATAAAATAGATTTAAGATTAGTGGGACGAGGAATATTAGGAGGAAGGTAATCGTACAATGAAAGGTTGTTTTCGCAAGCAAAAAATATATGGTCTGGAGAGCCTTCATCCAAGCCACATTCACACAATGAGCTATCCCTCACCCTTATTTTAGCTAGAAATACTGGATTACAGGAGTGCCCCAGACGTAGCCGACAGATAGTAGAGCAAACAGGCTTATTAGCTTTCAAATATTTATAAAACCACGGTCGACTTGGTACTGAATCTTGAACTTCAGCATAAAAACGTCCTTTATTTCTACTCGACTCAATCCAAATAGTATTCCACTCCAAAGTCAAATGCGACTTGGCCAGAGGCAAAAGATCCTGACAAAAAAATTTGAAATTGCTTAAACCACCAGACTTTGCAGCTTCTTTGGCATATATATCCACACATTCATTTCCTATAATCCCGCTATGACCAGGGATCCAAGCAAGTACAACCTGAATGTTGCTACAATAGCATTTAAATAGTAGCTCCCTAATTTTAAAAATTAAAGGAAACTTAAATTTACTTCTAAAGGGGTTTGACAAAATTGCTTCCAGGGAACTTTTACAATCGGACATAATAATTGCCTTGTTAAGCTTGTGCGATTCTACAAATGAGACGGCATCAAAAATCGCTAGAGATTCAGCATTAAAAACCGAGGAAAGCGAAGGCAATTTATTATTAAGGATGACATTAAATTTAGGAATCCACACGGCACTACCGACACAAGAAGTATCTGATAGTTTTGAAGCGTCCGTGTAAATCAAAGTCCAATCCTTAAATTTATCACTTATAATGGTATTAAATTGGTTGTTAGCAACGGGGGAACCCTTCACTATGGGTAAATTTAAAATAACATCTGGAGAAAATACAAGAGAGGAAAATGAAGCTTCAAACAGCGGATTAACTGAAAATTGAGCCACAGGACATGAAAGAGAAACTATCTTTTGATAACTTTTCATAACACAGGGTAAACTTTTATGCGTCCAATAACTACTAGTTAAAAGATGTGAGAGAGATGACAGCTTATTAATAAGAGGGTGGCAAGACCACTGGTAGACCTTAAATATGAACCTGTCAGACAAATACTGTCGACGTAGAGATAAAGGAGGTTCCACACACTCCACTTGGAGCGCATTAATGGGGGATGACTTCATTGCACCTAAGACTACCCGTAAACATTTTGCCTGCAGCTTATCATACATTTTTAAAGCAAATTTGCTACAAGGCTCCAATAAAAAGGACGCATAATCCAAATGGCTACGAATTAAAGCATTGTACATTAACCTTTGGACGTATGGGTGAGAACCCCACCAAACTCCTGATAATGATCGAAGGATATTTAAATTTCTTTCCGCCTTTTTTAAACAATTATTAATGTGGCTTATACCAGACAATTTCGAATCCAAATGAAGGCCTAAATATTTAACAGAATCCCTAACGGGAAAAACTTGGTTGCTGTAAACTAAAGAAATATCCGGGATATACTTAGCTCTTGAGAAAACCACTACAGAGCTTTTTTCTATGGATATTGAGAGACCATGATTCTCCAGCCAGTCGCTTAAGTAGGACACTGCAGAATTTAATCGATCACAACCTTGAATAATATCCTTACAGATAATATACAGAGCCAAATCATCAGCATACTGGAGTATATTACAGAAGCAGCTTACAGAGCTTTCAAGGTCACTGGTATAAATATTGTATAGAAGTGGGCTAAGGACAGAACCTTGAGGGAGACCTTTCCAAACATACCTCGGAGAGACGGATATATTCTTATATTGTACATTAACGATCCTAGACGATAGATAATTACAAATATAATTAACAATTCTTCTTGACACACCTAATCTGAGTAATTTATGTCTAAGAACGGGGAGAAGAACATTATCATAAGCTGACTGTATATCTAGGAAAACACCTACCACTGACTCATTTTTAGAAAATGCCAAACGAACATCGGTCACAAAGGTTGCCAGACAGTCTGCAGTACTTAAGTTTTTCCGAAAGCCAAACTGATTATATGGAAGAATATTTTTACCTTCCACAAACCATTCTAATCTATTTTTAATGAGATGCTCCAAAATTTTCGAAAGGGTGCAAGACAAGGCAATGGGACGGTATGACGATGGGATACCGTCAGGTTTACCGGGTTTCAGAATTGGGATAATAACTTGAGTCTTCCACTCTTGTGGAGGAAGACCTGTCTGAAATATTACATTGAGAGCCTCTAGAAGAATTTTTTGCGTTGAAGTTCCGCTTTTAACAATAAATGAGTACGGTATCCCATCAACACCGGGGGCAGAGTCCCTCAAGGCTTCCAAAACCAACTGAAATTCCTTCCATGAAAATGGAGCATCTAGGTCACTATTCCCAGTACCAGAATTTTCATATACCAATAATTCCTCCTGTAGAGGAGCTGAAGGAGGCGCCAACCTTTCTGCAAAGGAATCAATCCAACACGAAGGATCACTACTAGAATCCCGGATCTCACAAGAAAATGACCCGCGATATCTTTTTATTTTTTGCCATACCAGGGAAGAGTGAGATTGGGGGGATAAACTTTCACAAAAAAGTTGCCACCCAAGTCTTTTTTTCTTAGAGAAAAGCCTCTTAGCCTGAGCAGCAATTCTTTTATACGTAAGAAAGTTTGACAAAGTCATTGATAATGAGTAGGCTCGTTCTGCCTCCTTTCTATTTTTACAGATCTCTGTACACTCCGCATCCCACCAAGGTGGAGACGGCATTCTAAATGGACCATGCTTTTTGACGGGGAAAGATTTTTCAGCGCTTCGTAATAAAGCCAACTTAATAGACGGGTAAATATCATAGATGTTATCCGTTGTAACCTGAGGAATAGATCGAAACTCCTCATCCGTTGTAATAGAATACAGATCCCAATCAGCATTTGCCAGGTTAAATTTCTGCCTCGGGGGGATGTCAACGGAACAAGGTCTACTGGAACTTTGAAAATATATAACAATTGGAAAATGATCACTTCCATACGAATTAGGAAGAATAGACCAAGAGCACTGCAAAGAAAGAGCAGAAGAAACAAATGATAAATCGACAGCGCTATTAGGATTCTGTGATGGTGCAACCCTTCGAGTTGGGGAGCCGTCATTAAGAATGACATAATTACGGTCATCAATAAAATCTAACAAAGAACTAGACAGATTATCATTGAAATGGGAACCCCACACCATGCTGTGAATATTAAAATCTCCCAAAAACACAACAGGAGGTGGTAAAGGGGATATAATTGAAAAAAACTCAGTTAGTAAAGAAGCGTTAGGATTCGGAATATATACAGAAACATATGTGACATCCATAACTCGAACAGTAACAATATTTATCCCATCACTATGGGGAGGTAATGCAATGAGTGAATATTTACAAGTATTACGAACTAAAATAGCCGATCCAGCCTTTGCATCACTCCGATCGTCCCGGAAACATGAAAAACCTGGAATTCTAAAACGAACACCAGGTCTCAACCATGTTTCCTGAACGGCCATGACTATGGGATCAAAATTTTGAAGTAGAGTCCTAATCTCTTGGTTTTTGTTTTTCAAACTACGACAGTTCCACTGGACAATTTTGAGTGCCATTTTGAGGTATGAAAGATGAAAGCTTAGATAAATGATTTAGGATATTGTCCGGTAAGCCGTCACTAAACCTAGAAACAAAATTGATGATAAACGCAAACATAAACTCGATCATATTGTCATTAGGTGACAATTGTGTAGGGACAAAACCTTCAGTGGACACCTGGGATGCCTGTCCCTGACTAGGAAAGGCACTTCCATTTTGCGAGAAAAAATTTGGGCTTCTTATTAAATCCTGATGAGCGAGATGGTCATAGCCTGGAACCGCTGGAGGAGGAGTACGGCGAGGAGAAAAAACGGTTTTGCAATATGAGCGCTGAACCGTAGACGCTTGGGAACTCAGATCGGCATGATGCAAAGGTAGCGAGGAGGACGGAGACTGATAAGTTTTCGAGGCATCAGCGAAAGAACGACTTACCTTGGGGAGCCTTGTAGAAGCCTCCATATAAGAAATGCTTTCCTGAGACATTAACAATTTAATAGATTTTTGCCTAGAATATTCGGGGCAGGATATAGAGTTAGCCTGGTGGAGACCAGAACAAAAAAGACAAGATACAGACTGCACTGAACAAGTCTCACCTTCATGAGTTCCAGAGCACTTAAAACATCTTGGCTGGGATCTACACAACGCCTTTACATGCCCGAATCTACAACATTTGTTGCATTGAATAGTCGGTAAACTATAAATTTGAACCGGCAGCGAATTGTAAAAGCAAAAAACTCGATTAGGCAGCTTTTGCCCAGAAAAAGTTAACACAACTGATTGCGTAGGAATCCAAGTCGGAGAATTATTGACAACTGATTTCCGGCTCAGTCTCCGTGCCCTCACAACCTTACCAAAACCATTAGGGACTTCTATATTTTCTACTAATTCCTCCATGGCCCACTCGACGGGGACATCGCGGACTATTCCCATGCGGAAAACGTTGTATGCGGGAATCGTTGCAGAGTATCCATTTTCTTGTAAAATAGGGTTAATAACAAAAGAGTTCGCACTTTCAAAATCTTCAAACTCTATTGCAACCTTATTCCGACCTAATCTTTTAATGCCATCTGTCACAATTTTTTTGATATTATTTTTAAACAGAAATTGTCCGAAATTTATAGGTTTTAAAACCACCCCAGAAGCATTATTCGGTTCATTCCTTGAAACCTGGACAATAAACGGGCCAACATCGCCATCAGAATATTTTTTATCAGCCATAAAGTCCGGATGATTGTAAATAAGCTGAATCGATGGATTAACGGCTGTATTTCTTTTGGAGTTAATAATTGGAGGAATACTATCCGCATTTGGTCTTTTTCTAGCAATTATAGACCCGTCCGAACTAGTGTCGGGCATATCCAATAATAAAATATCCCCACCAAAAGGATCCGGCGGATCAACATCCATATTGACTAATTATTATAAAAATACACTAAACTAAATACTATCCTACGTATATTTAAGCTAAAGGTTAAAAATAACTAACTAAAGAAAGGAAAGAAACAACCAAACCAGAAAAAAAACTACGTAACCTCAAAACCTTGTATCATACATTCGAGAACGCAGCTTGAAGTCCCGAAAATACCTTTCAAGAACCAAGTAATTTATACATAATATTTTTTTTTTTTTTTTTTTTTTTAATCAAAATTTTTGACGAGGCTTAAAATGCACTTGGCATCTATGCCAGCCTCATAGTATAATTCAAAGTTAAAATAGAAATTAACAAATTAAACTATGCGACCCTTCATTGATAATAAATAGAACCTAATTAAATTACGGGCCTCTTGCGAAAGAGGCGACGCCAAAATAATATTAATTTGCCCCCCAAACAAATTTCTTGGAAACAGCTGGCTTCTGAGATCACGATTTTGTCTACAATCCACCAACAAGTGCATTAGGTCTTCTGTAACCCTACAGTGAATACAATGAGGGGACTCCTTCTTTCCTATCATAAAATTAAACTTGTTGAGTGGAACATGTCCTGATCGCATCCTCATAGCCGCAACCAAGCTAGTCCTAGAAATATTAGCGCCTTCAAACCATGGGCTCAAGCAAGGTTCACAATTCAATGTCCTGTACCAGATACCTTTGGAGGAAGAACAATCAATAAAAAATTCCCTCCACCTATCAATACAAATTTGCTTAGCTCTATGAAAAAATTCTGTATAGTATGGCTGTATATGAGAAGACATATCCCGACCATCACAGATAGCCTCTTTTGCCAGTTGGTCAGCCATCTCGTTGCCTAGTAAACCTATATGGGAGGGTATCCATTGCAGTCTAATATAAGATGTTTCATTAAAGTCATTTAATATTCTAAGAATATCGTATGCAATAGGTACTCCTCTAGCTCCCGAGACGCAACGAATAAGGTGCTGAAGTGCAGACATTGAGTCTGATAAAATAACAACCCGACATAAACCATTATTCTGAGCATATCGAAGTGCTTCTAGAATCGCAATAAGTTCAGCTCTCATGATAGAAATGCTTCCTCCAAGTTTTAATTTGGAAGAAACATTCCTTTGTACATCAATGAATGCGGCACCAACACCCTCATCATTTCTAGACCCATCAGTAAACAACCTATGATAACCGGGATATGTGACATGTAAATCATTTACAGTGAGAGATCTCAACAATGAAATATTGAAATTACGTTTAGAGTGGGTTACTCCTTCGACCCGAAGTCTCACAATACTTTTAATGTCAATGTAGGACAACCACACATTCATTTGGAACATCTCCAGGCTACAAGCTGTGTACAAAGGTCTATCCTTAAAAAGGTTATAAATTTCAATTAAATTAGGAGTGTTCCTCCCCCTCCAAAAGTCACTTAAGAGTGATAAATGTTCTATCTTCTTAGTATTTTCATTACAAAGTGACACCGACTTTAACCAATATTTACATCCGAGCCAAAGCCGACGAATGTGCAATGGTGCAATACTTAGCTCGCTTTCCATCACATGAATTGGAGTGCTTCTTATAAAACCGCCACAAATTCTCAATGCTCTATTTTGTACCAAATTAAGTTTATTCAAATGTGTCTTCGCTGCAGTTCCATATAAGAAGCTACCATACTCAATTCGACTTCTGATAAGGGAAAAATATAACCGTCTCAAATGCTTCGGATGAACACCCCAGGAACACCCTGACAAAACTTTTAAAACATTGAGAAGTTTGTAACATTTTTCAGTTACTTTATTAATATGCTAATTGGGCATAAATGTATTTGTAGACTTGCTTGTAAAGGTTTGGCTCAGGGTGACCCTTTGTCTCCATTGCTATTTAACATTTTAACAAGAAATATCAGTAATATCATTGTCAACCTTCGGATATCGCAGTATGCTGATGACTTTGTTATTTATATGACTTTAGATTATAGGATTTTTAATTTAGCAGAGATAATGTTTAATGAGGCAATCACAGTTTTAACAGATATTTTATGTAATATTGGCTTAATGTTGTCTGAAGAAAAAAGCAATATTTGTATTTTTAAAAAAACTAGGAAAAATTTTAATGTTACTGTTAATATGAATGGTCGTGCTCTCCAAAATGTTAATAAAGTTAAATATCTAGGAATGTGGCTTGATTCTTCATTGAATTGGGGTGCTCATATTAATTTATACATAATATTATATTTACAAAAATAATGCTGCATTCATGAACATAGAAAAAAAGGCAGACGGAGTCTTATTATACACAGAACTGTGTCTTCAGAGTCGGCCACGCACACATTCTTACGCCTGTCAAATGGCATGGACTAGCGTTATAATGTGTGCGTGCGGACTGTGTACATACAGTCAGCTGGCCGACTCTGAAGGACACAGTTTTGTGTATGGTGAGACTGTGTCCGGCTTTTTTATATGTCCATGGCTGCATTGAATAATAATCTCAAAGTCACAGATATAGATCAAGATAGATACCTCATATCGCTCCATTTCGAGCGTGTCACCTTTTTTTCCTACCACTGTGATATACCGATGATAAGAAACATGTCCATTGTCAAGGCCAACGTTTCTATTTGAATTTCTACACCTCAATACTGCACTTTTAGGCATTTAATCATTTTTAAAATTCTGATTGACATCCGATTCCGATAGCAGACTAAAGAACAGACTTTCAAAAGACGAGCATTGCTCATTGTTTGGTTTATGGCATGCGAAGTACATACACATATGGTATCTATCTTCATCTATGTCTGTGCTCAAAGTTAATTTTCAAAGAATTTCTTTGCTCTTATATTCCAATTGTCCTCCCATCTAGTTTCCTGAAACTTTTCAAGGTTTTTCCTCATGGTTTCCGACAGTTTGTTCATATGGGTGTTGTTTGGGAAGTCTTCAAACCATGTTATAATTTGTTTTGCAAGTTCATCGCTAGTTTTAAATGTGTAGCCATTTTTGCCATTACTGACAAGCTCCTCAATGCTGAAAATGAACAAATAAAAAGAAAATAATATATCTTATATATAAAATTCTCTTGTCACAATGTTAGTCCACGAACTCCTCCGAAACGGCTTTACCGATTTTTACCAAATTTTATATGCATATTCAGTGGGTCTGAGAATCGGCTACTCGGTACATATTATATTGATAAGTGCATTTGTTGAATAAATAATAGTAAATTATTAGAACTCGAGAAAAACGACGACCATGATAGCGATGGGCGTTGCCATGGTGACATATTTATTTAGTCACTACAATAAAATAATACGGGCGATATACTTATACTATATTATGGCAAAGAAACATTTGCCAGGACAGCTAGTAAATTATAAAATTTATAGTATATCCTAATTCCTATGATAAAATAGTAAGATTATTTTTCAAAGCTTACCACTTAAAATGACAAGCAAACACAGGTAGACCAGCCCCAAACATATCCACCACTTTCATCGGAAGGTCCAGACCAGAGGAACTGGTGTGCAGACACACTCCCAGGTCGGCACTGGCCACCATGGTAGGATAATCACATGCCTCCAACCACGGAGTCACCACTTGCACATGTTGCCAGTCACGGGCTGCTATTTCCTTTATGTAGTGGTCCTTCATTGGTCCCTTGCCGGTGATTACACAAACCAACTTTGGTAACCTCTTTGTAAGGCTGTAGGTGGTGTCGTAGACTAAAAATTAATTCTCATTAACAATTTTAAATACTCAATTGCTATGTTATGGAAGAAGTATACATATTATATTGGAAATTATCAAGAAGCTACACATATTGCAATATACAATCATGCAGTGCCTTAGTTGTGTGAGTGACCATATTATATTCTATACACATGTACATGGCTCGCTCGTTACTGACTGCTCCATCAGGTACGCACACTAATAACTACAAATAAAGGATATGTGCGCTCGTAGATTACAAGAACTACACTCATAAAAGAAGAAATTCATAGAGGCGTCTATGGATTTTTAATTTACCTTGGAGTGCATTCATTAAAATGCCAAAGTCTTCATCAGGAGTCCAACTAGTGCTGCTGAAGAGCAGTCCAGGTCTATCGGACCTCAAATTCACCACGTTGCCAATTATTTCAGTGAATGCTGTTCTGTTATTCTGCTCACCTTTGAACTCAGGATATTGTTCCCCAATCTTAAGAAACCAATCATGCTTTTCTTGAATGTTAATTGGATGAAATATTTTTGGCGGCCTGTCATACAATACTGTTGCACTAAAAAGTTACAAGAATTAAAAGATGATGGTAAAGTTTAAAAAACATTTTGAAGGTACTGGTCATAAGATTTTAATAACAAAAGTCTTAAATTCTATGTTTTTTAACATTAAGTTGATGAGAAAAGAATCTGATATCTTTTACTTACAAGATATTCCAATCATCTATTAAATCTTGTTTCATTGCATATGTAACACACAAGTTACTTTGAGAAGATTGACCAAAGTAGTGTTCGATCCACTTGGATATTTTAACAAGAGGATGACTTGGACTTAAAGTGATTGCCATAATGGAGTATGCATAGTTGTGCCAATCAATAACAAATTTTGTTTTAGTGACCAAACAATAGAACCTGCATACCGGCAAGGTTGGTATCGCAGGAGGATTTTGACACAACAAGTACTCGCAGTTTCCAGTTATTAGCAATGTTAGGAATAAACTTATCGCTTGCCATAACGCTTTCGCAAAATACTGTATGAGCTTGGGTCCACTGTCAAACTTTAGGGGATTCAGTTTAGTTATTTCTATGTTAGGATTCTCTTGTATTTCCTGAAGTGGGGCTGTCTCCAAATATCCAATAAGTTTTACATTGAGTCCAGAACTTGCCAAGGACAGCGCATGGTACTGCATACGTGGACTTCGTCCTATATCACCTAGGACTACTACTTTGACGGTCTTTTTATTTCCTCCCTCGGCCATTGTGGTATATTTTTACACTAAGACAGCACGAAGCACATTTAATTTTTAATTAAATCAGGTATTTAACATTTCTCATTTACAGTTAGGTACTTAATAAAAGGCGGCTCCAAAAACAAAAATATGCAAAATTGAATATTTGTAAGACTTCTTCATCTTCTTTTTCAAACAACAATCACTAGGAAAATATAGGATAAGAAAAGTAATTACGCGTAAAAAATAATATAAATTATTATAATATCGAATGGTAGTTTGTAGGTACCTATGTAATTTCTACACAAATCAGAAGCAAAGCAAACGCTGGTAATCGTAATTCGAATTTCGTAGGGACTAGGGACGTTCGACTTCGACTTTCGGACGGACTGGACTCTGGGATGAGGGATCGAATTTTCTAAATCAGAATAATAAAAAAAAATAAAGTCATTAAATCAGCTGTTATTTGTTTACATCTGCCGTAAGCCGTTTATTTATAATGGAAATTTTATAAAGCAAAGAAAAAGTTGAAAATAATGTCGAATGTGCTTATGATAAGGCATCTTCCACATTCATTATCATTCAAAGATAAGGAACAGCTTCTTAAACATTTTGGAGCTGATAAAGTATGGGAAACAAAGAAAAAAAGAAACTATATTTTCGCCGCCTTTCCAAGTATTGAAAAAGCACAATCTTCTTTGTCAAGGCTGCACCAGCTAGAAATAGCTAAAAGGCGTCTGGTTGTAGAATATTCGTTTGAAAAAGAACCATTCTCTAAGGCTACAGTAAATTTAGAAGCAAACTCAGCCATAACTAACCACATTAAAGAGTTTTTACAAAGATTATCGGCATGGAACCCATCGGTAAACTTCTACCAGCCACCCCCTCCTCATCTGAAGTACGAATATCCGGAGGTAAGCCCACATATCGCTGTAAACATAATATCTGCACTATACACACACAAGCCTCTTTATGTTCAAACACTGCACTTAATGAATCGAATGTCCTTGGATTTACCAATTAATGAAAATAGCGCCGCTGTCGAATTTTTCAAAGACACTTTCAGACAGTACTTTATAGATGAGATAGCAGTGTTGCCCCCTGCCGTAGCCAGTGACCCAGAGAGTGAAATATCTAGCGATGAAGGTGGCAAAGAAAAGCAACACCTGCCCCAGCTCGTTAAAAGGAAGCAAACATTGCCTGTCACTAGGAAACGACCGGCTGCAGTTTTATCAACAGCAACACTGCCAAAAGCAAAGAAAATACATGTCACTCAGGAGGAAGTATTCGAAACAGTCACACCTGTGGTTGACACAAAGAAGATAGCTGTTGTAGTTCATCAAGACGCATTACAGAAGAAAACCGAGGAGCCCAAAGTGGTTGGTGGTCTAGGAACATTCCAGAAGGATGATAAACCTGAGGAGGAGCAGAAACCACAAGAAGAGGAGGAGCAACCTTCAATAACTAAAAGAGAACTGTTAAAGAACAGAATATCATACAGCGACATGAAAGTGTTGCCAGTGTACAAAAACTATCATCCAGGTCAGCCATCCATGCGACTATACATTAAAAATCTAGCCAAATCAGTCACCGAACAGGATGTGAGAAGAATATACAAGCGCTATGTGGATCATATACCAGAAGAGGAGCAAATAGGGTTTGATGTAAGAGTGATGCAGGAGGGCAGAATGAAGGGACAAGCATTTGTTACATTTCCTTCTGAGCGTATTGCTGAAAAGGCTTTGAGTGAGACTAACGGATACCTGCTAAAAGAAAAGCCTATGGTTGTGCAATTTGCAAGAGTTGCAAATCAAAAGAAGACCTAGCATTAATAAATATTATTTTCAATGATCTTTTCTTTACTATCTGATAAGTACCTAGTAGCAAGTAAGTAGTAATGAGTTAGTTGTTAATAAGTAACTACATATTAACAACTAACTCAGTTTGATTAACAAAGTTACTTCTGAGAAAAACTTGACTAGATTGAACATAACCTAACTTCATAAGGCCGTCCCCCGAGCAAAAGACCTTGGCCATACATTTGCCGCGTTGCCGAGGTCGCACCAAAACCCTATTTTTTTTACTTATCTTAGTTCAAATTGTCCTAAAAAAAATTTAAAACGGGGAATATGTAGTTTGTGATATTGTCGATCTATTGGCGTGTGTTTCAATTAAAAGTAATTTCGTCGTTGCCAAAACAAGATCTCTCATGTGCAAAGATGCAAGTTTTGTAAAAACTTAAAAAAACTTCTTCGTGAAAAAAAATTGTATGTAAGCATGCCAGTTTATTTTTCTTATTTATGTATCTATATTTCAGACATTTTTTAAACTTATTACGATATCGATACCTAGTCAATATACCTCTTTTTTTTTTCTTTTTTTATCACTTATGCTGCACATGAGAGGTTTTGATTGCTAAATTTAGCAACATAAGAGGTAACAGTGGGTAAAAGTTGCGCACATGAGATATTTTGATAGTGAAATTATTATTGAGTTTCACATGAGACTTTATTTTCGCCTCCTTTTCACATGTGAGTTTTTGTACAAGGTGGAGAATTTAATTCTCTACAATATGGTGTAAAAAAGTCATTTTCGTCCAGACCGTCACATAAGAGGTCTTGTTTTGGCAACGACGATTTGTAAATCCTAAGGAGATGATGAACGTATTCTTGATTTTTAATAAATTGGTTTTACTTTGGAAGCTGATATCATGAGTAACATAAACAAAAATAGAAAATTTAAAACAGGGAAAGGAATGTTGATATACTACAGATTATTGCTGTATTTTTATTATAACTTTGTAGCTTTCAAATTATTAGTTTATAAGGCTTGAAATATGGTAAATTACGGTATCTCCGCAAGGAACGCCCTTAATACTATTGGCAACTACATATTACATAATATATCAATTTACTATAACAGCTATAGAGGCATTGAAAAAAAAAACAAATATACAACAATGTATTTATTTAAACAATCTCATATATCCATTAATTCTATAGCGTATGATAAACACTCTTGATTGTCATCCTTCTGTTTCCCCGTAAGGACTTGGTGCAGCAGGGGTAACGTATCATCTACAATCATCAACTGGTTGATGAGATTAACAATTGTCTTGTGCATGGTGTCCAACACATGTGACACTGTCTCATCCTTTGTCAGTAAATACTGCTGATAAAACGCATCCATTAAAAGCGTACACCAATCGAACAGCTTACTCTCGTAAACTGAATCAAATGTTTTATTTGAATCGAGAAGCAAATATGAGATATACCTCATCAAGAATAATGCATTGTCCAATGACATTGCACTCCGTAAGTATGGAATGAATATTGCATCACTGAATTGAATCTGTAGTAAATAGTTTAACAATTCAAACTTTCCTTTATGTACAAGTTCATCCTTCTTGGCCATATCTTTGCAGTTGCAAAAATTATCAAAGGCTTCATCATCACTTAAATGTAAACTGTCCTTGTTGAGTAACTTCAAAACATAATTCATTACTGATAGTAAAACAGATTCAGGTATATCATTGAATTGTTTTATGTTTCTATAGATGGGACGGAAATCTTGATTTTCTAACAGTGGATTAATGATTTGCGCACATATGCTTCTCTCTGTTAAACCTGATGCTATGAACTCTTTTATTTCGTTAGTTACTTCAAACACAGGCTCCACAGGTGTATCCCAGTCAGAAATTTCTGTGCTATTGTCTTGGACGACATCATGTGATCCAAGTAAGCTTGACAAATTCCTGTTTGTTTCGAGTGTGAATGGCAGCATCCCCACATGATTAGAAGCCTCCAGAATTATATAGTTATTGAAGCAGTAGATTTGAGCATCTTCAGAATACATTTTCATTGGATATTTACACGAGCCTACTCCAAGTACTATGTTATATGCAACGAGCAGGGCTCCATCCTGCTCCTGGTTGCTACCAAATAGGATTAGGTGGTCCTTGCCCATCCAGGCGATAGACACATTGTTACATGTGGATATCCAGGGTACTGTGCCAACTGTCCTCCAAGATCTTTCGGCAAGTTCATATGCAGTTATTTTGCCATCATTCCCTAAAACAAACATAAAATTTCAAAATTACACACTTTATTATTTATGCAAAGTAAAATACTAATGGAAGAACACTTACACAGAAAATAAACACAAGGTTTTACTTTGGTGCTGATTAGTTTACCCACAACATA
Organism: Polyommatus icarus; assembly: GCA_937595015.1. NCBI lineage: Eukaryota > Metazoa > Arthropoda > Insecta > Lepidoptera > Lycaenidae > Polyommatus > Polyommatus icarus. Next base: position 17,963,137 of record OW569336.1, on the reverse strand, counting down.
TGCTTCATCCCTGGCAACTTTTACCCTGTTGATTTTGGATTTATCCATGTCTCCCAGCTCATCTCTGAGGGGACAGCACAGTATTTCATAGCTTTTCTTATGTTGTATGATGTAACACACATAGTCTGACTTCTTGGCGCTGTAGCTAGTGACACTCACAATTTTTTCAGTGTCCTTTATAAGTTGTTGATTCTCAAAAGTCTTCCTGTTGTCCAGAGCGTATGATAATGACGCACAGTTCCCATTTTCGAATATAACTAAAGATGAACCTTGCCTGGGTAAGATTTTCAAGATATTCACTGAAAACTAAAGTTGAATTTGTTAGTTGAGGAAGTGATATATCATTTTCATAACATTATGAGATAAGTGATTTTTTACTTACCTTATACTTTTTAATTTTGTCCAAATTATCGGTATCTTCTTTCCAGATTTTGATGGTGTTTTTATTAAAAACACCGACGTAGGATTCTTGATCTTTGTCGAAAATCACAGGTGAGGTTAAGTGATCTTTGGATGTCCATCCACTTATCTGTTTTTGATCTGAAAGCTGAAGAAAATAATTGTGAAACGTATATAACGCTTCTTATGTTACTTTATAATAATGGTACACTACAATAATTTCAAAAAAACTTACGCGATATTTGTTTATAACATTACGACCTAAAGATACAATACAATTGTCTTGGTCAGAGTCCTCAGAAACGCCAAGGAAACTATTACGATCAATTAATGGACATAAAACATAATAACTGTGTAATTTGGCCATTTTTATGTGATAAAAAATAAAATAATTTTATATTACAAAACCACAACTCCACATGAGCTCACATTTCTTCTTCTCCTTCTTTTTTTTTTTTTTTTCTTGTTATGGCTCTCGGCTTTAAACCATGGCCAGTGTCAAGTAAAGTTTTGGCGGGAAAAAAAAATTGCATAAAAAATTTACAAAATTTTCAGGTTGTTTTTCCAGATTATCGTCAAGTAAAAAGTCTAGTCAAAGTCTAAAAAGTAGTCGGTAAAGTCAACGAGTCAAGTCAGTTGTTTTAGTAAAGTGGTAGACCCTTACTAAAACTTTCGATGGAGTTTTGGAGGGAACACAAAATGGCACGTTTCTTGAAGTTGTATCACTTGCCCACACTTGTGCACGACAACGAATATTTAATGATTAATATTCTACCAACATTACACATTAAAACCGAAATAACACAATTTTAGGAAAATAATACAAAAACAAAACGTCACTCTTTCGTATTCCCGGCAAAACTCCTTCTCCTTCTTTATTATTTTTTTTTTCTTGTTATGGCTCTCGGCTTGTAAACCATGGCCAGTGTCAAGTAAAGTTTTGGCGGGAGAAAAAAATTTTCGTAAAAAATTTACAAAATTTTCAAGTTGTTTTTCCAGATTATCGTCAAGTCGAAAGTCTAGTCAAAGTCTAAAAAGTAGTCGGTAAAGTCAACGAGTCAAGTCAGTTGTTTTAGTAAAGTGGTAGACCCTTTACTAAAACTTTCGATGGAGTTTTGGAGGGAACACAAAATGGCACGTTTCTTGAAGTTGTATCACTTGCCCACACTTGTGCACGACAACGAATATTTAATGGTTAATATTCTACCAACATTACACATTAAAAACCGAAATAACACAATTTTAGGAAAATAATACAAAAACAAAACGTCACTCTTTCGTATACCCGGCAAAACTCCTCTCCTTCTTTAGTTTTTGATTGACACGCATAAGAGCGTTTTCACACGAGACCCGACACGACACGACAAAATGCGGTGACGATTCCGTGCGCCATACATTTCTATGTACCGTTTTCACACGGAACGACACCGCACAGCACGACACACGATTTTGACGGCGTTTTCACACGAGACACGACACGACACGGTTCATAGACAAATATAAATTGTCTATGAACCGTGTCGTTTGAACGTTTTCACACGAGCGACGATTTCTGCGACGACACCGCATTCACTTATGGCTGGTTTACACGTGATAAGTAGATAAATGGTCAACTAAATTTTAACTTATGACCCTATACTTACTTAACTAAATTTTAACTTGCTATTGGCTACTAAATTTTGTGTTTTATAATATCTTTGTAATTTTTTTATCTGTGCTAAAAAACGTGACGACATAGCGGATTGTCGTCTCAAAATCGTGTGTCGTGCTGTGCGGTGTCGTTCCGTGTGAAAACGGTACATAGAAATGTATGGCGCACGGAATCGTCACCGCATTTTGTCGTGTCGGGTCGGGTCTCGTGTGAAAACACTCTGAGACGACAATCCGCTATGTCGTCACGTTTTTTAGCACAGATAAAAAAATTACAAAGATATTATGAAAGTTGTCTGTGGTTCATTGATTCAGTTTGAATTTTGAACCAGGCCACCAAAATTACTGCCTTATATAATACAATATGCCCCGCGTACCACTTGACGTTAGAAAGGATCATCGAACTATCTTTTAAAATTATATTGTACAAAACCCAACAATAGATGACATAATATTTTTAAGTACTTATGGCTGGCTTACACGTACTAAATTGATAAGTAGTTAACTTAATTTTAAATTTGTAAATTGTAAACACAAAATTTAGTAGCCAATAGCAAGTTAAAATTTAGTTAAGTAAGTATAGGGTCATAAGTTAAAATTTAGTTGACCATTTATCTACTTATCACGTGTAAACCAGCCATAAGTGAATGCGGTGTCGTCGCAGAAATCGTCGCTCGTGTGAAAACGTTCAAACGACACGGTTCATAGACAATTTATATTTGTCTATGAACCGTGTCGTGTCGGGTCTCGTGTGAAAACACTCTATCTTTGCAATTTTTTTATCTGTGCTAAAAAACGTGACGACATAGTGGATTGTCGTCTCAAAATCGTGTGTCGTGCTGTGCGGTGTCGTTCCGTGTGAAAACGGTACATAGAAATGTATGGCGCACGGAATCGTCACCGCATTTTGTCGTGTCGTGTCGTGCCTCGTGTGAAAACGCTCTAAACGATTTCTGCGACGACACCGCATACACTTATGGCTGGTTTACACGTGATAAGTATATAAATGGTCAACTAAATTTTAACTTATGACCTTATACTTACTTAACTAAATTTTAACTTGCTATTGGCTACTAAATTTTGGGTTTACAATTTACAAATTTAAAATTAAGTTAACTACGTCTTATCAACTTAGTACGTGTAAACCAGCCATTAGTACTTAAAAATATTATGTCATCTATTGTTGGGTTTTGTACAATATAATTTTAAAAGATAGTTCGATGATCCTTTTTAACGTCAAGTGGTACGCAGGGCATACTGTATAAAATAAGGCAGTAATTTTAGTGGCCTGGTTCAAAATTCAAAGAACAAAGGATCCACAGACAACTTTCATAATATCTTTGTATTTTTTTATCTGTGCTAAAAAACGTGACGACATAGCGGATTGTCGTCTCAAAATCGTGTGTCGTGCTGCGCGGTGTCGTTCCGTGTGAAAACGGTACATAGAAATGTATGGCGCACGAAATCGACACCGCAGTTTGTCGTGTCGTGTCGTGTCTCGTGGGAAAACGCTCGATATCTTTCGATGCATGGCGAATGGTGAATGGTCGTTTTCGTCCATCTTCTCTGAGTTCTTATCTGCGATTGAACTAAAGCGCTTATTCCATTTCACTAAATTTAGATATCTAAATGATTTAGTGACTAAATTTAGTCAAGTGGAATAACTTACTAAATGTTATTCCACTTGACTAAATTTAGTCACTAAATCATTTAGATATCTAAATTTAGTGAAATGGAATAAAACGCTTAAGCGAGAATGTACATGTTCGCATTCGGGCAAGGGGCTCTCGCACGAGACTCTCGCCCGAGAGCTCTCGGCGAGAGTGTACAGCGGGCATTAAGTAAAATCAGCATTAAGTAAAATCACAACAAGGTTGTGTTGTTGATTTTATTTTGATTGTCCATGTTTTTTGTGAAAAATTCCTGTGAGAAACGCACTTAACTTCAAGAAAATAATTAATATTTTTGTTTATTATTAGTGCAAAGCATTTTGATAGTAAAGTGATCCCGATACAACAGGGTCACGCTTTCGTAGCATCCGATTTTTAGCTTATAATCAAATAAAGTGATTTAAAAGTTGCATGTTGGCATCATGTTACGTATGCCCTGTGAGAAACGGTCGAACAAAAATGTAAAACTAACGCACGTTTATATTGGTCATATTTCTCACATGGCCGTTTCTCAAAGTATATTCCTATTTACATACTTTTTTGTCTTATGGAGTCATGTGAGAAAGGTACATTTATTTTGGCTCAAACCCATAAGCGCTTAAACACTACACATGCATGATGCACTACACTCTACAGTCGTGTGTGACCAACCGTTTCCGGCGATGTACAGGAAAAAAATTCAATGTCAAAACCCCTTATGTCATTGTCACTTGTCATTTGTTTTGTGATTCATTTTTCCGGCGCGGTGTTTTTTTCCTATAGGTTTTAAATAATTTAAGTAAATAATCATTGCATTACTATTAACGTAGTGCTTACGTAATATCTTATCATTCACATTGAAATTCATTTCGGCTTCAACTCCGGTACAAAGTAGTCGTACGCGAAAATGTCAACAGCCGGTACGGTGATCAAGTGCAAGGCCGCAGTAGCATGGGAGGCCGGAAAACCACTATCAATTGAAGAGATCGAGGTGGACCCACCCAAAGCGGGCGAGGTCCGTGTGAAGATTCTCGCTACCGGCGTTTGCCACACCGACGCGTACACGTTATCCGGAAAGGACCCCGAGGGCGTATTCCCGGTCGTCCTCGGTCACGAAGGCGGTGGCATCGTCGAGAGCGTCGGAGAAGGTGTAACAACCGTGAAGCCAGGTGACCACGTCCTACCCCTCTACGTGCCGCAATGCAAGACGTGCAAATTCTGCCTCAGCCCGAAAACCAACCTGTGCCAAAAAGTCCGTGTCACCCAAGGTCAGGGAGTCATGCCCGACGGCACGAGGAGATTCCGTTGCAAGGGCCAGGAGCTGTACCACTTCATGGGATGCTCGACTTTCAGTGAATACACAGTTGTTCTAGAAATTTCTCTGTGCAAAGTCGCCGATGCCGCTCCCCTGGACAAGATCTGCTTGCTCGGCTGCGGCGTCACTACCGGCTATGGAGCCGCTCTGAACACCGCCAAGGTGGAGCCCGGCTCAAACTGTGCTGTATTCGGCCTCGGAGCTGTTGGTCTCGCCGTAGGTTTGGGTTGCAAAGTTGCAGGTGCTAAACGCATTATTGGTATTGATATCAATCCCGATAAGTTCGAAGTCGCTAAGAGCTTTGGATTCACCGAGTTTGTTAACCCCAAGGACTACGACAAACCAATCCAGCAGGTTCTGGTCGACATGACCGATGGAGGACTGGACTACACCTTCGAGTGTATTGGTAACGTGAACATCATGAGGTCAGCTCTTGAAGCCTGCCACAAAGGATGGGGAGTGTCTGTTGTTATCGGAGTGGCCGGTGCTGGTGAGGAAATTAGCACTAGGCCCTTCCAGCTGGTAACTGGAAGAGTTTGGAAGGGAACAGCCTTCGGTGGTTACAAGAGCAGAGACAGTGTACCCAAGCTGGTGGAAGACTACCTCAGCAACAAACTGCCATTGGACCAGTTTGTCACCCACAAAGTACCTCTTAAGGATATCAATGAAGCCTTCCATTTGATGCACATTGGCAAGGCTATCCGTGCCGTCGTTGACCTGTAAACATTTATCTTCTAAGCATTTATTTTTGTAAACTTTATACTAGTGTAACTAGTTTTTGTAATAAATATTATTTGTGTTAATAACTTGTGCTCTGCTTTAATTTTTCCCTAATTTTACTAGATTATGTAACAAGTCATTTGCAAAAGAATTTGGGTAACTGATAATATAGGTTATTATGTCATTGCAAGGTCAAGAATTACTGATAAATCAATTGTTTGTTAAATAATATCAGTTTCTACTGCAGCATTTAAAATTAATAGCATTATACTACCAAATCTGTTGCTAGTTAAACTTTTTCAATTTACTATATGTTATATTATATAATATGTTTTTGTAAGGCCAAAAGTGAAGGTCATATTAACTTACATTGGTTGATAAACATAAGTGTGGTTGGGTATTAACTATTATGTTTGTATATATTAACCACAAAATATAAAAAGACGTGTGTAATATTGCTACTTGCATGCCCTCATGTAGTGCTTAGGGCAATTTGTCACAAGTTCCATTTTGACAATAATAAATTAAGATAATATATTTTGATAATTAATTTTTTATTTTAAGTGCCAAAATTGGTAAACTCTAATCTAATTTTACTAATTTATACTTCGAGCTTATTTTGCATGGATTAGCTTTACAAAAGAGCTGGGTTAGGGTACATCTTAATAGGATAAGTACCAATTATAACTGATAAGATATGACTGATAACAAAGCCATACCTTTTAATTTACATAAAGCATTGATAACAATTTACGATAATGAATTGTGGATTATAGCTAGACTAGCTGTGCCCTGCGGTGTTACCCGTGGTTTAAGTGATATATAATAAAAGACCATGAAAAGTACCTATAATAGGATCAAAACGGGACGAAACATGGTTTATGGTAGTGATGATGATGATGATGAATGTAATTTGCATAGTAACATATGCTTTCCGTTCTTAAAACAACGCGACGTCGAAAATCCCAAACTTGTATCTATAAAGAGTCGGGAGTTCTCTCAGCACCTTCCGAACCATGGTATACCTTGGTGAAAAACCTTTCTTATGGATCCCATCATCAGGTCACCACTTTTATGAATGTGCTACCACATTGGGATGATAACATATACTGCACTAAAAGAAAAAAAATTAAAATCGGTTCACAAACGGCGTACACTTCACATAAAACCAAAATCACCATATGTTTCCATATAAATTTCGAAGAGTTCCCTCGATTACTCATGGATCAAAGCGCACGGAGTGCGCGGCCAAGTTCCAGCAGGCCGCGCACATGCCGTGCACTATTTACACGAACCGTTTCGACGCACTTTTGACCCCCCTGTAGCTCAGTGCCTATTGCGAGTACAAAGATAAAATTATACCTACGTAATTATATGCTAGTACTTACGCAGTATACCAAATTTCGTAGATATAGCTTCGGTAGATCCTGAAATATCTCCCTGTGAAAATAGCTAATTTTGGCACTGACTCACTCACTCACTCACTGACCGGTAATCAAAACCTCTAGGCCACTTCCAATTGTCCTAGCGCTATGAAATTTGGCACACAGGTCGTGTGTTATATGTAGATTAACAAAAAATTGAGAAATTTAAGAAATCGGTCAAGCGTGAGTCGGTTCACCTACAAACCTGAGAGGCCACTTCCGATTGTCCTAGCGTTATGAAATTTGGCACACAGGTCGTGTGTTATAAGTAGATTAACAAAAAATTGAGAAATTTAAGAAATCGGTCAAGCGTGAGTCGGTTCACCTCCAAACCTTAGAGGCCACTTCTGGTTGTCCTAGCATTATGAACTTTGGCACGCAGGTCGTGTGTAATAAGTAGATTAAAAAAATTTGAGAAATTTGAGAAATCGGTCAAGCGTGAATCGGTTCATCTACGAATTTTAGATACTACTTCCAATTTTCCTAACATAATGAAATTTGACACTCAGGTCGTGTGTTATAATATGTAGATTAATAAAAAAATTAAGAAGAAATCGGTCAAGCGTGAATCGGCTCCTGTACGAACTATAGGTAAAAATTCTTATACGCCAGTGATACAACGAGAATTGGTTTAAAATATTGTCATCATGTATAATGCATACCGTATAGCTTATTAATACTTCGATTGCGGATTCTTGGAAATCTATTGTTTACGCGGTCGAATTCGACCGCTTGGGAGTTGATATACTTAAGTTAAAAAAATACTGTTTACTTGAAAATTTCGCTTCTATTGATAGTTTACAACTAGCGCCATATATCGAAGGTATTGTTTAAGTCGGGTGTGGCACAAAAAAAATAGGTATAATTTCTTGAAAAAAAGGACTGAAATCCCACCAAAAACATACCTGTTAAAATGGGGCCAAGTTCCTATCAGCAAATTTTTGGTCTAAAAAAAGAGTTGAAATCAAATCCAATGCCAAGTTTAGATGCACTTCATCGATTGTTATCATTTTCATCAACAGTCTGATCCATAATACTTCTAAATTTGAACTTGGCAGGTTTTCGTGCTTTACGTAACTCTGGATTAATTGTAAAATAAGATAATATAATTAAATTAACCTGCCACGTTCAAATTTAGAAGTATTATGGATCAGGCTGTTGATGAAAATGATAACAATCGATGAAGTGCATCTAAACTTGGCATTGGATTTGATTTCAACTCTTTTTTTAGACCAAAAATTTGCTGATAGGAACTTGGCCCCATTTTAACAGGTATGTTTTTGGTGGGATCCCATCATCAGGTCACCACTTTTGTGAAAATGGGACCAAATTGGAGTGAAACCTAATACTACAAAACAAAAATTTCGAAAATCGGTTCACAAACGGCGGAGTAATCGTTGAACATACAAAAATAAAAAAAAAATATCCACAGCCGAACATATAACCTCCTCGTTTTTTGGAAGTCGGTTAAAAAATAGTTTTATATTGTCTTCACTATATGTCATTGAGGCGCTCTGTCGGCGCTATCGCTTGTCCGAACTCCGATTGTTGTTCATATAGTTTTAGTTACACGAAGTATTCAATAGATTTCGCCGAGGTGCTCCTGAATCGCAGTATCGCTTGTACGTAGGAGTTTTATATAGTTGTATTGGCTGTGTGAAATCAGAAATGTGTCACCATTGGTGTGAGCAGTGAGTATTGAAATTTGAATTGTCAACATTTTAAGTGGTAATTATTGATCTCGTATTAATTATTACATATATTATAGAAATATTAATTAACCCTCCAAGATGACCTCCATCATAGTCCGCGAGTTTATAAGTGGTCGTCGGTGGTAGTGACTTAGTGACCATACCACCCTACGCGTCGAATTAAGTGGTAATTATTGATCTCGTATTAATTATTATTACATATATTATAGAAATATTAATTAACCCTCCAAGATGACCTCCATCATAGTCCGCGAGTTTATAAGTGGTCGTCGGTGGTAGTGAACTAGTGAGTAGTGACTTAGTGACCATACCACCCTACGCGTCGAATTACTGCGTTTATTCTACGTATCTTATTACAATTTGTTAAGACTGTTAAGAGTCATACCCCAAGGCCCAAATATCAGGTAGATAAATTTAAACAATACATTAAAAAAATCTAAGTGAACACAACCCTATGCGTGCTAGGTAATTTAACAATTTAACGCTTCAACTCCCAAGCGGCCGCCAGAACAATGGATTTCCAAGAATCCGCGATCGAAGGATGAGCCGAATCACACCCAGCGGCGCGGCGAGTATATTTTCAGTGTCATAATAATATTATGATATTAATCTTTACCTTTAACGCCAAAACTCCCAAACGTAAACGTAATAAGGAGTCAGGAGTTCTCTCAGCATCTTCGAAACCATGGTATACCTTGACCCAATATTTGACTTTTTGGTAGCATATTCTTAGTACACTTCACATAAAACTAAAATTACCATATGTTTCCATATAAATTTCGAGGAGTTCCCTCGATTACTCCTGGATCCCATCATCAGGTCACCACTTTTGTGAACATGGTACCAAATTGGAGTGAAACCTAATACAACAAAACAAAAATTTCGAAAATCGGTTCACAAACGGCGGAGTAATCGTTGAACATACAAAAAAAAATCCACAGCCGAACATATAACCTCCTCGTTTTTTGGAAGTCGGTTAAAAAAAAACGAACATGACACCTCTTCCATTTTGAAAGTCAGTTAAAATTGTAGCATAATATATGCCCTGTGTTATTTTGATGTATATTGTATAAGCTATATATTACAAAGTTTCATTAAAATCCGTTCAGTAGTTTTCGCGTGAAAGAGTAACAAACATCCATACATCCAAACTTTCGCTTTTATAATATGAGTACTATAAAATACTAGTATAAAAATAGGCGTGTGTGTGCGTGCGTATGCATAAAAATGTACCATCGAGGAAATTGATTCCTAGGCAGTTGACAGACCAACGTAATTTGGCCAGATCTTTGTGATCTGCCGGCTGGGTTTGAGCCAACCTACAGTCGCCGGTTAGACGGTCAAATTTTCATCAATCTGACGTACCACAACCACACCACGTCGCAAAATGCCGTCAAGCAGTGGTTACGTGTGAATGGTGTCGCTGCAGCTTTTTGTAGTTGCGTTGTGGTACCGACAAAATGTCGACGTGGTAGCGTTGTCGACAGTAGTTGCGATGTAGTTACGTACGAAAGTCAATGAAACGGAGGGGGGAAGAGCGCGGGCGGTGTGCGCGCACTGTCATTGCATCGACGCAACGTTGTGGTTGCGATGTGGTCGGCCACTAGTTCGCTTGTGGTTGCGATGTGGTCGGTATCACACAAGTGGTCGACAACTACTGCAAAATGTGGTACGTGTGAATTCATTTACAATACGAAATATACGCCCGACCACGTGGAGTAGTTGTGGTACGTGTGGGTTGGCCCTTTGACGTAACGCGACCAAATTACGTAGGTCCCCCATTTGCCTATGAATCAACTTCTCTGATAGTGCTATCAGAGAAATTAATCATAGGCTGATGGCTATAACTGCATATATATTTCAGAGGCCTCAACAAAAACGTGAACATACATGTTTAAGAAGGGTAATAATAATGTTTAATAAACACTATATTTATGAATAAAATAAACAACAACATAACATAACATTTCATAATATATTTTCAATGATGTCATTCTTATAATACAAAATATATTTTACAAATAGGAAATGATATCTATTGGTATTATGAATTACTAAATATTTTAAGGCTATCATAATAAGTACCGGTAAAACATGCCAACTTTGCCACATAGAATAACTTTGCCCTAAGATCCATTCTTAAGGTCGTCCCCCGAGCAAACGACCTTGGCCATACATTTGCCGCGTTGCCGAGATCGCGCCAAAACCCTATTATTTTTACTTATCTTAGTTCAAAATTGTCCTAAAAAAAATTTAAAACGGCGAATATGTAGTTTATGATATTGTCGATCCATTGGCGTGAGTTTCAAATAAAAGTAATTTGTAAATCCTAAGGAGATGCTGAATGTACGCTTGAATTTTAACAAATTGGTATTACTTTGGAAGCTGATATCATGAGTATAAGAAACAAAAATAGAAAATTTAAAACGACAAAAGGAATGTTGATATACTGAAGATTCTTGATGTATTTTTATTATAACTTTGTAGCTTTCAGATTATGAGTTTATAAGGTTTTAAATACGGTCAATTACGGAATCTCCGGACGGAACGCCCTTAAGCAAATCTTTGATGTACGGAGGTATTTTAATATTATCAGGCCTGTCCCACTCGCGCGTATAGGCATCGAACTGTAAGTACCACCCGCGGGCGGCAAATCATAAGTACTAGGTACATATATAACTAATCTGTGATCATAAGCACAGACTACTAAGGGATACTTGATCATAAGGGACTCACAAGCGAGCGGTGACGCACGCGCAAGATTATTCGTCGCGTATCTACTGTATAGTGAATACTGATCATAGAGGAATTTAATACAATATGATACTGATTTAACCGCTGTGACAAAATCGTTATAAATCTTATAAAAATGAACAATTAAAAAAGCCAATGAAATATGTACCTATTATATTTGAATAATATACCAATTTCATACAAAGAAACACACAAACTACACAGAAATAAACACAAGTTACTAGGTTTAAATTGTAGAAGTTTCCTGCAATATTATAATACAATATAGAACTACTATAAAATATAGGTTGTTTTACTAAAATTTGATATTACTATAAAAAGGTTTGCTACTCATGCCAATAGTAATTATTTAAAAAAAATATTTTGTTTTCTAAAAGGCGAAAACCTTGATTTCTTATGCCCGCTGTACACTCTCGCCGAGAGCGCTAGGGCGAGAGTCTCGTGCGAGAGCCCCTTGCCCGAGTGGGATCATGTACATTCTTCAATCGCAGTTAAGAACTCAGACAAGATGGACGAAAACGACCATTCACCATTCACCATGCATCGAAAGATATCATTGTAATCCAAAGATTTATAATCAATTTTTCTGTTCTACACTGTCCAACGGCGGGACTAGTACTGAAAGACGCGAGAGTGTACAGTAGTGCGCTCGTTTTCCTCGCGAGACCCTTTGTCTCGGGCGCAAAATACCGACAACGGAGCGAGAGGGTCCGAGACAGGCGAGACGAGGCGAGCGCACCCATTTACACTCTCGCACTCGGGCCGCTTCGCTGTGTCTCGGCGAGAGTGTACAGCCGGCTTTAAGAAAAGGTACGCGCTATGCGATAGAAAGAGAGCGGAGATGTAGGCAAATATACTTGTAGGCACCTAGCACTGCGCGGTCGGAATTTGGACTTTATAGTATCGCAGTATGAGTCGTTAATTCTTTAAACGGGTTTCGTTAGTGGGATTTCTGTTGGTACAACTAATATATTATATTCTGTGATATTATGGCAATATTTGTTTAATTTGGCGGAAAATAGGTTATATGACTGATAACATTGAGAATACCCCATAGTGCTAACTTTATTCAGTAACTTGTTGGAACTTCTGAAAAACGGTACGTATTTTTGCGGGCAAATTGTGGTGCAGATTTGTGAGTAAATTGTGCGTGATGGTGAAACCACAGGTTAGTTTGCTTTTGATATATTATAAAATAATATCTATAGAGTATTATAATGATAATGTAATTAAACAGGGAATTATATAATAAAACTTATGATGGTGGGCAAACTTACCCAGCAGTATTCCGATCATCGATTGACAACATTGCCCGGTATCAAAAAATCCTTAGGGTTGTCAAATCGGACATTTTTAAATACTTTACTAAAAATCGATGTCATTTTTTAGGGTTCCGTAGTCAACAAGGTACCCTTATAGTTTCGGTCTGTCCGTCTGTCTGTCTGTCCGCGGTTTTACTCAGAGACTATAAGACCTACAAAGCTGTAATTTGGTATGAATACACATATTAATGATGGCAACAAAATGTTACATGAAATCATAAAAAAATATATTTTTTTATGGTACCTCCCCTACACATCAAGCGGGGATGAAAAATTTTTTTCGCGCCCACTCCATCGTGTGGGGTGTCGTTGAATAGGTTTTTAAAAATATTGCGAGTATTCATAGATCATTTTCCGATTTAGGGATCCGTTTGTGAAATATTAAGTTTTAAAGTGGAAAAAATCGTTAGAGTCCAGTGTCCCCCCCTTCTACCAGCTAAACGGTTGGTTCTGGAAATGTGAAAAAATTCACGGGAGTAGGAAATATGTTGAATTTAAAAGGAAAACTATCACGGCTAAGAAGACTTCATAAGTTATTGAGTAATAGTTGATCAACTAAAAAAATGTATTCGGCTAAGTATAAATTGAACTTTTCGTTCAAATTCCTTTGAAAGTAACTGAGATGATGTTGTTAGTAGTGTAAAACACGCTATAAATGTACGTTCATTGACCATAATAAAATTGTCAAAAACTAGCGATACTACGGTGTGTAAGGGTAACATTGCCCAGTCAATTTAGTAGGATATTATTCGCGATATCGTTTAAATGTCTATAGTAAACGCCAACTTTTCCAAAATTCTCTCACTGGATTTTGATGCCACCTGCGCAAAGTTCATATTTACGTGAAAAATCAAGGTGGGCAATGTTGGCTACAAGTCCAGGTAACTTTACCCGGCATGAAAATCAATCATAAATAGAATTAAATGAACAGAATTAATGTTTTTGACATTCCTACACCTGCACACGAAGCCTTGTAGTTGCAGAGGGCAAAAAAAACTTACACTTTCATACTTTTTTAGGGTTCCGTACCTCAAAAGGAAAAAAACGGAACCCTTATAGGATCACTTTGTTGTCCGTCTGTCCGTCTGTCAAGACCCTTTTTCTCAGGAACGCGTGGAGGTATGAAGCTGAAATTTATATCAATTACTCAGGTCTACTGTCCCTTGAAGCTGTGAAAAAATCAAACTTCTAAGCCAACGCAATCAAAAGATACAGCCGTTTATGCCGCAAATTTTCGACACTTGCAAGGGAATCAAAACCTACAGGGTGCTTCCCGTGAACTCAGAATCTTGAAATTTGGTACGAAGCAACGTCTTATAGCATAGATAAAGGAAAAATTACGAAAACCATAAATTTTTAGTTACATCACATAATATATTTTTTTTTAATAATTTTAAACTTACTACCCATTTCCTCATACTCGATTGTCGTAATGAACGAACTTTGTAAACCTTGCAGGTTTGTACGGAACCCTCGGTGCGCGAGTCCGACTCGCACTTGGCCGGTTTTTTTTTACAAGAATTAAAATTATTCGAAAAAAGCGGGCAATGTTGGCATGTTTCGCGGTAAATCAAAATGTGTAACATGTCCATAACAACGTAAAATTTTATTACATAATATACAACGACTTCTACATACTATTATAATACCAGATATTACAAGTTAAATTATCGCATTATTATTATTTATTCAAAAGATAGACTTTCAAAACTTAAGTCAATAAAAATGTATTATTAATGCTCAATATATTTTTATCATTATTTATTATAAATAATAAATATAAATTATAACAATAATATAAAATAACTTTACCCTTTATCACATGATATTATTATTTTTGAGATATACCTACATTACAGATATATAGAATAGTATAAAGATCACAGTACATGAATAATCTTAAACCAATTAAAAGTTAAGACAGAGCTCATGTAAGAGCGTTTACAGACGAACGGCAAGTGTCGACGGCACGTGTCGGCGGCAATTGACGGCAGCCGTCGACAGTTTATCACGCTTACGTTGTGACGTACAGCAGAAAGATAAGCGTCCACAGGTCGGTATCGTACGCAACGGACGTCTCGCATCAAACGGAAAAAAAAGCACAGTACGTTCACTGTATCGGCAGCGTACAGATTACCAACTGGCTAATATAATATAGTGGAAAAAGTGCAAGAAAAGTGTGTTTTATTAGTGTTGAACATGAATTTCCACCAAGAACCGACAGTACAATCAATTACGTATAGCCAGTATGTTTATCTCCTAATTAGTCCAAACAAAGTTCCTAATGTCAAAATTTCTGCTTTCGACTTTTCCATCTACACTCCCCTTTCGAGCATTCATTTTCTAGGCTAAACGGTTATCCGTACGCTGCCGACACATAATGGATGTACTGTGAAAAAATTATCCGTTTGATGCGAGACGTCCATTGCGTACGATACCGACCTGTAGACGCTTACCTTTAGGCGGTACGTCACAACTGGGGGCCTACCACCACCTCTAATAAGCGACACCGTTTGACAGATGAACAATATTACTGTAACGTTAAACTAGCGATCTCAAAAAAGTTGATATTTCACAGCGGATTTAACAAAGTTTTACATTTTTTACAGTGACACCTTATAACTAGCTAGATGACGCCCGCAACTTCGCTGCGCCAAAATTCGTTTTTAGCGCGAGAACCGTACATTTTTCCGGGATAAAAACTATTCTATGTCCTTTCTCGGGACTCAAAGAATCTCTATGCCAAATTTCAGCAAAATCGGTTCAGCGGTTCGAGCGTGAAGAGGTAACAGACAGACAGCCAGACAGACAGACAGACGGACAGACAGACACACTTTCGCATTTATAATATTAGTATGGATATTTAAAAAGTGAGTACTGTAATGTTATTGTTATAATCTTAACAAAGTGTTCTGGAAACATGATAGTTTTAGGAAAAGTCGTGGTAGGCCCCTGCAAGCGTCATAAACCTTCGACGGCTGCCGTCGACTGCCGCCAACACGTGCCGTCGACTGCTGTCGACACGTGCCGCCGACACGTGCCGTTCGTCTGTAAGAAGCCTAACTCGCACACTGAGCCGTATAACTCCACAATATTATATAGTCATTAGTCAGTAGTCACACATACACCTGTGACGAAATTATGCCTCATCTTAAGGCGTACTGTCGAGGAGTAGGCTGTATGACTTTTGTTTTGTAATACTTTTTATTAAAGTAGTGCAAACATCATAACTGCACCTGCATTGTAAACATGTAACAAATATCATTCTTTACATTTTTGTTCGGAACAGATACTAAATATTATGTATATATTTTCCAAGTGATTGCTTCAGTTTTCCGACATGAGTTGCTTGTAGTATTCTTCGTAGGTTTCACAGTGGTCAGCTGTAAAAAAGTAAAGTTATTAGTCCCAATAACTTTACTCATACATAAACTCATACTATAAATGATATTGCGATGCGAATTCGCAGTTTTGTGTGGGAGCCATACACTGACCTCCATTATACAATTACGCTGGAATTATGATACCCTTTGAAATGACAGCTATTTTTTTGTGCCTATTTGAAGCGGAATCAGCGCCCCCAATGCGGGGGAAAACAATTAAATCGGACGTAAAAATGACGTTTGAAAGTCGCCATATTTGCGCTGATAGCAGTAGTGGGAGTACTTGGAACTAATACTAGTTTCTACAACAAATAGCGATTAAGCGGCCATTTGCAAGTTACGTCAGATATCGTTCTCTTCCCCCGCATTGGGGGCGCTGATTCCGCTTTAAATGGGCACAAAAACAGTTGGGTATCATAAGTCCAGTGTACTTGTATAATGGAGGTCAGTGGAGCCATAAGTATAAAAAAAACTTCGAAAAGATTCCCAAAAGAAATTAGCAATAAGTTGCGTATGTAACTTGTTATCTTTACATTTTTCATTTAATATTACAAAATTAAGAATCTTGTTACATAACATAATATTGTTTTGAATTTCAATATTATAATATTTTCTCTATCTTATCAGCAAGCTCATGGTTTATCATGGCGACAGGGTCAAAGTTCTATAAAATACCATATTATTTATAGATATTATATAAAATGTTATAACTTATTACTTAAGTATAAGCATTTTAAACAAAGTAACTAAAGCAGGGATTGTGTATTTCCTGCGGTAATTTGCCTGTCTTTACTCGTGCACCTCAGATGTCCTTCTTTCAATCTTTTTTCAATATTGTTAATTGTAATACATTATACATTATATTGTTATTTGTTTATTGTTCAGCCTGTTGTTTTTTTTTATTTAAATAAAAGTGATACGTTACTTAAAATACTCACTCTTATCAAAATTGGGCGTGCCCCGTAACGCCTCATTGCGTGCGCGCAGGGCGTGGTATGTGGCGACGAAGGAGGCGGGGTCGGGCGCGGCGGCGAGGTGTTTCCGCGCGCTGAGCCGCGCCCACAGCGCCCCGCCCGCCGCGCGCGCCGCCCCCAACCCGGCGATAGCGCGCCCGCTCGACACTAGCACCTCCGTCGTTTCCTGCGACATTCGAAAATGAATATAAACGATTACCATAGAATTATAACCTTTAGAAGAGGCATTTCATACAATCGTCAGCGCGAAAATGTGTCACCCTCGAAATGAGTGAGCTCACTCATCTGAAAGCAGTGTGCCTTTGGACGCGGTGATGGTCAGACGTGTTTAATTCATTGATAACCACGTTGTTATTCCCTACATTTCGCTCTAGAATGCCGTTGTGCGCCTTACGACAGTGCAGTAACAACACGAGGAATACAAATAAAGCCAAAGGTGTGATATTTCACACGACGATTTGAAGAGCAAATTGATTCACTTAGCAGAGCTATTACGGCCATAGATAAAGGAGACATCTTCATCGTTGGAGACTTTAATACCAGTCAGATATCTTGGATAGAACTACCCCAGGTACAGCTAAACTTCACTAAAACCCGAATGTTGGATACCAATAATTCAATAGCTAATTCATTAAAAGAATTCTTAGTTTAACATAACTTAACCCAATGTATAATACAATTGCAAATCCTCGATTTGGTATTAAGCGACAATAATTCAGTTACAGTAGAACGTGCATCCGTACCACTTACTAAGGTTGATTGTTATCATCCCGCTATAGCTATTACTAAAAGTATCCCTGTATATAAATATCTAAAAAATAATAATGTAACTAAATTCAATTTCTATACAGCTAATTATTATAATTAATGAGAAACTACTAGAAATAGACTGGGACTCGGTATTAAATAAGCAGTCATCAGTTGATGATATGGTAAAAGTGTTTTATGATTTTTCCAACACTTTGGAAGCAGGCTAACAAGTAACATCGTTCCTGTACCTAAATCAGGTGACTCTAGGGATATACAAAATTATAGGCCAATAGCCCTACTTTCCGTGTTTGCCAAAGTACTAGAATCACTGGTATGTCCACACTTGAACAATAATCTAAATATGGTGTTAAAATCTGAACAACATGGATTTCGTAACAGAATGTCCACCCTAACTAACCTTAGTTCATACATTGATGATTTGTGTAATGCTGTAGACAAGAATTTAGAAGTAGATGCTATATATATGGATTTTATCAAGGCTTTCGATAGGGTGGACTACAAACTGTTATTGGAAAAGTTGAGAAAGATAGGGATTCATGGTAATTTATTCATCTGGTTTTGTACTTACTTAGATTCTAGAATTTTAAAAGTAACTACAAATGGGTTTGAATCAAAGCAAGTTATTGCAACTTCTGGAGTGCCTCAGGGCTCGCACTAGAGAGTTGGGACCCCTACTATTTTTGATTTTTATTAATGATATTGCTAAAGTCATCAAATATTGTAAATTTTTACTTTTCGCTGACGATCTTAAGATTTATAAAATTATAACGAGCAACCTTGACATCATTCAATTGCAGCTAGACCTTGATCAAATACATATTTGGACCGAAATTAACGAACTTCCTTTAAACGCTAAAAAATGTAATTTTATTAAATTCTCGAAAAAGCAGAACACTATCGCTTCTTCTTATCACATTAGCTATGTAAATCTTGATCGGGTATCCCAGGTGCGAGACCTAGATTTATGGATAGAATTATGGATGAAAACTTAACATTTATTAACCACATTGATACAATAGTGACTAAATCTCTCAAGATGCTGGGCTTCATCTGGAGGAACTGTAAAAATTTTAAAACGTCATCGCCCTTTAAATTATTGTATTTTATGCTTGTGAGAACGGTATTGGAGTATTGTTCCCCAGTCTGGAGTCCACACTATCGATGCCATATTAATAGAATAGAAGCGGTTCAACGAAAATTCTTATTCTTTTTAACAATTCACCAAAAAAGTACAATGTTTTAAATACATATGACGAACGATTAGAATACTTAAATATTCAGAAACTTGAGCATCGTAGGTGGATAACTGATCAGGTGTTTCTTTTTAAAATGTTAAATAACTTATATAACAGTCCTGACTTCCTGTCACGAATAATGTTTTCTGTTCCAAGACCTAGCTTTAGAAAGCGAGAGGTGTTTTCTGTAAAGGGTTACAGAACCAAATTGGTTCTGTAACCCTTTACAGAAAACACCGACATAGCATGCTACCGAGAACTTGTCGAGACCATAACAAGCTGTTCAAGGAGTTCGATGTTGACATTACCGCTCACAAACTTGCTCCTTTCAAGCGAGTGCTGGCGGAAATCCCCTACCCAACGTAATGTGCGATATTGTCATCATCGACCTCAGAAAAACAATTTCGCTATATTAAGTAAATATATGATTTGCATGCTGAGTCTACCTGTAATTATTGGGTCTGCACCTTAGTAAGTTTCGTGTTGTAACATTAGTGAAATAAGTTTTTATAAGATGTAGACCTGTTGGCAGACCAAATAAATAAATAAATAAATAGTAATTACCAAGATTTCATTAATATTTCAATTATTGTCTTCCATTTTACAAGAAAAATCAAAGCGAACCGTAAAATGAGCGAAAGAGAAAGTAGTATGATATGCTGTTACTGTAAGACAAAAAGGACGACCATATTTTCTCAATACACATTTTGCATGAAAAAACATTGCTACAGTTTTGATGGCGTATGCCTTATCTATTATTGACATCGTTGACGATTACAGTAACTTTGGACAGGTTTTAATCGGTTACATGCAGTATACGAAAATGGCACGTGATGCATTGACATCACAATCTATGTTTTTCAATCGCAGTTGCTAATGATGAATTGGAACTCGAATTCTTTTTTTTTTTTATTTGTGCGAAACCAGTTGCTATAGTTTAAACATTCAATCATTATGCCGCATAATCTCTGTAATGTGTACGTACCGCGTGCGCACGCAGGCGGGCCATCATGTCAAGCGCGAGCTGCGCGGCGGCGCGGTCGGTGCGCTGCAGCGACAGCAGCTGGCAGGCGAGCGGGCGCGAGTCGGGCAGCGCGGCGCGGCGCGTGTAGTGTGTACGTACCGCGTGCGCGCGCAGGCGGGCCATCATGTCGAGCGCGAGCTGCGCGGCGGCACGGTCGGTGCGCTGCAGCGACAGCAGCTGGCAGGCGAGCGGGCGCGAGTCGGGTAGCGCGGCGCGGCGCACGAGCGCGCGCAGGCGGCCGCCCGCACCACGTGACACGAGCGCGCGCACGCCCGCGCCGCTCGTGCACGCCGCCGCCGGTATGCCGCTGCGGCACAGCGACGACAAATACGCCGTAACCACCTAACGAAAAAACAACTTTGAGTTCCGTAGACTGCTGTAAATATTGCTTAATGCAGCTTTTCAAGATCCTTTAACAGTCAATATAATATTGACTAAAACTACACAAAGTTTTTTTGGTTCTAAAAAAAAAACGAAACGATAATTGATATAATGATGGCGAAACATTTTATAAGCCTATTTTGTTAATAACAAAAATGCCTTATACATCAGTTGCCACACAATTCACAAACTACTACTTAATCACATTAGCATTACAATTTGATTTCAAAATGGCTGCTACAGCCATTTTGAAATCAAATTTTGCCACAGATTTTGTGTACACAGCGTCATACCTGCACAAGGTAGGGGTCCTCGAAGTGTGGTGTCAGCAGATGCGAGCAGATCTCCTCCTGTGAGATGACCACGGGTAGCGCCGCGCCCTCGGTCCACCCGCTGCCTGCGGTGTTGCGAGCTACCTCCAACTCCGACCATCGCCTGGAAAAAATCCATACTTCGTCTTGACCACTGAAATGATTTTGCTGATATTTGGCATGTAGATATTTTGAGTTCCGGCAAAGGATATAGGATATTTTTTATCCCGGATAAATAACGATTCCCGCACGATAAACGAATTTTGGATCAACGGAGTTGCGGCGTCGGAGTTGAGTTGCTAGTATCTTATAATTTTAATGTAAAACATAACCTAAACATTTATTAAATACTAGATCTAGTGTTTAAAATAAATCTATGTTAAAAGCTGTGAGCTATCAGTTGTTTCACTAGACTAAAAAGTTTTTACTTACCAATTTTTATATCAAAATATCAGTATAAGCGTTAATAAAACGACACACAAACTTTGCATTTGTATTAGTATGGATGTGTACTTAATTGAAAACCATAATGTTATGGTTTTCAATTAAGTACACATCCATACTAATACAAATGCAAAGTTTGTTACAAACAAACCATTCAAAAATAAAACAATCGAAACCGCTTCCTAGACAAACTTCTCATAAAATGTGAATGTCGTTGGTCACAACTCACAGTCAACAGTCTGACAGGATCAAATAAGGAATGAAGCTACATCAAAACAGTGTGGGGAATGGGGATATATAAAGGAAGATCTTCCGACCGAGTGAGATATTATGCTCGGTCAGGCCGGAGCCCACGTGATTAATTTCAGCTGTCGTATATATATATATATATATATATATATATATATATATCATTCGCGGGTAGGACGCTGTCAAAGCAAGTTGTGTACTAAATCGCTACTATAAGAAACCTACTATCGAAATGCCACCTAAATTGTCTAAATGTGAAAAATGTAATAAAAGTGTCACTAAAAAAATACCAGGACTTGAGTGTAGCAAATGTGGTAATATAGTGCATGCGACTACGGAATGTGCCAACCTAACCAACAAACAAGTTGCCGCTATTCGAGCATCGGATAACTTAGAATGGGTTTGTGAAGGATGCAAAACCATAACGCCGCGAAGATCCTCACTATATGTGCCCGAAGAAGATGATCAAGAGGAAGAAGGTACCGAAAATACCACCGACAAACGCAGGAATTTATATCCCATAGAGGTAAAAAAGATTCTTGACAACATAGCAGTTGAAATTGAAAGGGCGGTTAAAAAACAATTACACGACCTGCAAACCGCAATTGAATATTGTAGTAACAAAATAGATGAATTCTATGAGGAATTGGATGAAACAAAAGAAAGAGTAAAGTTCTTAGAACGTAAAAATGAACAGCTAACCAACAGCAATAAAAGCTTACAAAATAATTTAATGGCGGTAGAACAAAAATATAGCGAATTAGAACAGAAGATGCTACACAACCACATCGAGGTAGCTGGTATACCATATAAGCAAAATGAAAACTTACAAAGTATCACTCATAACCTGGCCAAGAAACTAGACATGGACAACGGCCAGATTAAGTATACAAAAAGGCAACAAAAGCTTGGTAAACCCAACTCTGTTATTTTAATAAAGCTCAAAAATCATGCTGATGCTAATAAATGGGTTCAAGCTGGACGTAAGGTACGTCCGACATTGAGGGACTTCAAAGAAGATGTTAGTGTCGGCAATGAGGACAACGTTAAAATTTATATAAGACATTCGCTCACCCCCTACAATAAGACTCTTCTATATCAAGCAAAAACGATGCTGAACGAAAAATATAAATTCATATGGGCTAACCAAGACGGCAAGATAATGGTGCGAAAGGATGAGAACAGTAAAATTTATGTTATCAGGTTTGAGGAAGACCTCAAAAAATTACCCTAAACTATGTTACTAACCCTAATTTACTAAATTAAATAATTTTGTAACCAAATTTTGCTATTTTTACTAATGGATAATCCGGAACAAATTGTTAAAGAAATTTTCAATTGCACTAATATAGCTAACTTCTTGTCATACTTACCAAATAACAGTTTTAATTTTGTTTGTATACATATTAATATTAGATCAATGATTAAAAAATTTTCTAAATTAGAATGCTGCATAAATGACTTTAGAAATAAAATAGATGTCATTGTTATAACAGAACCAAATATCTCAGATAGTATAAGCTCAATGTTTCAATTGCGAGGATATACAATGCACACAAAATTAAGAAAAAACCAAAGAGGAGGCGGCGTCATTATGTATGTACAACAAAAACATAGTGTAAAGATTAACACATATAGCACTTTTTACTGCGAAAATATCATCGGAACAATTACTACATCAAATAACTATGAATTAACATTGTGTGCACTGTATAAACCGCCTTGTAAAAGTAGTCACTTGTTTTTGAGCACTGAATTGTCACGCATACTTAAAAAATACCACACGATTAAAAACTTCATTCTCATAGGCGACATAAATATAGACTTAAAATCTGAAAATAGCATAAAAGACAGGTACCTAAGCATGCTCTCGGGGGCAGGTCTTCTCTGTGGTATTTCTGACAACACAAGAATTGAAGAATACAACGGAAAAATAACTCAATCTTGTATTGATCATATATTTGTCAGAAACTACAGAGAGGACCTTCACACCGCAGCGCTCGGGACTGTACTGGCGGACCATCGAGCCATTTGTATAGCACTATCGGGCTTACCGCCTATACAGAGTGTTGTAAAAAATATTACAACTATCGACACAAAAAACGTTCACGAACAGTTAAAACTAATAAACTGGGAGTTAACAAATTCAATGAAATGTCCTGAGGAGATATATTACTTCATAAAACAGGCTTTTATAGATGCGTATAAAAAATCTACCAAAACTATCAAAATCAACATACAATCTAAAAGAAATAAAGAAAAATGGGTCACGCGTAAAATAAAGGATAGATGCAACGAATTAAATAAAATGTATATAAAATGTAAAAAAGATCCTACTAATAGAATTCTTAGGTCAGAATACAATCATGAAAGAAATAAATTAAATAAAATGATAACAAAATCTAAGAACAAATATTGTAATACACAAATATTAAATAATAAAAATAACCCCAAAAAATTGTGGCAAATACTGAACGATATGATGGGCAGGACAAAAAACACAATAGAAGAAACAATATATAAATCATTCAATATCAATAAAAACACCGAAAATATTGTAGTTGATGGCTTTGCAAATTCATTTCGCAACTCAGTCGATGTAGTAGTTCCAAAATGTAACAAAACCCTCCTTAATGAGGACAGCTACTCAACTTATATTGACAAATCAATTTATTTCAAAAAAGCTACTGCATTTACGGTCAGTAAAATTATTAAGAATATAGACACAAACAAAAGCCCTGGCATAGACGGTATCCGCACAATTGACATCAAACTTGCTAGCGAACATCTAAGCGGAGCGATTGCAAATCTAATTAACTGCAGCGTAAACAACGGAATATATCCATCTGAACTTAAAACAGGGATAGTTAGGCCCATATATAAAAAGGGAAAATCAGACAGTTACGAGAATTATAGGCCCATCACTATACTACCAATTTTAGATAAAATTTTTGAGAAATACATATGCAAACTTATACTTAATTACTATGATAAACATAACATACTAACAAACAAACAATTTGGCTTTAGACCTAAAAAGAGTACAACACAATTATTATCACAATTTACTGACGAAGTTAATAGTAAACTAAATAAAAAAGAACATGTCATAATTGTTTTGATTGATTTTAGCAAAGCTTTCGACACAATAAAACATAAACTTCTAATAAGAAAACTAGACAGCATGGGCATAAGAGGTAAATTAAAAAGTTGGTGTAAAAATTATCTCAAAGGACGTTATTATACTGTTAAAATAGGCAATACAATGAGTAAAAAGATCGGAGTTACAATTGGTACAGCTCAAGGCTCGGTAATAGGGCCAGTGCATTATCTGACTTATGTAAATGACCTTGAAAAAGTAATCAAACACTGCACTATCTACCAATATGCGGATGATACATGTCTTGTTATCTCCGATAAAAACCTTGATTTAGCCTTACAAAAGTTACAAGAGGACTTTACTGCGCTAGGCATGTGGTCGCACGATGCAGGATTAGTACTCAATGCCCAAAAAACAAAACTTATACATATCAACTATAAGCGACAATCGATATCACAATCACTTAAACTTATAGCACACAATCACCTGTGTCTACATACGAGATCTCAGACGTGTGATTGCCCAAACATAGAACAAACTAATACAGCAAATTACCTTGGAGTACTGATAGATGATCATTTTAACTGGGGTCCGCATATCAACCACATTTGCGAGAGATTAAGAATATTGCTAACGAAGTTTTATACAATTAAGAACAAAGTGCCCTACAATGTTCTTATTAATCTGTATAATGCATTAGCTGACTCAATAATATCATACGGAATTACAAGTTATGGTAGAACTTTTAAAAGCTATTTAGATAGAATATATACATTACAGCTAAGACTATTAAAACTAATTGTCTCAAAAAAAAATAAAAAACAAATACAAAGATAATTACGATAAGCTGTTTGGTCACTGCAAAATACTGCCAATACACACAAAATTTAATTACTTAATTCTTACAGAAAATATATATAATCAAACTATTATGAAACCTGTCACTGCTAAAGTACATCTACGAAAAATGACCCACAAAAAAGTAGCTATCATAGGAAGTACAAATAAATACGGAGAAAGAACAGCAGAATATATTGTTCCTAGATTATATAACGAAATACCAAAAGATATTTTAAATAAATTGAACGAAAATAATATAAAACGTATAATGAAAGCACACTACTTGGAATGTTTACGTAGGTAATACTTTATTGAAAAATATAAATAATTTAAATTAATACTTCCACTATACTTAACATTATCTGTTCAGTACAAACATAAATTCATACAGCCAATATATAAAATAATAATGTGTAACATTTACTATCGCCCTGTATAAGCGACCGCAACACGGACGAGAGTCAAGACTTGTTTACAGACTGTAGCTATGCCCATGCAAACTACAATTACGCGTAGCAGCACACTCGTTCTGCGGGCGCATAGCGTGCGCACGCGTTGTATGAATGGGGACAATTACAATTAGTATTTTGAATGGCAATGCAGTGACATGAACAGGTGAATGCTTATTTAATAAAATAATTAATTAATTGTACTAAGTAGAAGATATTTAAGTTGTAGGTCACTTAATTTTCCATTGTAGCGTTACTTATAATTTATATCCCGTGAAGCTGTGTTAGCACAAGCCCAGTATGGGCTTTTTAACACTGATATTTGTTAACTGTCTATTCATTTTTGTATAAGTATCAATAAATAAATAATAAATAAATATATATATATATATATATATATATATACGACAGCTGAAATTAATCACGTGGGCTCCGGCCTGACCGAGCATAATATCTCACTCGGTCGGAAGATCTTCCTTTATATATCCCCATTCCCCACACTGTTTTGATGTAGCTTCATTCCTTATTTGATCCTGTCAGACTGTTGACTGTGACCAACGACATTCACATTTTATGAGAAGTTTGTCTAGGAAGCGGTTTCGATTGTTTTATTTTTGAATGGTTTGTTTGTAACAAACTTTGCATTTGTATTAGTATGGATGTGTACTTAATTGAAAACCTTAATTGAATAACATTATGGTTTTCAATTAAGTACACATCCATACTAATACAAATGCAAAGTTTGTGTGTCGTTTTATTAACGCTTATACTGATATTTTGATATAAAAATTGGTAAGTAAAAACTTTTTAGTCTAGTGAAACAACTGATAGCTAACAGATATATATATATATATATATATATATATATATATATATATATATATATATATATACCGACGCACTTAGAAAACTAAAGGCCCGTCCACATTTGTATCATTTGCGCGATCAGATCTCCGATCAGATCTCCGTCGCGATCATCGCACCATATCAAACATGCGTATCATAGTGTGGACGCCTATTAGATCATTCTGCCGATCATGCACGTATTTCATACGACACGTTTCAGATACGTGGTTAATAGCGATCGGGGCGTATCATGATACGCGTATCATTTTGACACGCTTCGATGATACGCGACGGAGATTTGATCGGAGATCTGATCGCGCAAATGATACAAATGTGGACGCACCGTTAGATAGCGCGAAACTAAAATATAATCACTAGTGTCCGACCGAAACTGATTTTTCAGCCGAAACCGAAACCGAACTTTCGGCCTTACTGTCAGTTTCGGCCGAAGCCGGAACTTGGTAAAACATTAAAAATTATGATTTACTGAAATTTATTGATTTTTAACATAAATTACAACTTTTGAAAGAAACGGTACCACGTTGATTTTTTTTACTTTTTGCGACATTTCTTAAAATAAATATTATTCTTAGGGCCTGTTTCACCACCTCTTTGACAGTTTCTCCATACACTTTCTGTCAAGTTAATTGGTGGATAGCCTATCCGGCACTTATCAGGAAGTGGTGAAACAGGCCAAGCAAATTCAAGTTTTGACTTCATAAAACACATATTTTAAGTCCTGTCAGTGTAGTGTCATGATAGATCGAAAAACATAGACGAAAAAATTGATAAGATGACAGTTTTCACAGATGCGTTTGGTTAGATTTATCGTTTCTTGGCGTAACGTAAACTAAGATTCATTAATTCATAATAAATAACATAAATAAGATTCATCGAATCAAAAGAAGAATGTAAAATCTATGTGCAACAAAATAAGATTAACGTTGCCATATAAACACGTTCATTGTTCAATGAGAACTTAGTTTAATAAAACGAAATTTAAGTGTGATTGGTGAAATTTCCGTTAATGTAATAATAACGAAGGATTACTCTAAGAAACAAGAGCAGACGTTATTTCAAGTCATTTCATTTAGGTGTGAAATCACACCTAAAGAAATGGAACGCTTATTGTACACGGTTCTAAACGTATAAACGCGTTTATAGCACTAAATTGAATTTCACTAACATAATGTTCACAGCAAATCCGAGTTTTATCTTCAAAACGTCCAATGTTGTACGGTTAAACATCATAAAAGCCGTTAAATTCCTGTCAGTATAGTGTCACGGTGAATCGAAAATCATAGACGAACAATGGATACGACCGCGGTCGAAGTTCAAAACGAAATTACTAAACATGCAGTTTACGTGACATTTTTTTAATAATTAATTTAATAAACCTGAAAAATATACTCAGGGCCGCAAGAGTGAAGCTTAATACGGGGAAGTGGGCTAGATAAGACTAGCAGGGTAGGAACGGTCTAAGAAATTCCGTGTTCATAGTTAAAAGTTAATTTAAAATATTTATATAAAACGCGTGGTAAAAGGAAAAGAGTGAGACGAGATGATTTACTTGATAAATCTCGAAAGATATATCCTAATATTTTCCTATAATCTCACAGTCAAACAAAATTCTTAAGTAAATAACGTTCACACACAATATAATCAATTTATCATAACATTTACTAAATCGTTTGTTTGGGAAACATTGTTAAAATAGCACGTAATTTGCCAATAGTTATGTATATTAAATAAGTCTGCGTTTGTCGTAGAAATAAAATTTAATAATATAATTTCGATAAAATAAGTTTAGACAATTTAATGAAAATAAAACGAAGTACTAATTTTTGTTTTGAGACTAATCTGGAACACATAATCTCAAAACAGGATTAAATAAATGGTGGCGAACTGAGCCGGAGCCTCGCTGGCAAGCAAGCACGAGTTAACTACGAAGTTTACCGAACGACGCATAAGTTTCGGCAGGGCCGAAAGTTTCGGCTATATTTTGGCCGAAACCGAAACTAGATTTTTTGGCTGAAACTGGCCGAAACCGAAACCGAAAGTTCGGTCGGTCACTAATAATCACTAATCAGGATACATCCATACTAATATTATAAATGCGAATGTGTGTCTGTCTGTCTGTTACCTCTTCACGCCCAAACCGCTGAACCGATTTCGCTGAAATTTGGTATGGAGATACTTTGAGTCGCGGTAAAAGACATAGGATACTTTTTATCCCCAAAAAACGGATGGTTCCAGCGCGAAAAACTATTTTTGACTCCTTTGCGGGCGTCATCTAGTCTTACCTATATACAACGTTGATCTCATCGAAGGCCTTAGTCAGTTCCACCAAGTAGGTCCCCGCTTCCGTCATGAGCTGGTTGAGTATCCGGAATATCGTGTCCTTGCCGTTCTGCCGCCGGAGCAGGATAGCTATTATGCTCGGTATCTGGTCTTTGGGGATCTAGAAGGATATTATACATATTATAAATATTATTATTTGTAACTTATAACAACTGTTTGTAAGACTTGAAGCGCCTATGATTAGTCGTCACGTCATGACGACCTATTAACAAAAGTTAAACAAAACCATCCTTGTTTATAAGCATTATATTAATGTTATTTTCTTGTTTAGTTTATATGGAACAAATTGTTATGTAACAATCGTTTCTCACCTCATTTCATCTCATCTCATTTTCATCACTAATTTCTTTGTCGCCATTACATGCTGTATTTCACCTGTCATTGGAAGTCATTTAACCTATAAGTTACTATTGTTTGTATTTTATTTAATGTGTGAGATGGTATTCTGTTGGTGAATCGAAATAAATAAATAAATAAATTATGAAAGAAAGAAACTTTATTTGGTAAACAATACAAAAAATTTAAAGAAAAACATTTCAAAATCTTTACCAAATAGGTTACTCAGCATGTTTTTTTTTTTATTAATTAAGGGGGCAAACGAGCAAACGGGTCACCTGATGGAAAGCAACTACCGTCGCCCATGGACACTCGCAACATCAGAAGAGCTGCAGGTGCGTTGCCGGCCTTTTAAGAGGGAATACGCTCTTTTCTTGAAGGTTTGGTCCGGAAATAGTGCTGGTGACAGTTCGTTCCAGAGTTTTACAGTGCGCGGTGCGCGTGTGTTGCGACCATTGTCGCAACGCTGATTTTCAGTAATCGCCTAGCGATAAAAATAAAATAACTAAATTAATTATGGTTGCTGTTAAGCATTCGCGCATCATCCCACAAAAATATTTTTTGTTTAGTTATGAATCTAAAAAACATGACATTAAAAGCTCAATACGTATTTTTGTGGGATGATACACAAATGCTTAACAGCGCCCATATAGGTACTATAGACTGGTTAATGATCACGAAGAAATATTGACCTTTTGCTACGTGTCTCTTTTAGTCGCGGAAGAATATTTAGCTATATCGTCTCCACAGGTTTAAGGTACAATTCCGTGCATCGCGATCGATCGCGGTCGCGCACGAGTCACGACCTACGACTGTCGTCGGCCGCTCGCGACCATAGTCAGCGTATGAAAATGTATGGCACCGCTTCCGAGGCCCGCGACTGACGCGCGCGGCCTACGACTGTCTTAAGCCGCGCGCAACCATGCCATATAACTTTGACACGGTCGCGCGGGGCCTACGACTGTCGTCGGTCGCGCGCGTCTGTCGTAGGCCCCGCGCGACCGTGTCAAAGTTATATGGCACGGTCGCGCGCGGATTACGACAGTCGTAGGCCGCGCGCGTCAGTCGCGGGCCTCGGAAGCGGTGTCATACATTTTCATACGCTGACTATGGTCGCGAGCGGCCGACGACAGTCGTAGGTCGTAAGCGACCGCGATCGATCGCGATACACGGAATTGTACCTTAAAAGTTCAAAAGCGACATTTTTGTGGGCGAATGAAAGAGGCAAGTACAAAGTATACTATTATAAAAGTGTAAGTATATTATTCGTAGATTAAAGCAAAAAATTGTTTATTCACAGACAATATTTCAAATTCATTAGATAATCAGTTATTTTTTTAAATAAATGTTTACCGAGTGCGCTAGTCCATCTAGTTGTAGCTGCACCCGCCACAGACAGCCGCGCCGCGCGTCTATAATGTAGTCCGGTTGAAACACCACCCAGTTGCCGGAGTCTGAATACGGTTAGGAAATTATACGAAAGATTTTTCAATAAAAAAAACTTAAGAGGTGTCAAGGGACACCCGGATGGAACGAAGTTATTTCTCATGTACAAATAACCTGTTTACACTCAGTCGCGACACCACACTGTTCAATGCGAGAGTGAGACGGAGAAACACGCGACACACAACACTTTTGTGTCGTTACAACTTTTCGTCTAGCCCCCTTCGCAACGCGCGATAAGGAACTTCGTTCCAAAAAATACGTGTCGCACTGCATAGTATTTTTATCAACTTAGGTATGCAATTATATTCGCATACGTCTAATCGCACGCACACAAACACCGTGCCGAAGTCGCCGCACTTCACAGTTTCTTGATTCGGTCACCGCACTCGAAGCCCGCGGGCCGCGATAAAAGCTATGCAATAGCGTAACAACTGTAATGTTTAATACATGTACTGTCAGTCGCATAACTACAACATCTGGGGCTCGCACAGTGGTCCGAAATCGCTAAATAGTGGACATTCGCAAAAAAGTTGGATTTTGGTATGGAAAAAATACCATTCGATAGAGTTTAAGAAGAGTAACAATAAATTCTTAATAAGTTTTTTACAAAAATGTGTTTTTTAAGGCCGCATACAACGAGGATTAGTGAAATTTCGTGTTTTTATTTTCACTAGAACTTTGACCACAAGTAATTATAAGTATTCAAACATTTTTTGTAAGTTAGTTACGTTCCTTACCAAGGTTAGGGTCAGCTTAAAATTTTGATTTAAATCCATTTACCACTAAAAATGTGCATTAAAAATAATCATTTCAAAATTTTATTTCTTCTAGAATTCAGCGAAAACAAATACATGAATAAATATTTTTACGCCAAAATGTTTCAATCATGATTCCGGAGGCACGCATTAGCTTCGTTTTTGATAAAATATACCAATTATAAAGATAAATCGCTTTGTTTACAAATTTGAACAATCTGTTGATATGTGAGAGCAACGCCTGATCATGAATATTTGGTACAAAAAATCCAAAGGCACTTGATGGAAAATAAATAAAGGACATCAGTCAAATCTGTGTGTCAGAGGCATGGTCAGAGCATAAAGGTAATATACCGATAGGTATATTAACTTTATGGGTCAGAGGCTGATTATCTATCATAGAAAACCTAGAGTATGTTCACAAATATATCCCAGTATACTGGCAGCTCTTTACGTCTAGAATCGCCGTGGTCCCATACCGTTGATTCGTTTCGAAATATTTGCCAGTGAAATGTCGAATACATATTTCTTGTAATGTAATTATAATACGTCAAACTCATCTAATACTAGTGGAATACTAGTACAAAATAGCGCCGTAATTTGACGTCTTGGGCAGTGGTAAGCAGACTGGGTTTTATTCCGGAACCTAGTCAACATTTTTGGTTTACAAATACTACAATATTGCTTTGTAACCTAAATTATTTGGCGAGAGACTACCTAATAAGATGCTATTCGATAATTTATACTCACCAAACGATCATTTTTACGGTTTTGGTAGGCTTGAAAGTCAAAAAATGTAAACATTACAGCTAGTCAGAAAACAATGTACAGATTACCGCAACACAGAGACAGATTTTTACGTATACATGTCAAAACATTGTAAAATGATATATGATAATATGTCCAATCCATAGCAATAGAAAGAATTATTACATCTTAGCACTGGAGTAATAAAATCTGCACAAGAAATTGTAAAAATAATATTATCATGCGGATAGATCTAGATATTTTGTAGATACCTACATTCATGATTTTGGTGCACCTCGGGAGGAAATAACTAAGGATTCTAAATTCATTAAGAAAAAATAATGTGATCGAAATGAAATGCCCTAAAACCTTATTTGATTTTATAAAAAAAATATATTTTTTCATATTTTATGAATAAAAATCGCGACGGCATTTAAAAGTAAAAACTAAAGAGATTGCATTTATGCAATTATTAATTCTTTACTCACGACAATTTCATGCAATGTACAGGAACCGTAATTTTTTTCCGGACCAAAAAGGATCCTTCGTCCGTTCTTCACCAAATTGCATAAAAAATGGTTCGGCATGAAAAGGTAACAGACAGACTATTCTAATATTAGTATAGATTATAATTAAAGTTTAAATTTAATAAGATACACATTTCGTAAATATTTCAAACACCTACCCGCTACCGGTTGTCATTATTAATGTCGAGCAAAAAAGGCCTAAAAATGTATTTTTGTTTTGAATATATTTCAGACCTCTTAATTATTCATTTAAATATCTTGTTTCTATATTTTGTTGTTATGGTGATTGGTGAATAACAGCAAAAATAATAAAATATTCTTGAAAAATTAAGTTCTCTAGCTACCGAGTTTACTTTATATACACCCTGGAGACAGACAGACGGATATCTCTTTTGGAAACAGATTCTTAAAAATTTAAAATGACAAAGAAAATATGAATATGATCTGCATAAGCATAATTAATATATTATTATTATTATTATTATAATGAAAACAAAAACGTTACCTTTACTGCAAGTAGAGTTATCGTTTTTGAACATGTGGAGGGTGCTAGGTATATTGATTCCAGGTGATATAAGTGATCATCATGGGGCTACACTCTACATCTTATTTATTAAAGCTATTGCAATAAACGCAAGCACAAGAATCTCATTGAGGTCATAAAATAAGCTCCCTATTTCCCAGCAGTAAGCGAGCTGTTTTATTCTAGTTAAGAACTTTTGAATCTACTTTACCGAATTTTAAATCTACTTTGGTATTAATATTTTGGGATGTGTAT
The DNA here is from genome assembly GCA_937595015.1 of Polyommatus icarus. Lineage (NCBI taxonomy): Eukaryota > Metazoa > Arthropoda > Insecta > Lepidoptera > Lycaenidae > Polyommatus > Polyommatus icarus. Next base: position 17,929,235 of record OW569336.1, on the reverse strand, counting down.
GTGTCCCTTATATAAAGTTCACTGTAAAAAGTAGCAGCGTTAAGAGATTTGCTTTTGAATTCCAATGTTTCTATGGAAAATACGCCAATATCATGAACATTTGCGATGAACTATGTATGGGTAATAACTAATACTTTATTTTGTTATACATTGTAATTTGTATATTATGTATTATTATGAGGAAATACTTTTTTATGTTCGTGAGTACAGAACAAACATCATATTTAAATATCTATGAATACATCATTTTATTATAATAAAAAATTCACTAAAGATCGCGTTTATCAAGTTATGCATAAGTTATGAACATGGCCTCTCTGTTAATCATTACTCTGTATGTCGAGTTTACCACGTGATCACATTATTTCTGAAAATACTAAAATCGACTACGGCTTGATATGCAAATATGTACCTTTCGAGCGCCATCTATTGAGCTAGTTTGTCTCAAATTCTAAAATGTCAGTCGCCTATAATCCCGCCTTAAGGTGAAAAAAAATAATTACGAAAATGTTGTATGGGAAAGAATCTATAAATAGATTTTTTGCAAAAACTACTAGGGCATTCTGGTTCATTCTTAAAACAAGTAAAGTTCTAGTGGTATTTAAGGTTTAGAAAAAAAAATTACGCAAATTTACGTGCAGCCTTTTGCAGTAGAGGGGTTCAAAATTTTGAAATAATTTTACTAACTTTTGAGGTATGGAAAAAATACCATTCGATAGATTTCTTAAATAGTAACAATAAATTCCTAATATTTTTTTTACAAAAATATATGTTTAAGGTGAAAAAAAAATATTACGAAAAATTCTGAATTGAAAAGAATCTACAAATCAATTTTTTGCAAAAACTACTAAGCCATACTGGATCATTTTTGAAACATGTGAAGTTCTAATGGTATATAAGGTTTAGAAAAAAAATACGCAAAATTTACGTGCAGCCTTTTGCAGTAGCAGGAGTTCAAAATTTTGAAATAATGGTACTTACATTTTAGGTGTGGAAAAAAATATCATTCGATAGATTTATAAAAAAATAACAATAAATAGACAATAAGTTTTTTACAAAAATGTATTTTTAAGGTGAAAAAAAAAAATTACGAAAATTTTGCGTGGGAAAGAATATATAAATAGATTTTTTATAAAAACTCCTGGACCATACTGGATCATTTTTGAAACGTGTAAAGTTCTATTGCTATATAAGGCTTAAAAAAAAAGTGCGCAAATTTACGTGCAGCCTTCTGCAGTAGGGGGGTTCAAAATATTGAAATGTTTGTACTAATATTTTAACGATTTTTTGCTATTTCTTTAATGGCTGTTGTGTTCATTGCTTAGGTTTTTAATAATTTACTTATATCATTTTTGTACAGATTTACAAACCAACTTCTGGGTCTTGGGTCAACCCGAATATTTTTCAGGCTATCATGAACACATTGGTGAATAGGCAGATCCCTACAACCCCTAATTGAAATCCCCTAGGGAAATAGCAGAGCTGTATGTAAAGCTTTATCCATGGTACTACACGCCTGCAAGTGTTTGCAAACTCCTTATACATGGTGCTGATATTTGTAAGCATTTTGGCTTTATTCCAATTGGCTATTTAAGTGAAGAAGCTTTAGAGGCAAGCAATAAAGAATTTCGAAATACTAGTAATACATACTAGGAATATGAGTCGAGCAAAAACTAATGAAGATTTGTTGCACAACTTTTTAATAAGCTTTGAATTTTGATCCATATTTGTCTTACATTCGACCAAAGTTGTCTAAAAATAAACACCAAGAATTTCATCCAGGCACAGTCGACCTGTTGCTTGAAAGACTTTATAAGGTAACTCAAGAGAGGTAGGTATTATATAATATTTGGATTTTCTGTTTAATTTTCAATTAGGGGTTATAGGGATCTCTGACTATTCACCAATGTGTTCATGATAGCCTGAAAAATATCCGTGTTGACCCAAGACCCAGAAGTTGGTTTGTAAATCTGTACAAAAATGATATGAGTAAATTATTAAAAACCTAAACAATTAACGCAACAGCCATTAGAGAAATAGAAAAGAAATCGTTAAAATGTTAGTACAAACATTTCAATATTTTGAGCCCCAAAATTTTATACAATATTTTATACCACTGCAGAAGGCTGCACGTAAATTTGCGCACTTTTTTTTTCTAAGCCTTATAAAGCACTAGAACTTTACTCGTTACAAAAATGATCCAGTATGGTCCAGTAGTTTTTATAAAAAATCTATTTATATATTCTTTCCCACGCAAAATTTTCGTAATTATTTTTTTTCATCTTAACACGTTCTCTGCCGGTAGTACAAACAAGAAAAATTACAAAAAGTCTTTTTGGTTGAAATATATGTATTAGGTCAAGACATAAACCATGACATCATTTAGGGTTCGATGGGGTGCAGGGTTCCTGAGATATATTAAAAAAACCCCTTGAGGTCACATGTGACCTACGCGGCGCTGTAGTACGGAAAGTACGCAATCTTTATCACTGCGCCGCTCCGGTCACGTTTCCGGTCACCGCAGTCTGTCTGTCTCCAGGCTGTAACTCAATAACCGCTATGGCTAGACTTCTGAAATTTTCACAAATTATGTATTTCTGTTGCCGCTATAACAAAAGATAGAAATTAGAATAAAATTAATATTTAAGGGGGGCTCCCATACAACAAACGTAATAATTTTTACCTTTTTGGCTTGTAATCAATAATGGCAACAGCTGGGACTTGAAATTTTTACAATATGCTTAATTTTATCTGTTGTCTAATTATTAATAATAAATTGTTAATACCATTATTGATAAATGAATAAAAAGTTATAGAAACAGTTATTTTTTCCAGTGCTTTGGGTTTTTGCATTAAAATTTTCACGTATAATGAACACAGGTGAATACCGTGTGAGAGTATTGCTGTACAGCGCCGCACCGGTCACTTACTACAGAGAAATGTAAGATAAACGTGTCCTATGGCCTACGAGTTCGATTCAAAAACAGGACTGCTCTGAGGTCACCGGTGCCCTACGCGGCGGGTAGATACAGGTAGGGGTCCGGGCACATGTGACCTACGCGGCAGAGAACGTGTTAAAAATACATGTTTGCAAAAAACTTATTGTGGATTTATTGTTACTTTTATATAAATCTATCGAATGATATTTTTCCACACCTAAAAAGTAAGTACCATCATTTCAAAATTTTGAACCCCTGCTACTGCAAAAGGCTGCACGTAAATTTTGCGTATTTTTTTTTCTAAACCTTATATGCCACTAGAACTTCATCTGTTTCAAAAATGATCCAGTATGGCTTAGTAGTTTTTGCAAAAAATCGATTTGTAGATTCTTTTCCATTCAGAATTTTTCGTAATATTTTTTTTCACCTTAAATATATATTTTAGTAAAAAATTTATTAGGAATTTATTGTTACTATTTAAGAAATCTATCGAATGGTATTTTTTCCACACCTAAAAAGTTAGTAAAATTATTTCAAAATTTTGAACCTCTCTACTGCAAAAGGCTGCACGTAAATTTGCGTAATTTTTTTTTCTAAACCTTAAATACCACTAGAACTTTACTTGTTTCAAGAATGAACCAGAATGCCCTAGTAGTTTTTGCAAAAAATCTATTTATAGATTCTTTCCCATACAACATTTTCGTAATTATTTTTTTTCACCTTAAAAAACACATTTTTGTAAAAAACTTATTAAGGATTTATTGTTACTCTTCTTAAACTCTATCGAATGGTATTTTTTTCCACACCAAAATCTAACTTTTTTGCGAATGTCCACTATTTAGCGATTTCGGACCACTGTGGCTCGTGGCAAATTGATAGTGCCCTAGATATCAGTACAAATAGTCAGGTTAACAATAAAACAATGTATAAAAAATTCTGTGGGCCCTTTTGGGTCCGGGGCCCGAGGCATTTTGCCAGCCCTGCCAACCTATAGTTACGCCACTGTACCAGAGTAGACAGAATTATAGAGTATGCCGACTTAGAACTGACGTTGAAATTTTTAAATTTGACGTATTATGACGAAAATCGTAGCTAGGGTTGTTAGCTTGTTACCTACGAATTTAAAACTATGACATATTCACTGGACGTGTTCCTCTTTGGTCGTGTTGTTGTTTGTGTTTTGGCACATGCGGTTAAAATTGTCAGAATCCAATTTTGAAATCTTTGTATGAAATATTTAAAAAAAATTATATCAGCCAGCGCGAGGCACATTCCGTTCATAATCCTAGTGAAACCCAACGAATAAAAAAAAACTACAGGAAACGTAACTCCCATACTTCAACCGTTTTAAATTTGGCTCCTTTTCGGACACTAAAATATGACAATTCAGATTCTCGCCAAGGTCGTTTCCCAGGTAACGTATCATAATATTGCGCGCTGGAGGACAGCCTGCGCGGTTATTGTCACTGTCACAGTCATGAAACAAAGCCGTGGACAATAATTGTCAAAAGCGGATGGCATTATGCAGTATACACCAAACATAATATTATCTACTATCACGAAGAACGGAGTACATAATTATTATTTTAAAATCAAACATTTTCCTCTGGTCCTTAGGTCATCGATAATAATAATATATAAAAATTTTGAACATACCTTGTACGACTCGGACGAATTTAAAACTATCCAGAGCACCTAGACAAGACGTTTTCAGATTACAAAAATCTATGTGCTAAATTATTACAGGATTATTACAGAATTGAAAAAAAAACTTACGGTGCAAATGCAGATTTTCGTAATCTCTTTAATTTTCGGTCATTACTCATACAAAATATATCATGACTATTAAAGTGTATGTTACATTAACGAGTAATCTGGCTCGGCATCCAATTCGGTTCGTTTCTTACTAAACGAAGTACGAACGGCATTATAAAAATAAGATACTCCATACTGATGTCAGTCAGACCCTCGTTTATGAATTATGATTAAATTGTTACATCTTGCATAACACTGTCCATAGCGACTTTGTAAAAATTTTGTAATTATATTATTTTTTGATTATTGCATTTTTACAATAACATGTAAATTTATTGTAAAAATGCAAATACCCTGGCATCCAACTTAAATAAACCATCTTTTTGTGCATGTTTTTGGGTCGGAAAAAATACAACAACTTTACCTAAGCATAATTTTAAAAAATCACTTACTGATGAAACTTGAAAGGTTATTCCTGTATTAAAAGTCGTATCTATATGACTTCTACACCATTTCACAGGACATTTAGGCATTTTAACAACGAAAATATTGTAAAAGGCTAGTACGCAAAAAGTAAGTAAACAAACTGTAAAATGAGTTTGACAATAATTATTATCATGTCAACCTGGTTGAACGTCACTCGAGTATATATACACGAAAAATGTGTACCGAACACATGCATAAATGGGCATGTATTCGGGTCACATTTTGTAGCCTTTTGGTGCACTTTTTTTGACGGAGTTACTCTTCCTGTAGTTTAAAGTTCACTGGTGAAACCCGACGAATTTGACAGGTATTGAAACCTGTCCGTTTCTTTGCAGTCGAACTAGTGGTAGTTATGTCTATTGTGACTGTACGGTGTCTTTTTCAAATGAATAAATAAAGTTTATATATTTAGATTATAAAGGATACACATAGCACAAGGCGCATCATCTACGCTGGCGGGGCGGATGCTAACACCCGATACCAGCGGGGTGTGAACCACCGTGTTGTTGTCTAAACGGCTCTCCTCTAGGATGTCGAACAGTTGAGATGTTTGCGACGACTGAAAACAAATCAGTGAGTAATATAAACCCACTGACCTCCAATAAACAAGTACCTACCCTGGACCTATGATGAGACCCCTTTGAAATTACAGCTGTTTTTGTGCCTATTTGAAGCGGAATCAGCGCCCCAATGCGGGGGAAGAGAACTAAATCTGACGTAAACAAGACGTTTAAAAGGCGCCATATTGGCGCTGATAGAAGTAGTGGGAGTATTTGGAACTAATACTAGTTTCTACCACCGTAGTGATTATATTCTCTTTGGTTTCTACAACCAATAGCGATTGAGCGGCCATTTGCAAATTACGTCAGATTTAGTTCTCTTCCCCCGCATTGGAGGCGCTGATTCCGCTTCAAATAGGCACAAAAAACAACTGAATATCTTATGTCCAGCGTAGTATAATGGAGGTCAGTGTATAAACCACTTAAGTCAAAATATATACCCATAGACAACTGAAGCTAATGGAAACATAGACAAAACATTTCACTAGCTTACTAGCTACCAATGAGAAAACACACAAATTTTTGATAACACTTTTGTCTGGTAGAAAAGTGATTTCCCATCTCTGATGTCTTGAATTATTTTTGTATCCCACAGTTCAGTCTATATTAATATTATAAATATGAAGAGTTCGAATGTTTGAACGCGCTAATCTCACTAATGAAATACTGGACCAATTTTTATATTATTATTTGGCTCAGATAATACAGAAGATCTCGTAACTGTTCGGTGTGACAAAAATAGTTTTTTAGGGTTCCGTACCCAAAGAGTAAAAACGGGACCCTATTACTGAGACTTCGATGTCTGTCCGTCTGTCTGTCTGTCTGTCCGTCTGTCTCCAGGCTGTAACTCAAGAACGGTAATAGCTAGAGAGTTGAAATTTTCACAGATTATGTATTTCTGTTGCCGCTATAACAACAAATACTAAAAACAAAATAAATTAAATATTTAAGGGGGGCTCCCATACAACAAACGTGATTTTTCAAACATTTTTTGCTCGGTATCAATGATGACAACAGGTAGGTACTTGAAATTTTCACAAAGGTAATTATATGTGTTCTTTAATAATTAGTAATAATATTTAAATAAAATAAAAATTTAACCATACAAAAAACACAATTTTTGGCCTATTTTTGCTCTATAACGGTACGGAACCCTTCGTGCGCGAGTCCGACTCGCACTTGGCCGATTATTTCAAATCACAAACCTGATGATGTATAGCGAGCAGGTTGTCTAGCACGCTTACAGCAAAGCGACCCGTCAGTCCTGTCTTCAGTACATGATGTATGCCACTGGAGCCAATCGGCATTAACCACACCTGAAATTATAGAACACACTTACATTTTATTACCTAAAAGGATAAAAAAACATAAAGTATCATAATAAAAGACTGCTATTCCATATTAATCCTTCGATCGCGGATTATTGGAAATCTATTTTTATTCTATTGTTGTCGCGGTCACCGGTGTCCCTATGGGGCTTGATCTACAAATAACAAATATATTTTGTTAACCGACTTCCAAAAAACGAGGAGGTTATATGTTCGGCTGTGGATATTTTTTTTATTTTTTTATTTTTGTATGTTCAACGATTACTCCGCCATTTGTGAACCGATTTTCGAAATTTTTGTTTTGTTGTATTAGGTTGCACTCCAATTTGGTCCCATTTTCACAAAGGTGGTGACCTGATGATGGGATCCATGAGTAATCGAGGGAACTCCTCGAAATTTATATGGAAACATATAGTGATTTTGGTTTTATGTGAAGTGTACTAAGAATACGCTACCAAAAAGTCAAATATTGGGTCAAGGTATACCATGGTTTCGATGATGCTGAGAGAACTCCTGATTCCTTATAGATACACGTTTGGGAGTTTCGGCGTTGTTTTAAGAACAGAAAGCATAAACTACTATGCAATTCATATTCATCATCATAATCATCATCATCATCATCGTCATCATCATCATTACCACGTCGTGTTAAGGTCACCAATGTCTCATGGCACAGAATAGATAATAGTACAAGGCATAGGTATGGATATACTTATAATAATAATTATGTACTGTATAACAATTAAAAACACCTGTTTGTTTTTAATACACGGCGGTCGGCGTCGCCGCCCAGCGCCGAATATCGAATACTTATAATAATAATAATAATAATAATGTTTATTTTTCTCTCCACAAAATCATTTACAAAACTAATATAGCATTTACAATACAGTGCACATATGTTGTGGGGAGACTGGCGTCTTAAACTAAGCAGTTCTGCTTGTATTTCAAGACACCAGGCCTCCAACCCTCGTTCTCTAATAAATGTTGACAAACAATAAATATTACCATGACTAGGCAATTAATGGCATGTGAAGTTTTATTTAATTTAACAATACTTATTAAATTTCAATGAGTATAAATTATAATATTACGTAAGTGTGCTAATGGTAGTATGCGCGCGTGTGTGTGTGTGTGTGTGTGTGTGTGTGTGTGTGTGTGTGTGTGTTATTATATGAAAGTTACTTAAAATAAATTATATATTTTTTAATTATTTTATTTACTATATTATATTTCTACCTATTAGATTTTCTGTTTCAGTATAAGAAAGGTTTAAAAGCCATTCAGTTACAGATTGCTTACATTTTAATTTTGTTTTGGGGTAGATATTTAATAATTTATTGGTATTATTATACAAAATTTTTCCCAAGTAAAAAAAGAATCTATGAGCAAAAGATGTTCGGGTAGTTTCAATTTCAAATATTTTGTATTGTCTCCTAGAAACGGGTGCAGGTGTATAGTATACAAGTGAATGTTGTTTGAGGATCGAATAAAGCACAAACAATTGTCTGACTGTGAGGACTTTCGCTTCCTGGTATAGCTCAGTGGTGGGAAAGAGCCTCGGCTTGATCAGGCATATCTTAAGGAGGAGTCTTTGAGTTCGCTCCAGCTCTATGAGTTTGGTCTTTGCAGCTCCGCCCCAAGATGTAATACAATAGGTGATAACCGATTGTGCAAGAGCGATATAAACCGTTTTCATTGTCTCTCTGTTGGCAACGTACCTCAATTGCTTAAAAACAAATATCAATTTTCTCAGTCTCTGGGATATGTTATGTATATGTTCAGCAAATGATAAGTTGCTGTCAATCGTCACCCCGAGATATTTAATATGTTTCGTTTCACCCATTTCTGGACATTGGCATAAACGGGACGAAGGCAAAGAACATTTATGCATATGTAATTTCAAATTTTGCGGCAGCTTCAGCCTACGCATTGAGAAACACATGTATTTGGTTTTCTCTATGTTAAGCGTTAAACTATTCTTAGCCATCCACCAAGACACGACGTTAAAACCTTTTTGTGCTACTTTGAAAACCTCAGTCCAAGTGTCGGCCGTGAATGTTAGGGCAGTATCATCTGCGTATGATGTTATTTCACCATTTTGCAATGTAAGTAGACACAAATCATTTAGGTAACATAAAAATAGAGTTGGGCCTAGTATACTTCCTTGCGGAATGCCAAAATCGAGTTTTTTTTCAGAACTAGTATGTTTACCTATCTTAACAAACTGGGAGCGATTCGTTACGTAATCCTTAAACAAAGCTAATTGTGTGCCACGAATGCCTAGTTTTTCAAGATTTTTAATCAATATTGGCAGAGAAACAGTATCAAAAGCTTTTTTAAGGTCTAGGAATACACTTAGTGTTTTTTTGTTACTGTCTAGATTTTTTGCTACATTTTGGGTAAAGTTATGAACAACTTCATCAGTCGACCTTCCCTTCCTAAAACCAAACTGTGTATCTGCCAAGAGATGTTTTGATTCTAAAAAATCAACTAGGCGCTTATTAAGAACACGTTCAAATACCTTTGAGAAGGAAGTTTGAATAGCTATTGGTCGGTAATTGCTCACAACATCCTTTTTTCCACATTTATGGATAGGTATTACCGCAGATTTTTTAAAAGCTTCTGGAAAAATGCCTTTTTTCATGCAATTGTTAAATAGATGTGTAAGTATTGGAGCAATTACTTCCACATTATCTTTAACAACCTTCACAGGAATATCATCACAACCCGGTGCACAATCAGATTTTAGAGCTATTATAATAGATGATATTTCCTCTACGGTTGTGTCAGTTAAAACTAAAGAATTAATCGGTGAAGTACCATTTGGTATATCATATTTTGGGAGTGGATTTTGATTTATTAAATCTGGACTAGTCGGTATAGCTTCTGCAAGGTTACGTCCAATATTGGCAAAAAAATCATTAACCGTGTCTATTGATTCTTGCTCAGTTGTTTTAATTCTGAGAAGTTCATTAGAATTTAACTTTTGTTGGTTCAAATTAGTAACTTCTTTTATAGTTTTCCAAAGTTTTTTATTGTTATTTTTAGCTTTTTGCAATTCTTCTTTTTCGTATAATATCTTCAATTTTCTCAGTAAATTGTTACAATGGTTACGGTATCTTTTGTATGTTATTATTAGTGTTTCATTATTACAGTCGACTTTAAGTTTTTTGTGCATTTTATCACGAGTTTTTAAGCACCTTAGCAGTCCATCTGTCATCCAGGGTTTAATTTTAAATTTATTTTTAGTACGTCTGATAGCGGATTTGTTGACAGTTACAATTTTTGAAATGCAGTCAATAAACATACTTTACTAACTACTTTATATACAGATCGAATACTTTACTACTTTATAAAATTTTAATAGACAAATAGAATTAAAATAAAGTTATTTTAAAAAGAGCATTTAAACAAAACAAAGTCATTAAGTGTCTTTTTAATTAGTTATATTTATTAATCGATAGATGGTGCACTAAGTACCTATCGATTTGAATTCTTGATAACAAGAACAGCTGTCAATAATAATTATGATAATATTAAATATTATGCTACGCTACATCCTATGCAAGTTTGTACAATTTTTTATCTGATAGATTCTTCGATCGTGGAAAAACGAGACACAATAGCCTTTCTATTGTTATCGCAATCGCTGGTGACCGCTTCGGGCTTGAAGTATTAAAATTGTTAAATTACTTAGCACAATATGTTCACTTCACTGATAATATTATATTATTTTGTGAGTGTGAGTTGTGACTCTTAACAAATTGTAATAAGATACGTAAAATATACGCGAAGATTTATCTACTAGTGTAACTAAAAAGAGTGAAATTATTATTATTTTTAACAAAAAATTAAAACCGACTTCCAAGGTAAAAACAATAATAACATTAATATGAACTAAAAAGTATTAAATAATTTTTACTATCTAATAGTGCCAGAATCGGTACCAGATAGCTGAATCTTCAGTCCTCTGACAGAATATTTGAAACTTCTGGAACTGGCACCGACTTCAAAATAATGAAGATTGAGTACAGAAATAGTTGAGGTTTAGCCGAATTCGGAAAAAGGCACTATTAGATTGTAAAAATTATTTAATACTTTTTAGTTCATATTAATGTAATTATTGTTTTTACCTTGGAAGTCGGTTTTAATTTTTTGTTAATTATTCGTAGGGCTTGATGGGTTAATGCAGCCTAACAACAAAATAAGCGCCGGAACGGCGTTGCGAAAGGGAACAATGTGGCTACACTCTCATGGCTGTGGTGTTAGATACCGCTGTCGATCCTGGCGACACAGGAGATACAGTGGTGGGAATGTGTGGTGGGCCAAAGCCCGCTCAAAGCTCGCCGAGACACCCCTAGACAGGCCGATCGCGAGTGAACACAGGGCGCACTCAAAAAAAGGCGCTCTGTGTTCACTCGCGATCGGCCTCTCTCGTCCACGTCTCAGTCGCTCTCGGTGGCTTGTCGGTTTTTGCAAGCAAGCGACAGCAATTTCCACGTCTATAGTCTCGCGAGTCTTCAGTTCAATGTTAGAACGAGCGTGTACTGGCATGCTCTCGACGAGAGCCGTCTCGGCTGAGGATCGAGTGGGTAGAGCCCCTATCCAGTGGCGGGGCAAGACCTACATTTGTTGTGGGCGAGATATATCTTGCCAGGCCCCCAAAAATATATTTTGCGAGGCCGAAGAATAGTGGATGAAGCAAGAGAACGGATTTGTTGAAAGAATTTTTTGATACCGAAACTTTTGTGTAAATTTTTTTATTTATGAATATTTGAGTATCAAAACTCGTAAACACTTTAAAAACTCGTGGTCCAAGGGGCGCCAGGCAGTGGGCGGTCGCCCACGCCTTACGCCTCTGCCGTTATCACAAGTGTAACTCGAGTTCTCTGTTATTTTGACTGTCCTAGGCATGCTTTTTCTCTGTTATTTCTCTATTTAAATGTTAAATAAAAACAGCTTACGTCAGCGGGTCCGTGCGTGTGTCTGAACACGGCGCACCAGCTCGCACCGCACAGCCGCACCACGAACACGTCGCGTTCCGCCGCCGGCTTACTAGACTCCACTGCAAAATTACAAATTAAATTATTTGTCTGCTAGGTCTGTTTCATGGTTTAATGCAACAATGTGAATACTTGGATATGACATAGGCCATCAAAACTGTAGCAATGAAAATATTGTTATTAACATAATCAATGCAATAAACACGTCCGACTGTCACCGCGTCCTATGGCACATTGCTCTTAGATGAGTGAGGTCACTCATTTCGAGGGTGACACATTTTCGCGCTGACGATTGTATGCCTTTTCTATAGAGTATATAGGTTATAATTCTATGGTTTAATGCAGCTACACTCGACCCGCGGCCCACCGGGACTTTTTCAGTGGCCCACCATTACCTAAACGTGTTTGTAGCCCATATAAAAAAGGTTGAGTACCACCGGTTTAATGCCATGATGTCTCCTTTACCCTTCGTTCACTCAAAGTTCAAAACACAAATACAGTACACCAGCAAAAACGAGGTTCCATGTAAAGTAGTTAGAGAAATACACTATCCTCCCCTGAGATCATCAATTACATAAGATCAGTCCAGTACTTAATAAGTCTAGACTCTAGTATTTAGATTTTAGATACTCTTTAACTTTGTAACATAAAATATAGCTGATATCCTGGAGAATTTTCATATTATTAGTCAACATTATTGCCTCAATGACTCAATGTCAATATTTATTAATAGTTTCATTGCATGGAACCTTCAATCACTAATATATGTGATCGAAGCATGGAACATAGGCAAATAGTTAAAACTGCAGAAGTATTAGTGTTACTAAATTGCTAAAACATGCCAATATGCATATAAGCTTATGGATGTCTTACTATGTAAATTATTTCTTACACTCTAGTTTCTGTAACTTGGTGATGGTGGAGTTGTTGAGTGAGAAGGGCTGCAGCAGGAGACCATTGTTGCCTGCCAAAACCACAATGTTGCTCTGAGCACACCAGCTGTACCACGCACAACTGAAATATTATACAATGTAATTGTATGAGCAATGTGACCCTAGAATTAATGCCAAATGTAAGACGCACATTATAAAAGTATTGGGTTATTAGCTAGTAACTGTTTTCAGTAAAATGGCTTTTTCAATAAACGTTTTCAATAAATGTTTTAAATATAGCTATGCATAATTCGAGAACCAAATGACCAAATGATGGGATGCAAACTGTAAGACCGACAGCTTAGCCTAACAATCAGAATGAAAACTAAAGTAGTCGACATCCTCAAACGTATAGATATGCTAAAATGGAGATGGGCAGGGCACACTGTACGATGCAAACAAAGTAAATGGAGTCAGAGAGTCATTATGTGGTATCCAAGAGATGGCAAAAGGACAAGAGGTCGACCCAGTCGAGTCAGACCCAGAGGTAGTACCTACCTAAATGAAGTGCTCTTTAATGTCTTTAGTTGTTTCTTCTCAGGAATTACTTGTAGCAGCTCAATGCCGTGATCAGTTATAAAAGCAATCTCATCCACTTTTGGCCACACAAAGCCCAAGATTCTGGAAGTTTTCCACTTGCAAGTGTGTGTGTATTCAATGTTTGTTGGGGCCAAATCTTTGAAGTTCACAAATTCAACTGTAGCATTCTGTCCTTCGATATTCCTCTGTATTGCGAGTATTTTGTGGTCTGGTGAGAACTTTATTGAGATTATGGGACCTTTGTCCTCCATTCTGAACGATGTGCATTTGGATTCGTCCATTCCATTCACTGTTACACCCGTCACTCCCCCCGACCTAACCGTGAACACCTGAAACAGTTTTTGGTTTATTTCTATATACTACACGATAATAAACTATGTAACAACTGTTGAAATACGTTGATTCTTTATTGCTCTAATTACTCAATTACTCTTACCTGTCCATTTGTATCGTCAAAAAATACATTAGTCACAGGACTGTCTGCGTCGAACCTTTTGGGGTGTTCGGAAAGCGATAAGTAATATTTATCACTGTCTATTAAACTAAATACGGTCATGTTAAAGCTTTGAAAGTAACTTTATCCTACAATAACAATAAAAAGTAAAAATAATGTTTTCAAACAGTGAGTACGCGTTGACATTTCTCAATGACAATTGACGGAAATGACATTGATAATTTGTGTCAGAACTCAGATTGTCAATGTCAACTTATTAATTGACAGTTAATGACAAGCAGTTATTTTTAATTGAGAATTTTTAAGCAAAAAGCATATGTACCGCATAGGACGGCTACAAAAAAAATATTAGGTTTTCGTAACCAAGGCAACAAGAAACAAATATTATTGAAAAGTGTCGAAAAGTTTGTAAACATGTCAGCTCACGAGTTAATAAAAATAACGCAAAAATACAATGGAGCTTGAATCTTTAGCATACAGTAAAACTACTGAAAGTGGATCCGAAGAGCATCAAGAAGAGAACAAAGAAACTACTTTTTCCACGTCACTTCCAAAGCAAACGAATAAGCAAATATCAGACAGCGACTTTTTCATAAAAAATAACAACATTAAACACAGAAAAATTTGTCCAAAAAAGAGAAAAAGTAAGAAGAAACCAAAACTTAAAAGTTTTCTTACCACTGTTACTTCCGAACTGTTATCGAAGCCACTTTTAGAAGAGAATGTTATTAAAGTTTTCAATGAAGGAACTATTATACACAATTATTTACAGGAAGCGTATAATAAGGGGGTTAGAAATATAAAAAAATCTTTTGATATAGAAGAAGGGTAAGAAGGAATTTTTGATTTTCAAAATAATGTAGAGTTTGGCCTAAGCGAAAAATTGGTCTTCCTTCCTGGTTACATAAAAATATCCATCTATTCAAACTGGTGCTTTGCTTTTCAGGAGGGCCGAAGCGAATTTTATTCATTTAGATGTAACATTTCCATATGTTCTTGAGAATGTTTCTAGAAGGAATACAAGTTTAGTATCACAATATACAGAACCTGTTCTATTTCAAGACCTTGCTCTAGCTTACAAGGACAACGATATAGCAAGAAGACCCAAATTCTTGGATATTCACTTACAAGATTTACGTTTCCTCCACCACCACGAGTTTACTCTTGAAATCTTATTGGATATAAAATTGAAAACTATGTATGAACATTACGAAATAAACAAGAAAATAATAAATGATTTACAGCAAGATATTGGTGCAAATCGTAAAACGAGAAACAATCTACAACAGCAGTTCTTAAGAATCTCTCCCGATAAAAAAGATGAACTGAGATTTGATAAAACCATTTTAAAGTACACGAAAATAATGTTAGAATTAAAGGAAAAATATTTGAGTGCTCTGAAAAATAATAAAAAACTCATTCACTACATTACACTACTTTGGACAGATATAGAAACACTCAGATCGAAGACTGGACGTATAACTGCTCCTCAGTCTTTAGACATTTTGAAACAAGATATGAATGAAGATGAATTTAATGAAAAATGGATGGAAATATTTGAACAAGAGTATTCTGATATGCTCATCAAGATTGAATATGAATATGTTTGTGAATATCTACAATACAAAGAACTAAAGAATAATAGAGAAAGAAAGGATGTTGTAAAACCAAAATTGCATTTTGATAGTGATAAAATTAAGGAAGTTGTTCATTCTATGGTTGCCGATATAGTAAATAAGCAAAATATAGAAGTAAAATTAAGAAGTAATGAAAAATTCTGGAAAAAATCAATAGAGCACAATAAAAAACGTCAATATCTTTTAAAGGTCTATGTAGATAATGCTTTTGTATGTGAATCCGAAAAGTATTCAAGTATAAAGAATACTTACACCATACATTTGGCAGACACCATTTCAATAGAGATCCTTAACACTAACAAACAAGTGAAAATTGTATTGTATGAAAATGAAGTAGAAATATCTTATATAAAGGTGCATATAAATCAAATTAAGGAAAGTATAGCACTCGCCAACTTTACTACACAGAATTTCGTTTACGATAAACTGATAGTTCCAACATCTAAACACGTAGGCAGTGGTTATGACATGAAAACCATTGCACATGCGAATAATATTAGATTAACATCAAGTAATTTATTTAAGGGCAAACTGTTTACAACCTTCCAACTAAGTATAAAAGTCGGGTGGAATGAAAAAACAACATCCAACGAAGAGCAAATAAAATCTTTTATGGATCTAAGATCAAGTATTAGTAAACTACTGCTAGGAACACATACGCCAACCGTTGAGCTACTTTCAGACATTGTAAGCAAAGTGTATAAGAAGAACATAGCAAATGATGTCAAAATGTTAGATGCTTTAAAAGGCGTATGTAAAGGTAAAGCAAAATCCGATGAAGGTACTGGTGAGAAAGACGAAAATCTTTCAGCTAGATTAAGATTGCTACATCTGCGAAACACTGGCAAATTGGTTGAGCTTGAGAATGAAAGAGTCCCGCTAGTGGACAGCCAAATATCAACAGACCAATTGAGCGCTTTATCGAACAACAATATAAATAAAAATAATAATTACGAAGACAAAGAACTAAATTCAATAGATTTACAAAGATATTTAAGTGCTAAATATGTGACGAAGCTAAACAACAATCTGCTGGCAAAAATTGACGATTTTTTATTACAGAAAACATACAGAGATGTCGTTAGAGATTTTGATTATTTGAATATCAGGTTGAGTTATTTTTGATGTAGTAATAGATATAGATATAATAGGTCTGCTACAAGGAAATACAATAAAATGATACTTACCGCAAATTTTAGGAATCTCTTCAGTATGGGACTCAGCTTGAATTTAAGCCCCACTTCTGCTGTAACCAGACAACAGGTGCTACGTGATTGTCTCAAAGGCGAGCAGGAGATACGAATAACGGTTGTTCGAGCTTACAACCTATTTGACCGCGTGGCCATTCTTGATATTGAAGACAACCAAAGTAACGAAGATATTGCTGGTAGATCATTTTAATTTTCTTTTGGATACTTTGGAAGTCAAGAGTTGACTTGACAGACGTTATAGATGTCACGACTCAGTACTCACGCCTCGCCGTTTTCTTTGCAGGTTATAAAATGCGTTCGCTTCGACCATTTCTTCGTGTTTCTTATCACGGCGAATCTCATCAAACTCCCACCGCTGTTGGATGTCACCCCACTTGGAACCATGCTGCTGTCATTAAATCTAAGTCAGTAACTTTATTAAGATTACATTTAATGTTTACTTACTACATTTTATTTTTCAATTTCTGTTATTAATTTTCAGGTTAGAGCCATTATCCTGTATCAATATTAACATATACGATGAATTTAAGACGAGCATTGTTGATCCCACTTCTGAACAATCTTTTCACCAGAGAAGACACACGTTATGGTTAGGAACAGTACAAATACCGCTTCGGTCTGTACTCGAAGCAGGAACTGTAAGGATCTAGGAATTTGCCTTAAGTCTCTGACTATGTATTCTTTGCATCGTGGATTAATCAAAACTTTTGTTTTTAGATCAATGGCGCGTTTAAAATAAGCACACCTCCATTTATGTTTGGATACGAACCATCCAAAGAAAACAAGTCATCTGCTGACGTCATGCAATTATTGAGAACAGATACTGCACTAATTCTTCTGAACGTCACAACTAACATTTCCCATTTAGCAGCTCAGTCGTACAGTGAGCCTATGGTGAATAACGACAAGGATGACTTGATTATAAAGCAAATTAACGCCTTCACGTCTGATTATCTCAATAATTTTCCAAGCAGACACATTTCCTTGACTTTCGTCGATAGTTCTGGCTGCAATAGGTGTATTACTGAATTTCTGCAGCCTCTCCGGGTGCCCGATGATAGTTATTTCCCAAAAGATCCAAAACGCAACGAATCTGGTGTGTCAAAAGGCTCGGCACATTCAAAAAGCTCGTCATCCAAGAGTAGCCGAAAGAAGTCGATTGATGGGGACGATATATCGCCATTCAGCCGAGCCGGTAGTTGGACTAAAGTCGAAACGCAGCCCAGAAATATAATGGATGCTGTGATAAGATATGTGTCCTTGATTCCCACCTACGAAGTTTTAGAAGCTTACGCAGTGACGTTAACGGGAGTGGTAAGTAAGCTTCTGTTTAGATTTTACGGTATACACTTCAGCTTTACTCATCAGGGAGTTGTTTCAGGAGCTTTTAAAGATATTGTACGGCTCTCCGTTGGATCATACACTACTGCTTGCGAGTTTCTTCATGTTTCTGGGCATCAAATGCTACGTTATTATCGGTTGGGGACTTCCAAGGGGTGTTTGCAGCTATGTTCTCGTAAAGTTCAATCAGAATCAAGTCGTTACGGTTGACAATGAGGTCAAGAAGGGATATTTCGCGAAAACGGAAGGATCTTCGTGGTATGTGTACGATGCAGTGTCAGGGCACAGGTACGATATTAGGGAAATCGGATGCCCTTTGAAGACTGTCAGCCATGTATTCGATTGTGAGAATGTAAGTTTGTTATTTCCACTTGGTATGTACTATGTAGTAGCATGGGTGCAAATAAAATGTCTAGATTAATTAGCATGCTTTATATGCGGTTCATAAAATATCCGAAGAACGACAAAGATAAAAACATAGAATTAAAAAAAGTGTCTTAAACCCAAACTGATAGAAGTGAATATGATGAAGTAAATAAGCCTATTATTATAAGTAATAATTAAATAACTTGTTAACAGATATGGGTGAATGTGCAGTCGTCACAAGACTGTGGCAAAATTTCGATGGACTTAACCAAGACATCAGATTGGCAACCAGTAAGTGGGTAATATTAATGTCAGGTATCTACCGCGAAAAAGCGATAGAGCGACATGACATAATATACAGCGCATTTACAATTTATTACCTGTGACTTGTGTGATGTAGTTCTGGCGTACATTACGTTTATTGCGTCCGCGTCGCGTCATGCCGCGGCCGCACATCCGTCTATCGTCACGAAGCTTCGTGCTATGAGACGATACCATTGGTGATTGGACGAGACACGCAGATCGTCTAATGTGCAATGGTATCGCCTCGAAAGCACGAAGCACTACGCATGTGCGGCCGCAGCATCAGTAACAACTAACAGGCAACAGCATAAGCCCCAGGCAAAGATTAATACATACATACTTATTACTTTACTAGCTGTCCCGGCAAACTTTGCTTTGCCATAATATATTATGTATTTGCCATATTATTTTATCAAAGTGACTAAATATGTATGTTACCATGGCAACGTCGATCGCTATCCCGTCGCACAAACAATGGTCGCCGCCAGTCTCAGGTTGTAATAATTTACTATTATTTATTCAACAAATGCACCTATCAATATACAAAGTGCCCAGTAGCCGTTACTTACTCAATCCAGTCGAAAAGTATTGACATCTGTTGGAATCTTTTGGAGTTAATATTGACTGTCAATTAATTATAGACAAATAATTTGCAATAAAATAAAATTGCGACTATAATTAAAGATCTAAGCTATCCTATCTCTCAAGTTGGAAAAAGCACACATTAAAAAAAACATTAAAATCGGTTAAGTAGTTTAGGAATCCATCGCGGACAAACATCGTGACAGAAGATTTATATATATTAGATAATATTTCAGGTATTCAACAAACCTCTATTCGTAATAAGGCCTATCGAAACCTTATACCACCCACCAAACGAGGTAGAGGGGTTGCGTATAGCACTCGAGAGCAAAATAAAGAATAAAATACAAAAGTGGAGATCACAAACGAAAACCGTATGGAACAGGTATAATAGCGGTCTCACTATTTTTTTAAAGGTAAAAATTTAAAATACGTGTGTAATACAGTGTGAGGGTAGTTGTAAAGTTTGTCTATCTACCCACAGAACTGGACTTTTATGGACCTTCGAATGTTTTCAAGATTTTTGAACTTAAAAATGATAAATAAGTCTTTCTTTCAGGTACTGCAGCGGCCTGCTTCGCGAAACTCTTCCACAGTGGGAATACTGGGCGTTCAACTCCGGAAACCCCAGGCCAAACCCTGACCATAGACTAAAACAGCTGATGGTCACATACAAGGTAAAGATAGTTTAATTTTTTTAACATTTTTTGCAACTATTTTCAGCGCAATTTATATTTTGCTCACATGAACTTGCAGAATCATATTATTTTCTTCGTCCAAGTAAATATTATATTTTAGTTCATTTGTGCAGATTTGGGGGTTTCCACTGAACATGCCATACGCCAATGCAAAACAGATCACATCAAGAGTAAAGTCCACAGCGATTCATGTCAACGACGACCCTAACGTGGAGTTTGGACTCGCAGTCGAGGTGTTCCCTTACCCTAACAACGTTTTGAGTGTTTGGGTATATTTAGCTAGTATAGTAAAAATATATGACTGAATAGTGAATATACTTCTTAATTTGTAGATTCTTTTCACTAAGGCTTCTTACAGACGAACGGCACGTGTCGGCGGCACGCGTCTGCGGCAGTCGACGGCAGTCGACGGCAGCCGTCGACAGTTTATGACGCTTGCAGGGGCCTACCACCTTTCTTAAAACTATCATGTTTCCGAACACTTCGTTGTAAGATTACAATAACATTACCGTACTCACTTTTCAAATATAATTTTTAACTAAAAAACATTAAAAAATGTAGAACGTTGTTAAATCCGCTGTGAAATATCAACTTTTTTAAGATCGCTAAGGGGCTCGAAATTCTCATACATACGTAATACCAAAATCATTTTCTCATACGAAAATATTTAACATGTTTGAGTTATTTTTCAGCTTAAACCCTGCACGAAAATTTACTTCAAAATATTTAAACACTAAAAAATTTTTTTTGTTTAAATTTTTTTTTTGTAAATTTACTACTAAATATTTAAACACTAAAAAATATATAAATAAATAGTAAATTTACTACAAAATATTTAAACTAAAAAAATATTTCTTAGTATTTAAATATTTTGTAGTATATTTACTATCCCACCAAAAACATACCTGTTAAAATAGGGCCTAGTTCCTATAGGCTAACTGTTGGTCTAAAAAAAGAGTTGAAATCCAATCCAATGCCAAGTTCAGATGATTATGATCGATGAAGTGCATCTGATCTTGGCATTGGATTGGATTTCAACTCTTTTTTTAGACCAACAGTTAGCCTATAGGAACTAGGCCCTATTTTAACAGGTATGTTTTTGGTGGGATTTCAATACTTTTTTTCAAGAAATCCTACCTATGTTTTCTTTTTGTGCTACGCCCGATATAAACAATACTTTCAATAGTTGCCTCATTATATCACTGGTACATAAGAATTTTTATCTAAAGTTCATAGATGAACTGACTCACGCTTGACGATTTCTTAAATTTCTTAATTTATCGTTAATCTACATAATAATATAACACACGACCTGTGTGCTAAATTTCATAACGCTAGGACATTTGGAAGTAGCCTCTAAAGTTCGTAGATCGGCCGACACACGCTTGACCGATTTCTAAAATTTCTTAATTTTTTGTTAATCTACATTTAACACATGACCTGTGTGCCAAATTTCATAACGCTATGACATTAAAGTTTGTATGGGCTGTAGATAGGCCGACTCACGCTTGACCGATTTCTAAAATTTCTTATTTTTTTTAATCTACATATAACACACAACCTGTGTGCCAAATTTCATAACGCTAGGACAATTGGAAGTGGCCTCTGAAGTTCGTAGATGAACCGACTCACGCTTGACCATTTTCTACAATTTCTTAATTTTTCGTTAATCTACATATAACACACGACCTGTGTGCCAAATTTCATAACACTAGGACAATTGGAAGTGGCCTAGAGGTTTTGATTACCGGTCAGTGAGTGAGTGAGTGAGTCAGTGCCAAAATAAGCTATTTTTACAAGGACATATCTCAGGATCTACTGAAGCTATATCTATGAAATTGGGTATACTGCTTAAGTACACGTAAATAATTACGTAGGTATAATTTTATCTTTGCACTCGCAATAGACACTGAGCTACAGGGGGGTCAAAAGTACGTCGAAACGGTTCGTGTAAATAGTGCACGGCATGCGCGCGGCCTGCTGGAACTAGGCTTGCGCACTTCCGTGCGCTTTGATTTATTTATAAGGAAAAAAATAGCTAATCTATCCAGGATCTACTTATTTTAAGGACATAAGTAAGTCTAATTAAAAAAATATCCTCCTCTGAAGAGCAATATAAAATTTATTTTTGAAACTCATCAGGATTATCATAAAACCAAATTAGTTAAATAAAAAATAATTGATTGCATGTCTTTTCGTTTTAATGCTAACAAAATAAAATTAACATTTATTCCATTGCTGTATAAAAATATACGTAAAAAATAGAAAATAAGAGATGTTACGTGTCTTAGCATTTTGACGTTTAAGTCGGCCATTTTGAAACCATAAACACGCAGTACCGTCTTATTTTGTTACGCTCAAACACCGCGACAGACGTTATTGCCATTGGGCTTCTACATCATACAGCCAATAGGACAGTTTTCTGTGGCAAATAATGTTTACATACATAATATACCACATTTCATTCTAAGCATAATATACAATCCATTATGTAAGACTTATTTCAAAATCTATCGAACAAGTGTCTAAAGGTGCTCCCAGACAGAAGTTATATAACGTTACATAACATTTTTGTATAACATTTTTTAACAATTTATAACAAAAATACGTTTATTTTTTGACATGTTATAGCGTATGTTACACGATGTTAAAAAATGTTATCGTGTTACACAATGTTTTATAACGTTATATAACTGTCTGGGAGCACCCTAATAACTTGCTTGACAGTTTTGTTTCTGCTTAATTCATAAGAGGTGACAGAGACAAAACATGCGCGTTATCTTCCAGACACTTGTCACTAGATTGAAAATAGTCCTTAAAATTAATTTAAGAAACAACATTATTACAATAAAATATTACTTTATTACTAAGAGTTTTACAATTAAAAAAAAGGTATATTATATGTAAGATTAAATTACCCATTCTTGATCTAGCTCAGAATAATTATAAATGGCAGCTTTTTGCTGAAAATTTTCTTATTGGCTATAAAATTATTAAGATGATTTTAGAGTACTTGCATGCTAAACAAATTATTTTGATTATCGTCAAATTAGGCAAACAGTAAATATATACGAAAAGCCTTTGATTTGGTTTTTGAATTAAAACTATTATCTGTTACACTATTTATGTTGTTGGAATGAAATATTCATAAAATTTAATACACTAATATTCTAAAATTATAAAGGAAATAGTAAACAATGTTAAGTCATGCTTAATGAAAATAATCAACCATTTTCCTTTTCACTTTAGAACATCTAACATTCTTGTGGTTAGCATAGCAACTAAATTTTACAACTTAAATAATATTAAGGGCCAACCCACATGTACCACAACCACACGGCATAGCAACGACAAAATGTCGTTGAGCAGTGGTTACGTGTGAATGGTGTCGCTGCAGCTTTTTGTAGTTGTGTTGTGGTACCGACGAAATGCTGATGTGGTTGCATTATCGCCAGTGGTTGCGATGTGGTTACGTACGAAAGTCAATGAAACGGAGGGGGGAGAGCGCGGGCGGTGTGCGCTCACCGTCATTGCATCGACGCAACATTGTGGTTGCGATGTGGTCGGTATCTGACAAGTGGTCAACAACGGCTGCAAAATGTGGTACGTGTGAATGGTCTAGTTCATTTACAATACGAAATATGCGCCCGACCACGTAGGTTGTGGTATGTGTGGGTTGGCCCTAAGACCAAATAATAATTAATAAAATTATCCCAGTGTAGTTCAAAATTTAAATTTTAACACGATTTGACGACATAGACAAAGGCACAAACACAGAATAGAAAAGTAAATGTAACTAAGCCTTGACAAAAGCATTATGAAAAAAAATTATCATCATGATTATGTCAACTCGTACAGACTATTAGATGATTAAACGAGACAAGAATCTCAACGGCGCCAGATTTTCCAGAGTATTATAATTGACAAACTTGTAAGACGGTACTGTGTGATGCGTTTAGCTTTCATCCGGCTTCTGTCTGGAGCGCTTGAGCTGCTGCAGGTAGTGGCGCTGGATGGGCTTGTGCAGAGCGAGCTGGGCCAGTGCATCGTCAATGGAGAACCACTGGCGCTTGCGTCCCATCAGCCTCGAGTCCTCCCACTCTGCAAGCTCCTGCGTCACCATCATCACATACACCTCAGTGCGGTGTTTGTGCTCACGATTCTGAAATTGACATTTACATGACTTTTAGAACTGTTATTATCAAATGTCTATGAGAATGAAAAAAAAAATCAAACCAAATTTTAAAACACTACTCAGCATTTTATATCTTGATAAACCAGATTCACTGAGACAAAAGTTACTGTTTATACAAAAAATTGTGAACATACAACATGATTCATGGCTAACGTGACCATACGTCCCGCTTTGGGCTGGACAGTCCCGCTTTCAGGCAGTCTGTCCCGCTGTCCCCCGCGAGGCCGAAATTGTCGCGCTTTTGCAAACAGAACTAACGACAATAATTTAAAAGTATTTTTATGTTTGAAATGCATTTGTAATGCCTGGAAGTAACGCATACCTAAAACTAACGTGATTATTGTGCCATGTTGTGCCAAATAACATAGAAATTTCTCCAGTAGTTCGTGAGAAAAGCCCTTTCAAATAATTTTTCCCGCTTTTCTCACATTTTCCTATGTTTCTTCGCTCCTATTAGTCTTGGCTTGATAAAATATAGCCTAAAACCTTCCTTGATAAATGAGCTATCTAGAACTGAATGAATTTTTCAAATCGGACCAGTAGTTCCTAAATTAGCACGTTCTTACAAACAAACAAACTCTTCCGCTTTATAGGTAGGCACTTTGAAATACATTTATTTCATAATTCATAAATCATTGGGGGGGGGATGACGACTATATTTGTCCCGCTCTGACAATCTAATCACTTAAAGCAGTATCTATTATTTTAATACCTACATATTCAACATTAGATACTGCTTACAAATTATTATTATTGTTTGCATTGTCATTTAATCACAACATTCAAACACCATCTTTTGGAAATAAGTAATTAAATATTGTTCATCCCTGCTCAACTAGTCCTTTATGTTCTGATTGAAATAAAGAAAAGAAACTGTCTTCATGTTTCTTAGTCATCCTTTTTTGCTTTTATTTTAGTAATTTTGTTGTTAAAATAAATACATCTGAATAAACTTTGAATAGGGTTGACTCTTGAGTCTTGACATTACATAAAGAATCTGCAAAATGAAAACATTTTAACGTGTGGTATCTGTGGTATCTTTTTAAATTGAGTCTATAATATACATAATATTCATAATCTATAATATGATGATAATTTTACAACATTACCTTACTTCATGTATTAAGACATATATGTGTCTCGTCAGGACTTTGTTTGAAATGTTAATTTTAGCTTCAATTGGTTTTTCACCTGCAAAAACTTGTTATTGGCATATTGTTATATAATTTGTCTCATTACCGATGTAATTATATGCTGTAAGTTTTCCGAATATAATAAAATAAAATAAAATAAATAAAATAATAATAATGAACAACTGACCTCCATTTATATTAAAATATCCAAAAAACTGCTTCATTTTTTGACACTCCTAGTAGCAGTTTTACCGCAAAATTGTGAATAATACATTTCACAAATAAGAAAATTCAAGTAAATCTATATATATCAAACTCACAGGTGACTGACTGACATGTTGATCTATCAACGCACAGCCCAAGCCACTGGACGGATCGGGCTGAAATTTGGCATGCAGGTAGATGTTATGACGTAGGCATCCGCTAAGAAAGGATTTTGACCAATTTTACCCCCAAAGGGTTAAATAGGGGATAAAAGTTTGTATATAATAATACTGCTTAACGCGAGCGAAGCCGTGGGCAAAAGCTCGTTTAAAATAAAATTGACATTCAATAGGGACCAGTTACGTGTGATGAAGTTTTTCTGAGTCACTCTCACTACCATGTTTTAAGTTACGATCCATAGTCCTTAGTTCAAGGTCACAGGTCTGCTGACTCACCAACCTACACAATATGTACCTGGAGTCATTAGCCATGTTTGCATAAAATTCGTGTTTAATAATGTTTTACACCATGCCAAACACAACATTGTGAAATTTGATATCGTTTTTGATAATATGCTATATTTCTTATATCTTAAAACATGTTTGGTGTTTATAACAATGAGACTGCATCACAACCAAATTGCAGCTGTATCAATGTTAGATTAAAATAGCAGAATAATTGCAGATTGGCAGCATTCAGTGTGAATAGTCTGTGTTGTTGTTAGCTTGTTAGGTTATCTCACCTCAAACACGCCGAGGCAGCGGCCGAGCTTGCCGACGACGCCCGCCTCCTCCAGCACCTCCCGCATGGCCGTCACCGAGGGCTCCTCCTCCGGCTCCACGCCGCCGCCCGGCACGATCCAGTTGTCCGGCCGCCGCGAGGACGTCACCAGCAGCACCTGCGACACACGCCATCGTCACAACACTTACATCACAGGGACGCCGGCGACAGATGACAGTCGACACCCACACTCACCTCCGTCTCCGCGTCCGACCTCACGCATATACAAGCCGCGCGCCGCCTGAACCCCTCGTCGTCGTATATCCGTATGGAATTCGGCTTCTCCTTAACCATGTTGAGAAAACACGTAAACACGGAACGAAACAGACGATCACGAACGAAAAGCGGACATCAAATGGAAAGAAAATAATAAACTGAACGAAATTGTTAATGATCAACAAACGCCATATCCGAAGAATACTAAGATAAACGTATCCATTTTCGACTTATTTACGAGTTACACAATGTACATATAAAATGAAACTAAAATAACATTAACACTACGATAAGAGCAATATTTCAGCTATAACTAGCTTTTGATTGCGAATTTCAAGCCCATGTTGAATGGTGCCTGACGTTTTCTTTGGGAAAATCGAAATAGGTTTTGGAAAGCAAATTACGACGAGTCGTTTAACAGCTGACAGCCGGAAACTGACATTGTAAAATCGCCATAGAACATACAGACAAAAAATGGCGTGGTTTTATCTAAAAAAAAATTATTATGAATATGACTAGTGATTGGACACCAGTCATTGGACAGTGCACAAAAACACTTTAATATTGAGGTTGCTTTAAAAACCACCTATTTTCTTTAAAATCAGGCGTTTCTTTTACTTTAAAAACAGGCAGTTTTTAAAGCAACAGTAATAAATATTGTGTTTTTGTGCTTTGTCCTACGACTGGTCTAAATGGTCCAATCTACTTTACCATACTAGTCATTTCCATTTACCTACAATGATTTTTTGAGAAAATAAATTATTATTATTACAAAATATTACATATTTACAACGATTAAATTACAATAATTAATAATATTACAAGGTAGTCATTTTATGGAATATGGATTGAATTTTAAAACATAATATTTTTATCAAAATGATAAAGTTATTTCAGTGTTGCTTTCACAGTAATAATAATTAAATTATTATTAGGTATTATTTATGTGACTGGGTTTTTAAGAATCATAATAAAGCCGGCTGTACACTCTCGCCGAGACACAGCGAGATGGCCCAAGTGCGAGAGTGTAAATGGGTGCGCTCGCCTCGTCTCGCCTGTCTCGGACCCTCTCGGTCCGTTGTCGGTATTTTGCGCCCGAGACAAAGGGTCTCGCGAGGAAAACGAGCGCACTACTGTACACTCTCGCGTCTTTCAGTACTAGTCCCGCCGTTGGACAGTGTAGAACAGAAAAATAACAATAATAAACGTCATTATTAGTCATTATCTGTGAGAAATAAAATTAAATATGATAATAAATCTTTGGATTACAATGATATCTTTCGATGCATGGTAAATGGTGAATGGTCGTTTTCGTCCATCTTCTCTGAGTTCTTAACTGCGATTGAACTAAGCGAGAATGTACATGATCGCACTCGGGCAAGGGGCTCTCGCACGAGACTCTCGCCCGAGAGCTCTCGGCGAGAGTGTACAGCGGGCATAATATTTAAAAATATTTTTATTTGATAGGGTCAACACTCAACATGACTAGTGAATCTTGGATGAAGGATCATTGGATTTGTCAAGCAAATAATAATACCGAGATTGACAAAGACGCAGCTATACATAAACTCATAAGAGTAATAGAGTCAGTAACATTTTTTTTGTCCTTGTCAGAGTTTCACTTTTTGTTGTTGGTCAAGAATCGTACTTTTGACCAACAAAAGATATGCTCATATTGTACTTTGCGATATTCGTTGATTCTGTGTTTTTTTAGCGAAAAACAATATTGACGGTGTTAAAGTGTGTGTTAAATTTATTGAAAAACATGGTGATTTGTTACATTTTAGGCTGTAAAAGCCGTAGTGAGTGGAAATATGAAAACATAACATTTCATTCGTAAGTACGATATTTTGCATTTAACATTTCTCAGTTTGCAGTAATATTGACTGTATGATTATCTAAGAATATTATTACACGAGGAATGATGTGTTAATTACATTATTACAGCGTAAAATAGTATTTAAAAAACATTGTTATTGTAGTAATACACAACCAAATTATATAGGTCGTTATTTCAACAGCAAACCAAAGCTTATTATTACTCTTTGATTTTGTCGCGTTAAACGATTGCAAGGGTTGCCAGCGCTAGTGTTGGAGAATTGCCTAGAATTATTGTTATTTGTTATATGTTTAATAATTATTATTTTAACAAAAAATATTATAATTAATTTGAATACTTAAAAAATCATTCAAGAATAATATATTGAATTGTCAATTGTCATCCAACATGAACTTAAACATACTTCTTCAGATAACATAATATTATTATCTTTCTATTGTCAGATCAAAACATACTTATAACTTACATTGTATGTTTTACATTCTATGCATGAACGTAGAAAAAAAGGAGGACGGAGTCTTGTCATAATATACAAAACTGTGTCTTCACTTTTCTTCAGAGTCGGCCATGCACATTGCACACGCCCCACGCCCACAGATTAAGAATTAGTTACTATGGTCTCGCCAGACGTAGGTCTATCAACTGTCTAGGATCGGTATACATTAATTTGTGTGTTTTATTCTCAAATCGCGGAATTCTGTCTGTAGCGGTCATGTTGTCATTTTCTATACAGTGCTCCAAGGCTTTAAATGTGTCACGACTCACGGGGCGCTGCTGGTAAAGGAAAACTGTCAAAACTCAAACACACGTCAAAAATGACGTTTTTGTATGATAGAAGCGTTAGTTCCTTTTCTCGGCACATTCATTTAAAACCTTGTCGAACTGTACAAACTGTAGTTCACAATGAAGTGACAGATGTTTCGAGGTGATATCGTATTTTCCATACACGATGTAAACACAGTATGAATTAAATCACTTCAAACTCATAAATAGTTGGAGATTATCATACGAAAATATAACCAAGACGTTTTACTATGATACAAGAATTGAATTTTATTCTTAAGTTAACAGAAGTCAGTGCGAGTATTTTTCACTTAGCTCCTAGACTAGTACTAGAATGGTCAATGACCGCAAGTGCCACCTTAAATTATTCTGACTATAGTAAATAAATGATACGGTACTGATTAAATTCATATTATGTGTTTTTCTTAGTTCTTTTGTCTATTATTTATGTTTATGTGCCACCTTAAATTATTATCCTCCTGACTCCAAACATTTATACATCCTGACAAACTTTCCCGTTTTTAATATTATTAGTAAGATAGTATAGCAAGTAGGTACAGTAGTAATTAGCAAACAGCAAGTATAGTAAGTAAAATTATAATTTAAGTACAAAGATTAAAATCCATAACAATTACCCCTAACATGGAGAGAGCATTCAAAGTTTAAACATTTTGAATGTTCTCTGAAGCTCAATAAATATGCATACGGTATATTATGTTAAAGGCTCCATTCCACCGCGGCGCACGCTGTGCACGGCCACGCGCACGCGTGGACGTGCACGGTTTTATTTCTTTGACTTGAGTCAATACGTGCGTAGCGTGTCCGTGGGTTGCAGTGGACACAGTCACATATATTTTCTTACAACGCGAAGCCCTCACGCGGATGAACTCACGGGAAGATTGCTAATAATAAAAATACAAAAAGTAATGGTAATATGTAATAGCGTTTTTGCCATCTGAAAAAATGATAAAAAAAATGATTTGGTGTGGGGAAAATAAATAAGATTTGTATAGTCTGGTAACACCAGACAAAGTTGGTACTTTATATCCATCCCTTACGGGTGTACGCCCGTGTCAAGTCTACTAGATGCTTGGTTTTAGCTAGTGAATAGTGATTGGACGTGGATTGGACAGTATTAATAATAGTCTTCTTCTTCTTCTTCTTCTTTTTTAAAATGGCCCCGTAGTGAATCGCCAGTGTCAAAGTGGTTGATATGACTCTGCTTTATGATGGGTTGGCTTTATGAAGAAACAAGGTATAATAATTTGAGACGCGTACGGATGATTTAATAATAGACGCGTTTTTCCTGAAATAAAAACGCATATTAAATACTTACCTTATTTGAAGCTTACATGCTTTGAGAGAGGCCTCCACTGTTTTCCGGTTATTCTTCCATCTCTTTCTAACGCTATATCTTCTATCCCTTTCCAATTCCCCTACCAACACCGGCAGGGCGCGAGATTGCAGGCTCGGCGCCATCCGCCATTGAGGTCGAAAGCACCAGGCAGAAATTACTGTGTAAGCTTCAAATAAGGTAAGTATTTAATATGCGTTTTTATTTCAGGAAAAACGCGTCTATTAA
The DNA here is from genome assembly GCA_937595015.1 of Polyommatus icarus. Classification (NCBI taxonomy): domain Eukaryota; kingdom Metazoa; phylum Arthropoda; class Insecta; order Lepidoptera; family Lycaenidae; genus Polyommatus; species Polyommatus icarus. The sequence goes on along the minus strand of OW569336.1, from coordinate 17,898,364 downwards.
ATCCTTGGTTTATTTGAAGCTTACATGCTTTGAGACGTGTTTGTTATCGCCTGGTGTTGGGGAACGCCAATGTGAATTTTAGAACCGTATGTGATAGGTTACCAATGTGGAAAAATAAAATTATAATAATATGCTAACATAGGCTGAGAATGAGCCTAGGTACCTTAAGGTGGAATTGGAATCACAGTTAAATAAGAATAAGAAATGAAAATATAAAGGTATCAAAAAGTAATAACTATATTTATGATAAAATATAAAATAAAATCAACACAAAGTAGTTCGAATACTTCAGGTAAAACATAAAGTTAAAGAAAAACATTATATAATTAATGCATACTTAATGCATTTTAATAGTAGTGTCTATATAATTATACTTACAGACATATTACAAGAAAATAAGGGTGATGTCACATTAAATCAAGATAGGATAAAATTATTAATAAAAATATTAATCATTAATCGATGCAGTGACGAAACTGCTCCAAATATAATTGCAATAACAGGACTAAATATTATTATTAAATAGATAACAATATTAATTGGTTTTAATTTACAGAACTGAAATTGTTAGTGACATTAGTATCATTGCTAGCAGAAGCTAACATTATCTCTCGCTTGTAAAAGCGTGCAAATGTGTTGCTAGAACGCCAATTACCCCTAGCGAGAATTTCGTCTAAGGGCAAGTTGTTAGCCCAGTTTTTGGATGCAACAGCCGACCGTATGCTGCCAGGGGGAGCACTAATGCCCGCATCAGCTAGCACAGACTTAATCCAACCCGCAATAATAGTTCTGCTGGCTGCTTTAACTTGGCCCCTAATCGTAAGAAATAAATTTGAGCATTTACTTAATGCTCGTTTCTCATGGTGCAAATTCACTAACGTCTTTACCCAAAAGACTGGATTTAAATTATTGTTATTAGCGTTTGACAATAGTCTCCAGCCGGATTGTCTATAATTAGCACTGTCGGTCTTTGAACCAAACAGAGGCCATAATATTAAGCTGTCACTATCCTCAACCAAATGGTCTGAATCTACAGCCAATAAGGTCAAATCGTGCACACGTCTACCCGAACATAAAAGAAGCAGGGTTGCAGTATGTCTCGAAACAGAGAAAGCACTTGTTTTGTCTATATTAACATTAGTAAGAAAGGTTGCCAATTTGTCAATATCCCAAACAAAGCGATTGCGAAGAATAGGCTTAGATAAGGCAATCGATTTTAGTATGTGCTTAACCAGGACGTGTGAACTAAGTTTACTGTCTTCAACGCTGCATAAGGTCGATACCACAGATTTGTGCACTAAGATTGTGCTGTATGACAATTTGTTAACAATGTGCAGGTCTGCGAGATATCTTGCTAAGACTGCTCCGCTAGGGTGTTGAGGATCAATATTATGACTGCTTGCCCAGTCAATCCACCTCCTCCAAGCAACCTCATAGGTTTTGAGAGTCGAAGACCTCCAAGAAGACCTGAGTAATTGTACCTGATCCTCAGACCAATCATTTAAGCTCGTAGACCACCCCCACATATCCAGACCTCTAGAGTCATTTCCTGACATCTGGTTGGTGGCAGACCCGTCGCAGTATCTATCAGGTTCTGAGAAAGATTTTTGATTGAGTACGGAGCCGCTACTGCACGGCTCTTCAAATCTGCTCTCCAAAATACACGATTCCAACGTGGGGCTACGATCAGATATAGTCCCTGCGCTGAGTTGAGATGGGATAGCACCTTCGGTATCAGATATGGGGGTGGAAATAGCCACGCAAGGTGATAATTCCACCGCCGGGAAAATGCATCGTGGAATACTGCCTGATCGTCGTTCAGGTCCAGAGATACGTAATTGGAGACCACGTGAGCTCGACTCGATGCTAGTAGGTCTATTACCGGTGTCCCGAATTTGGTGAAAATTTTTTCTGTGCATGTCTGTACCAGATGCCACTCCGATGGCATCTTGTGTCGCGATAGGTGATCGGCCGTGCTGTTGAATATGCCGGGAAGGTACTGAGCCGTCAGATTTATTTGAAAGCGATCCAGAAGCTCGAACACTCTGTAAGTCGTCGTCATTAGTGGCAATGATTTCATCCCCCCCTCGTTTCGCAGATAAGCTACAACTGTTTTGTTGTCGCACTGGAAGAGTGTTGTTGTTTGAGCTAATAAGTGACCGTGACTTTCGAGGACCTTTAAAATCGCCAGCATTTCTTTTATGTTGCAGTGAAGATGTTGTTCTGCAACGCTCCAGGTTCCTGACAACGACTGGTTGTCTACTTGCGCACCCCACGCTACGTCGGAAGCATCTGTCGTCACGAAATGGGCTGGTGGTGGGAGATGAATTGCAGTCGTGCGATGACATTCCTGAAACCACCATCTTAGTTCTGATGACACTTCGCTTGGAATGTGCACCATTCGTCTGGCTGGTGCGCGTAATAACGGTTTGAGGAACCTGAGTAACGCTCGAAGGTGTAACTTGCCCCTGGGTACAACGAACGTCGCAAAGTTTAACATTCCTATTAGGCTTTGTAGGTCTTCCAAACATGTTTCGCCCAGGGATAACACACATGAAATTTTTTGTTTGATTGTTCGAATTTTGTCTACAGGAAGACATTTTGTGTTGTTCCAAGGATCCCACGTGATGCCCAGGAAATCTAGAGCTCTCAGGGGTTGAGTCAGAGATTTTTCCTGATTTATCTGCCAGCCTAGGTACTGGAGACGGTTGATTAAGGCTTGGCAGTTGTCCTGAAGAATGATTTTGTCTTGGTGAGCAACGAGAAAGTCGTCGCAATAGACGATTACTCTCAGGTTTTGGTTCCGAAGAGTCTCCGCGATCCAGTTCGTCAGAGATGTGAAAACTCTGGGCGCAGTGCTGAGGCCAAAAGGAAGACAAGTCATTTCCAAAAGCTGACCTCGATAGATTAGACGTAAAAATCTTCTGTGACCCGTGGCAATTGGAAGGTGAAAGTACGCCTGCGAGATGTCTACCTTGCACAGCCAATCGTTTGGCTGTAGAAATCCCGGCACACGGAACATGTTTATAAGCTTGAACGGCTTTGTAATTACGTAGTCGTTCAGAGCTTTTAGGTTGAATATCGGACGATCGGATCCGTCGCTCTTGGGCACAAGAAACATCGTTGACAGGAAGCTCGGCGATGGCTTTGCCACTTCTAGTACTCCCTGATTTTTCATTGTGCTTATTATAACAGTCATTGATTCGGACTCTCTGGTCACAAAAGTGTTGCCTAACAACTGGGGTGTCATTAGCGGTGGTTTTTGATAGAAAGGTATACGGTAACCTTTTATCATACGAAGCAGAGACTGAGGGGCACCTAGTTTCGCCCAACGATGACGATACTGCCGCAACCTCCCTGCTTTGAAGATCCGAGAGTCAGAATTTTCGTTTCTTTGACGAGGAGTTATAATCAGGTTGGCCTCCAGCTCGTTTACGGTTGGTTTTGCCTTGACTGGGCTTGTTCTGATTGTTTCCAGTCGAACGAAAGGAATTTTTGTAGCCTCCCGTGCGGCGGTCGGCATTATGAAAATTTCTTCCTTTAGAAGAACAACCGTGAGTATAGCCTTGCGAAGACTGGTGGTAATATGCGCCCTGCGAGGGCTGGTATTGTTGATGTGAAGATCCACTACAACAGGTTTTATTGGTACCCTGCGAGGGTCCTGTAAAATAAGCCGGCCCCTGCGAGGGGAGGCGCAAAGCCTTACTAGGTCCTGCTTGCGAAGCAGAACCAGTAATCGGCCTGGTGAGAGGCCGAAATGCCTTTTTTATACCTCCAAACTTCTCAAGTGCCAATGTGAAGTTTTCAGCACCAAACAGATGACGATCCGATGGCGGAATCTTACGGAGGGCAACTTTTACAAGAGGGTCGCGGACATAATTAGTGATGCCATCTCGTCGCATCTGAATTACTTCGGCCCTATGTCCACATACCAGTTGCAACAGGTCTGACGAGACCTTATGAAATTCACCTTGAGAAAAAAGCTGTGTCACCTTTTCCCGAAGTCCCAACGGGCTTACATTTTGTTCCTCGCGGGCCCATGCAAGTAGGTCCATTAAGGATGCAGCAAGTGCTTCTCTTTGTTTGAGAGCACAAAAGGTAATGGCTGCGTATGCTTTGTCCGCATACGTGAGGTGTTTCAACTGGTCATATTCCTTAACTTCGTCATTACAGTCAAGATCTACGAAACCAGGAGTGTGATTGTATAATTTTTGCACTTCTGCATACCTAACCTCACTCCATTCGGTCCTATTAAAATACTGTATTTCATTTAAATTATTTATGTAACTATCAGGCGCTTTCGGAACGGCGGGTTCCTTTAATTTTATTTCAAGGTCAAATTTAAATCGTTGGTGTTCATTATCTGGTAACAAACTGACACCGTCAACATCTTTATAAATAATTCCGCTTACACTGTCGTCTAAAACATCGCTATCATAAGCCTCACCACGCGATGGTGCCGGCGGTTGCGGCAATATTTCACACGAATTGTTAGACAAGCCGCCATGATATGAAATTTGATTACGTAACTCAATTATTTCATTTGTCAAGTTAGTGATTCTTTTATCCTCGAAATCTCGTTTACTCTTTTTACTTTTACGACGATGACGATTACTACGTCGCTTGGAACGTTTTTTCCCACGATCGGACTCCGACGACGCGGACGAGCTTGAGGAGCTTGAACTATTGCTAGAACTGCTACTAGTACTAATCCGACGCCTGTGATCGGCTTTGTTCGAACTAGGAATCATTCCAGATTCAGAAATATCGTTCGCTACATTATCCGCAGTGTTGTCCATTGTCTGAAAGAATTTTTCTTTTCTGGACCAAAAATTGAAGGTAGTTGTGAAAAACTAAAAAAATATTAAATCACTAAATGCTTAGAAGTTATGATTGAATATTCACAACCGTTAATGTACACTTATCTACAGTATGAAAACTAAATTTAAACTCTAGAAAGCGTTAGAATAATTTAAAATTAAAATACGTGCTTAGATTCGAACGGTAGCACCGTTAAAATAATTTAAAATCAACATGGAAATAATTGTATGAACTTACGTGAATGGATTTCACAAGTTGCAGCACAAACGAACAAATGAACTTGAATCTATTTTTAGAATCAAATTTCACTAAGCACTTAATTATTTCGTTCTTGTCGCTTCGGAAAACAGAACGCCAATGGCGGATGGCGCCGAGCCTGCAATCTCGCGCCCTGCCGGTGTTGGTAGGGGAATTGGAAAGGGATAGAAGATATAGCGTTAGAAAGAGATGGAAGAATAACCGGAAAACAGTGGAGGCCTCTCTCAAAGCATGTAAGCTTCAAATAAACCAAGGATTTAATAGTCATTAGACAGAGCCAATAAGCTTCTTGGACAGAGCACAAAAACACAATATATTTATTAAGGTTGCTTTAAAAACTAGGTACCTGTTTTTCTTTAAAATCAGGCGTTCTATTACTTTAAAAACAGGCAGTTTTTAAAGCAATCTGTGTTTTTGTGCTTTGTCCAGTACTGTCCTCTGTGTCATGACTAGTACTGTCCAATCACTAGTCATTTACCCAGTGAATGGTGGCCATAGTAAAACAGGCTGATGTCAAAAAAAAGTTTAAAACAAGTGTATCGACGTTTAAAACAAGTTTGTCAATCAAATATATACTAGTAATCTGTGTTGTCAATTAATGTTGTCAAAGGAGCGTGACAGTTATGTCAGTTATTTTGAAATGTAAATTGTAATTTGTAAAGTTTTGTTCAAGTTTTATCGTTTACAAAATATTTTTTTCAGGTCAGGATGGGTAAGTTACTGTTTGATAATTTTTATGCATATTAAATAGGGAGAAGATAAACTTAAAATCACATGACCTGACTTCTAATAATTAATATAGTGCTAAAATAGCAATAGGTACGTTCAATACGATGCCAAACAAAAGTGTTTTTGTTTTTAGACAAAACATACAATATCATTGTTTTTAGATAAGAGTTTCGACTTCGGTAAGTTGTTGCAGTTGCACGAGAAGAAGCACAAAAGTAAACCTGTCCAGTTCAGCAACATAGCAGTTGGGGTATGGATCTATTCAGCACATTTTTACTGTTTGTTCACTCGTATACAAACAATCATGTCTTATAATCTTTGTAGGTAAAATTGAGGTTGGATAAACGAAACAACAAGAGAAGAAGCAGCCGTCTTACGATTTTTGACAAGATTAGAAATATTCCAAGATGTGCGAGTCCAGTTCCACCCAAACCGGACCAAAAAACTAAACTGGAGCATAGAATGAAACAATTGCAGTTATGGAAACAGGAGAAGGAGAAGAAGAAAATGGAAGCTGCTCTAAATAAGAAGAAACCTTTTTTAACTGGAGTGGCACACAATCCAGTGAAATTTGTACCTCCCCCTCCTCCCAAACCCATGCCAAGCACCTCCGGAAGAGTTACACGGTCACAGACAACAAGGCAAAACACAGAAAGGGCTAAAACATCCCAATATGCAATATCAAATGTGAAATCATTTGCTCCAAAAAATGCTACATTTAATCCAACTCTAAATATTGTGAAACCTCCTCTACAGATACCCAGCAGTGATGCCAAAAAAGTCACATCCAAAGTAACTTTAGGATTGAAAACTGACAATAAAACAAAATCTAAACCTTTAAAATCGGACCTTGGCAAAAACAAAAACAATGCTCAAAGTAAAGCTTCTGACTCATCTAGCAGTGTATGCTCATCCCTACCGATTGCAAAGACCAGAGTTCTTAGAAAACGTACTGATACTGTGCCGTCAAAAAAGGTACCATTAACATCAGAATCTTCAGGTAGCCTTAGTTCATCATCGCCCGAACAAAACACAAGACCAACAAGAAAAACAAATGGAAATTTTAAAACAACTTCAAAAGCTCAAAATTCTACTCCTGAAAATAGTAGTAGTGATGATACTTATAAACAAAAAAAGACGCGTACTCCAAAAAAATCATTAGTCCAGTCTTCTAGTGATGAGGCTGATGGCGAGCGAAGAACTCCTCGAACATCACTGCCAAATTCTAGGAAGAACACAAACGTCAACGAAAAAATTCCTAGAAAGTCACTACCAAATCAAAGCACTCCAGTAACACCCATACCAAAAAGTGAGTCAAGTTCGGAGGAGAAGCTACGATCACCGAAGCAAGCAGAGGTACCAATGACTCCGGAGCAGATTGTTGAGTTGGTACAAAAGCTACCGAGCCCCTGTGTTACCATGTCCAGGGGTAAGGACAATGCTAGAAAGGAAATGAAGAAGAAAATTGATGAAGGTAACATAATTTATCAGAACCTGAATTTCATATTACTTTAATCACCATCTAAAATACAATACATTATACTAATAATTGAGCTGGAGAACAAAACTGGATTAGTCCATGAGAAAAAAATTTACACAGTGGCTAAAAAACTAGTATCAACTGAACTAATCATCAATCGAACTAAGTATCAAAAACACCAACAGAATCAAAACCGGTTAAAAAGGCTTTAAAAAGTCAGATTTCAAACAAAACCGGATTAGTTCAGTTGATACTAGTTTTTTAGCCACTGTGTAAATTTTTTTCTCACGGACTAATCCGGTTTTGTTCGCCAGCTCCTCAACTATTCTACTATATATAATTCTGTCGTTAGCATTACTAGTATAAATTGTATTTGTGCTTTATTTATGTTTTATGTATTGAAAAATGAAAATACTTAAGTACCCCACATACAATCAAATTTGTTTGACATACATGTTTGACGTAATTTATTAGTTTTCATCAAACAGCAGTATAGACGAACAAACGTGCGTCAAACAAGTTTGTCAAATAATCAGCTAGAATCGGTTTGAGATCATGAGATCTTGTTTGACAAATACAGCAGAACACGTTCAAACACGTTTGTCAAATGCTACGCCAATGAAAATTTTCTTCAAACAGGTCAAACACGTAGTTTGTTTGACAAACGCTTCAACCTGTACTTTATCAAACTGTTTGACAAACAATTTGATCGTTTGCGGGGTACTTTATAATCCTTCGATCGGAGGTTCTAGGAATTCCCATTGTATTCTTTTGTTCTCGTGATCACCGATGCTCGCGTGGGGCCTGAAGGATTAATTAGTTTCATTCCACTACTAGTAATAAACTCAAACAGCTATAAATGCCTCTCAGACCTTCAACTAAATATTTTTGTGTTCTATAGGTTTACTTGATGATGATGTGTGTGAAATGGACAGCCTGGATCATTTCAAACAGCAGTTGGACTCAGAAATTAAACGCATGACGGAGATGTGTAACACATGGGACAAAATATCTGAGCAGGTCCCATTGCCTGAAGCAGTGCAGGTTAGTTTGTTTTAATAATAATGTCAGTAGGAAAGCCTAAATGTTTACACTTTATTGATACGCAATATGACACTACAGTCGGGGCATTTTAATAGGCCACATTTGACATCTGTCAGATTAATTTCCATAGTGAGGTAAGCTGCGTAATAACATCGACCAAAACGAATAAATCAATACGGACTTGAAATAAAATATTTGATTTTTATATGTTATTTGTAAAACCAAAAACAAATTCCTGTCCTATTGTCACTTTAATTCAAGGAGCAAAATAAGACAAGTACATAATTTACAAAAAAAATGCATTTATACCCTTGAATTATTCAAAATAGTGAGGTAAGCTGCGTAAAAACATCGACCAAAACGAATAAATCGATATGGACTTGAAATAAAATATTTGATTTTTATACGTTATTTGAAAAACCAAAAACAAATTCCTGTCCTATTGTCACTTTAATTCAAGGAGCAAAATAAGACAAGTACATAATTTACAAAAAAATGCATTTATACCCTTGAATTATTTAAAATGTTAAATTTAGTATTATCATTATTCATTTCACATAAATATGTGTTACTTTTCACAACGTGGTTATTAATTTATGGGGATGTTTCGTTACAAGTAATCAATGCATCGATACTATTTATTTGCTTTCGATTTTTAGTGTAACATCCCTAGAGTTTAAAAAGAAAAAAGGTCAGCTGACGTAACATTGTATCGACGTGCAATTGTTAAGATCAGAATTTGTTTATTACGTTTAGAATTGTTTATCAGTAAAAGCAAATTGTTAAATAATTCGTATCGGTCATATTAACAATAAATATGGAATCGTAATTGAAAAAAGTTAATCAATTGTGTAGTTATAACGAAACGAAAATATTTGTTTTTATGCATGTCGCTATAAGGTTACGTTGTGCAATTTTGATGAACTGTCAAATGTGGCCTATTAAAATGTCTTGACTATAGTTCATTATATTTGCAGTAGACGTCACCAAGCTAAACAAATGAAGAACCTAAAATGAAGATTTATTATATTATTTTCATTCAAATCATAATATCATTTTCTAAGATTATTTATAAGTTGTCATTTCCATGTAATCTTCACATCTGGTAAGTATGGACTATGTAAAATGTAAATGTTGCTCGCATTGGATCTAGTCTATGCGTCTCTCTTTCTGGCCTTGATGAACAGTCAAGACGAGCCAGAGTGGCTCAATATTCAATACCATAATATTATGTTAATTTCCAGGAAGCAGTCCTCGGCGCGGTGGGTCAAGCTCGGCTGCTGATGTCGCAGAAGATGCAGCAGTTCGCGTCGCTGCTGGCCCGCGCGGAGTGCCCCGAGCCTGGCACAGCGCTCGTCACACCCACGGACCTCCACGGGTTCTGGGATATGGTGTTTATGCAGGTAATGGATGATTTTGTGTGGGGTTTTATGAGGCAGTGGATAAAGGCAATTGTTAAGAAAAAGCAGCCGATAATGCTGACGCCTTTTTTATATTTACCTAACAGTAATAACAAAACATTATTCACGAAAGTAAGTACATAATATTGACTGTATATTTAAAAACAATTAAATATGTTGAGTAGGAGTAGATATAGCTGTGCTATACCTACTTATTATACATTATAATACTACTAAATTTGTTGCTTTTTGTATCTCAAAATGTTGCTTGTTTTGAACAGGTGGAGAACATAGACATGCGCTTCAAGAAGCTAGAGGAGATGCGCGCACGCAACTGGGCGGACGAGCCGCCGCCGCCGCGCGCCGCCCGCCGCGCGCCCCGCCCCGCGGCACGCCCCGCCCCTGCTCCCGCCCCTCGCGCTGCCGCAAGCCGGATCAAGGATCTAATAGCTGGTGAATAGAAAATATAATGTACCAACTCCCGCGTTCCACTTAGCGTTCAAAACGATCAAAACGCTCAAAATAGGAGACATTTTCATCTGTGCCAAGTCACATAAAAATCGCCCCCGTAGTTAGTGAGATTAGCGCTTTCAAACAAACTCAACAGCTTTATAAGCCTTTTTTCTGCAACACAAAGTATTAACCTAAAGAAATATACACTTCAGATTTCAAACATTTAAGAAACTCACTATTATATTGTTAAATGCAAACACCTTGAACATGTGTTCTTTAACTTGAAGGAATTTTTATAAACATTTCTAGAATGTCAATCAACTAATATAAATTCCAGCAAAACGCAAAGAGCAGAAACAAGCGGGTGAGGGTGGGCCTACCGAGGCAGCGGAGACCAAGACATTCGAGGCGGGGTTCTTCAGCGTGCGGTCGCCTGTGCGTAGTCCCCGCGCGCCCGCCACGCCGCGCCGTTCGCTCCTTCATCATGTGCTGTCCAGTGAGGCCAAAAAAGCGTCTGCATCTAAGGTTGATAATGCTCTCTGTGATACCATGACTACGAATAATAAAAACTAAGGAAGAATAACTGTCAAAAAAAGAGTCTACAAAATGTGACCCGAATACATGCATACTTTATGCATGTTTTCGGTACACAAGTGTAAATAGAAGTGACAATCGATGTCAATGTGCGAAAAGGAACCAAATTCCGAAAATGTGGATATGGAACATGGACGTATAAAAAAAGGCGGACGGAGTCCCACCATACACAAAGCTGTGTCGTTCAGAGTCGGCCAGCTGGCTGTATGTACACGGTCCACACTTTCTACGTTCATGATATGGAAGTTATGTTTCTTTAGTTTTTATTATTCATAGTACTTACCATGAGAAATTCTGGCTTCTCTAGCTTTTAGTCAAAGACAATAAGCATGCTAAAATCTAGTTCATATTATAGTAACAAATCCAAAGCCACATGCGTGAAAAGTTCAAAAACTTTTTTTTTATTCACCTAAAGTGTCCCACTGCTGGGCAAAGGCCTCCCTCAGGATCTTCCACTGTTCTCGCTCCTGCGCCACCGATAGCCAGCCTGGCTGGTATGCCTCCAGCTCGTCACGCCACCTTTTTCTAGGCCGGCCTCGGCGGCGGCGTCCATCTTCAGGTGCCCGCTCTGTTGAGACCCTTGCCCGGCGGTCGGGATGCATGCGGCTAACGTGACCCGCCCACTCCCACACCAAAACTAGTTTTATTATGCATATTTGGATTCATTGTATAAACAAATTATATTGTTTTATTTACAGAACACCGCCTCATATGCAATGCTCCGTGCATCTTCTATTAGCAAAAATGTAGATAGTGATGACACAATGTTTACTGTAAGTACAGAATATGATCATGACTATAATAAATTAATACTTAATATAATAATTTATGCAAAAACATGCTACTATTAAATGCAACAAATTAACATAAGAGATTTACCCAATTTTTTCATTTTTAATAAACATAAAGAGGGTAAAGTCTCTGCTTTGTTTGCAAGGTTTGTATAATGTAAATATGTAATTGTTTGAATGTTATTACAGGCAAATCAAGTACAGTTGACACCAGTAAACCTGTTTGCCACACCAGCACGGAGCATTCTAAAGTCTGTTAACAATAAATCAACCAAGAAATCGGGCAAGAAGTCCATCAAAATGGTCCTATTTAATAACTCGGACACAGACATACAGGATGTGTCCGACACAGAGAAAGTAAACGGACAATGTGAAAGAGGCGTGAGGGAGGAAAACAAACAAGAAAATAGACTCGCCTCGGACATAGAGAATACCGTTGATAGTAAACCTAAGTCGAAACTCATAAGGCAGGATGCTGTAGAGGAACGAAGCCCAGTGATGACCCGCAGTAGACGGAAGAGTGTCCAAACACCTTCAGAAGATATTACGGAGAAAACACCAAGACGTACGAGAAGGAAGCATGCCTTACAAGAGATTGAAGTTAATATTGTTGAAGAACAAGCGAAAACGCCAAAAAGATTGTCAAGAAGAAAGAGTTCGATCAAGGAATGACATTTTTGTTTAGGATATAGTTTTTAGTTTTTTTCAGTATACCTGCAGAGTTAGTAAACAGGTCTTCATGATGGAAAGGATTGTTAATGCTTTAGCATTGTAGGTTGGTTTATACGTAATTACTAATTGAGTAGAGAAGATTAAAATGTATCAATATATTAAGAATTGTACACTCAAGCTAGAGCGCTTACAGACGAACGGCACTTCGACAAGACGTGTCAAAAAATCGAGGAAAAAAAAACCAGCGACTGCCGTTGACCGTTTGCCGTCGACGCGAGCCGCCGACAAGGTATTCAGTGTCAGTGCCATTCTCACTAATACAGCTATATAATAATAATTAAAGATTATGTAAAACTTTTAATGACAATAATTATTATTACTAAATATCGACGTTTAAAATTGTGTGAATTTATACGCACGTGAGCTAGTTTTTATATTTAATTTTTAACAATAAATATTTTGTAATGAGTGTGAGTCCTATTATGTTTAATGTTATGTTTGTCACAACATAAGTGCCTGTGTGTTTGTCCCTATTTTATGTTATGATATTTTAATGTGACATTTTAGATAATAATAAAATAGTGATACATTTCGTAATGTTTTATTATTGCATTAATACAAGGGTATCCAATAAAGAAGTATAATTATTCATAGTTATCTGTTTGTATGTACCTACTATGTATGCATAACAGTATTGGTGATGAGGTGTAAAATGTAAATAATAATTAATTAAGGCTGGTTTTATCTTTAAGCGTTTCAGCAGCGCCGTTGGAGCGCCGCGCGTTTGAAGATGTATGGGGGTAGTAGTAGCGTTTCAGAGTCGCGCGCTTGAGCAGCGCCGTTCGTCCGTACGTTTTCTTCGTCTTCAAACGCGCGCGCTCCAACGGCGCTGCCAAACGCGTGACTGTAAAACCAGCCTTATGTATCCAGTACCAGTAAGGGCCGATTCACACCGGAATGGCAGAGGCGAGGCGAGCAGTTTCAGTGTCATATGATTTTAAACTTTATCTTCATAATTGTAATAAAGAGTATCGCTTGAGAAATCGACGCCGCCGGCGGCCGCAAGAGGCCACGATCGGCCACGAGCGTCTACGGGCATGTATTACAATTATGAAGATAAAGTTCAAAATCATATAACACTGAAACTGCTCGCCTCGCCTCTGCCATTCCGGTGTGAATCGGCCCTAATAGCTATACTACTATTAGGGCCGATTCACAACTAGAACTAGATACGCCAGCGTGTATTAGCGTACCTTTTTTGGTGATAAAAATATATCCTTTCCCGGCATATCCATCAAAATTGGTTCAGCGTTTTAAACTTGAAGAGGTAATACACAAACAAACCCACTGTATGGATATGTCTCATGACTCATGAGTCATGACTTCATGAGTCACGAGTAAAGTTTCAACCAGTCCACTGGCCAGCCGTTGGGTCAGCTTTTGAATCAGCTTTCAAACACTACCTACTTGCAATTCGCAAGTTGCACTATGAACGCCTTCATAGTTCATGAATTCACGCCTCAGGTGAACGCAGATTTTTGGTACATTGGTCGCCAGGGTCCAGCCAGTACCACACTCATCATCTAGGTACATATTATAACTAATCTGTGCTCATCATTCTGTCAGCCGATCGCCATCTTTTGGCTTAAATTGGCAATCCCGATTCCCGCGGGCTCTTCTTCTTCTTCTTTTTTTTTTTTTTTTTTTTTCTTGTTATGGCGCTCGGCTTTACCATGGCCAGTGTCAAGTAAAGTATTGGCGGGAAAAAATATTTTTTCATAAAAAATTTACAAAATTTTCAAGTCATTTTTCCAGAATATCGTCAAGTCGAAAGTCTAGTCAAAGTCTAAAAAGTAGTCGGTAAAGTCAACGAGTCAAGTCAGTTGTTTTAGTAAAGTGGTAGACCCTTTACTAAAGCTTTCGATGGAGTTTTGGAGGGAACACAAAATGGCACGTTTCCTGAAGTTGTATCACTTGCCCACACTTGTGCACGACAACGAATATTTAATGGTTAATATTCTACCAACATTACACATTAAAAACCGAAATAACACAATTTTAGGAAATTAAATACAAAACACAACGTCACTCTTTCGTATTCCCGGCAAAACTCTCTTCTTCTTCTTCTTCTTCTTTTGGCGTAAGCCTCCCCACTTAGGAGTTGCCAGCGTCAGAGTTGAGGCGAAAAATATGTATATTATTATGCTCAGTTATAACGCAAACTGATTGCCATGCACTGGGCACGGATGAGTGATGACTTCATGCGACCATGCAAATACAAGATATAATAATAAACCAGAAAAAAAACCAGAACAAGCAAATATGAAGCAAAATATTGTTTCTTAGCCTTTAAATGTACACGAAATACATAAACATATATACAATAAATAATTTAATATATAAAAGGAAGAGAATTTTAACTATAACTAGAGCCTAATGTGATTATGAGCAATGAACGAGCTTAAGGTGTCTATAAATGGAGAATATACTAACGATAAAATATATTTAAGATTAGTGGGACGAGGAATACGTCTGGGGCACTCCCGCGGGCTCAATAAAAGTTGTTTTAGAGGAGTTTTAATGTCAACTCGTTGGCATTTATCCTGGATGGAATAAAAAAAATGCAGTTGACATGTTTGACAGGCTGTTGTCAAACAAATGACTGTTGACAAGCAGTTGTCATTAATCATTTGGACACTCGAGTGTGACTCGAGTTTCGAATCTCGATTTTATAATCCGGGTATTGGTTTCATGATAAAAATGAAAATAATTAAATGAAATTAGTTACATAATAAACTAGCCGAACTAATTACTTATAATAAAACATCTCTTACAACAAATCTATCTTAGCTCAAAATGTCTTTAGAACAAACTGCTTGCGATGGTAAGTTTTATCTTCTGATTTATAGAAATATTTTTGTAATCACTTGTTTTAATAAAGTATTACTTCTACAAAGTGTACGTCAATATAAAAATGATATGCAAATATGCAATTATTATAATTAGAAAAATGACCAATTAAAAAAACGTCCACTGCTCTATACAACTCTATTCAGTAGATTTGTATTGGAGGCTTGGAGCTTTAATAACGGCCTCTCTTCTAATATTTTCAAGATGTACTTACAGATTTGAAGGCATTTGAAAGGCGGCTTACGGAAGTTATAGCTTGCTTACAGCCTGCTACTATGAGATGGAGAAGTGAGTTTACATAATATTCATAGTAATACTATCTATAATAATAATATAAACGAGATTGTGTCTGTCTGTTACATCTTTGCTCAAAGTCTGACACTTTGAGTCCCAGTAAAGAACATAAGATAGTGTTTAATATATAGGTAATATAAAAAGTTTTGGTTTCCATGAAATAAACTATTTGCTAAGCCACAAAGTTGCAACTTACATCTAGTAAATTATAAAACCCAGTTTATATGTCATAAATAACTAAATAGTTGAGTACATGTTATTATTTATGCCAGTGTTAGTTTCTTAAGTTTCTACGTTCTTCCGACTTTCAAACAGTGTATTCATGATACCTACTTTAAATAAAAATATATTTTATTTTTTGTTATTATTTTCAGTTCTACTAGCTGTTGTGTCAGTATGTACTGCTATAGCGGCTTGGCACTGGCTGACCGATCCCCTGACACCGGTTATATCTCTGACTCAATCTCTGTGGAACCACCCTTTCTTCGCCTTCACATCAACTTTTCTGGGTATGTAGTAGAATTGTTCATAAATAATAATCAAAAGATGAAAACTACCATATGGATTCAATAATTCAAATTGGATTAGTACTTTAGATGATATAACATAATAAATAATAAGAATTATATTGACCCTTCCTTTTTTGGTAGGTACTTGATAGTTGGGAAGTAAATAAGAAAAAAATGTAATATATAGGGTAATATATAAATTTGAGAAATGAAGTTTATTTATTTTCATTTCACTAAATGTTTTAAGAAGTGTATTAAGTATTTATTATTTTTCTCTCTATACTGATGGACCTTTCTTTTTCAGTGTTGTTGTTCATGATGGGTGTACACAGGAAGGTCATAGCACCGAGTATCATTACGGCTCGCACACGCTCAGTCCTCAACGATTTCAACATGTCCTGTGACGAGACTGGTAAACTTATTCTGAAACCTCGACCCGCGAATACGTAAACTGAATCCATACTTTCTTTGTGTAAATATAATTTAAGTTTTCTAGGAGGTAGGTAAACAATTTTGATTAAACAAATAAAACTTTACTCAGAGATTTGAAGTTTTATTATTAATAACTTTGGTTTTTATTATATACAATAAATAAATGATTAAGTTTCTAACATACTAAACATAATTGACAAAGAATAGACAAGATTTAAAAAGATATCTACAAAATTATTTTTGAGGTTGTGCTCATAACTTTATTACTCACACAAAAAAAATACAAATTCAAAATTGTTGAAAGTTATTTGAATAGGCTTTATTCACTAGATTTATAAATCAATAGTAACCCAGAAAAAGTGATTAAATATAATAATAATTATTATTTTCAAATTACACTCATAGCTATTTGATTCAACATAAATACAGATAAACAGACAAATTTAACAAAGTATAAATTATTGTAGTGTATTCAACTTATTGTTACAGAATATTGCTACAAAGAAAAAATAATGACGGCAACTAGACATTGAAGGACTACTTAAGTAGATAATTACAGTTTTGACCCACAGTCCAGATCCAGTCAACATTTTTAATAATTAACAATTTAAGTAATCGTTAAAAGTCTCTAAGTGCGGCCGTAAATATTTCAACAATCAAAGTCAGAAAAAGTACACAACTGCTAAATTATTTCAATCATTTCTTCATTACTTTTCAACATTCCTATATTATTCTTAATTGAACAATTTATTTAAAGTAACAAATATTAACTGGGCAGTGGTTTTGATAAATTTTATTTCAACATTAAAAATGTATAAAATCGTTTGTAAACAAAGTTCTTATAATAATGTTAATGTGCTATCTGTGCAATATACATTTCACTAAAAGCATTACTATTACCTACAGAACATAGCAAAATTTTGGTTAACTTAGACATTTTATAAAATGTTTAAATTGTTGTAAATAACAATATTTTAAATACAATTTTGAACAAATACAAGTTTCAATATATCGGAATCTTTACAAATATTTGTTAAAGTGTTGAATACAGCTGAAGGGTTTGAAATATTCTTGCCTATGCTCATAACAATTTTCTATATCTACAACGTATTTGTGCTAGTGATCAATACTAAAGTTGACTATCATAGATTTAACTTAAAATTCTAGTAAATATCATGCTATCTTTACTCCTTTATGGAATCTACAGACAGTATTCCATCAGAAGCATGTGTGAACAGAGGGAGAAAGACTTCAAGATAGTCTGTCTCGCTCGCACGATTGCTACAAAAAGAGATAGACTATGTCGGTAGACTGTACAAGGTAACATTGCCTCAAAAATATCTTATCCATTACCAAAAATGTATTAAATATTGCGCTTACACATAATTTAGCCTCAAATATTCAGCAAAAATAAGCATCTTTGACACCATCTAGTACATAGCTATACTAAAGTACGGTCGCAGGACACGTAGATATTCGTACATTGAACATTTACTTTCTGTCTCTCGCGCACAATGCTATCTCGTTCCCACAAGTATTCAATAAGTCTCGCTTCTATTGTTTACTTGTGGGAAGCATGTATAATATTATGTTGAAAAAGAGAGGGAATGTACGAATTTCAACGCGCTCAGAGACTGGACTATACAACATCTAATTATGACATAAGCTACAAGGAACCAACTGTTTTGCAGTACAGAAATATTGCGAAAAGGAAGACTTATTTTAAGGATACTTTTGTGCTCATACCCAAGACAGCGACTATTTTCATTATGTTTCTATCTAATAAGGTTTTACCGAATCAAATTAAAACTTTAAATAATACTACAATATTCTAATTCCATTAAAATTCGCTGAAGCAATATTATATGGTGGTAGGTTCCAAATGGTTTTTGTTTTTAATAGACAAATTCCAAAAATCTTATTATTCCAAAAAATGCATGCAAAACACATTAAAATCAAATGAAAAAAATACATGCCCGTTAAATATTACTCAATATAATTTTAAATGCATTTTGAGCTAATTTCTTAATTTTTAGGGTAAAAAACTTATAATACATTTTTTTGGTTAAAAATCGTTTGTAAAAACACCTAGGCAGTGGTTTATTGTATTTTTAGTTATCAAAGGCATTTTTGTATCCTCCCGTTTTTAAGACGAATATATAATTTTAGATAAATTCTTGTACGTAATTTTAACTGTATGAATTTGTTAACATGATTTTCAGTCTTCTGGATGTGAGAAGTAACAATAAAATCCTTTAACTTAAATAAAATTTACAAGCTAAATAAAGTATACTCGAAAGTTGTTAGTAATTTGTTCCAATATGTATGTGACTATACCTTAACTTTTACACAGTTTTAAATATAGAATAGTTAATACTTATTTGACATATCGGTCAACTTACATGTTTCATCTACAGCCAACTTCACACTGCATTTTGGCGGGAATATAACATTGCAGTTGACCAACAGCAATATCTTAGTTTATATAATTTCACTGGGTAGTTAAAATACTCGATCTATTTTATATATTTAAAAAATTTCAAGGCATTTCTTAGTATAACTATTACTGTTTAACTCTAGGCGCCTGTACCTTAATTATTGTGGATACAGGCTACACCTTGCACTCTGTGGGAAAAGGGATTGTTTTCTCGTATATAGCTTTAGAAGCGTGTAATGAAATTATATTGGTGACAACCTATAGGTATGGTAAAATATGTGTGATAAAATATACGAATAATATAATATTACAACGATAATAATAACACAAGTAATTAGGTAGTGCGTGCCAAAGTTTCAAATCACGTGACTAGTCTGAAGTTAGCTGTGTTTTGTGCACTTGACGTTTTAGGAACTTTGTGTCAGATAAGCTGCTAACTTCAGACTACACTCGACGTGTAAGTAACGAAGATCATAAAATTTCCTACTTATAGATTACATAACCTAACATAATATATATTATGTAGATTGGACTAAGCCACAAAGTTTAAAGTATCACACGGAAAATATTATAGTGCTTAAATTACATTGTCAATCGTCATGTAAAAATTGTTGAAGCAAAATTTCGAGCTTGACGGTAAGGTTAGTTAATTGGAATGTCGGATGAGATAATCACGTGATAGTTTTCGTAACTTGCAGCTAACTTCAGTGACAACAGCTGACACATCTCGACTCTCTCAATCTTTACATAACGATTTTTACTTATTATAATCATAAACATACATGGTGGCAAATTATTGTGACAATAAAATACGATGACAAAAATGACCGCAAAGGTAAGTTCACACCGCAACGAGACGATTTTCGACCAAAAATCAATACAAAATCGAAATGTCAAGTAGCTTGATGCCGCTTGACATTCCTTGTATCGCTATTACGCGCCTCACTTCGGTATGAACCAACGCATAGATATTACAGATGAAGCAACACATCAATAGACAACATACACGGCGCAACCATAGACTAACAGAATCCCCGTCTATTCCCCACAGCAACATGCAAGGCTGGAATGGTGTCCTCACGCCGCTAGCAGCGTCCTTATATTCTTCGGCGTGGACTGGCTGTTCAGGTGTTTGGTGGTGTACCTTAGGGCGTTGAGGAGGGACTCGGCCTGCGGCGGCGGCTGCTGCTGGAGGAACTTGACGCAGCCCTTCACGTCAACTGACGAGGAGCGGCAGAACGCGCCGGAAGGGTGGACCCAGTCGTACAGTATTATCAGGCCCACCATCACGCGGAGGACCAGGAGTGATGTCTCCTCACGACTGAATTGGGCGACGAGTTTCCTGGAACATGGGAAAAATCGATTTAGTAATCATAAAAAAAAAAAAACAATCAGTATGTTACGAGACCCTGAAAATTTTTAAGACAGATATTGTTATGGTAATATGCTTTAGATGACTAAAATCTAAACTTCAGTCTTATTGAAAGTCGTGTACGCTTGGCAACTTTGTATCTTTGATTCGTTAAAAGTAACAATGTGTTGGTGAAGTGCTAGTGAAAGAAAGAAATAGTGAGATACATGAATTTTGGATGTTCCTCGGCCAGACAGTGACTTCTTCCGAAAAGATGAATAAACTAATAATTTCTGTATAACACATCAAGGAATTAGAATACATTAAAAGACCCGCCGTGCCCAAATGAGGACACTTTTAAAATTACTTAATTTTTTTTTATACTTATTTTTATAGTAGGTTTCAATTTGCTAAAAGTGTATTTTCTTATTCTTAGAAGGTACAAATAATATAAATACAGTTCACAATGTTTTATAGTGATTTTTCTGAAGCTGTTTCTTACATCCGAAATGACGCCATGTTAGTATTTTTTATTTTTAAGTTTTTCTTTTAGGCATATATATTTTTTCACTTCAAAGAGCTCATTACACTATAACCAATAAAAATATACATATTAGTGTGAAAAGCTTTAGCCTTTATAAGATTAGGAGTAGTTTTATACAAGTGTCCCTATTTGGGGCCAATGGGCACATAGGATGTAAATTATTCCAACTTTTGTCCACCGACCAATTTCGTATAATCAATGAACTGAAGGGTTTTCAATGGCTATGATAAATATTATAGACCTCAGGAAGTTGCCGTGATTGAAGATGACAGTGGAAATAATATATATTTAGTCGTATTTCCTTCGCAACCATGTGTCTCTTTACTAGTTTTTTATTACTCCAAGAGGAAGCTGGCTCTAGTGCAACTGCTACTGTTGGCCAATAAGCAGATCAGAGAAGTGTCCTCTCGTATCCATCAAGGATATGAAAAAAAAGGAAAACGCCGAGTTTGACTACCATTTCGACCAACTAAATCAGAATTTGTTTTACATCGGCTGGATTATAATGTCTATGCGATCGGGGCAAGCCATAACAACGCTTTTCTTGTGGGAAAAGTAAATTAGAGGTATTACTGTTGAAAGAATGTGGACGTTAGCTTCCTACATTTTTATCAAAGCTATAACAAGAACATGCGTGGGGTCAAGTCAACTGGTTAATCGATTTTCTCGCACTGTTATACGAAGCAAATTTCTGTTTACGCACATGCTGGATTGCTTTACCACTGCTACAGTGGCAAACGCATGGCGGCTGCATCATCAAAGTTAAAAGAACAAGAATTCAATCAGCTCCAATTTTAGCGGCATTTGGTCGTCTTTACATAATACATACAAGCAGTAGAATCTTGCAACCAGCAACATATCTGTACTGCCAAACCTGCAGCATGAATGGTAACTTTCCCGAAAAACTGTCCCAACAATTGCGTTGTTCTGGTGAGTTAGCATTACGTCATGAAAAAGGTCAAAAGCATTTGAAAAATGTGTGAAAACACGGTATCTTCATAAAGAATGTATCGAAAATTTTCACACCGCTTGATCCCATTGGCCCCATTTGAGGACGGCAATTTTTTTTATATAAAAATTAAAAAAAATTAAGTTTTTTTGTTTTTTCCTAGTAATTTTATTGTTTTCTATAAATTAATAAAGAAATTTCATATTTTCCACGGCTCAGTTTCGTTTGGGTCTAAATGGGTTAACTAGCGTTCCATAAACATAGTTTAAACGGTGTCTGCGCCAAAATAGTGTACCTACACTGTACAATATACATACATACATTATAGTCAGGGAGCCCTAGAACAATTTTCTTTATGAGTAGCTTTATTTTGATAAAGACAAACTACTTTTATCTGCGAAAAATCTTGAAAGTGGTAGCTAACAAAGATAGAAAGGATTTCATACTTTGATTTAATGGTACTAAAATATGTATTGTTCTATTTGTAGGACAATGTTACTCTTAAATTATATAACTATTAACCTACAAATATACAAAAAATCAGCTGGTTCCGTTTTGGGGTTCTGTAATCAACAAAACTTGGTTGACTACGGTACTTACCCTAAAACGGAACCTTAACCATGAGGTACTAATTATGTATTCTGTGCCCTAACCAGCTGATTTTTTGTATATTTGTAGGTTAGTAGGTTACCTAATAGTTATATAATTTAAGGCTATCATTATACTACAAATAGAACAATACATAATATTTTAGTACCATCAAATCAAAGTATGAAATTCTTTCTATCTCTGTTAGCTACCACTTTCAAGATTTTTCGTAGATAAAAAAGTTGTTTGACTTATCAAAATGAAGCTACTCACAAAACATTAGCTTGTTAGTAATCACAAAAAAATTTGCTCTAGGGCTCCCGTACTATTACTTCTAACTGGGATAGTAGCGCCGTACACTTTTACTGCGCTATAAAGTGTACACACTACCGGCACACATATGCGAATTTGGGACACTTTTCAAAGAAAATGTTTTATAATCATGCCTGTCTAGCGTCTGACCTAAAATATTTTTATCCGTAATAGAAATAGTAACTTATGACTTATATGAGTTTACAGGGGTGTTTTATGACATTATACAGCAATAGTAACATAGACATTGCTATACAGTATCTAAAAAAGTTACTCTCGAACATAAGATAACTAGATGACGCCCGCAACTTTGTTTCGTCAAAATTCGTTTATCGCGCGGGAATCGTACATCTTTTCCGGGATAAAAAGTATTCAATGTCCTTTCCCGGGACCTAAACTGTCTACACAGTACACACCAGCAAATTGTTTCAGCGGTTTGGGCCTGAAGATTTATATTGAATTTAACTGTTTTCTCAATAATATTACACTTACAGGTAAAAAGTAGAATGTGGCATATTATATTATTGTATTCATAATATTATAATCTCCAATAGTCAATGGTATTTGCGGTTCACCACCACTGAACCTTGTTGCTAATTAAACAAGGTCGAAATGTGATACACCGGTCGGCGACCATCCATACTAATATTATGACTGCGAAACTCTGTCTGTCCGTCACGTTCTCACGCCCAAACCGTTGAATAGATTTTGTTGCAAGGTATGGATATGAGTCCCGGAAAAGGACATTGGAATTTGTATCCCGGTACAACGTCCCGCGTGATAAACGAATATTTATCCCGGAACAACGTCCCGCGTGATAAACGAATTTTTATCCCGGAACAACGTCCCGCGTGCTAAACGAATTTTTATCCCGGAACAACGTCCCGCGTGATAAACGAATTTTTATCCCGGAACAACGTCCCGCGTGATAAACGAATCTTTATCCCGGAACAACGTCCCGCGAGATAAACGAATTTTTATCCCGGAACAACGTTCCGCGTGATAAACAAATTTTTATCCCGGAACAACGTCCCGCGTGATAAACGAATTTTTATCCCGGAACAACGTCCCGCGTGATAAACGAATCTTTATCCCGGAACAACGTCCCGCGAGATAAACGAATTTTTATCCCGGAACAACGTTCCGCGTGATAAACAAATTTTTATCCCGGAACAACGTCCCGCGTGATAAACGAATTTTTATCCCGGAACAGCGCCCCGCGTGATAAACGAATTTTTATCCCGGAACAACGTCCCGCGTGATAAACGAATTTTTATCCCGGAACAACGCCCCGCGTGATAAACGAATTTTTGAGCAACGGAGTTGCAGACGTATGTATTTAGTACATAATAATCGCAAAATAAAAAACATAATAATATTAATGAAGGCTCGGTACTAATATTTGGTTCCTCGGACAGGCTACCGACTATACCTTTTTAGGGTTATGTAGCCAAATGGCAAAAAACGGAACCCTTATAGACTCGTCATGTCTGTCTGTCTGTTTTTATATATGGGGAGATGCTAAAAGCGACCCTGGATTTAGGACATCGGCGGGGGTATGTGAAAATGCCAACTCCCCAGTAGCTTTGCGTTAAGGCAGAGTTGCGGGTGCTACAGAACCTACCGCAACTCTGCAAGCGGGACAGGTCACAGGCTACGCCTAGTGCTGGGATTTGTGAAACTGACGTTCCTTTGTATTTTTTTTTTTGGGAAAATAAATTGGGAGTATTTTATATTTTCAATTTTCATGCACGTGCGACAGACCCGCAGCTATAGGTAAATGGCCGAAGTTCTCTTTATCCGGCGACAGGACTACGGTACGACAAGGTTCAATGAATGTGGGCGGTGGCGCTGCTCGTAAAGGAGAACTGTCAAAAACTGTCAAAAATAACGTTTTTGTACGATGGCAGCGTTAGTTCCTTTTTTCGCCACGTTCATTTAAACTTTAAAGCCTTGTCGAGCTATATAGACAGTAAACGTCACACTTCGACTTCAACCGGGCTGTAAACACAGATATCCGAAAACGTTTCAGGAAAACAACAGTAACTATAATTAGTAATGGAAGTATTTATAATTGCGTTGTGTTAATGGAAATTACCTTTTAAGGTTAACTTATTATACTGTTATGCTTTTGTCCGCTTTATCACAAATGCGGTAAGGATATTATTATATATTATGTAGGTTAAAATAACTAATGAGACTGAATCAATGCAGATTTTGCTACATAATTAAGCAGCCCCGTAAGGGCTACTGGCGCCTGTGTGTAAAAAAAGGATTTTGGCGCCCCTGTAGGCAAATTTTTTGGGTCCTTGGTTTTCGCGCTCATAAAGATGGCGATTTGGCGCCCCTAGAGGATGGCACCCGTGTGCATTGCACACATTACACATATGGTAGCGGGGGTCCTGTAATTAAGAGTTTCTGACACTGTAAGCGAATAAGTCACTATGTACAATCCGGATCCAAATAAAATCTGTAGGAAGTGGAACTATTTTTATGATAGCTTTTGCACTATTAGCCTACTGTTAGATCATTTTCTCTCTGTTACCGTGAAGTTCGAAACGGATTCGGATCGGACGATGCTCGAAACCTTCTTTCTCAATCTCAAGCGTCGAACGTAGACTCGATCGCAGGTTATTTCACTCGCGCCTGAGACAGCATGTTCTCACGCACGAATGATAGCCTTTTTTACGCCAAGAAATGCATTTACGCATTCCGCGGGGGATGAGGTGATACTGACGCGGATATTATGTGGGACTCGCTCGAAAGCCCTACCCACTAAAACTTGGCGGTGCGCCCTCTCTCCGACGGCGGAGCCACGGGTACGACACCGCGACCGCAGCTCCACCAGCGGTCGTCTGCCTGGTGGTCGGCAGACCCCTCTTCGGAGGTGATTACTCGCCCACGAATGATAGCCTGCGATCGAATGTGCCCACCCGAATAGATACTATAGCATGTGATCGAAACGGTATTCGACGCTTAAGAATCGGGTCCCTGATCTCGTCCGCGTCAGGACATTCAAACGAGCGGCTAATTTCACTGCGCAGTTCGGTGACGTGTCGCATAATCGACATCCGTTTCCTTGTATGGGGACAAACGGGGTCATGCGAATATGATCCCTATAACGAGTGCACCGAAAACGATAATCGATTGGCTGTGCAGTGCCAAATCAACGCTCCTAATATATCAGCATTGAAAGTGACAAAGGGTCCGTGGTGTGAATGATAAAACATTGATAGTGTTGCCAGGAATACGGGCTTATTTGAACTGAAATAGCGAGCTGACAAGTAATTAGTAACTAATAATATGTACTTAACACCTACTGTATGCCCGAATTTAGAATTACTTCTAACTTGCGTCTGAATAAGAAAATGGAATTAAGATCGTCTGTGGCCAGACTCAGGGCCAAGCCAAGCCTCAACACTGGCCACTGCGTTAAGGCGTCGCATCGTAAAATTTTACGATGCTGCAAAACGCATCATGAAAGTTTCCGATGCAATTCCGATGTATTTCCGCAAAACTAAACGATACGACAATGCAGCGCAATTTTGTTGGTTGGCCCCAACCTATCTTTAGTAAGTATCTCATATTAAATTTCTAAATTATCTTCTTCCATAGAAAAGCGTCAAAAACTAAGAGTGCTTTCCAAGTTCCACCTCAAAAATTAAAAAAGGTAGAGATTACGAATGGGTCATGGGACAAATGGCAGGCGTCATGGAGGGAATAATTTAAAACTGAAGTAAGATGTCTCGGGAGCTCGGGACTGAGGTTCCAATAGTATAACACAATATTGAAAAAATGGGTTTGCTAATTATTATGGCCGGTTTTCATTATTCCAATCCAGTAATTCCAATCCATAGCTGGACTGCTACTGGAATAATGTAAAGTAAGTACTGAAATGTACTGAATTTCATTGAATTGCAAAATTCTATAGTGTTGAATTGAATTGAAAAATTCTATAGTGCATTTCCAGTAAGTACCTATATCATAATATCACACTACCTAAATGTCACATTACCTAATACAATCTAGTTGGGATTTTATCAAATAGCAAAATAGTATTCTTGTAAACGCTAACAAACGTTTACTGATTTTCGAGTTTCCACCAATAAGAACACTGCATGCATATCATGCTATAAGTTGAATTAAAAGAATGAAATCAGGGTACTGTTTTTCAAAGAGGCTTGATTTTTTCCCAAGTTACAAAGCAAAGTAAAAAGTCACAAATGTCCTCCCTTTTAAGGATGCCCCAATCCATTAGGGGCCATGTTTTATGCAAATAATTATAATTAATTGTTGATTAAAAGGGGCAATCAATCATTGTTATAAGGGTTATCAGAGCGTTTAACGTTGATATGAAAACGACTTGCGTGTGGCCTAACTCTACCCTGATTGTGCTCTTTTAATCCAATATCGATACAGCTTCGATATTATTTTGATGCAGTTTCGGTTTGTCATCACAAAATGGTATCCTCATGGAAAGTCAAAGCCAAACTGAAAACATTTTTTAGAAATCTGATTCTACTATGTTACAGCAACATTAATGCAGCTTCGTTTCTTTGTTCGATCAGCCAGTTTATTATTATATCAAACTACAGCTTGGTATTCTCAATTTCATATGAACACAATTCACTGATTTTTCATGAAATGGACCGGATCGATCAAGGAGCTAAAACGGCCTATTCACTATCCTGCATTGCAGTCCTGTTGCAGTCCGCCGTGCAGGCCTGCAACACCATTCACTATCCTGCATAAGCCAGCGGACTGCACGCAGGATAGTGAATGGACCCTTAAGCGTCAATTATGTTGAATTAAACATAGTAGAAGAAAAATACCACATGAAATGTCAAACCATTATTATTAAACGGGTTGGTGAAAACTCGTTCAAAGAAATTTGTCGTTTGACGCAGAGAATACTAATAGCTTTTAGGTTTTGACGGTATCAAAGCTGCATAATATGTTGGATTAGAGTTAGACTATCAGAATAGTAGTACTGCTTAAAAAAGCCGTGTTATGCAGTTCTTGGCCCACATTTCCTGGCTGCCAGTTCCCAGCCGAATCGACCTAAATTTCCTGGTGTTTTTTGTTGGAAAATGCCGCATTTTTTTAAAGCGCTAGGATTTTATAAGCGCCAATTTGAATCGCGTGACAGTGTAAATTTAGGCGGCTATGCAGTTGATGGAGACCCGGCATAGTGTAATAACAGTAGAGTAGCTTATTGTTTATTTATTTATTTAGTAGGATTCACCAACAGAATATCATCTGGTACATTAAGATTGTTGAAATCTTATTCATATAAAACAGAGAAATGAGAGAAATAGAATTCAATCGAACTTTTAAGCTGCATAACTAGCACGGGGTTGCTCAGTCGATTCTTCGGAAGAAAGTAATTTGGCAGATTCTCTCCCATGTCTACATAATATCTTTTTCCCGAGCATGGCGCCACCCATCGACTTGAGTTTCAGTGGACAAATACAAGAAACTCTTTTCATAGCAATCATTATAGTATACCTGCATTATAGCAACGGCAATTCTTTTTTTTTTTTGACATTTATTTTCTAAGTTTTTTGACACTTAGTTGATCTACGAAATACGAATATGAAATACACATGACATTATACTACTGTATATTATTTATACTGTGTTACCGGCATGCAATTGTAGGCCTATATGGACACCGCTACGCAGGTGTCATAAATACCTCGCCTTTTAATCATGTACCCCCGCACGGAGCGTTCCCCCACTTATCCGTCAATTTTGCGTGAGTCATTGTTCAGTCAGTTTTGGCATGTTTGGGGGTCTTATCATCATATTATATTGATACCTCTATAAATAGCTATAATGTATAGTCTGCATGATGCCTGGAGAGTGGAGAGAGATACCGATTTCATAGCATCTTGGGAGTTTTGGTATGAGTCTCAACGTTTTTAGTAAGAACATTGTGATGACTTTTCATCTTTTTACCAATGTTTTCAGTTGTAGTCAGAATCAGAATCAGAATTTAGTCTTTCAATATGTCTATTAAACAGCAGTTTGCCCTATGTTTCTTTAGAATTTATTCCCACATTTATCTCTATGTCACGCCATGCAAGACCGAAGTTCACTTTACTTCAATTGCTCTTACTTGAACTTCGCTTACTTCGTTACTAAACCGCTATTTGACGTCACTCTTCCGTATCACTACGCTGGCACTCCACTCCACTTTCAAGGTCACATCATCTGGATATGTCAGTCAACACACGATCCGGTGTGACGTGCAGCCAACCGCAAGTATCCTTGATGAGTCGGCCCTCTGACCTATTATCGTAAATTGCATCTGCCTTGTAGTTGACACAAGTCCTGTGTGCATATGACTAGTTTTTTAACGTACATACTAGTAATAGTATTTGATAGGATTAAGAGCCTTACTACTCTGATTGAATTTTGAAGAAATTTGGCATAGCTGGATATTGTTTAAAATCGGTTCAGTAGTTTTTGTGTGTAAATGCTTTCACCTATTATAACGATTGTCCAACTCTTTTCCTCCAATGGTTTACATCTTACTTTATTTTTCAGTTTCAAAACCTATCTTCAATGGACTATTTATTCTCGCATTTACAAAGACGAAGAAATTTTTTCTTTAAACGCAGAGTAATTAAATACTTATTTAGTGGGAAATAACGTTTACCTCATTACCTCACGAATATGGAAAAGCATTTTAAACTACTTCTTTCGAATTATCTGTACACGAGCGCTTTGAAGTTTACCCGAAAGGAAAATTGTGCGGAGGGCAATTTTCTCCTTCTTAGAACTACTTGAAGATGTCATCAGACAAGAACAATAATCAAGTGAAAAGAGACGTATTTGTTTGGTGTCCTTATAGTTTATATATCAATTCATCAACAAAAAGCCTATTCTCGTGTTCAGACTTTCAAATTACATTGAGTATTAACTCTTACGGGTAGAGTGTTGACCATTCAGAACTCATCAGTGTTGGTATGACATTTTATGAGATTACTACATTTCCAAGTTCAGAGACTTATTGCAGAGATAGGATCGAAGCCATATTGGAACTGTGTTATGTACTATTAATTGGTAAAATTGACATTGCTACATGATCACATACATTAAATTCATTGAAACATTCCCGCAGTAAGTGTCAATAGGAGTTTCTGGTTAAATAACTTAGGAATCTGAGGGTTAATAAAAAAATACTTACGGATTCTCCAACATCCTGAGGCAGACCTTGGCCATTGTGCTCAACGTCTCCGTAGTATTCTCTAGGTCCTGCTGGTTGTCATTGACGAACTGGCTGGTGGCTTCCGACAGGACCTTCAACATGGGCGTCGCTTGGGCGTAGAAGAGAGACATTCTGTTGGCGACCTCCGGCCCTATGTGCGGTTCCTCTCCGTTGGGAAGGTTCGTGTTGATCACTCCGCTCCTGTTGACCAGCCGTCGGTAGTAGCTGAAGTCGTTCTGAATCGCGGGAGTCTTCATCTGAAAGATACAAGGGTCAAGGTTCAAAAACGTCTTAACATCTCCTGGACATAGAGTATTTGCCAACAAAGGATCTGCTGTTGTCGCTTGGGAGGAGTAATACATACAATCTGCATGGCGCGCGCCATGCAGATTGTATGTAAGCCGCAGACTCGATCACACAATAAGTGTGACGTGTGCGATCTCCCTAAAAAAGTCACACGACCGATAAATACAGTGGACCCGTTCCGTCCGGAGATTGACCGTATTTAAAACCTTATAAACTTATAATCTGAAAGCTACAAAGTTATAATAAAAATACAGCAATAATCTTCAGTATATCAACATTCCTTTCGCCGTTTTAAATTTTCTATTTTTGTTTATTATATTCATGACATCAGCTTCCAAAGTAATACCAATTTGTTAAAATTCGAGCATACATTCAGCATCTCCTTAGCATATTTTACAAATTACTTTTATTTGAAACACACGCCAATAGATCGACAATATCATAAATGACATATTCGCCGTTTTAAATTTTTTTTAGGTCAATTTTGAACTAAGATAAGTAAAAATAATAGGGTTTTGGCGCGATCTCGGCAACGCGGCAAATGTATGGCCAAGGTCGTTTGCTCGGGGGACGGCCTTAAAATCAAAACAAAATAGCTCTGTTAAGATTTTAAAAACGATCTATTTTTCTACTCCGTCACTTTTCAAACGTTGCATTGCAAATTGCATCCATTATGAAAAGAATGAGATCTCGGTCAAAGATAGCAATTTGTCAATCACGATTCGCACTGTATCAGCGTATCAGTGTTGATTGACAAATTGTTCCAGACGCCAAGGTCAGACTGGTTATGAGTTTATTGTTTTACAACCCACATACGGGGTGGCCGATCGGTCCGGACGGACTGTTTGCAGGCCGATCTGGCCAGCCCGGTCAGGTCGGCACAAACGAACTGGAACAAAACTCTGGAAAGAACTGTCACCAGCAGTGTTTCTAGACCAATACGACCTGCAAACCTTCAAGAAGAGAGCGTATTCCCTCTTAAAAAGCCGGCAACATACGTCCATGGGCGACGGTAGTTGCTTTCCGTCTGGTGACTCGTTTGCTAGCTAAAGGCTGCATTCCCACTGAAGCGGAGCAGAGCGGAGTGGAGCTTAGCGGTGCCGAATTGACCAATCACCATGCTCGAAATCTTCGCTCCGCTTCGCTTCAGTGGAAACGCAGCCTTAATTAAAACACCGCAAGACGAGAGTCCTATCAGTTCTGCGAACAGTCCTAATGGATGGATAGGCCTTCTCTTATATGGGTGCCTTATGATTTCATTCTAATGCGAAAATGTGTCTGTTTTTCTGCCCCTGTACGCTTAAGGCTCCTCTCGCGAAAAAAGCGTGCAGATGAAACAACTTTTCATCGGCATTAACAGAGAAATTATATCTGAAAAAAATAATTAGTAATCTACTCGTACATGATATGATACGTAACGTGGTTTTGCCATATTTTTTCTATCGGTATCACATAATAAAGAAATAAAAAACCAAATCACCTCCAAATCGTTAAATGAAACCACTTTACTCCTTCATTATTTATCAAAAAAATATATAAAAAATATCTACTGCTTTGCAATCCATAAGTTGATAATTTGGTTTGGTTACTTTTTTGAAATATGTATTATATTAAGCCTTAAAAAGGTTTTTTCTCCTATTTCGCCCTTTCATGGACGCGGCGAGCGTCGTAACCGCCACCGTACAAGGCGCGCTGTTATGAATGTTATTTTAATGTCGTTTACGTCGATATTCGCACTGACAGACAACGATCAAGGTCGTTGGCGGATATAGGACCCTTAAACCAGTAAACCAATTTTGATGTGTGTGGATATTCTTTCGAGTCCTGAAAAAGGACAAGAACCGTTCCTACGCAATGAGTTTCGGCGAAAAGTTGCCGGTAACATATAAATTCTAATGCGTTAATAATTTGAAAATGATAGGGTGAAATGGCTCGAAATATACGCTTCTGCGAGTGTGGAAACCAATTTACTTGTGTATATTATATTGTATATTACGACCCCTGGCTACCGTAATCATTTACGCAAAATATTGAACGTTAGGATTGGGAAATGTGAAAACCTTTGGCTCGTGTATGTTTCAATTACATATTTTAGACATGTTTCTAAGGAAATACGGTATTCTGGATTGGCAGTTGGACACTCTACGCTCTACTTTCTAGAATTCTAGAGCTTACAATTTAGATCAATCCTCTTATACATAATAAGGCATATGCCATATCTTTCAGCAGGCTTAGCATGGCCAGGGAATGTTTTTTTAACTTAGAAAGGCTTAGGTTTTACCTAAAATCGGTCAGTATTTATATTCTTTCGTGTTTTACTGCTGTGCTCAGGTTAAATCTGCTGGAATCGATTTTATTGGTCACAGATGATCATGTTGTATTGTTTGTGTACATAGAATTATTTAAATACCTAATAGAATAGTAATATCTGAGTCATATGGCGCATTCTTATAATGGCTGTTTACCATAGTATAAATACGATACAGTCGAGTAACTTCGTCGTGTCCGAAAGTTCAACTGAAGTTCAAATTCACTCAATTTTCGCTCATTATTTTGCTAGTTTATCTGGTGATGTAGTGCAGCAAAGGGCGTCCAATTACATTAAGAAAATTGACTGTAAATTATTTAAATTGTGCGCGTGCGAACGGTTGCACTCTTTGTCTACTTCAACTTATCTAAAACACCCGCCAACGTGTACTGTACGTCTGATTGGTCAGTCTAGCATAAAGATGGACATGGAAGGACATGGAAATATATTATGGTGTTTAACATTTCGTCTGATTCGAGCGGTCTACTCAATAGATGAACCGTACTGTATAATATTTATACTGTGATACAGGTTTTTACTGACGCTGATTGCGTTAGGGCAGGTGAATCAGTGAGCCAAGGTCAAAATATCACTTTCCATTGTCAATCTCATCGAAAATCCGGATATCGACCTTACTCAATGAAGGCTGTGAAACCGAAAGTGACTTTTTGCAGTTCGCGTAATACAAGAATTATTTTTGAGACTTGAAGGAAGCATTGGTAAATGTGATGTCGCCTCTACAAGTTGGCCCAATACGAATTTTGTATGCGTGCTGCCAATCATGGAGACCTAAATATTATGAGTGGTACAACTAATATTATATTCTGTGATATGAGACCAAAGAAAACAATTTTGTACATTCATGAAGTTCGAAACATGAAAATATTGTTGAGCATTTCCCAACTTATGATACGTATAAAAACCAAGAATTTATTGTAAATTCTTAACATTTGATATATTGGTTTTGTACTAGAGTTAGAGCACAATAAAATTGATACCGCAAAGATTCACTTCAGTGAGCTTATGTCGGCACTACATATAGGCGAACGCGTTGGCCAACGCGTTGGCCAACGTGTCGGCCCAATGTGTAGAACGGGCGACTCGCGCGTTGGCGGTAGGTATTTAGACGTTGGCCGACGCGTTTTGTCGGCACTACATATAGGCGAACGCGTTGGCCGACGCGTTGGCCAATGCGTTGGCTAACGCGTTCGCCTATTTGTAGTGCCGACGTTAGAGATAAGTTTTGTGAAGGTACAGACAGTAGAGATGTCGAGCGTGGCCACAAAGCTCCGTTGCGTTGCGAATTGCGATGCGTCGCAGCGACGCTCAGACATATTTTATGGACGAAACAAGGGACAAACGAGGGAGGATATATCGCAATGCGCCGTCACCGTCATGAATTTTTTTTGTCGCGCGTCGCGGCAATAATTTGGCATATTTTGATTTTCCACCGGACCTTTGAATGTGTTTAAGAACCAATAGAACCACTTTATTGGCTTGCCTTCACTCAGATCAGCGATTATTGGAGATTAATAAGTAATAACTAATCACATATTCCGCGCAACGCAGCTCCTGGTTGAAACGCAGCGTTATTCCGACGACACAACGCAACGCAACAGAGCAACATGGCTTCGCTAACTAGCAAGAATATTTCACAATGAAATTTTCAAGTAAATTTCAAGCGGACTTTAAATATGCGAGACGTGTGCCCAAACTTTTGAGTGGCAAAGTTTCGCCATGGAAGTCGCAAGATATATCCGCCGTAGGTAACTTCCGAGTAAAATATTCATCAAGAAACAAAGCGTATCGAACCTTGCTGTTTCAGCCCCAGTTTTGGGTCACATGGAATATTTTCTTTCGCATATAGGTCACGGAAAAACATAGCACACAATACATTAGAATCTAAACCAAAATAACTCTGATATAATCTATTAGCAAAAACTATCTATTAAATGACTTTTAATTACAATCTAGTAAAGTTTTAATTTATAACAATAGCTGTTTTATCGAAGAAATAATTTTAAAAAAGTTTTATGTCTTTATATAAAATAAAAGTATTATGTCCTTGACTAGGACTACCAGATTACTTACTAAATAGTTTTCAGTTTTCACGTATTACTAAGACTGGAATTATAATTCAAAGTTTTTTTTCCCAAGCGACTCTACATAATAATAAAACCGAAACAGTTTTACAAAGAAAAGTGGTAAAGTTGACAACCTAAGCTGCTATAAAGTATACTAAGTTAAACGATTCTCACGAGCGTCATTAATATCAATAGATAGGAGCTGTCATTCAGATAGTCGGTGACTTGGTGCCAACGACACCGCAAGGTTGGGGTCAAAAGGCCCACAATTGCGTCTCAACCACAGTATAAGTTGTACACAGTAAACAGCCTTTATAGGTACGTATCGGAATTCTGAATTGACTTACCGAATAGGCCCCTCACATTGCCGCAGTTTCAGATAAATCGCAAGACAAAAAGTTATGTCGCACACACGAGAGTCTTGTCTCTATACGGTATGAGTTCATTTTAATGACACGGCTGGCTACTTAGTACAGTTTAGACAGGTCAGGAATAAAGTAGGTGCAATACAATGTGTGCAATGCAATACAATGCAATGTGTATTGTCTTAACGCATGAATAAATTATTATTATTATTAATACCTAGTCCAGT
The DNA here is from genome assembly GCA_937595015.1 of Polyommatus icarus. Taxonomy (NCBI): domain Eukaryota; kingdom Metazoa; phylum Arthropoda; class Insecta; order Lepidoptera; family Lycaenidae; genus Polyommatus; species Polyommatus icarus. The sequence goes on along the minus strand of OW569336.1, from coordinate 17,863,290 downwards.
CCCCGAGCGGGTCGCGATGCGTAACATGTTCCCGCGCATCGCGACACAAGTAGAGGAATGGACTATGCATGTGGGGCCTCTGTTCGGTCGCCATGTCGCAGTTACCGGTCGCACTCGGTCCAGCGTGTCGAGGGAACATCGCAGTGTTTTACTGGGTAGGGCCGCGGCACCTACCATCTTCGCCGCGGCTAGCCCCACATATCCGCAGCGGAAGCCCCCATCCCCTGCGTCGAATGTGTCACAGCATTTCACTGCGTCAAAAAAAAAGGTGCAATACCTGCCCAAACAAACTTTCGGCCTGCATGTCTGTTTAAAGTGTTTCATGTTTAAGCCTCTGACCTTATTTTGTTGGTTATAACTTATATGCAGACTTCCGGGAAAGGTCATAGTTGAATTATTTTTATTCCGGAAAAATCAACAGTTACCGCGCTATGTAAACTAGTAACGAAAAAGGCAACATCTTGTTGAAATATAAACAATGATTGTATAATTTCACAAATACGGTATCAGTCACGTCCTCTGTGACCCCAAGCACCTGCCTGACCCTACTATTTTACTATTATACTGTGTCTGAACTGTGAAGAACCACTTATTCAATTCGGTGTCTGATAGCCTTGTTTACATAGTAAACGATGCAGATTCATTGTAATTACTATCATTAAGCCTTCCGAAATACTTAAAAAATGCCAGGAAGGAAACGTGAAAAATGAGCCCATTTAAATTTCCAATTCCTTGTTTAAAGTTAAACTCTGTTGGTGTTTTTAACCCTGTACCTAATTCTGCTATTTTTAAGCAGCATTAATACAGCTTCGATCCAGTCTCGATCTATCGGACAGCAAAATAGTCGATATATATGCCTATTCGTAAAGATAATAACGAAACGTAAATAAAAACTTAAACAGTTGATTTTGGAGTTTTTAGACAAGGAAAAGTTTCGGAGCTTGACTGCCAACCTCCTATGATTGGAGAGGCACTAGAAGAAGAAGACCGTTTTGCGTTGATAAAAAAAATGATTATACCGAACACCGATACTGCATCGCAAGTAAAATCGTAGCTGAGTAGCAGAATCTGGGTATAAGGATCACTAGTTTATGTCCTTTGAAATTATCTACATCAAGCAATATCAAGAAAATTATTTTTTTAAAAGTCAATTCTGAATAATTTTGACGCTACCTGTGTTTTCCATTTCGCTTATGAATTATTGTGGACCCTCTTTGACGCTTTTTGTGCCACTCTGTCCGGCCGCCGGCGTAAATAATAAACGAACACGGGCGAAAATTTCATTAGGAGCTGTTTAATATAGGACCATTAAAGGACCAAGTGTACAGGGGAAAACGTTAGGGGCAAATATAGAGCGAACCGACATAGTTAAACACAGTAGTGAGTAGACGATCATTACTGGACAGTGGACTCCTCGAAACGAAGCACGCACTCGGCACGAGTCACAAAAAGTTACCCAATTAATACCCCATTTTTAGGGTTCCGTAGTCAACAAGAAACCCTTATAGTTTCGGTCTGTCCGACCGTCTGTCCTAAATATTCATGGAATTTTGTTCCAAATCCCATCAGTTGGAACCAGGAAAGTAGTAGAGACATAATATTTTAATATGTCTAACTTGAAACGAGTGGCTTTGGAGTTTTAATCAATCAGAAGCCAGAACATGAACTTAATGTTGTTTTGGTGCTGACAGGTACAGACCACCCAGACCGTATTAAAGTTCTATTTTTGTCGAATTAAAATAGTAGAAGACGGTACACAGACAACTCAAGAGTGACATCAAGAACATCGCCGAGCTAGTCTACTGTGTGTACATTTATGTTGTGGTATGGGCGAGTGAAAAAGCGTTAATACAAGCCCAGTAGAGGCTTGCTCGGGTTTAATTACGCCGCCCGATAAGCCTTCAGATCCAGCCGATATCGTGCAGTCTTTGTGGAAGGAAAATTAGCTTTTTAAATTAGTTTTCAGCCTCAAAACAATCTTGACATGAAAGAATTCGAGACAGGCAATTACCTTTGTAGTTTTAATGAAATTGACTCTACCTGCTCTAATTTTTATTACTTAGGATTCTGAGCTTTTTTCATGAATTTATCTATTGGCTAAAATCTAAAAGATAAGATGACCAACCAACGCTACTGAATAGATAAACTCCTGTCAAAAAACCTGGAAAAAACCGGGTAGACGAATATTAAAATATTTTAGTATGTTACTTCCTCACTTTTCGAAATTCGGTTAATGACGATGATGTTTGCTGTCGATTTAGGCTTGGTTTTAATAAATTAAGACTAAATTGACAGCAAACATCGTGGCAGGTTTCCTACCATTACCAAATAAACGCTACTATTATTCCTGTCAATTTAGTTACAAAACTAGGTAACTCACTTTATGCTCATCAAACTTGAGTACGAACTCGAGGATCTCGGCGAACTGCTTCACCAAGGCCTGCTGCTGCTCCAGGTGCTGCGTGGGGCTCATGCCACCGCCCACGAGGGAACCTAGCAGCCGGGGGACCACCTGGAATAGAGAGTGATGATTAGTATCTACAGGTACTGGAGAACAGTTTCTTGAAGATGTAGGTTCTTATCTACTGGAGAGTCTCTTGAAGATGTGGGTTATTTGAAGTAGCAACGAAGGAATCCTTCTAATATGGTCTTGGAACTAGTGAATGAAGTCGAAGGTCTTGGCCAAAAAGACGGGTATTCTCGTAACTACTCGTAAGATTGTAAAATAAAAATGTCTTGTTCTCTTTCGCGCTTAAAACTTCTACAGTGCAGTGTTTTAAGTAGGAACAAAGGACTCTAATGGTCTTGGAACTAGGGGATTCAGCCTTGTTTGCGCAAGATCTCAGCCTAAAATGAGTGAATCCACGACTTTGTAAATATTTCACTCTACTTTCTTTGAAAGTAAGTGCCTACAGTCTTTTAATAGAGTATTATGAGAGAACATTGTACCTAATAGAGTAGAAATAAATAAAAAAATAAACTATAGAGTAGTAAGGTGTTGTGGGAATAATGCGTGGATAATTATTAGAAAGAGAAGTAATGTAAAATATAAAATATTACACCTACATTTGAAAGTAAAATAAGGGTCAGGCTCAGAACTTTTAAATCGACAAAAAATACTTTAGCAACCGTTAGGTACATTCTATCAAGCCTTATTTACGATTCCAATAAAATATTCTAAAGCTACGTGACCCTTGGTATTGACTTCCAGTTTAATTACCACAGACCACTTCAACCATATAAAACAATAAAAGTTTAAACTGATTAGGAAGTTCCGAAACTTGAAACTCCCTTTTTGGTAAATTGCGGTTTTAACAGTATGCACTCAACTAAAACTTTTTGATGAAGCTAAGCAAAAATATCAACTAAAAATAGGTATAACGGTATCAATAACAAATAGAAGTTTTCTTGTGTTTACTACGGAACCCTAAAAACGGTAGAAAACCCTTTAACAACAATCGCCGGCAAAGATATAATGGCCGAGTCAATTATGTGGAAACCCATCAGTGTCAGAAACTTCTGCGATAGCTGGTTCGTTTGATCAATAATGCAAGCCCTTTCAATGGGCATTCTGCTTCCTAGTAGATAGCTCCGTTACGAATAATTAATAAGCTATTCAAAGCTAAACAGTGGATTATCTGCATCAAAGCTATCGCCGATCGTAGTACGCCTACTTTCAAAGACTTTGAAAGTGGGCGTAATTACAATCACTAGTTCAGTTGAACGGTTAATGTGTTTAAAATTTAAATTGCCTTCATTAGCTTGAAGAGTTTGAACTTTAAAATGTATTTTGCATCAAACATACGCTAAGCAATGTTAATTTTAAAAATATTATGTGTATTTATAAAAGTTTAAATCTCATTTACAAATCTTTTCAAAACGCGAACAAAACAAGGCGCATTTAAAAAATTAAAATAATTTCAAAGACTCTTCGTACAACTTTTACCAATATCTATCTAATCACGCCGTTGGGATTGTTGTGTAATATTCTTTTCCTGTATGAAAGTAATGCAAAGTTCGGGCAATAAATAACCCAGATTTCTTTTTTACAATGTTATTCAGAATGAGAAATTACAAATGAGATTCATTTTTCAGTTTGGAGGCGAAAGTATATTACCAAAATTTATTTAAGTATAGTCAGATTAAAATAACATGCAAGAAGGATACCAAAAATACTCCTTGAGAGTTCGTTGGGACTTGGGAGAGCAAAAGACGACCTTAAAAATATTCTTACGTTACCACATCTTGAAACATCATGTAATACTTTGAGCAACCCTCTTATTCCTCTCCTGGGGTAACAATCTCGTGCAGACATCTCATAAGGTCCAGTCCGTTCTGAATTATTTTACATCCGACATGACCTTTATTACCAACGACACAAGGGTACACAGGAACTCTAGCATACACGAACAGCATACACGGGAGATATTTGAGGTGCTCGAGTCCAGGAAAATGGGCGTAGAGAAAATTTCATTCGAGGTCGGCATTTGGTAGCAATTGGTCTCGGTTGAATGAACCATAACATGTATGATTAAACATGTCGGTTTGAATGAAATAAAGGACGGAAATGTTTGAGGTCAATTTTCGTAATATTTCCTCTGCAGTTTGGTTATTCGATAAAAGTTATCGGAGATTGAACGTGATGAATGATAAACTGCGCAAATGAATGATGCAAAAATTTCCGACGATGTTTTAAATGTACACAAAACTAACAGGTCCAAACTGAGAACCTTCTTTAAAGTCAGTTTAAACTGGTAAACAGATTCTACAGAGGCTTTGAAGAGAATGCAAATATATTTCGGGTAAGAGATAAACTATAAAGGAAGCAATTTCGCCAATAAGACCTTTTTTACTCAGTAAGAGGTACCAAACACACAACTAATACATCCATCGTGATACAAAGCTCTAATTTCGAGCAGCATCGATTGTTTCTTTAACACAGTGGGCATCAATACATCACGGATCGTTTTGTATGCGAGTAACAAACATCTGTTAACGAAACGTTTATGTTAGGGCCGTATATCTGTTTGGCCTGCTCACTATCTTTTGCGGGTTGTTGCGAAATATTTGTTATACACTTCAAATGGGGTGGCGACTGGTGTTATATTTCTTTAATGGCTGTGAGAATACGCAGTTTGTGGAAAATGGAACCCCGAAATCCGAATACTAGTTAATGTAGTGTGGACTCGGATACGAATCCTATTTGCAATTTTTCAGAATATTTAGTATTAAAATTCTGCGAAAAGCAAACGCAAACAATTAAGGTATTTTGGGCATCAATCAATCTAAGTGGGCTCATTTAAGATTTTAACTAAAGAAACCTAAAAATAGTTTCCATTTAGAGTTTAGACTTCAGATTAAAGGGAAACTCCTTTTTCCAGCTTTTAGGTCCACTGACGCCAATCTGATACCTCTAATCGTTTGACAAAATACATAACAGGAACAAAATGTACTTAATCCATGGTTAACTTTAAATCCAGACTAGTATTAATAAAGTGGGCGTACGCCGACTACCGTGTGTTAATAACTTGCTCTAACTTGTATTACTTGACAAGTGTAGTTTATAATAGTGTTACGGATACGGACACGTGGTGCCATCTAGCGTCAGGCCAGCGAACCTACCAAGGGAACACAGGCAACGTAAATCCCCTACTCGCTACTAGATGACGCTAGGTGTATGTACCTACGAGTACTTTCTAGAAATATCTGATACTTGTTTACGCATATCGGGTTTATTCTGGGATGTTCCGGAATTTTCTGAGATTCGATCCGGCCCGTATAAATAGTCGCAGACAGTCGAGCCGGCAATTCAGTTTTATCTGAGCGTTCTTCGAGGCAACTTCGGAGCGAAAAAAAGTGATCAATAGTGAGTGATTGTGATTGTGATAGTGACTCGGCTACGACCTAGGACAGTGATAGTGCTCAGTGATTTGGATCTAGTGCTTAGTGTTTGGACGCAGTGATTAGTGTGAGCTAGTGTTTGTGAATAAAGTCTTCAAGAGAGTCACCAGGTCTTTTTCTCTGAATCCAAAGAACCCTAGCACGTAACAACTGGTGTCGGAAGTGAGATTTGGAGATGCCATTGACTCCGAGAGAGGACTTCAAGGGGAGTGTCAGGACAAGGGCGCAGCGAGCTGCTGCCATTGACTTCGAGAGAGGAGTTGGCGGTGGAGCTGCGGAGGCCATACCCACTGGGGACCAAGCTCCGCCCACTGCGGGGCAGGCCCTACCCGCTGGCCCCGCCCACCAGGCTCCGCCCACTGACCACGCCCCCCAGGCTCCACCCACTTCGGGTGAAGCCACGCCCACTGGCTCCGCCCACCGAGACCCGCCCACTGACCACGCCCCCCAGGCCCCGCCCACTCTGGACATGGCCACGCCCACCGGCTCCGCCCACCAGGCCACGCCCACTCAGGCCACGCCCACTGGCCCCGCCCACTGGGCCCTGCCTGCTCAGGCTCCGTCGACTAGCTCCATCCATCCTGCCACGTCCGTAGTTTCTACGGCCCCTCAAATGGCTCTTCAATTGGAAAGTTTAATTAAATTAATGGAGCTGCAAAGAGCTGATATTCAGGCCTTGCAAGATTCTCAAAAGGCTGAAATTCAGGCAATGAGGGAGTCACAAGACCGCAAACTCGGCGCTTTGCAAGAGTCACAAGACCGCAAGCTCGGCGCTTTGCAAGAGTCACAAGACCGCAAGCTCGGCGCTATGCAAGAGTCACAAGAGCAACAAAAGGACCTCCAAGAGAAAGCGCTTCTGGCCATAAAGGATGTCAGTGACACGGTAACTAAGCTTCGTAAAGATGTCGATGTAATGGACGAACGAGTTACCGGGTTAGGATTGGATATGGAAAATGTAAAAACCAACATCACCGAACTACAGAAGAAAGTAGTGCGCCTTGAAACCACGGGAGCTGCGGTATCTAGTGGAAACACTATAGTGGTGCAGGGACCAAGAGTAAAAGTACCGCCATACGACGGCACTACTTCTTGGAACGCTTACCGTCAGCAATTCCAGACTGTTGCTTCTGCCAACGGATGGACTGATGAACAATGCCTGACCGCTCTCACAGTTGCGCTCAGAGGGCAAGCTTTGTCGGTCCTGGAAGCACATACAGGGAATGGATTCCAAGATTTGATGGAGGCACTGGAATCCAGATATGGGGAGCGACACCTGGAAAAGGTGTTCCGCGCTCAACTGCGCGACAGAGTCCAACGCTCAGGAGAGGGACTACAACAATGGGCGTTGGAAATTGAAAAACTGGTCAAGAAGGCACACCCAGGAGCCGATTCCAAAATGGTCGACACAAATATTGTGCAAGCATTTGTCGACGGAATCAGGGATCTGGAGGTCAGAGCTGCAGTGAGGCTTCGTCACCACACCTCGCTTAAGGAAGCATTGGCGCATGCTTTAGAAGTCGAGGCTGTTCGCCGTGACATACGACAGACCCATAAGATCCACGAGGTCTACGAGGAAGTCAAGGAGATGAGGGCTCCCACGAAGAAAAGTTTTGGAGCCATGTGCTACAAGTGTGGCGAGAGGGGCCATCTTCAGCTTAACTGCCCGCAGAAGGAGACCCAGTTGGCAAGAATGAAAAAGCTCGAGGAACAAATGGAGGAGCTGAAGAAGCAAGGGGCTTCGTCCCCTGCCCACGATCAGGGAAACGAATAAAAGCCAGGACTAAGGGGCGAGTACTGGCTGACGCGGAGGAAGCCCCGATAACTGTTATCTCCCAAGCATGCAGCGGGAATAGTCTTGTGATTCAGGGGACTATTAACAGGACGGATTGCAAAATTACTCTAGACACAGGAGCCTCTAGAACGATAGTGAACCCAAATCTGGTAAAAGCCGCAAGGAGACAGAAGAGGAGAATTAACTGTCGGCTTCTTACTGCCTCCGGTCAGCCAATACCCGTCCTGGGAGAAATGTCAGTTACGATTAATGTAGGGGGGTCTTCATACCCTCACGACGTTATCGTAGCTGAGATTATGGATAATTGCATCTTGGGTTTGGATTTCATGAAGAAGCATAACTGCAGAATTAATGTCGCTGATGGAGTTTTCAAGTGTGGTGAAGAGGAAATTTTCATCCTTGGAGGCGCCTGCGGGAAAGTTGAATGTGTAAAGAAAGTCATTATACCTGGACGTGCGGAAGCTCGGGTGCTGGTTAAACTACCGCCAGCTGGAAAGAAAAAGTCAAACAGATGCGTGTTGATCGAAGACACGGCTACCAAGACATCAGCGCAAAAACTGATGACGGCGAGAACCCTTGTTAGTGGAAACAGTAACGCTGTGGTCAGGGTTTTGAATCTTGGCAATCGCGAGATCTGCTTGAACAAAGGTGACGTCATTGGAAAGTGCGAGGAAGTTGTCTGGATGAGAAAGTGTAGTTCGATCACAGGCTCAGACTCAGCAAACAGCAGCAACTATAGAATAGTGACTGAGCTACTCGATGACTGCAAGAGTAATCTGACTTATTCGCAGAGCATGAAAGCTAAGAAGTTTTTACAACGCCACGCGAATATCTTCTCCAGTCAGGAAGGCGACCTTGGAAGAACGTCGATGGTTCAGCACAGGATAGATACCGGAAGCGAGAACCCAATTCGTCAACGAGCAAGACGGATACCCATTGCAAAGGAAAAAGAAGTTGAAGGCCTTTTGGAGGACATGAGAAGGCATAAGATAATTGAACCGTCTGCAAGTCCGTGGTGCTCACCTGTTGTGTTAGTGAAGAAGAAAGATGGCAGCACAAGATTTTGTGTGGACTACAGGCGTCTCAATGATGTCACTAAGAAGGACAGCTATCCATTACCTCGAATCGACGACACTCTGGATACCTTGAGTGGCATGAAATGGTTCTCGACCCTGGACCTGAAATCTGGATACTGGCAGGTGGAAATTCATCCAAAAGACAAGGAGAAGACAGCTTTCTCCACCGGTAGAGGTTTATGGCAGTTTAACGTCATGCCCTTTGGATTGTGTAACGCACCTGCCACATTTGAGCGACTCATGGAGTGTGTACTGGCAGGCTTAGTTGGAGAGGCTTGCTTAGTCTACTTGGATGACGTCATCATTGTTGGCCGCGACTTCGAGGACCATTTGAGAAACTTAGAACGAGTTTTCGCCAAAATAGAGGGGGCCAAGTTAAAGTTGAATCCGAAAAAGTGTCGTTTGTTCAGGAGTAAGGTCAATTATCTCGGCCATATTATCTCCAGTGATGGAATCCAGACGGACCCGGAGAAACTGGAAGCAGTTCAAAATTGGCCAACCCCTAAAAACAAAACCGAAGTGCGGGCATTTCTCGGCCTATGCTCCTACTACAGGCGTTTTGTTAAGGGATTCTCAGAGATAGCCAAGCCATTACATCGGCTGACAGAAGATAAACGACAGTTTATTTGGGACGAGACTTCGGAAGATTCTTTTCAGAAACTGAAGCAACATCTGTGTGAAACACCCATCCTGGGGTATCCACAACCTGAAGGTCAGTTTATAGTCGACACGGACGCAAGCAACACGGCCATTGGAGGGGTGTTATCTCAAAAACAGGGTGAAAGAGAAGTTGTAATTGCATATTTCAGCAAATCTTTATCTAAGCCAGAGAGAAACTACTGTGTGACAAGAAGAGAACTCTTGGCTGTCGTAAAGACGCTACAACATTTCAGCAAATATCTCATCGGGAGACAGTTTTTATTGCGAACTGATCACGCAGCCTTGAAGTGGTTACTACAATTCAAGAACCCAGAAGGCCAAGTAGCTCGATGGATTGAACAACTCCAGGAGTATGACTTCAAGACGGAACACCGCAGCGGAAAGGCGCATGGGAATGCCGACGCACTTTCACGAAGGCCGTGTTCAGAAGACTGCAAACATTGTGTTAAGCAGGAATCTAACGAAATTTCATTAAAGTTAACGAAAACAAGTCCTTTGGGTCCATGGGAGAATGATGCTATGAGGGAGGCTCAAGAAAGAGATGACGACCTTCGGCACATCATCACATGGAAGAAACGGGGTGACGTAAAACCAATCTGGAGTGACGTTGCACCCACTGGCGCTGCCACTAAGGCGTACTGGGCGCAATGGGACAGTCTGATACTTCAAAATGGAATACTTTACCGGAAATGGGAGAAGACTAACGGCAGAGAGTTCCATCTTCAGATAGTTGTCCCAAGGACGAGAGTACCAGATGTTCTCCGTGAAATTCACGATGGCGTATCAGGAGGTCATCTAGGTGTCAAGAGGACGTTAACAAAAGTGCGAGAACGATTCTACTGGTTGCATTGTCGAGATGATGTGCAGGATTGGTGCCGCAAATGTACTACTTGCGCTGCAGTGAAGGGCCCACAGACAAGGAGCCGTGGGAACCTGCGCGTGTATAACGTTGGCGCACCGTGGGAACGAATTGCAGTTGACGTAGCTGGGCCATTTCCTGTAACGGAATCGGGAAACAAGTATTTTATGGTGGTCATGGATTACTTCACAAAATGGCCCGAAGTGTTCGCCATACCAAATCAGGAAGCTACAACGGTTGCTTCTAAGCTAGTCGAAGAAGTGATATCTCGCTTTGGTGTGCCTCTAGAAATCCATTCCGATCAGGGCAGGAATTTCGAATCGCAGGTCTTCCAGGAAGTATGCAGAATTTTGGGAATGCATAAGACGAGGACCACCGCGTACCATCCACAGTCTGATGGAATGGTTGAGAGATTTAACCAGACCCTTGAGAGGCATTTGGCGAAATTGGTAGATGACAAACAAAAGGATTGGGACAAGTATATACCGCTCTTCCTTCTGTCGTACCGTACCGCCGAGCATGAGGGAATAAAAGCTACCCCGGCGTATGTCAATTACGGTAGAGAACTACGAGTACCAGTAGACCTCTTGACAGGAGGGTCACCGGAGGAACCAAAGACCTTACCAGACTATGTCTGCGATTTAAGGGAAAAGATGCGCTATATACACGCCACGGTTCGGGAAAATGGGTTACAGTCAAGTGAGAAGATGAAGACCAGATATGACCGGAAAGCGAACACGAGCGGCTTCGAAGAAGGGTCACTGGTGTGGCTGCATAACCCAACTCGCCGAAAAGGGAAATCTCCAAAGTTACAGACCAAGTGGGACGGCCCATACAAAGTGGTTACCCGATTAAATGATGTGACTTACAGGATCCAAAAGCAACCAAGAGGGACATTCAAAGTGGTACACATAGACCGTCTGGCGCGTTACCATGGCAGTAACAACGATGCTCGGGACGAGCATCTCTAAGAGGGGAGTAGTGTTACGGATACGGACACGTGGTGCCATCTAGCGTCAGGCCAGCGAACCTACCAAGGGAACACAGGCAACGTAAATCCCCTACTCGCTACTAGATGACGCTAGGTGTATGTACCTACGAGTACTTTCTAGAAATATCTGATACTTGTTTACGCATATCGGGTTTATTCTGGGATGTTCCGGAATTTTCTGAGATTCGATCCGGCCCGTATAAATAGTCGCAGACAGTCGAGCCGGCAATTCAGTTTTATCTGAGCGTTCTTCGAGGCAACTTCGGAGCGAAAAAAAGTGATCAATAGTGAGTGATTGTGATTGTGATAGTGACTCGGCTACGACCTAGGACAGTGATAGTGCTCAGTGATTTGGATCTAGTGCTTAGTGTTTGGACGCAGTGATTAGTGTGAGCTAGTGTTTGTGAATAAAGTCTTCAAGAGAGTCACCAGGTCTTTTTCTCTGAATCCAAAGAACCCTAGCACGTAACAATAGGATAGCTTCCCTGAGCTCATACAATAATTACGTTTACTACGCGGAAGTTCAAAACATTGCACTATGTGACACACTTTATCATAGTATACTCGAGATAACTTTTCAACGCGGCGTATAGTACGGGAGCCCTAGAACAATATTTTTGTGATTACTAACAAGCTATTTTTTGTGAGTAGCTACATTTTGATAAGACGAACAACTTTTTTATTTTCGAAAAATCTCGAAAGTGGTAGCTAACAAAGATAGAAAGGATTTCATACTTTGACTTGATGGTCCTAAAATATGGATTGCTTTATTTGTAGGACAAGGTTGCTCTTAAATTATATTATAACTATTATACCTACCAATATACAAAAAATCAGCTGGTTAGGGTTCCTTTTAGGGTTCTGTAATCAACAAAACTTGGTTGACTACGGTACTTCTACCACTTTCGAGATTTTTCAAAAATAAAAATGTTGTTCGTCTTATCAAAATGAAGCTACTCACAAAAAATTTGCTTGTTAGTAATCACAAAAAATTTGTTCTAGGGCTCCCTCACTAGTACTTGTATTATGCTATAGTACGACACTTTTAAAAATTTATCCGACGTTTAATTAGTTAATATCTTGCAAAAGAACAGTCTCTACGGAAAGGATACATAATCATGGGACGAGAATTGAGTGTATATTGTGTGGATGATTTTATTCAAAGACTTCACTTTTATATCGTGGGACTTCTTGTCTTGGTAAGTTTATCTATTCACTAACCCATTTATATTATAATTGCCCAACGTCAGAACCTTCACCAATCAACACAGCTGAAAAGATAAACTGCAATCAATAAAAATCTAAGAAACTGTGCATTAGCATCACGAGGTTTCATCGTCTGCTTATAAAGTAAATGTTACCAAATAAATAAGCAATTGGAAATAATTGTGGTAGGTACTTCTCAACGTCTGAAAGATTGTGGACTGCAGTGGAAAAAATCTGGCAACCGTCCAACGTTGCTTCAGCGATGTATTACAAATTCCGATGGAGATGGCCACGTTGTAACCGTTACACTTGCGGAGTTAATGGAGTTATTTCTATATTCGGTTATAAATTTTTATCCTTGCAAGGGAAATGGAAAGACTACGAATATACAGCACACTTTTAGGTCTTTATTCGTTAACTAATAGGATATGCTACCAGCATATCCTATTAGTTAACGAATAAAGAACGAACGAAAGAACGAGACAAAAATGGATATGGGCGGAAGACATACACACTCCTCTCATATTATAATCTGAACAGTAAAAAAATTAATCAGATATACCTGAACCTATACAAAAACTAATAGCATACCGTGTTTATTCATAAGTTGATGGATGGATAAATGGAGCAACATTAACATAATCGGATTATAAGGTTGATCAAGTAGGTTTAATCATTTTGATTTGTGGCCCATTAACACCCAGGGTAGTTAACAAGAGATTTAACGGGTGAGAGCACAACGTGGGCAGATATATGGCCGTCAGTTAGGGTTAGTTAACATCAATTGTGTTTGTGGCATGTTTGTACAGCATCAGGAAGCTGCGCTTGATTAGGAGATTGTTGCTGTAGGGTTATCAAACGGGGTTTGAACTGCATAATTGTATACAGTGATTTATACAGAACTAGCGACCCGCCCCGGCGTCGCACGGGAATAAAATATATAGCTATGAAAAAATGATTAAAATCGATAGCCCATCACGATCCTTCATGTGGTCTACTTTTTATCTCCAAATAACATAAAAATTGCTCCAGTAGTTCGAGAGATTAAACCCTTTCAAATAATTTTCTACATTCTTCTATTAATCTCAGCATAATAAAATATAGCTTATAGCCTTTCTCAATAAATGGGCTACCTAGCACTGAAAGAATTTTTCAAATAGGACCAGTAGTTCCTGAGATTAGCGCGTTCAAGTTAGTCCTTTTAAATAATTTCTCCCGTTTTTTTCCACATTTTCCTCTATTTCTTCGCTTCTATTAATCTTAGCGTGATAAAATATAGCCTTCCTCGATAAATGGGCTATTTAACACTGAAAGAATCATCAAAATCCGTTGCGTAGTTTTAAAGATTAAAGGGAACAAAGGGACATGATGGAAAAAAAGTGACTTCATTTTATAATAAGTATAGAAATCTACACAATATATTAAATTATATAGTACGAAGAGATGGTAAGTTGCATACGACATAAACAAAAGATATAGCATGAAAATTCCTGAGTTATTCTAACACTTAACCGATACATAAGAGCCCTGACTGCGTACTGCTATGGGGTACTTTCTAGATCCCTTTTTAAAAAAAAGATTTATTTCACAAACTAGAAATAGAGAAATAGAAAAACACAGAATTAGTAATTTCGGCACACGACCGTCAACGAAATATTAGACCTGGGGCCAGTAACAAATTTTCATGACCAAGACCCTCCCAACCGAAACTTCGTAAAATGAATAAGAGACTTATACTATGAATACTAGCGACCGTCAGCTGCGACTCCGTTGGTGGGGTGGGCAGTGCCAGCCTCCCAAAGATGAAGAAAAAAAATTTTTTTCAGTCATTTCCTCTCATTTGAAAATTTATCAGAGTATTGTTAAAATGCTCTAGTAAACAATTAAAAAAATCAGCCAGCTGTAAGTCAGTGGAAAAGTCGTCAGCTGATAAGTTTTAGTAGGTATAGATGCTGTTGCCCTACACCTTTCAAGGTACCAGCTGACAAACTTTCCACTGAGATACAGCGAGCTGACATTAATTTTCATTCATAGTAGCATATAAATGATCACCAGAAAAATTTTTAGCTGAGAGGAAATCATTGAAAATATAATATTTTTTTTCATGTTCAAGGAGCCAGCTGACGTATAATCCACCGTGTTATGGTCAGCTGACTACGTTTTTCTTTCAAAATACTACATAAACTATACTCTGATAAATTTTCAAATGAGAGGAAATTACTGAAAAAAATTTTTCTTCATGGGTGGAAGGCTGCCACTGCCCAGTGCCCACCCCAACCACGGAGTCACACCTGACGGTCGCTAGTATTCATAGTATAAGTCTCTTATGCATTGTACAAAGTTTCGCCCGGGAGGAAATCATTGACCAAAAATTTACTTGGCTCCCGGGCCATATGATGGATGGAGACAGACGTGCCGTCCGTGGACATCGTCTAAGCGTGATCACTGATCAGTGATGATCCGCAGAATCGTAGGAAGATGCAGGAAGACGAATATATATACGTTTTACTGGGTCCTGACTCCTGATACATGATTGTAATATGTTGTATTTCTTTCCTACTTTACCTACAATAATAGCAAAAGCGTTGACACATAAAGGGCTTTTGGTAACACAATATTATGGTTTTGGGTAGCCCTGTGCATGAGAGTGCAGTGCGCGCTTCCGTATCGCCTATCACATCTAATTCAATATCATCAGTTGTTTTGTTGATAGGCGCTTCTGGACTTTGTATCCGTTTTATTCAATCAATGAACCTTTCGTCGAAATGATAGAGTTTAGTGTTTACGTTTTAAATGCTTCTGCGAACTTAGCTTGTGTTATACGCATATTCATAGACGCATATAAGACATGATATGGCAAAGAAGTGGAGGGAGTCCTGTGTTAGACAGATCGATCCTGGATCTGTCTAACACAGGCTCCCTCCGTATACGGCTGAAGGCAAACCGCAGGTGGTTTTAGTGGGTAAACCCGAAGTCGGGATTCCCCAACAAAACAGCGTGGTCAAAATATGCCCATTCGAAATTGTTCGGGAGTACATATTGTGGGATTACACATTGATGTACACAGCGAAACTTTTCCTTGTGATTAAATATTTTTGTCAAATACTTATGTCCTAAGTTTTGAAATCTTTGCGCACTTCTATCCTTTGTGAGCCTGCTTCATCATAACCATAATTCTATTCGGCGACTTTTCTAACAAGGGTTTTTAAACAACAAAACTGATATAATAAGACATGCAGCATAGTTACTTTATATTCAGTTTCACAACGCCTAAAACACAGGCGTTAAACGCGACATTATAATAACTGCAATTCACTTTCATATGCCATCTAGGTGCGGTTGGGCTAAATAATAATAATAATAAATAAATTTTCACTAAATAATAATAATAATAAAACTCACCTAAACTTACCTGAAGTTGCTTTTGGCCACAAGCCCGCAACTTCAGTTAAAACCCCGTAAAGGAGAATCTTAAACATTTCAAAATAATAATAATAATAATATATATGAACGCTTCACACCACGTCAGTCTGGCCCCGTGGTAAGTTCCTGAAGGACTTGTGTTACAGGTACCAGACAACGGAAATATATTTAACACTTTTATACTATACATATATTTAAGATTTTTATTATATGATACACATATTTAATACACATCCATGACCCAGGAACTATGAAAACTTTTTTGTTCCTTCGGCGGGATTCGAACCCGCGACCCCCGGCTTGAGATAAGATTTTATAATAAAATACCACATGAAATAGTTTGCTTGCCAGAAACAAAATTTAAAAAAAATGTGAAAAGAGTGCTAGTCGGTAAAGCATATTATAAGGTTGATCATTACATAAATGACAAAGATATTAATTGGGTTTAGATCTCTTTTATATTTCCCTGAATTATTCTGCTCATTGCTCCTCATACATTGGTGATTTTATTATTTATGGTGATTTTATATTGGTGATTTTATATTTATGCAATGTTTTAATTTTTGATACTTAATATTAAGTATATTATTGTTAATTATTATGACGTTGTCCTGATATTATGAAATCTGTTAATGTGATTGTGTTTTTAAATCTAAATTGTAATTATCTTTGACGTCAAAAAGTGTTTTTGTAAACCTATTTTGAATAAATTATTTTGAAGTTGAAGTTGAAGTTGAGCTACCGACGTGCTCACCACTGAGCCACAGAGGTCGTCAAATGTCAATAGCTGTTCATTTTCCTGTTCCCTATGGCCTATTGTAATGCTGAGTGATTAGTTTGTTTACATAACAACCATATGGAGCGCCACCCTTTTCATGATGCATAATGTTGTTATTTGCAAATTGTGTTTTTTCATTCCGTTCGCGTTTATATTTTGTTTATGTTAGCAATCATACAAATGGCCGTTCCAGTAATTACAATAATAACTAAATAATAGCTAACATTGTAATCAAAATAGAAGTAACAATGTAAAATTGATGTCACTTAAAGAATTAAACATTATTTTCTTCTAAAAAAGCAATTAATTTCAAAACTGTTTAGATTCAGGCACTGTATGACCAGTTCTTATATTGTCTTAACACACTAGGTAATAATAATAATAATAAGCCTTTATTCAGATCTGCTTCCTCACAATTAAAGTTTGTAGACACTAAATACAAAATCATGGCTATCAGAGTGGTGCTAACTTAGATGGGTGCTTTCACAAAAAAACACACTAGGAATAGGCCGGAAATACGCGGACGAAGTTCGGCATGATTCCGCCTGCCATGTATTTTAAATTACCGATGACACACCTGACACCATGCCGAAATAAGAAATTACATCGCGTAATATTGTATGCGTTTGCTCATCAATCATCATGCTGAACTTCGGCCGCGTATTTTCGGCCTAGTGTGTTTAGACACTTAGAGGTGCTTCAAGCAATGTTGCTTTTCATCCTTATTCCGAACAATCACAACGTTTTCGCTGACATCAACTGCAACGTATTAAAAATGTTACCTCTGCATTCGTATTTCGTACAACGTTATTTTGTCTCTAGAGCAGCTTTATTACGACTACATAAGAATCATTATAATAGAAACTGAAAGGTAAAAACTGCCTATAACCCAATATTACATCACGCAAACACTGGATAATGGTCCTTGCTCCAGATGTCACAGTAAATGGAACTGTCATTGCAGTGCGCTCTGCTTAAAGCCGGATTCAGTTATTTTGCTTTGGAGTATGAGATAACCCTTATGTAATCAACATAAAGTTGATGCTAAAGGCAAAATAAGTCTGAACTGTATAAGCTCAGAAATTACTTACTTTAATCCCGATAAATGTTTACAATTTACATGATTGTGTGTTTTCAGTTTTGATTGCTTGAATGTGTTTTCCCTTTTTTGTCTTTATTTACTCTTTTGACGACGCCTGATGATGTTTCAGTCATTTGACATATTTTGGTAGACTACCCATTATCGTATCTTAGTAAAATCCAGACATTACTATCCAAGCAATCTACCACTCTTTTCTCGAACCCTGCTCATTTTGACCGTCACATCATCCATTTCAGTCGTACAATTTCGGGAATCCAACCAGAATAAAACCGCACATTCAGCGATCGCATCTGTCAACAATCGCACATTAATCGCTTCATCTGGTATGAATCATCGTGATTCACTCGATACGGCGCTACCCAGCGCGAGTTAGCGATTTGGGGTATAGGCTGACTCATGTTATCTCTGTATTCCATTTGTTGCCATTTGTTAGGGACAAGGTACAATTGATACCTTACTTTGTAGGTAGGTACAATGGACAACTTGCTTTGGGTCTGGTCGAATGAGCTTTAGTTTGTGGTAGGCCCCGTATAATCCTTCTTATTGGCTTTTCTTAGATCGATAAAGCTTTCCTAAACTCTCGGCACCAAGAGGTGTAATAAAGATGCAGCTGATCATTGCACATGGGAACAATAGAAAAAAAAGAAATGTGTAATGTAATAATGACGTTAAAGGATGTAATAAATGTTTAAATGTGTTTTTATATGTAATAATCTTTTTATTAACAACGCATTTATCCCAAACATCAATTGCATCCTTCTCACATCATAGAGTTACTAGTTACTACTTACTAAAATGTTGATAAGTTAATCAACATTTTATCAAATAAGATACCCTGGAATAACTGGAACTTATAAGTTGCTTTGGTAACAATATGTAACATCATCTTTCTTTTGTTACGGCTTATACGCCGAAAATGTGAGTAAAACAAAAGGACAATCACATCAAAGGAAGCAGGGAGCGATGGGCGGGGACCATGACGTAACACGGCCAAGTGGCTTTATTTTAAACCCTATTATTGTAGTAATAAGGTCGAAATATGGTAAACCGCAAATGTCCGCAGTACCTCCACTGCACACGTGTTAGCTAGACAATTATTTCAACAGCCACGTTGACTAATCTAAGTGGCTATTTATAATCGTGATGTATTTCAAAGAATTGATGAGACAATTCATCTCCAAACTATTAACAATATCGTCCTTATAGCCGGGTCCCCACTTAATTTTAGTTAGGCTAGAGAGCTGGCTGCTACGGAATATGAAACTAAAGACCCAAAAATTGCTGTTAAAATTAAGTGCCGCTTAAGTACCGCTGTCCTTATCATTTTAAGCAAAGACACTGCCATCCTTTGATTTAGGAGACTTCCTCTTTTAAGAGGGAAGCCCTTGAGCCTTGACTATAAAAGTTAGGAATTTTTCGACTTCTTCATAATATATGAGGTACTTAAGTAGAGACTAGTTATGCATGAAGTTATAGGAATAGGAACTAACGTTTCCAGTAAAGAGCTAATTAAAAATAGAAAATACTTTACATGGCAATAAAATCTGTCGGGAAGTCGACCATTATTTAAATTTTAAATGATGTGAAATTCACAATGCGTAATTATTAATTAAACAGCTATCAAATTACTGTTACGCGAGCAAAAATTATGTAAATGACTAAATATGTAATGTGAAATGTGTGTCAAGAGTGTTTTAATTACGATTGTTTATGTTCTAATGTGAACTTGTGGGAAGTAATATAGGCTGGTGTGGCGACTATAGATTGTGGTGAATAATGTTTGTTAAAAAATCTGATTCCTTGAGTTTGGACCTTTTTCGCAATTGCCTGATAAGTGAAGAGCAGCTTGTCTGGAACTTTTGTCTTAGTGGTGTCTGGCAAAAATTTGGGTCTATGAGTTAGGAGCTTATGTAGAGATCATAGCTGACTGCCAATTTGCTAATGCATATTATCTGAAGAGTAACATAAAATAAATGTTATTTCTCAGAAACAAAATCAAAATGATACCACACTTCTTAATCTGCATTCAACCTCAACAAACTGTATCCAAGCTGAATCGTAGCCGGTAGCAGTACAATAGAAAACCATGACCAATATATTCAAATGTATTGCAAAGTCCATGTGGAACGTTCGAGATGTGCAGAGTTAATGGTGCATGGAGTGCGTTGCACTATGTTCGCGTGCACAATGTATGCACGTGCGCGCAGCGCGGCCGAAATAGGCTAGGCACCTTCTTAG
This sequence comes from Polyommatus icarus, assembly GCA_937595015.1. Classification (NCBI taxonomy): domain Eukaryota; kingdom Metazoa; phylum Arthropoda; class Insecta; order Lepidoptera; family Lycaenidae; genus Polyommatus; species Polyommatus icarus. The sequence goes on along the minus strand of OW569336.1, from coordinate 17,843,264 downwards.
TGCTATGGCCCGGACGCTAGAGAGACAGACACAGATGTTTAGGTGTAGGTAAGGCATCTTCGTTAGCGATAGAGTCTTGGCATAGGTACCTTATAAAGTTCCCTGGAAAGAGAAAAATAGTTTAGACGCCTTTGTTAATGTTGGGTCAGGTCGCTGAACAGCAGAAGTTTAGAAATAAGCTAGGCTTCATTAGCGTTAAAGTCTGGCTGGTTACAAAGAAGTTTAGAAAAAGGTAAGGTGCTTTCGTTAGCACTATAGTCTTGTCAGTGGATGGACTGAAGTTTAGAAGTAGGTTAGGCACCTTCGCTATATTCCAGTCGCTAGAAAAACAACAAAATATAATATAAACAAAAATATCGAGGCTTTAACTAGAAGGCTACTTTTTTCTTTTACTCTATACGAAAATATAACAGTTGAAAAAATGGCTGTAATGGGGATTGTCCATTTTTTTTTAATTTTGCTCATTACAAAAACATTTCGAGGAATAAGGTCAGTGATCGTTTTTCTGTATATAAACGAAAAAAATACACATTAGTTACTTATATTTTTGAACAAATATGTTTAACCTTAGTTTGACCTTCAATGGCGTTAAATTAGCAATAAATTCGATCAACATTACGTTTCGAACTTTTGGTAAGTTTCTCGTATCAGCTTTCACATAATGATTACTTGCATTAGACGAACCAGCCATTAAAAATAAGATTGAGAGGAAAAAAAACATACTACAGAGGTCAATTGGGCGCCGATGATGACGTCAGAGCGAAACTTTAAAAATTTATTGAGAAAAAACTAGCCACTGGATTTCAAAATTATTTAATTTATATTCTTAAAATACCCTATTTTAACGAAAAAAAATATAAAAAGTACATGTGATTTTTTTTGGACAATGCCCATTATTAAGCAGTTTGGGGTTCGTGTCCGGGTTTAGACCATAGCTCAATTTTAGATCCTTAAAACATTGTTTCTTTACACTTGTTGACATTTTGTACGTCGAATTATTTAGATCATAGCACAATTTAAAGGTACTAAAACTTTACTTTCTTGTTTAAATTTTGTAACTCGTCTCATGGTTTTGATAATATCACATAATATAAGTCCTAAAGTAGTCACTATTATGTTTTCAAAAATAGTAAGTAGTAACTAGTAAGTAAGGATTTTAACAATACCACGCTGACAAAATGTTTACTTGTTAGCTCAGTGCATCGACCTTTAACTACAGAACAGTTTGAGCAGTGCTCAAATCTCGCGAGCCGCGGTTAATTAGATAAATGAGATGGAATTCGTTAAGTGAGATGATGATTTAATTGGCTGCCAGATCTCACTTAAGAGCTAAGACTCACTAAAGGCTTGTTCTTAACTTCCCGATAAAGTGCCGGATAGCCTATCCACAATTTTTTTACAGATTCTCCATACTAATTTATCTGTCAAGTTTAGTGGTGAATAGCCTATCCGGATTCCGGCACTTATCGTTTATTACCAGAAGTGGTAAAACGGCCCTTACTTAGTTGCGGGAATAGAATAGAACAAAGGTTTAAAATTTTTGTCTAGACTCTAGTCTAATTTTTTTCTATCATATAATATTTATTACCGCATATTGTGCGTTGTGACATCGGTCTACTTATATCTAGTAGGAAATAATATTATAGGAACCGTAAAATGTAAATGTTACAGCAACCAAATGTAGCTTAATATTCCCCGTGGTTCACTCACCAGTGCAGTGGTCTGAATACTTTGGTGAGCCATACAAATAATAGAGAGAATTTGGTAAGTCCTATCTTTGGCATGCGTCTTAGGCTATTTTGTGCTTCTCAATATAAATTCCGTCTTACTAAAATCTACTTCAAATAGCAACAACACAGTATTACTAAACATTATAAACCCACGAAATATACGAAAATAATTTTTGATACTGTATAACGGTGTAACAAAAACAAATAAATCACGGTTCATATAAACCAGCTGTGCTCCAAATGTAGCAAATTGGTACTCGTTATCTGCGTACAAAAGTTATCTAAGCAAGGAATAGTGTGGAAAATTGGAAATATAATATGAAAACTATAACCTAATTTTTTAGTCGGATAAAAGTTAAAACAGATTAACTTAATATAAAACTACGTTAGTTAGCTTCGTTATATATATAAAACATAAATTTTTATTGACTACAATGAAAGTACTATGTTTATCTATTCATACAAAAATTCTGCTAGCAAAAAGTTATCAGCGTTCCTGACCTTATGAGAAATTAGTGTACTTAATTTTAACTGATGAGTGATGAGCCAAAAAAAGGCAAGAGCTAAGTTAGTTTACTGACAGATTAACACCCAGCCACCCAGAGCTAGTAACTTCACGCACGTATTCCTATTAGTAATCATAGGAATTGCTTTGTAAGTTAATTCCTAGGCCCTTAATAGCCTAGGACCCAGGTCCTAGGCTATTTAGAATTAACTTAGAAAACATAATTCAAAATCCACCCCCAGAAGGGTTAAAAAATTTCGCAGTTTGTGTGTCAGAACTCAGAAATAATGCCAGGCGGAAAGCTGCCCGTAAAACCTAGCTAAGGATCACCTGTTCCATTAAATGGTGACACACCGTAAGATCTATTTTAAGAGATCTAGTTTATTATGCCAGTTTATACATAGGCTGATATAGGCAATTGCTGGTAGCAAGTATCAACAGCTGTCGATCAGGTCGTGGACATAAGCGGCAGATCAAGATTCCTGAACCACCACCTGTCACATCGCATCAGCTGTTAGTTGCTACGAGTAACTGAAAGGCCACAGTAGGCGAAAACGTTGTCAATAAGGCGATCATGATTCATGGCTACGAGGATCCTTTGGCTTGTAGCCAAAATTAGAAATGCTGACTGATATTATAAATTCGACAGTATGTCTGTCTATTATCTCTTCAAGTCTTCACGCTGAAGCGGCTGAACCGATTTCAATAAAAGGTATGAAGATATTTTGACAGACAGGAAAAGACATAGAATAATAATTTATGTTGCGGAAAAAATAACGATTTCTACGCGATAAACTAATATCAGCGCACACACTTTAGCATTTACATCATTAGTAAGGATTATTTCCACATTAATGAAATATGGGGGCAAACGAGCGAACGGCTCACCTGATGGAAAGCAACTACTGTCGCCCATGGACACTCGCAACATCAGAAGAGCTGCAGGTGCGTTGCCGGGCTTTTAAGAGGGAATACGTTCTTTTCTTGAAGGTTTTCAGGTCGTATAGGTCCGGAAATACTGCTGGTGACGCTGAAAGTTACGCGAAAAACGTACGGTGGAAGACTGCCACTCATCAAGTCGATTCGTTTCAGTTTTCATCAGATCGATTTAGTTAAGTATTGATATATTGTATTATGATTTAATATTATATTGTGTTTTATTTCTAGCCGTTTTGGTAAAAACATTAGTCTTTAAACATTATTAAACAGTACTAGTAGCAACTCCGTTAATCATCTTTTGAGTAGATCTATACAAATACTAGCTGTTGCCCGCGACTTCGTCCGCGTTAACATAGTATAATAACAAAGATGGATAGTTTTCCCCTTTTTGTAGTTCCTTATACAGAGAGTAAAACGGGACCCTATTTAAGCAAACGTCAAACGCAATCGTCAAAAAACTTTCATGTTTCTAACTCAAGAAATGACGGACTTTCATTCATTCAAACTTTCTACCCCAATTTAGCCCCCTTGGGGATAGAATTACCAGAAACGCTCAAATGCGTATCCATTCATTTTTAATCAGTAGCACAAAAATAAAATTTCATATTTCTAACTCAAGAAATGACGGACTTTCATTCAAACTTTCAACCCCAATTTCACCCCCTTGGGGGTAGAATTTCCAAAAACGCTTAAATACGTATTCATTCATTTTTAATTAGTAACCTTAAAATAAAGTTCCATGTTTCTAACTCAAGAAATGACGGACTTTCATTCAAACTTTCAACCCCTATTTCACCCCCTTCGGGGTAAAATTTTGGAAATTCCTTCCTTAGCGAGTGTCTACTTAATAAAACAATCCTACTCACCAAATTTCGTGGCTGTATCTTTAACAGTTTTTACTCAGCGATGATGAATCAGTCAGTCAGTCAGGACATGTAATTTGATAAGTATAGATTATAATAATATTATAATTGGGAAGAGTTTGTTTGTTTGTTTGAACGCGCTAATCTCAGGAACTACTGGTCCGATTTGAAACATTCTTTTAGTGTTAGATAGTCCATTTATCGAGGAAGGCTATAGGCTATATTTTATTACGCTAAGACTAATAGGAGCGAAGAAATAGAGGAAAATGTGGAAAAAACGGGGAAATTATTTGAAAGGGCATATTTGATCGCGCTAATCTTAGGAACTACTGGTCCGATTTGAAAAATTCTTTCAGTGTTAGATAGCTCATTTATCGAGGTAGGCTATAGGCTATATTTTATAACGCTAAGACTAATAGGAGCGAAGAAATCTAGGAAAATGTGGAAAAAACGGGGGAAATTATATGAAAGGGCTTATCTCACGAACTACTAGAGCAATTTTTCTGTTATTTGGGTCAGATAAGAAGTAAACCACGTGAAGGATTATAAGCTATTTTTTGGGGACTAATTTGTCTATGAAATATCTAATTCACGCGGGCGAAGCCGCGCGGAACGTCTAGTATTTTGATAAGGGGATAAGTCCTTATTGTGTTATTTTAGCGGAGCCCCTTTGTTTCACTTGACCTGACCTAAACACCGTTATTAGGTCAGGCAAAAGCCTGCAGCTTTTAACCGACTTCCTTATAACACCTTGTTGCTAAGTTTTCACGGCAGATTTTTATTCTACTATTAAGAAAACTTACGCCGCTCTAAGAGAAGTTAATTATTATATTAATATTTATTTAATTAACAATCCATTTATATTATTTTCTGTTAATTTATTGTGTCTGCGATTCCCAAGATCGAGGTAATTAAAAAGTAGTCATAAAGTATAGTTTTCACAGAGCCAATACTGGCTGCCAATAAGACTGGCAGCCAGTACTGGCTTGGTATATGCCGCGTGTGAACAGTTTGGCCTGGCTTAAAAAACTGTTCACACGCGGCATATACCAAGCCAATACTGGCTGCCGGTCTTATTGGCAGCCAGTACTGGCTCTGTGAAAACTATACTTTAAAAATCTCTGAGTTCGGCTGATAGTGAGGATGAATCATGAATGAAAGTATATTTTTCACTACACTAGGTACCCATACCTCTTGAGCAGCGGTTCTCAAACTTTTTACATGGCGAAACCCCTATAGGTATATGTTTTTTACGAACCCGGAAAAATTATTGTTTCGTCTTTGAATTGATTGTCTCCTGGCTGGTGTCTGATGACTGATGAGTGATGACATTTCTAAAAACAATTTATGTATCACCCGCGGAGCCCCCACAAGGCCTTGGTGGAGCCCTAGAACCCCGAGTGGCACACTTTGAGAATAGCTGCTCCCGGTTTAATTAACCATTATCCTGGAATTCCTTTGATCAAATAAACTGGATAGAACATTGCTTCCAATGTGTTACCCCTTCTCTCTCACTCGTATTCAAATTGTTCCATTTCACGTTTGTTCAATCGACGAAACAACGATCTCGTAAAGTCGTAACATAACGTTTTTTAGCCCAATGGTTATTATCTACTCAGTTAAATATATCACCTTTAACTGCCGTACATTAATTACTTAACTATTACAATTAAATGAAGCGTTTGACAGATAATATAAGTGTATGGGACTTGTTATTTAATTCACATTCGTCTCTGAGTAAGCAGTTAAGTGCCAAGTGTCGGAAAAATTCTTGATGGCATTGTTCAGAAAACCCTAATGGTAATTATTATTATATACGATAACTAATTAACTGTTATTGTAAATAGTTATATTAATTACCATGAGGGTTTTCTAAATACTGCCATCAAGAATTTTTGGCCCAAATTATGCGCAATAGGAAAAGTGTAAAGTACGGAATGTCGCTCCCAACTTATGACCAAGTAGGCCTCTCTCTTCACTCTACAGTCTACATTTCTACAAGTTGGCCCAATGCGCTCGTCCAATGCGTTGGCCCAAAGTGTACAGCGGGCTTTACATTAGCTTATTATTGCTTGACGTAGGTGTTCAGAAATTAACTCAAAAGGTCACAAGCACAACTCACAAGGACTTTCGAAGAAATCAATTCCTAAAATAGAAGCTAATTGTAATTAAGAATAGCTTAACGACCGTTAAAACCCTTTGGCATTCTCAACAATTAACTTTAACATATTGTGTTTATTTCGTTTATTATTGAAATGATTCATCATTCAGAAAAAACTTGAATTCTGAAATCTGAAGTTACCGGCATAGGCAGTAAACAAAAAGCTTCGTTCGACATTTGACAATGTTTCTGTCAATATTCTGATTATGTGTACGGCTGTACGTACAATTATTTACTGTATGTGCTACTAGCGCCCCCTCCTTTTTGCGTAATATTCCAAATTCAAAACTCATCAACATGACAATCGGCACTATTTGTCGATAGTGTCAACTATTTAGTAATCTGCAGCATTGTTCTTCGTCACTCACTCGTCCAATTCGGTATACAATCGCATCCGGTACCACATTTCCTAATAAGGAGCACGTATTGTTGTGTTGCATCTCATTCTCTCATTGTTGTCTCTTTCACACACGAATTACGATATAGTTCTTGCAATCTACGACACAGAGTACCTTTTTATATAGGAAATAGAGGCCTATCTTCGAAGCCTTTTGTGGCAATAAGTAAACCAACATATTGTGACATTAAATGACAATGAAATAATTCCTTACATGTTATAGTTCTTGCAATCTACGAGTGCGCGTCGCCCTTAGTTGTGTGAGTGACCATATCTATGCACGCGTACATGGCTCGCTCGCTACTGACTGCTCCGTCGGGTACGCACACTAACGAAAATGTCTTTTCACATTTCCAACTACAATTAAAGGCGACGCGCACTCCTAGATTGCAAGAACTATACTAGTCAACGAACCATCATCCATCACGAAGCGACAAAGGAAAGTTTTTGCAGTAGGTGATAAAGTAAAAGTAGAAATCATGGTCAGAGTTGCTGCTTCAGCAATCTAGTCAATATTGTAATGAGGGTTTAACACACTCCTTTAACAACGTATTTTCATGAATGAAATTTTTACACGCCAACAGAACACCATAAAGATGTGCATTGATGTTACATTCAATTCAACCAAATGATCAGCACTCCAAAAACGTATGTTACATATATTTTCATATGGAAGGAAGCCGAACCGCCTATGTTTGTATTGCTGTATGTTTTTTTTTTTTTAAATGGCCCCTTACTTTGGGACCTTTTGTTCCCCCTTCAAGAAGATTTCTGTATGTTCAGATTGCTGTATGTTGGAGAGTCTCCTAAATTGTAGTTTCAGCACTACTTTCAGTACGACTGTATTTTATCATTGGTATGTTGTAAATATGTTTTAAAAATACAAAGAACATTTAAATTATATAAATAAATAATAAAATAAATAAATAAAAATCGTTTTATTTCTGAATAAATTTGAATCAAATGTTTTCAGAACGTTGAGCTACATGTTGCCTACCACCGGTTCGGGAACTAACCCGGCGAGAAGAACCGGCGTAAGAAACTCGCACGGGGCCACTTTTTACTAAAAAAGTGGAAAATTAGTCTTTTAAAAAAATAAAATTTACAATGTAAATAACTTAATCTAATACTTTATAGAAAGTCAACATGAATTGTAAGTCACATATAATAAATGTAGAAGCAGCAGCAAGCAGCCATCCTACTCCCAAGATGTGCCATCGTTTAGGAAATCATTGACCGTATAGTAGGCTTTGGCACACAAACGTTCTTTAATTACTTTTTTAAATTTATTAATTGATAGATTTTGAACGTTTTTCGGGATTTTATTGTAAAGGCGTATACATTGACCTTTAAAAGATTTACTTATTTTGCTAAGTCTGATCACTGGCATTTCCAGCTTGTGCCTATTTCTAGTGTTTCTACCGTGACTATCACCTTTAGTTTTAAATTTAGTTAGATTCTTTCTAACATACAACACATTATCCAAAATGTATTGAGAAGCAACAGTTAGAATACCAATTTCTTTAAACTTTTCTCTCAGAGATTCAAAAGCTGACATTTTATAAATTGAGCGTATAGCTCGCTTCTGCAGCACAAAAATTGTATTGATGTCGGCAGCGTTTCCCCATAAAATGATACCGTAAGACATTCTACTGTGAAAATAACTAAAATAAACTAGTCTTGCCGTGTCTTCATCAGAAATTTCCCTAATTTTTCTGACTGCATATGCTGCAGAACTGAGCTTACCTGCAAGGTTAGCAATATGAGGACCCCACTGTAATTTACTATCTAATGTAATGCCTAAGAATATAGTGGAGTCCACCAAATTCATTTTCTCATCATTTAATAGTAAATTGGTTTGAACTTGCCTAACATTGGGCAAAGTAAATTTTAAACATTTGGTTTTCTTAGAGTTTAAAAGTAAGTTATTAACATTAAACCAATGTACTATTTTTGAGAGAGTACTATTTACCTCGTCGTAATTTGACTGCCGTCGCTTCACTTTAAAAATAAGTGAAGTGTCATCAGCAAAAAGTACTATCTCATTATCCTTAACTAGATAAGGTAAGTCATTAATGTAGATGAGAAAAAGAAATGGTCCTAAAATAGATCCCTGTGGTACACCTAATTCTATTTTGGTCCCATTGGATCTTTTACTATTAACTTCAACCCTTTGAGTCCTATTTTTGAGGTAGGAAGTCAAAAGGCTGAGTTCTGAGTCCCTTATGCCATAGTGGTGCAATTTTCTGACTAAAGTAGCATGCTCGACACAGTCAAATGCCTTAGAGAGGTCACAAAAAATACCTAAGGCATCTTGTGACTCCTCCCAAGCTTCAAATATGTTACAAAGAAGACCTATACCAGCATCCGTTGTGGAACGGCCCTTAGTAAAACCGTATTGGTTATTGTGTAATAAATTATTTAAATTAAAATGTAACAGTAATTGTTGTAAAATTATTTTTTCAAATATTTTACTAAGAGTCGGTAAAATCGAAATAGGCCGGTAATTAGTCGGATCTGATTTAATTCCCGCTTTGAATAAAGGTACGACCTTACTGTGCTTCATTAAGTCAGGAAAAACACCACTCCTAATGCAGTCATTGAAAATTATTGCTAGATGAGGAGCGATGATGTCAACTATCGATTTAATAATTTTTGTAGACATGCCCCAGAGATCAGTAGTATTTTTAATATTCAACAATTTAAAGGTATCAATAATATCTCTAGGGCTAATTTCCCTAAACTTAAAATTGACATCACATTCCTTTACATTGTCTCTGAGTAGCTTTTCAGCAGCTTCTGGTGAGGAATTTAGATTTTTTGTAGCTGAGACCGGAATGTCAGCAAAAAACTTTTCAAAGACCGTCGCAACTTCAAGATTATTTGTAATCTTTTTATTTTCAAAGTATAATTCAAAATCAGTGTTACGACAGGTGACGTTTCCAGTCTCACCAGATATAACCTTCCATGTAGTTTTAATTTTGTTTTTAGAATTTTTAATTTTATTTTTGATATATAGAGCCTTAGCAGCTTTACAAACTTTTCTGAAGGTTTTAGAATAATTTTTAACATATGATTTAAATGATTCACTGCTGTTATTACACCTTTCATCATATAATTCATATAATCTTTGCCTACTTATTTTAATTCCTTTAGTTGCCCATTCAATAAATCTGGTTTTTTTATTATCGTTTCTAACTGTTTTAGAAGTAAATACTGTATTAAATTGTGTTCTTATTACCTTAAACAAATTATTAAAAGCTTCATCTGAGCTATTTGATCTATCCAATGACTGAATATTTGAATTTAATTTACTTCTAAATTGCTCAATACGTTTTGTAGTCACAGGAACAAACACAAGATTGTCCTTTACGTTATTATCGCAATTGACATTAAATGATGCTAACTGTCCACAGTGATCAGAGCTTAACTTATTAATTATTTCCTTTTTATCGGGAATGAGATTTGTAAATATGTTATCAATACAAGTAGCTGTAGTCTCGCAGACTCTTGTAGGTTCATGAAACAAATTGCAAAGGTTATATGATTTAAATAAAGATGTGAATCTAACAGTTGTGGAATTTAAATCCAATAAATTAACATTAAAGTCTCCACATATAATAACCCTTTTGTTAGATGCACATATTTTTGACAATATTTGTTCCATAGTTTGTTCAAAGGTATCAAATAACCCCGACGGAGGCCTGTATACACCCACAATAATAAGATGACTTAGCTCAATGCAGGCTACTTCAATTGTTCGTTCAATAGAGAGACTCACAATATCTTTACGTTCCTTAAATTTCAAATTATTTCTAATTAATATTAAAGAGCCGCCTCTAATGGCATTTTCTCTACTGAACGAACTAGCTATCTGGTGGTTATTGAAATTGAAAGTGAGTTCATATTGTCTGAACCAGTGTTCAGATATACAAATAATATCAATGTTAAATTCCTTTAAAAATAACTCAATTTCAAGTTCTTTACCTACCATACCTTGTAAATTTTGATGCACCAGATAAATCAAATTACATTTATTCTTTCTTAATATATTTGAGTCTAACGAATTATTGGTAGGATTTTCAATACTTAATTTATTTTCGCAAGAGATGTCCTCCATTGTCTTATTATCTAATTTAAATAAATATTTGGAACATATTCCAATTCGTTAATATTATGACTAGTATAATTCTGCTCAATAGAAGCAGTAGTCTCTAAAGCCAAACACTTGGCTGGTTTAAAATTTAAAAAGTTAAATAGCAACCTGGCTATTCGTCTTTTATAAAAATTAGATAAGAAGTACTTATCTCTTGTCATGGTAAATAACTTAAAATCTAAATTATTTATGTCTACAACCTGACATTGCTTATGTGAGTCATCTAAAATGATACAATTATTATTTACAGCGGTATACATTAGGCTGTTCAGTTGATACCTAGAAAAGTTTTCTTTATTATATCTCTTTGGCAACATTTGTATATAAGGAAAAGTAAACAAGATAACATTATTAATATTTTCCATACTAAATAATTTATCTAGGAATTCGGTCATTTGTTTTTTGTTTAATTTTCCCTTCCTCCCAACTAAAAGTATTATTGTTGTGTTCGGACAATAAGTCATAGCTAAAGCCCTGCACATTATTTCACTATAAGTAGCTCCAGGCATACAGAAATTGGAAACTGATTGTCCAATACACATCCTACTTAAATAAATACCTAAGTCCTTACCTAATTCATCACTGAACAAAGCAATTTGTGGGCATTCAGTATGTACCTTCTGACTGGAACATATATCAGTTATACTATTCAAAACAGAATGATTTACTTGATCTGAGGAACCATTGACTCTCAATAAAGAGTAAACCCGTTCCTCATTATAACGAGTCACTTCAAGTAAATCATTCATCGCTGATATATGCCTCTGTGTTTCTTGTTGTGACAAAGCATATTTTCTGTTTAAATTATCCAAAGAATCAAGAAGTATCGAAATTTCTTGCTGTAGGTTACATACATCGGCCTCATAGTTACATTTTATTTGCTCTATGTCAAAATTACAGTTTAGTAAGTTATTATTCAAGAGTTTATTTTCGTTTATAACTTTTGATAAATTAATTAAACATTTTTTATTTTTCTTTGAAAGTTTACAATAATTTTTAATACACTTTTTGATTTTAATATATTTCTTTAATTTCCTCTTACTATTCAAGGTACATATTGGTAAAGTATCATCACTAGTTAAATCAATCGTAGAAATGTTTTGACAAGATTTTGTGTTAGAAACCAAGTTGCTTTTATCACAAATAAGCTCATTATATAAGATTTGGGTTTGGGTGGAATTTTGAGCATGGATTTGTTCTTCTAGTTTTAAGATGTAGTCTTCGGCACTACTCAGCTTGATTTTGAGGTTAGCAGAGGTCTTGAGAAAGTCTTCATATTCCTCTCTGCATTGGTCAAAGCCGTCAACAATATTCTGTAACTCAATGTTTTTCTTAAGAATGTCCTCGTAGGAATAACAATAATATAATAATAATATCTAATATCTATGGACGCTTCACACCACGTTAGTCTGGCTCCGTGCTAAGTAGGTACTTAGTCCTTCAGGTGAATGACTTGTGTTACAGGTACCAGACAGCGAAATATATATTTAATACTTTTATACTATACTCATATTTAATATTTTTATTATATATGATACACATATTTAATACACATCCATGACCCAGGAACATTGAAAAATTTGTTTCGCGTCGGCGGGATTCGAACCCGCGACCCCCGGTTTGAGCTGCACACACTCAACCAATTGTGACACAGTGGTCGTCAATAATAATTTAATTAAGTAACTATTCTTAATTTTCTTATTTTCCCAATCTTCTGAGATCATTATCACATACATTGAACAGGCAAATAATATATTGTAGATAAAAGATAAGATTTATGAATGATAACTAGAGATGTGCCGACTAGTCGGTAAAGCAGACTATCCGGCCACTTTTGTAGTCGGCGACTAGTCGGCAAAAAGCGCCGACTAATCGGCTTTTAACTTTTTTGTTATTATTGAAATTACATTAAAGAAAAACCTTGATCATTATATTTTATAAAGTGTTCATATCACACTCAATCAGTATAACACATTTTAAAATTAAATGAAGTGTTTCTGAAATTACTTGCTACTTGCTAGTAGAGAAATTATTTTTGTAAATATAATTTTAACAGCAACTTAAGTATGTACAAGGTGTAACAAAACTAAGTGATAAAAATTTAGGGCGTGTTACATGTGTTTCTGGTAGAGAGTTCTAGGTCCTGGTAGCGCTAAAAGACCATAATTTTTTTACTTTTGTATGGAGAAACTCGTGACGCTGATGCGCTTGCCCATACAAAAGTGAAAAAAACTCACTCACATTGAACTCTTTACAAGGAACACGCACACACCCTAAAGTGTTATCACTTATTTTGTTAAATGTATTATTAAATCGAGATTTCATGTACTTACATGAAATATTTAATGAAAACCATCAACTGTATCATAGAAACAAAATAAAGTAACGTACTCGAATTAAACCCGTTTGCAGACGGCGTGTGCGACTTACCCTCGAAACAGCAGTAAAAAACCCTTTCACATTGAACTCTTTACAAGGAACACGCACACACCCTAAAGTGTTATCACTTATTTTGTTAAATGTATAATTAAATCGAGATTTCATGTACTCACATGAAATATTTAATGAAAACCATCAACTGTATCATAGAAACAAAATAAAGTAACGTACTCGAATTAAACCCGTTTGCAGACGGCGTGTGCGACTTACCCTCGAAACAGCAGTAAAAAACCGTTACGGAAATTTCTGAAACCGTGATCGGTTTGCCGACTAGTCGGCCGATTAGTCGGCTTCTTTGCAGCCAACTAGTCGGCTAGTCGGCCAAAGTCATGATCGGCACATATCTAATGATAACATAACACCTATCACTTTTAGCAACATGAATGATCTCTATCAGTTTCCAGCGTTTGTGACTAAGTTAAAATAATACTGACACAGCTAAAATATAATATTATGGAACATTATTGTTTACGTACTTTTTAGCTTAGAATGAACTACAACAATATAATATAAACCAGGGGTCACCAATTCGTTTCGCTCAGGGTCCATATTAAGAAATAAAAAGATCTTCGCGGTCCACACATTAAAAAAAATATTAAACAGGCAATTACGGAATTTACAAAGGTATATTTATTTACAATATCGATGAGAAGAGTGTTAATTTTCGTAGCTTATTATCTCTCTGATGTTTGGAGTGAAATAGACCTGCAGGCTATTAAGGTCGTCCCCCGAGCAAACGACCTTGGCCATACATTTGCCGAGTTGCCGAGATGGCGCCAAAACCCTATTATTTTTACTTATCTTAGTTCAAAATTGTCCTAAAAAAATTTAAAACGGCGAAGTTTATGATACTGTCGATCTATTGGCGTGAGTTTCAAATAAAAGTAATTTGTAAATCCTAAGGAGATGCTGAATGTATGCTTGAATTTTAACAAATTGGTATTACTTTGGAAGCTGATATCATGAGTATAAGAAACAAAAATAGAAAATTTAAAACGACAAAAGGAATGTTGATATACTGAAGATTATTGCTGTATTTTTATTATAACTTTGCAGCTTTCAGATTATGAGTTTATAAGGTTTTAAATACGGTCAATTACGGAATCTCCGGACGGAACGCCCTTGATATTAAAACCTGGAGATGTTCATCAATCATCAGTAAGTCAAGACCGAAATTTATTATTAACGATGTTCATCTTCGAAAATGCTCGGTCTGCACACAGTGGGTCGGCGGTCCGGATGCAAACCGCGGTTCGCCATTTGGTGACCCCTGATATGAATTATGTATAAATTTTTAAACAGCTCCATAAAATGTTCATGTGATTGTGATACCATACTTTTTATCTCTCTACACTTCATGTTGATGACGTGAAGATAAGAACATTGTACTTATTCAGAGAGGCAACTGATAAAAATGACAATGTAAATATTACGTATTACTAAAAAATGATTCCCGTGGTTCAAACAAAATAGATGGTCTGGGACCCACTTCTCAGACCTGAAATATCCTGTCAAAAGGTATCATAATATTATAACCTATTCTTAATAGAATAAAGATTAGAGACTCAAAACAAAGACTGAGCTCCAAGTTCCATATTAAAGAAATGTCAGTGGTCAACATTTATAATGTTGTTGTATAAAATATTCCACCCTTATCATGGTTCACTTAAGGCCGAATATAAACAGAACTGACCTTTAGCAGCATTATAAACATTGAAGCTCAGTCATCCCTGCACACCCTTCTATAAATAATTTAATTCCCTTTTAATGTGTGTATCTGATGAAGGGTGAGATGTCTCCCTTTTATGGTCATATTCTTGGCCTTAAAAAAATATGTAGAAACTAGAAAAATTTTAAATTTTAGTGGCCAAAAGAATAATTGTTTCTACTTCAAAAATTTAATGAAAAGAAAATATGATGAATACTAATATTGCATTTAGATTAAAAAGTTCCTTTTAAAGGGGTGATCGCAACAACAATAGAAAGGCTATTGTGTCTCGTTTTTCCATGATCGAAGGATTAAATTAAAATATCAACAAGTACATAGAAACAGTTCTTTCATTATACATCAATAACTAAGGAGCAAGCTAAATAATGTTAAAGAATTACAATGAATATATATATTTATATGCATATTTCAAAACTGAATTAACATTTTTACTGTTTAATTTATGTGTGTTTAACCATATATTCATCAAAGATCTCTGTTGTAATGCGCAATGCGTTTTAACTAGAGCATAAAAAGAAAACTGACAATACAGGAAGTATAACAGGCGCAAGACTGATAAACACATATCTTGAGCGCTATCATGTGAAACTAAGCATCAATGCAAACATCCTCCTGATAACACCATTATTTACAGCATATTTTTTATTAGGAAGAGAATATAAAGTGGTGATGGACGAATACGAAAAAAATCTATATATATCTTATCTTATATATAAAATTCTCGTGTCACAATGTTTGTTCCCGTACTCCTCCGAAACGGCTTGACCGATTCTCATGAAATTTTGTGAGCATATTGAGTAAGTCTGAGAATCGGCCAACATCTATTTTTCATACCAAAAATTATTTATATGGCAAAACAACGTTTACCGGGTCAGCTAGTCTTATATATAAAAATGGATTTTCAAATGTGTTAGTCGCGCTAAAACTCGAAAACGGAGGAAAGGATTGGGCTGATTTTAGTCTTAAAATATTTGTAGAAGACCAGGGAAGGTTTTAAAGTGACACGAAAATCACCGGGACAACTAGTGTAAAATAAGGATTTTACGTGATAAAGCATTGCATTGCATTGTGGCCAAGATAATGTAGTAACTTAGAGGCTGTTACAGTATCCAAATATAATTCCAAGTTTAACTTAAAATATTGTGTTTGTAACAAGACCCAGTTTGAATGTAATGTTATTATTGTAGTATTATTTCCTTTATAGGTATAAAATGAATTTCCTTAACAATATGTAGTTGCAATAATTGAAAACATACCTATTGGACATAGCATACAGAAATAGTGTGGTGAAAACTGAGACACATTAAATTTTTTATATTATCATTGCACTTGCCAAAACCTCTAAGTGTATTTAGGCTGATTTTATAGTTAAGCGTTTGGCAGCGCCGTTGGAGCGCGCGCGTTTGAAGACGAAGAAAACGTACGGACGAACGGCGCTGCTCAAGCGTGCGACTCTGAAACGCTACTACTACCCCCATACATCTTCAAACGCGCGGCGCTCCAACGGCGCTGCTGAAACGCTTAAAGATAAAACCAGCCTTAGTCAAGTTTTCAGGGGTAAACAATAAACTATTTTATTTAATGATTGTTTACCAATAAATTAAAAATGCTGTACAGGTGGCAAATCAACTGAGACTTTAACCCATCAGTCGTGGCAAAACGAGACATGATAGCTTTTTCATTGTTATCGCGGCCGGATGTGGCCGCTTGGGGCTTCATGAAATTAACTTATTGATAAGTCCATCAAGCATTCAATAAAACAGTTTATTGTCTACCCCTGAAAACTTGACTAAATACACATACTAGAGGTCTTGGCAAGCGCAACAACGATATTAATTTAATTAAGTGCCTTGTCTCAAGTTTTTGATAAATACCTTGTTTGGCCTGTCTTAGGTTTTTAACTATAATTTAATACATTTTAAAGCTACTTACGCGTTGTAGTTCCAGGGAATGGTTGTAGGACCTCTGTAGTTTGTCCACAAGGGGTCTGACGGCGCGCCAGGCCCGCTCCTGCGTTATGTCCGACGGATCCGCGATCGCCTCCTTTATCTCCTTCCCCGCATCCTTGTAACACTGTATCTCTCGCAATATCTCGTCCGACTCCAGCAGAACTCGCTGCACCTCCTCGTAAACTTCGCGCTCCGTTTCTGTCGGGGCGGCGTTCTCGAAATCCAAAAATATGTCGTACCTCGGCGAGGAACAACAGTTTGAGTCATCCCTGGCCAGCAGACTGAGTAGTTTCCCCATGTTATCGGAATGGAAGCGCGATTTAAATTCAGCTGTACCTCCCGGAGGGCAGATGCTGCATCGCCCGAAACACTTTAGTCCTAAATCGACACGGTGATTTTCAGTTTGTATAAATATTTATGGTTATAAATACACAACTACAAATCGAAAAAAACACGTATTTGATTAAAATTAACCACAAAATAAACTGAACTAACGTCCAACTACAACACTTATCGTTCCGCCACTAATTTGACAGACGTCGTGACTCGTGACAGTGCGAACCTGCGAACTGACAAATGACAAGTCAATACCATGACAGATCTGAAAAATGTTGCCAGAATCACAAGCTTAAATTATTATACTAGGTGACTGGTAAGTAGAAAAAAGGCACCCGCCTGCGCCATCGAACACCTATTGTTAAACAATAATAATTTGTTACTGAGTACCTACATGCTGTGAGCTGTGCAATAGATTTATATTTTATTCTTTAATATGGCTATTAGCATCAGTAATATTTTATCAAAATCGCTTAGTGGTCACCACAGAACACGGAGGTGGTCACCGGTAATAGCGGTAATTATTATTTGTCAAGTTTACCAAAACGTTTTAGAGATGGCGCTAGTATGATTCAAGGTGTGGTATTTTATAAACAAAATCAATGACAAAATAATAAAAATAATTACTAGATTACTGATTACATTATAATAAAATGTAATTAAAACGTTCAATTATTAATGTATCTAAAAATAATTAAAAAAATAAAGTTTATAGTTATAACTTTATAAGTATAGGTAATTAGTTTTTTGTGTGATACCTTTCTCACATTCAGGTCTTCTCGTTTTGTGCGCGTGTTTTTATAGCGTTTAATGTGGAGGTATTCTGTTGTAAGTTGTAACTGTGCAAGATCGCAACAACAACAACAAACTCGTGTCGGAGGCCAAGATCCACTTTGGGTCGCTGAGCCATCGTAGTAAGTAAGTAATTGATACCTTTCTAGGTACATGGATTTTAGCCCAGAGAAACAGCGCGATTTCGAACTATTTATTATTTTTTCTTTCATACTATTATAATATTAAGACGTCCAGCAAAACGGGCCTCCAAGGTATTGTACCGTATTTTTAAGTAACTTTGTAACCAATATCCATTACTTACTTATAAAAAATATTTTTGTAAGTGAAATAAGACTTTCTGGGCTAATTGATACCATTTATCGACGCTAGACCAGGAAACTGGAAATTAGGAATTTTCAGTAAAACATTAGTGATCAGGCGTCATTTATTTAATTCTCCGTAAATGTATATAACATCGACACAATGCCATTTATATTACGATTGTATTTTTATTTTACAAATAAAATTCAGTATTCTATTTACAAAATTCTCTTTGATACATACGTATTAACTACTTATTAAATTATCTAATCAATTTCATTCAAGCATACTGTGAGCAAAACTGAGGTAAAAAATTATTGTGGTACTACATCTATACTTAACACGAAAATTTTAGTAACTGAAATTTTTTATTTTAATAGGCATTATTACATTAAAAATTGAATTAAAATATACCTTAGGTTCTGAATTCGTAAAAAATATATAAAGTGTATGCAGATTTAAAGATAATATTTTAATAACTGCGCAATACGGCTACAAGATTGTTACATTTTTAGTTTAAATGGGTATGGATAAATAATTTTTACCATAGCTAATCATACAATATTTAATGTAATGCATGGCTTGGAGGAGTAAAATATAAGTAGGTCAAATTTTAATAATTGTGTGTTGTAGAATTGTTTACATCGACATTTTCTCTACTTTATTGATAGGTTATTAAAAAGATAATAATATAGCTTGGTAATGGAAGTAATAAATTTAAAATCTATTTAAAATTATTTTTGAAAATAGTAGCAGAAATAAAGGTGTAACTGAACGGGTGATAAGAAGTTTTCAAATGTGTATTTTTAGGGTGTATAGTAGTAAAACTATAATATATTATCTAATATTAACATACCTCCACCTATATAAAATCTTCATACCTGCATGCTCAGACTGCTTGAAAACTCACACTTTCCTTCTATAAACATAAATAATATAATGTTCTATGACAGTCAAAATATGACGAAAGATAGATAGATTTATTATCTCATTGTTATTAGAATAAATATTCTTTCCAAAAAAGAAACTGTTTTAATTTCAAACAACTTGACGACAAAGAAAGCTAAGCTCTTGTAGAAAACATTACTCCATAAAGGTATTACAAATAGACAATGTGGACAGATTGAAGTTAATAATACATAGTATAAAACAATACCGCTATAAATAAAATGAAATATAATAAACCTATTTTATACCTTAATTGTCATATACTTTTAAGATCAGTCTAACATTCGTTAAAATTTACATCTTTATAAGTATTAACATTTGGTTTTAACTTTTAAGGCTAAGCCTGTTAGGCTCTGTTGTATTTCAACTGAAGTTTTATAGTCTAACAAAAAATACTGAAAATAAGTAAAAATGCTCCATTTATAAATGTTATAAAGTAAACAATGCTTAAATCTATAAACTACACTGTTTTAGAAACAATAACAGGTAATTTAAACACATTAGGACTAGATACAAGTAAAAACGAACGCCAAGTGTCCCGCGTTTTTTAAATTTTTCTTTAAACATCATGACATAAGTACATTTTCTCACTAAATTCTAACATTAAAGAAAACACATAAGTCACAGTGATCCATTTAATAACTACCTAACATTAATTTCGTATTATAACGCGTTTTTGTTCGCGTTACAAAAACGCTTGCGATATGTAAATAACTCAAATTAAAAGTTATCGTAAAGCAAAAATATATCAAAATAACAAAGATAGATAAAAGGAATAAACAATAACATGTTTCCTTCAGATACATTTATTTTGAATAAATCATTTGAAATTTAATTCCAAATTTCTAACCTTTAATTTATTTAATGTGTATCAAAGTAGCTATATTTTGAAAATTAATACGAACCTGACTAGAATATAACATGATAGAAAGTTAAAAGTTTTTCTCAATTTGTAAATTGAGGCAAATATGTTACGAGCATCAAAGAGTTCGGCATGTTGCTTACATATAGTGCGTCAAGAAAGTGAAGAAATTAAAAAGTGGCAACATCGTAGTGTCATCCCTTTCAAATCAATATAAAAAAAAGGAATGACACTATGATGTTGCCACTTTTTAACCGACTTCCAAAAAACGAGGAGGTTATATGTTCGGCTGTGGATCTTTTTATTTTTATTTAATTTCTTCACTTTCTTGACGCACTATACTCCAGCCTGTTTAATGTTATCATAAAAGGGTTTTTTTAGTTATTATTACATTAACTTAGTGAATTAATGAAAAATTTAAGAAATAAAACTAATTGTGTGCATAAAAGTTATAAGTAACTAAGAGCACATAATATTAAGTACGCCAGTCGCCAGACACTCAGTGATTATGACTTATGACATTGTTCATTATACAACAATTAATTATTATTATTAATATCGCCCTAATACAAATAACATCTACATTATCTACATTTACTAAATCGAAGTCTTAATTTATTTGGTGTAAAGATCCGTCTTAGCTTAAGTTATAATCAATCAATTTTATTTTTTGATTAGTTTCAATTTCAGTATTTCATATCACACACTTGTACATAATAATAATATTATAAATCCCTAAAATAATAGTTAAATTAGATACTTTTTTATTACTGCGCGTTTAGTTTAAAAATAATTTGAGAATAACAAAAAAAACCTGTTTGTTTTATTATAATTTATACACAATACTTATTAATAATAAAATATATATTGTGTAGTATTGAAATTATTAAACGCATTTCATTTATTAGGTACTTTTAGTATAATTTTGTTATTTCACTGGTAACACTTGTGGTAGTTTATTTTTTAAACGGGACAAAATAATGCAAAGTGTTCCAGTTTTAAATTAAATACTTGTTTGAAGCATGTTTGAAGTATGCATTTGTAAGTTTTGAAAGTTTTCAAAATATCTGAAACTGTGTTATATATAGTTTTACCAGGTTTTACTTTAGGTACATCTTGATCTTTTACTTTGTCCATTACGCACTACACAGATAGGTATTATAATTATTTATAACTTAAACGCGCAATAATAAACAGTATCAATACACACAACCAGTGCAATATTAAATTATTACATATTCGTGAATGAACTGATGATGATTATTAAATGCGAGTCAAATGCCTTATGCAATTCCATCCTCACAAGAGATTCGAAGATCATTGATAAATAAGCTAGAAAATTACCTGTTGGCGCGATTTAAGGTCAAACTTGTGAATCATCAGCACCTTAGAATACCTTGAGAGCCGAGAAGATGTCTATCTTGATTTTACATTTTAGCCAATACCATACTCGTATTACGATCCGGAATCCAGTCTCCAGAACTCCTAAGAACATAACATTTTGTAGGCTGCAGCACCTAAATGTTAAATCAACGAAAATAAAATAATTAATAAGAGCTTGAGTCTCGAGCATTCGATTTTCAAATTTATTCGCAGAGTTTAAATTTTAGTGCTGTAAATTTTCTATGACTTACGGATCCGGATCAGTAATATTATATCAGCCAAGACTTCGGCACTCGGCAGTCTCGGGTCTCGACTCTCGCGTTTATCGGCGTAACGAAAGTTAAAAAAAAAAATCTATTGCAAAGCGGCAATATTATTTCAACCGGTGGATCTACTTTTTTCTAGTCTGTGCTAAAACCTCCTAAATCAGTCTAGGTTTAATAAGTTTGCCACTCTGGAATAATAAAATAGTGTAGGAATCAGCTGGTCTAGTACTTGAGTGCGTGGACAAGGAGGAACTTTTTATAGGGATCTTTGTCGTGTTAGGTTTAGCCGGGCTTGACTTCTACTTTTGTTTAATTATCACATTCATAAGCTGATTGAAGACGCTGACGTAATGCCTCATGGCAATCTTAAATATTATCCATCATAATGTTTCTTGTTTTCCCTCTTTTCGCCCACCACTGCAGATGCGCATTTGGAATATTTTTATGAAGCTTACAATATATTTCCATCAGTGGTAGACAAATGTGCAAATAGTCAAGAAATAAGCTGTATTGACATAAGGACTTTGGGACCAAGCAGTGTTAACCAAGCAGGGCTCGTCAGGAATTTAATGGAAGTATTTCAGCGCGGAAACAAGCAGGAACTTCTCTATAAAGAGGTCTGAGTCCAACGCAGCGATGTGGGCAGCGCGGCCGACGAGCGCGCTGGCAGTGTGAGGGAGCGCGTGCTGCACGTCATACCGGACGACTGAGACGGAAGATGCGCGAGCCGCCAGCGGTGATACCATGTTGTGGACCTGAAAGAGATGGAGATAGAGTGAGAAGAAAGATATGAACATTTTTTGAAATGACGGGGAAATAAGAAGCCCTATAATCAATTTAATTAAAGGGGTGTATTATAGCTGTCACTGAAAATGAAAGAAGTAATTTCATAGTCCACATCAGTGGCTGTGTTGTTCAAGAATCAGTGAAGGTAAAAAAAGTATTGTATAAAAATGCAATTTTTGGTTGATAACTTAATGAGTCTAAAAGTAGGTACATGAAATAATCAAATAAAAATTTATAATAAGAATAGATACATGTTTCTACAGAGATCTTACAATATCATTTCACAACATCAAACATGGAGTGAACTTACCATTTCCCTATAAGCCTGTCCCAACAACGAAGTGTCTTTCGCAGCCGCCTTACAAAGCTCCAGTCTGGCGGAATGTAGCGGCACGTATCTGTCTTGGCCGGAGCCGCACAGTAGGATATGTTTGAACTGGTGCAGCTGACTCCTCTCGCTGAGGCGGTAGAGGAAGGACCGTCGAGGATCCGAAGTGTCCCGAAGAGATAATTGAAGGAGGGATCCGGATTTCTTCCATTTTTGCATGAACCACATCCCTGAAAATTGTTCAGAAGTTGGACCCTGAAGGCTGAATGTAATGTAAACTGTAAAGTAATCGCTTTAGTTTTAACTCACTATATTTTAGAGATTTCAACTGATGAAAATTCATTTTGCGGATGGTTTTAGTGTACACTAAAACCATCCGGTTTTAGTGTACCTAAAGTATAAGTTCAGAAAGACACAAATTCTTACCAGCATTTACGAGTCCACTAGAGTTATACAACGTTCCAAGATGTGGTCCACTGAGGGACAGGAAGGTGTGCAGTTTGCCGAGGAAAGGTTTCATTTGAGGTCTCGCAAGGGCAGATCTGATGATGATTGTGCCCAGAGAGTGACCAACGAAGCTAATTCGCGCAGGTTCGTTGGAGTTTTGTATGTGGGTCATTATCTCTTGGACGAGCCTGTAAGAAACGTTCAAAAATGTTAGACAACTATGTATGGATAGAATCAGGATTTTGTTCCAAGATAATGTTATATTAAACAGTTATCTTTATAAAGGAAGGTTTATTTTTTGTAATTTTTCTTACCTATCAGTCATCGTATCAAAATCTGAAAACGTGTCGCCTTGATTTCTCTCTGACATGAGAAAGTCCAGACGAGCACCTGGCAGACCCAGCTCTAGATATGTTTTGACCAAGCGAAGATCAGCTGCATTGCCATCCAGACCATGTACACAGATAATAAGGTGTATACCTGAAAAATATCAAATGAAGGATATAACATTAAATCTCTAAATGCTTTCACAGCTAAAAATGTATGCCTTGAAGAATAGGTAACTAACATTAACAACTACTAAGAAATTAAGAAATAAGAATTTCTGTAAACATTGGAAAGGTTAGTTAGAATATTAGGTGTAGTACCTTCAGGATTAAACATTCGATATTCATCGCCGATATGGAAATATGGTAGAGAGTTCTCTACTGGAGGGAAGTCAGAATATATTGCTCCAGGATACTTCACACTTTGCCTGAATTCATCTCTGCATTTTACGAACAGTCTTTCTGACTCCGCTAATCCGAATATACTAATGAAATTGCTCTGACGTTGTTCTGAAATTAGAAAATTATTATTTGGCTTGAAAGATAAAATGGTCGTATGATTTATTATACATTTGGGCTGAAGAAGTAAATACTGGTTAGTTATCTTATAAAGCAAAAAAGCGTTAACCTTTGTTAGTTCCGTTTTCATTTCTGCTAGCAAGTTCGCCAGTGCTTTGGCTTTTATTTAAAGTTGTTCCTGAAGGTGTAGTGCTTGTGTTAATAGACTGGTGTGGCCTTAGCTTGCGTCTTTCCAAGATGCCTTCAAGAGAAATGTTAATTAGTTATGTATTGTGGAGGTTACAACTTAGTGATAATAAATAAGCCATGTAAAGGAATCCAGTGAAATTTACATAACTTACCTTCACAAACGTGATAAAGTGGATTATCTAGTTGCAATGTAGTCGGTTGTTCAGCCTTTCGTGGGGTTTTTGATGGTGTGGAAGATTTACTACTTTTACGGCTCAATGCTGGTGACTTCGAAGGTGGATCCTGGAAATGCAAAAAGTATGTTCATTTTTAAAGGGGATTGTCTACTAATTACGAATTTAAAAATTAATTTTAAGTACCTTAAACTCATCAGGTGGTGGAGGTGCGTCACGGAACTGTTGTGGGGGAGGTAAGTGTTCATATTCATTCTCTGCAGCAAAATGGCTCAAGTCCACCTCAGATTTTGCCTTTCCTTGATATTTTTGAGCAGCAGCCATTGGTCCTCCGTTCTTATGACTTTTGCACGAACGATCAACA
This sequence comes from Polyommatus icarus, assembly GCA_937595015.1. Taxonomy (NCBI): domain Eukaryota; kingdom Metazoa; phylum Arthropoda; class Insecta; order Lepidoptera; family Lycaenidae; genus Polyommatus; species Polyommatus icarus. The sequence continues at coordinate 17,818,374 of OW569336.1, read as the reverse complement.
GTTAAGCTTCGAATTTCAGCAGCTAAAAGCTTCTCTGTATATTCTATTTTATCTCTTAATTTAGTTTTATCAATTGGTTTTGTTTTTGCTGGAGCCGGGACTTTGGGTGGTATTTCTTTGCGAATATAAGGATGGAGATTATCGCTTATGGTTTGCGACTTTTTCACAGTTCCGTTGGCCGTTTTGTTTACGGTGCTGTAAGTTTTTCCCTGTATTGCACTAAATGAGTTATGCCTTTGGTTTATTTTTCCGGAGGGTTCCGAACAGGGCCGATAGCAACTTGCGTTGCAAGTATCTGAATCACAACCAGCATCAATTCCGTTACTGTGCATTAATTTATTATATTCGCATTGACTGTCTGTGCAGATGGAATCACTGCAAATGGTACATTCTTCGCAAACTTCTTTATCGCAACACTCTATCTCTTCATTGGGGTTTTGAGCGGCTTTAACAGCTAATTTTAACAATCGCTCTCTAAGCTGTTCACCATTTAATACAGTTCTTTTGAACTCACTAATCTTTTCTCCATCTTTCGTTTTTTCTTTTTTGATGTCACTGCCGTTTTCAATAACTTTACCGGGCGCTTTTTTTGCCACTGTTTGGCTAGTAGAAGGGAAATTTTGATTTATCTGACTACCGTTGTCAGGAGACGATGGTCCTGAGCTGCGCCCACTAGAAACCCAGCCACTTTGCTCACTTAAACTAGATGTTGAGCTAATGCTGCGTTTGTCTTCTTTATTCAAGAAATTCTCTGGGGGCAAAATTTTAAAGTCCTTGTCTCCTATATCTAATGGTGGCGATTCAAAAGCAGGCGGTGGTGCTAGATTTGGTAAAGATTCTGAACCAAAAGTATTATTTAGATTGGGTTCCTCAATAATCGAAGCTGCACTTCTACAGTGCCTTAATTCTGATCCGTGATCGAGGCTGTAAGGCAGTGTACCTGATGTTTCAAGCCTTCTCAATTCATAAGGAATGCTTTCATTACTAGACGACGATGCAGCTTCAGACATGAGTTGCGTCATTTTCTCCGAAGGTTTGTGTTTTGAACGTTTTTCCGGCTTTCCACTAGATCTACCACTTTTTGGAGTATTAAAGCCTGATGACCTGGGAGTAATTTTACCAGATTTAGGCGTAGCGAGACCTGATCTAGGTGTCATTTTTCCTGACTTAGGCGTAGCTTTACCGGATTTGGGTGTTCCTTTGTCCGATTTGGGCGTGCTTCGATCCGACTTTGGTGTTTGTCGATCCGATTTACTATCTCTCGATCGAATGGAATGATGACTGCTTAAAGAATCACGACTTGAATTAATTTTGGCGGTTTCTTTGTTGCCATGGGTATTTAATTTAGATTCTCTGGAATGACTTTTCTTGTGCCTCACTGAGGGTAACGTCGAATGAGGTGTCGAAGGTGGTGTCTTCGAATAATTAGACTTAGAAGTACCATCGCTGCTCCTATCCAACGTCATAACAAAACCACTATCGTCACTGCTTTTACTCGATTTCTTTTGATAATTCTGTATCAGACTACCAGTATTAAAATCATAACTCCAGTCTCCTTTCTGGAGATAGTAATTCAGTTCGTGTCTCAGTTGATTTCGAGCCGCTTCAATATCAATTTGTTGGGCATCGACATTTTGGAACACATGTGTAGAATTAGATCTATGAACCTGTCTACTAGATACTAAATTATTTTGATCAGTCACTTGAGTTTTTCCGCTAACAGGAGGATAAGAATTTCGTGGAGGCAACATAGGACGGGGTAAATTTACAGTGTAGCCTCTTTGGAATTCTAAGGGATTCCGAATAACATTATTTACTTGCATATTATTACCCTGATTACCGAATGTGTAACCGTAAATTTGATTCGGATTCCCTTTCATGTTTCCGTCGTACTTATATCCTACGTTTTGAAACACTTCATTGTTCATTCCGTGCATGTTCTGATTGTGATTGCATGGGTTCTTATATTTTTCCCGGAACTCGTTTATATTACGTCTGTAATCATCGCCTTTGGTTGCGCAGCGTGTCGTCGTACTCGTCGGGTACGACGTAGTCGTGACACTGCGGGGTAAGGTTGTGGGTTTGGGTTGCTGAGGAGGTAAGTACTGCTTTGGATAGTTAACTGATGCATTCGAGCCATTTCTCGAGTTTTTCGTTGAAGCTTGAACACTAAGCGGGGTCATCTGTGAAACTCTCAGTTGATCTAGCGACTTGCTGTGTCTAGCGGGCAAAGTACTTACGCCGCTAGTAATTTTATGTTTTTGCGTAAACACTTCATTGGGGTCTGACTGTTCCTGTCCTAGCTGCGATACGTTTATGGAACTTTTTGCAGTATTCATATCTAAAAGAGTCGAAGCTGAATATCTTGATAGCTGCTGTCCTTGCTGTATAGAGCAAGATGGGAAAGCCTTGTTCGGTGGCAATTGAATTTCTGTTATTTGATTATTTTGAACAATGTATCTATTCCTCCCAGTCAGTTCTAATTGCTTGTTGTGAGGCTTTGTTAGTTCTACGATGTTTTGTTTCACTACTGACCTTTTTGGAGAACCTCTATTAGATTTTTGGGGTGCTAATGTTAGCGTAGCTTGCACTATGTTTTGATTAGATTTCGGGGGATTATACTGCGGTTCAAGCACGTCCATGATTGTTTTAGGCAGTGATAGAGTGACTCTTGATGCTTCTGAAGAAGGTCTTCTAGAATCTACCATAGAACTCACACTACAGGCACAATCATCACCAAGCGGCTCGGAGCACAAAAATGGATCTGAAGAAAAAAACGGGTTTAAAATCAATTCAGCTATATAAAAAAGTATACATAAATTCAATTTTATAAAGCAACTGGCTTACCACTTCCTGCTTTGCTTCCACCGGAATTTAAAAATGATCTCCTTCTTGCGAATTCGGCAGTATCTTGATATCTAGAATAGAAAAGAATGGTATAGAAATCAGATTAATCACGTGGTGGGTAAAATTCTTTTTTTTAAATTTTGAAATGTCATCGGATCTGTCAGATTAAGATAGGGGATGTTTAGTATACCACAAAGATTTAAAGGTTACGTAAGCCTGTAGGGACATTTTAAAATATAAAAAAAGCTTCATATTTTCTTTAAACTAAGCTTCGCAGATATTTTATTTTGCTCTAAACTAAATGATTTAGTCCTTGTTGTCTAAAATATATTTATAATTTACCTAAATAAGCAATTATTTTCTGAATATATTATTTTCTTTTTCAAAACTTTAAAATGGCTGCAGTTTCTGAACCCACTGCTAAAATAAAAAAACGCTCTTATTATTTTTTTTTATCAGATTTACCTAATATACAAAACCTACTAGGTCTCTATGACGCTCGAGTGACTACAAAAATAGCACCATCCCCTCCTCTACTACTTGTCAAGATTGATTTGTTAATAATCATGCTCTATTTAAATAAAAATAAAAACAGATTTGATTTATGCCCAGTGTCTGAGTTTCGTCTGGTGATTTCTGAGCTACCTGTTAATTATTTAATCATAATCAAACTTCACCTGTCCTCGAATATAATGGGCATGATATGCGGGTCGCCGTCGAGCGCGATGCAGTGAACAGGTAATGGCGGCAGCAGCGCCAGATATCTCGACCGGCGCGCGACTTCGCCGACGCTCTGGTAGGACTGGTAGTTGCTGTCGTAGCAGCCGGCGAGCGAGTGCCGCGGGTTGTCCAGCACGAAGAAGCACTCGGCGAAACGTTTGATGCTGGAATTATATGAATTCATGTTATAGACTAAACAGGGTTTGTTTATGTGCACAAATTTACAATCAACAAATCGAATATGGTTTTCGCTTATTTCCATTTGAGACGGATAGTCAAAAAATTGTAGGTAGTCGTAGATTTTGTTTTACTGTTCAAATTGTTAGATAAGTTTGTGGTGATAAGGTGAAAATTCCTTCTTGACTCCAAAGGATGTGGTGCATCAGATGGTTCGAGGAAGGAAGATTCGTTGTTTCAAGGTCATGCTTATGTTACCATCTTTTATCTAGCTAGACACGTCCGTGTCTTTGCTATTGCGATAGAGTATAGATGTACCGTAGCGCATGGTGACGGGCAGCCAGCGCGTGGTGCACGTGCGGGCGGTCGGTGGTGTGGTGCAGGAAGGCGCGCCACCGCAGCGTCACCTCCGCGCACAGCCGCGCGATGTCGTGCGCCGCGCCCATCGCCCACTCCTCTTCCTCACACACGTCGGACTTCTGGGAATTAACATCATCACCATCAGCTATCGAACCGCTAAATTTAACTTCCTCCCGGTTATATCCAGCTGCAGTTTGCCCCATTCGCTGTCATTGATTAAAACTCGGACTAGGCATGTATCTGTGGGCGTATTCAAAGTGGGCGTGATTCAAACTCAAACTCATTTTTTTTTATTCAGAATCAATTTTTGCAAATATTTTCTGAAAGTCTACACTCTACATGATGCCTACCACCGGTTCGGCAACTAACCCGGCGAGAAGAACCGGCGTAAGAAACTCGCACGGGGCTGACGGGGCCCACTTTATTTACCAAAAAAAGTGAGAAAAAAGATTCTTTAGTTTATTATTGAAAACTTGTTTGTATTTTCAGTTAACCTAGTTTATGGGCATCTTCTTTTTCTACACAACATTCAATTGTGAGGAAAAACCCTGTTTTCTACGGCACCAAAAACTCTTATTCTGAAAATTCCTGACTTCTGACCTTACCTTTCCCACATCGCTAAGATCCTTAATCCTCTGCGCGACTTCCCCCACGATGGAGTTGGAGGAGGACTCCTCAGGTGTGAGCAGCACGCCCGTGGACCCGCACACCGCTAACGCGCTCTGCAGACCCTCCAGCGAACCCAGTAGAATCCCACATACCTCCGCGTGCACTTGCCTGGGGAATTATGATGTCTTGGTTATTTTAAAGCTTGTCATTGGTAAATCAGCTATCATTGGGATAAGAATATACTTGCGCATACATGCGACTGCATAGTTGACATGCATGTCAATTGCAAAATATTGCAGCAGATCAGATGTAATATTACTGGTGGCAGTAGACCTTGAGCTGTGTCCACAGATCTCTTTTCCAATGTCGGTGGCGCTTGTATAGAGTGATATAATATATTTATTATTTTATATCTGGCATGTAGAAACTTATTCCTCCGATACATTAAACCGTCATTTACTGTTCCGCTTCGATGATGGCCTCGGCTGATCTTGTGTAAGCAATCTTGTTGGAGTGAGAAGCAATTGTCGCCAGGATACCAAGCCTTTAGCTGGTTTAGCAAATGTTAAGCACTTAACTGATCGCCAACACAGTGGTTACTTACCTGGCGTGTGCGATCTTGCTGGAGTTACCACCAGAGCATTTTCCAGAGCCAAAAAGGATGTTCTCCAGGCTGCCGGAGCTGAAGCCTCCAGCACTCTTCACCAGCTTACCCCACTGCTTGCTCGACCGGGGGGTACTGAGGATCATGGAGGTTTATATTAGTAAAAGATCCAGATACCAAATAATGAATGATTTTAAGAAATATGTACATTGTACACGTAAATAAATAAATATAAAACGGCTAGATTATGTAGCAGCTTCTTTCTACACCTACGGAGAAAAGTATGGCTTTACAAAATCTAAATAGTTCAACTATTAAACCTACAAAATATGTTCTAATATGGGTAAATTATGCTTTCAAAATAAAAAAAAACGTTAAGTACAATGGGGATTGTCCATTTTTTTTTAATTTTGCTCATTACAAAAACATTTCGAGGAATAAGGTCAGTGATCGTTTTTCTGTATATAAACCAAAAAAATACCCATTAGTTACTTATATTTTTGAACAAATATGTTTAACCTTAGTTTGACCTTCAATGGCGTTAAATTAGCAATAAATTCGACCAACATTACGTTTCGAACTTTTGGTAAGCTTCTCGTATCAGTTTTCACATAATGAGAACTTGCATTTGACGAACCAGCCATTATAATAAAATTGAAAGGAAATTTAAACATACTGCAGAGGTCAATTGGCCGCCGATGATGACGTCAGAGCGAAACTTTAAAAATTTATTGAGAAAAAACTAGCCAATGAATTTCAAAATTATTTAATTTATATTCTTAAAATACCCTATTTTAACGAAAAAAAATATAAAAAGTACATGTGATTTTTTTTGGACAATGCCCATTAAACGATTATATTACATACTTTTAATAACTTTCTCACAAAAATGAGTGACAACATATTAGTTTATGTCTAAATGCTATGAGAAAGCAAAGATTTATATATTGAGATGTTAAATTATCTACTAGTAAAAAGTATTATAATTAACCAAATTGTACGTTTGATAGAACCCGGCCAATATCTGTAGAACATATTATCTAGGTAATGTCATTACGGCGAAACCATGCTGTCGCATACTAGCCGAGTCTACGGACATTTTCATCACTAAGACGTATCACATATTATTACTAAATAGTTGTTACGGAAAAGTACAACTATCGTGCTAATTAATATAATCATCATATCAGCCTATATTCGTCCACTGCTGGACATAGGCCTCTCTCAATGAACGCCAAGATGACCGATCTCCTGCTACTCGCATCCAACAATAATACATCTCTAATTAATATAATACATCTAACATATTATTTACCATGTAACTTTCCATCGTAAAACTATGAAACTGAATCTAAATCAAACACGATTTATGATATTAATATGAAAATCGTGCAAACGGCGAACTTTCTGGCATTTTCGAGTGGAAAATGAAAGCTGTGCAGAATGTGAAAACTGTCGAATAGCCAAATGATGTTAATTGAGGTAACTCCTTTGGATTTTGTGAATATGTTTTTACGAAAATTGGGACTATATCAAATCAAATCAAGTACCATATTTTTTTTAAACGGGGTTTATGTTTGTGAATGGGCCCCGTATGATTAAAATATAATAGCTATAATGATGATGTTTTGAGAAAATGCTTGGTAATGACTGCCCTTCTAACTAACAAGAGATCGATGGTAGATATATTGTCTGATTTCATAATTTTATGATCATGAATTATTTCAAAATAGTACATTCATTATGAAAATTTTCTATTTTTATACACTAGTCACTACGTATGTTAGATGAACGTATGTTTAAGTTTCATCTCAATGTATTTAATGAAAATAACTAGCTAAAAAGGAATGTACAAATATTTTAAGTTGCTAAATTCTAATGTGCAGGCAAACACGTAAGGCATTGCGCTTTGAATGTCTGCATTACCATTCACATTACCTACCTATTAAGCATACTTGCATGAAAAGAACTTCGGTATATAAATGATATATAAATGAACTGTAAAACATTATTATTTTCGCTTAACTGCGTACATATTTATTTTAATAAAGCTATTCTAAATATAGTTTGCGTAAAGGTTTTACGCAAAAACGATTTCCGGTGACCTAACTAGGATAGGGCAACTGCTATGTATTAAATGGGTCATGCTATAACGCTTAAGTGTGTACACAATACAATACAGTAGTGTAACACAACTTTTTTCTTAATATTGAATTGTTACACAGATATAGTTTTACGCTACAGGACGATCTTTAAAATATAACTGAAATCACCTTTATGTGCGTGCGCCCAAATCAGACGATCTCAAAACACAAGTCACAAAATATTTATAATTCAGTAGAATTGATGCGCTTTGCAAGGTGAAACAAAAGAAGCGATTCCATTGGTTCTTAAAAATACATTCCTCGCAACTCAGCTCCGGTAGAATCACATCTATATCAAAGCATGAAATTTTGTGACACATCTCGTGGCTTGAACTGCAGAGCCCGCTGTACGAATTGGGCCAGTGCATTAAGTTAGCGCATTGGGTCAACGTGTACCTAGAGTACGGAATTTTGCTCAAAACTTATAGCAAGTTGCAATGCGCTGGCTCCGTGCGTTGAACCAATGGGTACAGAGGGCTAAAAATTTATATGATCTACTGTCATATTTACATTGTGGCAGGTATAGCAAACTACGTCATGTGACATGAACACGCTATATCAGAGTAGACAAAATTATAGAGTATGCCGACTTAGAACTGATGTTGAAATTTTTAAATTTGACGTATTATGACGAAAATCGTCGCTAGGGTTGTTGACTTGTTACGTGCTTGTTACCTACGAATTTTAAACTATGACATATTCGCTGGTCGTGTTCCTCTTTGGTCGTATTGTTGTTTGTGTTTTGGCACATGCGATTAAAATTGTCAGAATCCAATTTTGAAATCTTTATTTTAAATATTTAAAAATAAATTATATCAGCCAACGCGAGGCACATTCCGTTCATAATCCACTAGAAACCCGACGAATTTGACAGATATTGAAACCTCTCCGTTTCTTTGCAGTCGAACTACTGGTAGTTATGTCTATTGTAGCTATATGCTGTTCACGTTACACCCTCGACAGTGACCCATTTAAAGTTAGCCGAAATGGCTAAAAGTTTAAGCCGAATCATATTCGAAAAACGTTCGAAATTCAAACTGATGTTCAAATGTTTACCGTTGACTATACTAGTTTTTGTATAGTGCATAGCTGTGTTTAAACAGTAACTTTTAGTTTTTGAACCGTGATATTTACCATTCGATAAACATATTTTATTTAGAAACTGAATGTGTTGAATTTATAAATAAGTTTTTGTAAATATCTATGAACATTTACACCACGTCAGTCGGATCTCGTGGTAAGAAATACCTCAAAAAAAAATATCTCAAAGAAATAAGTAATGAATTAGGCTTTTAAAAATTCTATTACTTTGCATACTTATCCAATATGCATAGTTCAAAACCCACAAAATATGCATAATGTATGAGTGTATAATACAATGTATAAATATAATGAATATGCATATGCATGCGTACTTACCAGCTCTGCACGTAGTGCATGATGCTCTTCCTGTACAGAGACATGTAACAAACGTATTACATTGAACTCCATGAGTGTGTCAAGTGCTTTGCTACTGAGATTTGTAAAGTTTGTTTAAGCAGAGTTAGTTGGATATATGTGTAGAAACAATATAAAGTCCTTTGGAAAAGTTCATATTTCGAAGATTGCCAAGAGACATTAATAACGCATTCATAGTATAGACTACATTCTAGTATTAAATACTGTTTTGTAAGTTAAGTATTTTAGGAAATTATTTGTGTATGTTTGTGCTTTTAAACGCAATCGCCGCACAAGCCGAGCCCAATAATTAATTAATGCTAATTAATAGAGACCGGATTATATGCAACATAAAAAACTTGTTATATGCATGCAAATATGCCCGAAAAATGCTTCAAATATGCTTGAAAATTGGCAGAATATGCAAAATTAAATGACAATATGCAAATTCAAAATCTGCATACAATTAGTAGGTACTTAAATTAATTTTTGATAGGCGATAATAGGTACAGTAACATTATAATAGGACATTAAAATTATTCTAAAAATTAGTAAACGTAAGTATTCGTAATACAAATATTTTTCTAAATTTTCTTTGCTAAGATTGTGTCTACGATCATTTAAAATATTTTTGTAAATAGAAAAGGTTCACTCCACAATCACTGAGGAAACTGGGCAGAATTTGAACACGGTGCTTTGTTAACACTTAGGTACCTACAGTTTCTGGGAAAAGTTCTGCCATCCCATTAATTTGTAGTTGGCAAGCGCGACGTTCTTCTGGCTCTTTCATTTTACTATCGTAACTGTCAAAACAAAAGGCGCGCACGGCTACTGACTGCATTTGAAATGCAGTAAAAGTCGCAACTTATGCTCAATAGCCCTTATGTTTTTGTTATTGTTATTAAATTTGGTCGCATTTCGTAACGCAGGGTTAGTAAAAAATGTTGTAAATATACCGAAAACATGCATCATAACTAGGTCTTAGGTAAAATATGCTATTACCGCTGAAAATGGCTAAAATATGCATTTGCATATGCAGATATTCAAATGCATATAATCCGGTCTCTACTAATTAAATTAGCAAATTCTTAATACGTTCCATGACGTGTATTCTGTGAAGTAAACAAATTTAGGACTACTAAAATTTTAAGGCTTACGTATAAAGTCTGTAAATTGGGTAGCGTTAAAAACGTTTAGTATGCAGTCGTAGAAAAGGCCTACGCCGCTACGCGCGTAGACCGCCTACGCCGCTACGCCCTACGGTCTACGTTGCTACGAGTGTGGACCTTTGGGATAGTGACGTCATAGTTTCACATCATCTTTAATTACGCAAGAATTGTTATTGTTCTTGTTCTATTCTATTAAACATTATAATTGTAATGTCCTAGAGTCTAGACTATTAAAAATATCAATTTTGATCGGAAATAAATCAAGTTAAGGTTTTAATTTGTAGCTCAGATGTATTCAAATTTAAAACATCATAATTTTAAGTCCATTGTGCTTTTAAATGACAAAACGTTTCTAAAATTAATATTAGGTATATTATAGGTGTTTATTAATCGCATCCCTTACATCTATTTTAACATGATAAGTTTTCTGGATTTGAATTGTTAGTTTTGATTATTTTCAATAGTTCCGTGCAGAAAAAATCTGCCCAAAATTGATGAAAACCAATAAGATGCAAAACATTACGCGTACCGTTTTAACATAATGAAGACGTAAGTAGATTGAGCGTATAATCAATATTTTTAAATGTTCGTTTTTCCAAAATGGAGGCTTAGGAATGAAAGAATTAAAATAAATATATTTACATAATATATATTTTTATTCTTTCATTCCTAAGCCTTCATTTTGGAAAAACGACTAAGTATTTAAAAATTACTTCAGTAACATAACATCCAAAGTTTTTTGATTGCAAATAATTTCCCTGATCATCCACTTACATCTTCAATTATTTGCCAATGATACCGTTATTAAGTTTACTAGTTACTGTCGTAATGCGAATAGACTGTACGTAAATACCAGGAACACATAAGTGTAGTGGAGTCAACAAACCGGGATGTAGGTTACGCGGAAGGCTTTGCGCTCACGTGTGACAGCGGATTACTGGCGCATTATTGATTACACTATACTACTGTATGTTGAATATGTTGTATTAGTAATTGGATATACTTTTTTTAGTCGAGTGGAAAAGTTACAGATGGAGAGACTATTACTTTTGCCATATGAAAATAAACAGAAGTTAACAGTTGCTTATTGTTTGTTTGTTTTTGCAAATGATGGATTACTCCCACCATTAACAACAGTTGTATCTATGGATGACATGAAAAGATACGTCTGCTCATTTACCTCGTTATACACATCACAAAACACGGTTAAAACACACGAAATACTAGGCTCACAGAGTCACAGCCACATTAATTCAAAGACTACTCACTTTATATACGGCTGGTGCAGAGCTACCAGGCTCGCATGGACGGTGAGGGAGACAGCGGACAGGTGGAAATAGTCGAACAGCACCGGCAGGTTGTAGTGCAGACCCTGGGCCGGCTGGAAGTGGAGCTTCAGCACGCGGCAGGAGACGGGAGTGAGGGTCGCTGATTGCGCACCCTCGCTGCACCATAATTCCACGCCGAGACTCCATTCTGCCCGCTCGAGGGATTCCTTAAGGTTGCGGCTGTCGACTGCAACAAAAACAATATAAATTTTACCTTATAGGGAATTTTCTAGACTCTGAGACAAAAGGAGATAGACGCATCAGAATTTGCAATTGCTTTTATGGCCTCTTGAGAGAAAATATGCCACATTCTTGATGGTTAGTAGGGCGTAATGAATCGAAAATATTGGTGACAATTCAATAAAAATCTACAGCTGTACGAGGCACAAATTATGTAGTTTTCCGCAGCAAATGCGTTTAGTTGTTTTGAGAACAGTATACAGGGTAAATGCATGCTGAACAAAGAAGTGCACCCTAAAGTGCATGGCCTCGTCGCTAACGAGCGTGACCTTGGAAAATATATGCCCTGCGTTTTTGCCTTGAAATTGCGATGGTAATTTTAGAAGGTGAGTTGTGATTTTACAAACACCTAATGCTCTGAAGGGCACGACGATTGAGACACATGTGTGGTTTGATTCGCACATCCCGAATCTCCATTGAATTCTCAGGCCATGATGTCTTACCCGCTTACGCATAACATTTGCCAATTGCTAGCCTAAAAATTAAACCTTGATCGTTGGTACAGGGACATGGGATTAAAGAAGAAGGTAATAATTCTTAATGGAAACGTTGCGTTGACGACTGGTATACCTTATTCACCTAAAGCCAGGCTATACTATCCTATATACTATCCCTGCGGCGTTGCTGGCTCAACTTTCCTACAGCCAAGACCTGCGGCGTTGCCGGCTTCACTCTCCGACAGCCAGGCCTATTTTGCGGCGTTGCCAGCTCTACTCTCCTACAGCCCTGCGGCGTAGCCTACTCACCTAGCAGGTGCGCCTGGAAGTGCACGATGTCCCGCAGCGTGAACTCCTCGTTGCGGTACATGATATGGCAGGAGTGGCTGCCATCCAGCTGCCCACGTGCGGCGTTGCCAGCTCTACTCTCCTACTCCGCGTCGTTGCCAACTCACCTAGCAGGTGCGCCCGGAAGTGCACGATGTCCCGCAGCGTGACCTCCTCGTTGCGGTACATGATCTGGAAGGCGCGGCTGGCGGCGAGTCCGCCCACGAGCGCGGCGTTGGCTGCGGGGCGGCCGGTGCGCGCCGCGCCGCTGCCGCTCGACACCGTGGCCTCGATGTGCACCGGCACCTTCGGCGACACGCGCAGCCCCACGCGGATCTGGTAGAGCCTGTAAAACAACGGTTATTGGTTAGGAACAATATATAGATGAAAACGTTAACTTTTCTCTTTTTTTTGGTCACCTTTGTAGGTGACCAAAAAAAAGACCGTATAAATTCGTATTGAGATGCTCTTTGTAGAGCATCCCAATACGAATTTATACGGTTGATCATAGAGGGTAGATTTCCGGGCAAGAGACCACCTGGTAGATCAAGAAGAAAATGGATCGATGACATAAAAAATGGACCAGATTTAGCTACCCACAATTAAAGAAATTAGCCCAAGACCGGGAGAAATTCAACCTGCTGACCTTCGATATGAAGAGGGCACTAGATGATGATTGATGAAACTTTAACCCGACTGGCCACTATCATGTAAAATCCATCCCACCAAAAAAATTTCTTGTTAAAATGGGGCCAAGTTCCTATCAGCAAATTTTTGGTCTAAAAAAAGAGTTGAAATCCAATCCAATGCCAAGTTTAGATGCACTTCATCGATTGTTATCATTTTCATCAACAGCCTGATCCATAATACTTCTAAATTTGAACTTGGCAGGTTTTCGTGCTTTACGTAACTCTGGATTAATTGTAAAATAAGATAATATAATTAAATTAACCTGCCACGTTCAAATTTAGAAGTATTATGGATCAGGCTGTTGATGAAAATGATAACAATCGATGAAGTGCATCTAAACTTGGCATTGGATTGGATTTCAACTCTTTTTTTAGACCAAAAATTTGCTGATAGGAACTTGGCCCCATTTTAACAGGTATGTTTTTGGTGGGATCATATTTTATCATTATAATAATAATTGTTTAATGTCTATCAACTTCTTAAATATTTAACTTTTAAGAATTATGTTTACATCTTATTTTACTATGTTTGAGCGTGAATTACAATATAAGTAAAAGGTTTGTTATATGAGTTATAGCGCATAATATGGGATAATATTATCATTTATTTAATTACTTTAAAACTTAATAATTGCTATGCGAATCCGTCGCGGTCGAGTCAGACCAAGCGCTGCGGTCAGTAGATCTTAGAAGATCTACTGACCGCAGCGCGTTCTGGCCACAAGCCACCAGTGTGATAAGGCCCTAACATACACTTAATAGAATGCCAAAATCTTTTGGATTTACCGTAATTTGGTAAAAATATATTATAGATGGCAAGGATATTTTCGAATCCCCTCAAATATTTGCGATTATTTTTCCTTAATTTCTATACGGTATATAAAGTCGATTGCTTCCACAACTTCAGATATTTTCCAGAGCTGTTTTCGTGTAAACACAAGAAATTTGTTATGGCGAGTTGTTTTCGGTTAGCGATTTTAACACGATGGAATACAGAATAGTTTTATTCGTGGATATTTTTAAGTGGCGGTGTTAGAATGTGGGCCACGCTATCTTTAGCCATCTAATAATACCTGCCTTTTGTTGGGGGAATCAATGTTAGAATCTTTTGTATCTCAAGATCAAAGGTAAGTGGGCTTAAGTTTCACCTCTTTACTCTATAGCTAGTTAAGATACTTGATATTATGAGTGAAGAAACAGCCATTGTTTGTAATTTATGACCCGTGGAGTATATTAAGTTCTTTTATTACTACTTTTCATTGGAAAAATTATTATTATTATGAAATGTTAATCCGTTGGTTATTTGTAGTAGTACTTTAATATGTACTTTTGCTTATATCCTATTAATACTACTTTCTGAACTTTCAGATTCATTTAATTTTAAACTTTTTAACCTACTTTTAAAACAGGGTTTTCACAAAAAAGTACCAAAGCTGAAGTGTTCAACTCATTCAAAAAGTTTTATTACTCTTCTTGTATGTTGATGTTAGTGACATATTGCAGGTAATAGCACTAATAGCTGAACATTAACACGATCAGTCGGGGTCAGAGGTCAATCAAGCTATCGGCCGCCGCAGGGTAAGCTAAATAGCAGCTATTTACGTCATCAATAGGCTATAATATTAAATACTTATGTTACTAGATAATATTGATATGTAACATACTACCTGTAATGTAATATTATGTTTACGGTATACATAATATTACACTGGGAAGATTATGTTTTGTTCTATTCAACACAAAGAAAGTTTCACGAACTTGTATCACAATAATTACCCACACTTGGGTACGACAACGAATATATTGTAAGGATTAATATATATCAACAAAAAAACAACGAAATTAACACAAGGAATATAATAGTGCAAAAAAATAAATTAATTCAAAAATCAAAAAACCCGATTGCAAAACAATTTTAACTAAAAAGATCAAAACAAGACCGACGAATTCTGATTCTGCCGCGGGCGTCTAATCCATGTTTTAATTGATACGACTCTTGCTTACCTACGAGTTTCATGCCAAGCGGTTCTGAAGATACGAGGTAATAAATAATATTACAAACATACAAGATACGTGCTAAAAACATAACCCTCCTGGCAGTCGGGTAAAAAAAATTATTAATTACAAACATACAAGATACGCGCTAAAAACATAACCCTCCGGGCAGTCGGGTAAAAAAAATTATTAATTACAAACATACAAGATACGCGCTAAAAACATAACCCTCCGGGCAGTCGGGTAAAAAAAATTATTAATTACAAACATACAAGATACGCGCTAAAAACATAACCCTCCGGGCAGTCGGGTAAAAAAAATTATTAATTACAAACATACAAGATACGCGCTAAAAACATAACCCTCCGGGCAGTCGGGTAAAAAAAATTATTAATTACAAACATACAAGATACGCGCTAAAAACATAACCCTCCGGGCAGTCGGGTAAAAAAAATTATTAATTACAAACATACAAGATACGCGCTAAAAACATAACCCTCCGGGCAGTCGGGTAAAAAAAATTATTAATTACAAACATACAAGATACGCGCTAAAAACATAACCCTCCGGGCAGTCGGGTAAAAAAAAATATTAATTACAAACATACAAGATACGCGCTAAAAACATAACCCTCCGGGCAGTCGGGTAAAAAAAATTATAATTACAAACATACAAGATACGCGCTAAAAACATAACCCTCCGGGCAGTCGGGTAAAAAAATACAACGTCAAAAATCTTTTTGATACTTTCAGAACTATCATAGAGAGATTTAGATTGTAGACTTTGTATTAACTGAAATATGAAACTTGCTATTAAATTTCGATTTTACTGGAATGTAAAACGCGATTTAAGCATCGAATATGCCCAGGGCAAATTGTATCATCGTTCGACGGTAAAGCTTGTTACACTATCCCACGAAATGTAGAGGTAGTTACATTATACCTACGGCAAAATGTCGATCTGGTTATAACTAGTACGATACTACATCTGGCTACATTCCGCTGGTTAATCGTGTCGGATCGCGTGATAATAATCATTAATCATCAATATTCACCCCACCAGTTTATTTATTTTAATGTTAAATTAGCCTACCTGATCTATTACCAACTCAAAATTATAAGGATTAGAATCCATAGGTCTACCAGCCCTCGATACCTCGAGGATTCCGAGAGAACCATTATCAAGTCACCGCTTTTGTAAACATGACACTAAATTCGTGATTACTAGTATACAACAAATAACCCTCCCGGCAGTCGGGTAAAAATGAATTTTGACAATCTGACGACAAACAACAAAGTAAACATAAACTCCTCCGTTTTTGGAGGTATCTCCATGGCAAATTTCATTGAAATCGATTTAGCGGATTCAGAGATTAGCCTGTACAAACAGACAAACAAAAATTTTATAAACAGTTAATATGGGTTCTACTACACTTTTAACACAACACATACCCCTGACTCTGAGTCGTTTTATCAAGTTTATTTTAAAACTAGATGACGCCCGCAACTTCGTTGCGCCAAAATTCGTTTATCGCGCCGGAACCGTACATTTTTCGGGGATAAAAATTATCCTATGTCCTTTCCCGAGACTCAAAGAATCTCCATGCCAAATTTCAGCAAAATCGGTTCAGCGGTTCGAGCGTGAAGAGGTAACAGACAGACATACAGACGGACGGACGCACTTTCGCATTTATAATATTATAGTATGGATATAGATAGATAGATCGAAAATGCGTCAAATGTATCTCAATAACTGTAATTAGTTAATTACTGGAGATAGATACAAACTAACAAGCGATCATGAACGTGTAGTGTACACAGGCATATTCGTCCATGATTGCCCATAACAAACATACAACAAGATTGTGCATGCCATGCTAGTTTCGTAATAGCACAGGTAATAGTGATTATTTTTCCGACCCAAATATCGACCAATAGAATTGCACCATTCGACGTCACGTGGTACAACCTACATGGTATTATACTGATAATTTTTTGAAAATTTTCTCTGGTTACCACGTGACGTCGAATGCAATTCTATTGGCCGACATTTGGGACGGAAAAATAATCCCCCGAATACCACACGAGCTTCAAAATTATCTGGCATTTCCCTCAAGGTTCCCTGCAAACAAATAAAGTCGTCAAGTTTTTCAGGAAAAATCACTCGCGCTTCGCGCTCGTGAAACTTGAATCCTTCATTTGTTTGCAACGAACCTATCGGGAAATACCCGATAATTTTGAAGCTCTTGTGGTATTATAAGTGAGAATATTTTGGCTTAAAGTCCACAAATTACGTGAGGTGTTTTTTTGAATTTTTTGACCCCCCATCTCCCTGGTTAGATTTCGTGAGATTTTATTCTACCTCCCCCCACAAATCTCACGTGAGATTTTTCAAAATGTGGATTTCTTACGTAAACGTTTGGTTTGACAGTTACATTTTCTTTCGAACGAATTTGTGAATGATCTTAATCGTATAACGATTATGCTTACGATTAAATCTTAAGCATACGTACAATCTGGATGAAATGGATCAAAAGAGTATTATTTTGTTGAGAAAAAAATTACGTAAGATTTGCCGAGACCCACCCTCTCCCCAACGTGAGATTAGATGAGATTTGACTCGACCCCCTCCCCCCCTAAACACCTCACGTAAATTATTATTGTGGACGCTTCCAAACACCCTCAACAATCAACGTCCTCCTCCATTGCGCCATCGTGGGACCTTTAAATTTAAAGCCAGCTACATATTCCAGTAATAGAATACAAAAGAAGTTCAATACAAAACACCGACGCGATCTCTAAACAATGCATGACGCCCGAGGATTGTTTCAATGCGGGCTAACGAACTCATGTATATTGTAATAATGCCAGCTCACGTGCCAGCTGCTGGCAATTCAAAATGTGGTAAAATTACTGAAAAAGCGAAATTGTAAAGGCCGAAAATAGCAGCTTTTTGGGTGGACTGAATCACCTTTAAAGAACGTGCCGATTAGTACTGTTTATTATTGTCACAATGATTTGTATTTCTTCATTTTTTAGGGTTCCGTGCCCAAAGGGTAAAAAGTCTTTTCGTTGTCCGTCTGTCTGTCACCAGGCTGTAACTCAAGAACGGTAATAGCTAGAGAGTAGAAATTTTCACAGATTATGTATATCTGTTGCCGCTATAACAACAAATACTAAAAACAAAATAAAATTAATATTTAAGGGGGGCTGCCATATAACAAACATGATTTTTTTGGCCTTTTTTGCTCTATATCTATAATGACATAGTACTTGAGTTTTTCACAAAGTCCTAAGAACATATTGTGTATACTTTAATATTTAATGAGACTTGAGAAGATAATATTGTTAGTTTGGATCAATGACTGTAACTTATACTGAGAGAGAGGCCTGAGCTGTTTCTACAGGGTAATGCGATCCAACGCTCTGTTGCCTTGATAGGCATTGATTTGATGCTGACCGGGAACCGTCCGGAGAATTAGCACACGAGCCACGACCAAACCACAGTATAATGCCCAAGTGTACGCCGCACGATGAAAGATACAGCCAAGAAGACTGAGAGAGATGACAAGGAGAAGCAGCGAAGTCCTTATTTCATACCGGCTACATTTTATTTATTTGAATTTTTCTTTAGTTAATCTTATTATTATTTATTTTCCTTCTTTTATCTTTACCTTGTAATTTATGTAAATAAAATATATTCTAAGGTCCTAGTTTAAGTTACATTTTAGTACAATGTCTGTGGATGTTAATAACAGCAGCCAGGGCTTCGCATGCCCGCACTGCCCCTGCTCAAGTCGCCGTTTCAACGGCGTTCACGGGTTGAATATACATATCAGCCGCAAGCATAAAAACCTGCTCCCGCAACCTTCGTCTGATTCATCCTGTATCTCGACATCCCCCGGCAGCTCCGCTCAGCCCAACCAGGTCAGTGCCGACTACTTCGATTTAGACAGCCTTTCGATGTTCAAGCGTAGTGTTCGCGTACTGAAACACGTGCCCAAAGGAGCCAGAAGTCTTGCAGCTGGCAGACTTGCGGACCTGATTGATGCCTGTGTCAACAAAAACACTAAAGCGGCTTGGTACGATTTTCTATCATTTGCTTTCTTTGCACTTAGAGTACCGGATCAGACAACCAACTCATCCCTCACGTCGAAAGTGAAACACAATATCTACAGCTCCTGTCCCCCGCCTTGCGAGATCGCAACTCGGCTAACCTTCAATCTGTGCAAAAGGGTTGAAATAAAAGTACACGAAGGTGATTTAGCAGGCGCGGCACGTCTGCTCGTCTCAGACTGTAAAATCGCCCCCGCCGACACAAGCACCCTAGAGTCTCTGATCCAAAAACACCCCACACCATCGCGCCCACTGTCCATACCCCCTTTATCCTCAGTAGGGTCCATAGCTCCTCTAGTACTGTCCCCCGCAGATGTCGTTTCCGCTATACAAAGCTTTAGTAACTCATCTGCCTCTGGCCCCGACGGCATCCGCCCGCAACACCTTAAAGAATTATTGTCGCCTTCTGCAGGCAATAACGGCTCGCGTCTGCTAAAATCACTTGCAAATCTCTGCAACTTCCTACTGCAAGGCGAGTTAAACCCTTATGTAGCTCCACACCTATATGGAGCGACACTCTGTGCCCTCCTAAAAAAAGATGGTGGCATACGGCCTATAGCCGTAGGTTCAATCTTTAGACGCCTCGTGGCGAAATGCGCATGCCGAGCCGTCAGGGAACCTATGGCGACACATCTGCAGCCCACCCAAGTTGGCTTCGGAACTGCCCTCGGCTGCGAGGCTGCAATTCACGCGACGCGGGCCTTTGCGTTAAACCCCGCTAACAGCGACTGTGTCATCGTCAAGGTAGATCTTAAAAATGCTTTCAACTCCGTTGAAAGGGATTCCATCCTAAACGAGGTCAAAGAACTAATTCCTTCTCTTTATCCATTTCTTTACCAGTGCTACGCTTCACCCAGTCACTTAACATACAACGGTCATAAAATTTCATCACAGGTAGGAGCGCAACAGGGTGATCCCCTGGGTCCCCTTATATTCAGCTTAGCCATTCAAAAGAAAATATCATTGATTACGTCTCCCCTGAATGTCTGGTACCTCGACGATGGCACAATTGGAGGAAGTCCAGAGGTTGTCGCAGAAGATATCCGAACGCTCAGTAGGAGTCTTCAGGAATTGGGTCTCGCTATTAACACCAGCAAATG
This sequence comes from Polyommatus icarus, assembly GCA_937595015.1. NCBI lineage: Eukaryota > Metazoa > Arthropoda > Insecta > Lepidoptera > Lycaenidae > Polyommatus > Polyommatus icarus. Next base: position 17,798,076 of record OW569336.1, on the reverse strand, counting down.
CGAATTATTCGCTTGCGGCGAGACAGACTTAGCAAAAATCACCGCCTTCGATTCTCTGCTCCCCGGAATAAAAACCCTCAATAAATCGACATTCTCCCTTCTAGGTGCGCCGATACTCCCAAATGGCATCCCGTCGGCCCTAGAAAATAAAAGTAAAACCCTGACGCAAGTCCGGGAGCTTCTCAGCAGTTTATCCTCCCACGTCGCCTTAATACTTTACCGCTGTTGCTTCTCCCTACCTAAACTCACTTATATCATTAGAACGGCTCCAACCTGGCAATTCCCTAAAGAGGTCTCCCAGTTGGACGCTATCATCCGATCCACGCTGGAGCATATACTCAACATCTCTCTCGATGATCTGCAATGGCAGCAAGCAGCATTACCGGTAAAACTCGGTGGTTTGGGTATCAGAAGTATGGGTTCTGTCGGTTTGCCCGCATTCCTGGCGTCGTCGAATGGGGTTGCTGATCTTGTCACTAGCATCTTAAAAGTCCAAGGTGCAAGATGCAGCATCCCCTTTATGAACGACGCAGTAAATGCCTGGCACGAAAGTTATCCCGGTATTAGCCCCCCCGTAGATGTCACCTCCCAGCGTGCCTGGGACGAACTCTGCTCCAGATCCTCATTAGTGCAAATGGGTAATTCACTTTCGGAAACTGCGCTGGCCCGAATCAAGGCAGCTAGCTGCCCGGAATCAGGCGCTTGGCTCCAGGCGTTACCATCACCACACCTCGGCACTCTTCTCGATGATAATACCCTTCGAGTAGCAGTGGCGTTGAGACTGGGTTGCGTGGTGTGCGAGCCTCACCGCTGCCCCTGTGGTACTGAGACTGATGCCTTCGGTTACCACGGGCTTAGCTGCGTTAAGGCAGCCGGTCGTTTTGCCAGACACCATGCACTCAATGACATCCTTCGTCGAGCTTTGGTGTCAGCAGACGTACCGTGTGTTCTCGAGCCCCCCGGTTTGAGTAGGAGCGACGGCAAACGCCCGGACGGCCTTACTTTGATACCATGGGAAAAAGGTCGTTGCCTCCTATGGGATGCCACGTGCGTGAGCACATACGCCGCTTCGCATATTTCCGGCACCGCTCGAACCGCGGGGTCTGCCGCCGAGTACGCAGCCAGACAGAAACACACTAAGTATGCGGATCTGGAGCAGAAATACCATTTCGTTCCTTTTGCCGTGGAAACAGGAGGTACCTGGTGTAACGAAGCGAAAGCTTTCGTTCGCCAGCTCGGACGTCGGTTGCGGGATTCGGGTAACGATCCCCGCTCCGGGGCGTACCTGGCCCAACACGTCTCCCTAGCCATTCAGCGCGGTAACGCGGCCAGTGTGATGGGGACGTTTGAGCATGGTACGCTGTGGGGTGGCCTTTTTGATTAAGATCTTTAGTTTTTCATATTCTTTTTATTTTAATTTATATAATATATAATTAATTTTTTTTTTTTTTTCATTTAAGCTTCTGTAGATTATTGTTATTGTTAATTTTATATTCTGAATATGTTACTATGTTACCTTTAATAATTATTATTACCTTGTATCTCTTAGAAATATATAACATGCATTTGTTAATTATTTATTAAAATAAAATAAAAAAATTAGGGGTGCTCCCATACAAAAATAACAATTGATGGCCTAATTTTGGTCTATAATGGTACGGAACCCTTCGTGCGCGAGTCCGACTCGCACTTGGCCGATTATTTAAAGCTTTTTTTCCATGTGGGTAGGTAATAACTGCAGAGAGTCTATTCAAAACTTATTTTTATTGAAATTCTGCTCAGTGCCCAAAGTCTGCCCAAAGGCCTTGAAGTACTAAGGTACTTGGTAAGTCAATCAGGATAATCAAGCTAATTTATAATAATTAGACAAATAGATTACTAAATTAGTGAAAAATACTAATAACTCACAAATAAATACTTGCCAGTAGCTTGTATGTAAGTTTATGTTGCATTTAAATGCAACTTTGAATTCATTACGCTATAAGGTTATGCAGGTTTTTTTCATTTAGTTTTCTTTCGACAAATTGTGTGCAGTCGTTCAAAATGCATAACATACACAATTTAAAGCTTGCAGTAATCTGCTATTTTAATACAACATAAAGGGCGTTCCCTCCGGAGATTCCGTAATTGACCGTATTTAAAGCCTTATAAAATCATAATCTGAAAGCTACAAAGTTATAATAAAAATACAGCAATAATCTTCAGTATATCAACATTCCTTTCGCCGTTTTAAATTTTCTATTTTTGTTTATTATACTCATGATATCAGCTTCCAAAGTACCTAATACTAATTTATTAAAATTTAAGCATTCATTTAACACAGAGGTTCCCAAACTTTTGTTTGTCATAGACCACTTTTTACATTTTGCTGGATCCGGTGGACCCCACAGCTACGCAAGCGTAGACCCCTGTCGGGCTCCCGTGGACCCCATGGGGTCCACCTGGACCACTTTGGGAATCAATGATTTAACATCTCCTTAGTATTTACAAATTACTTTTATTTGAAACTCACGCCAATAGATCGACAATATCATAAACTACATATTCCCCGTTTTAAATTTTTTTTACATCAATTTTGAACTAAGATAAGTAAAAAAATAGGATTTTTGTGCGATCTCGGCAACGCGTCAAATGTATGGCCAAGGTCGTTTGCTCGGGGGACGGCCTTAAAGGCGTGACCGCACTACGCGACATTGCACGGTCCATAGACCTGACGCTTGTAAAACGTGCGTGAGTCCAACTCGCACTTGGCCGATTTTTTGCTATTTGCCGGGAACGGACTGAATCGAAGCTGTATTATTGTCGCGTATTAAATTAGAAGAATCTTGGCTAATGATGATGATGATGTGTATAATTTGGCATGGAATCCGGGCTTTTAGGTGTATAATGTGATAGTTGTGTTACCACAGAGTGACACCGCGTTCAAATTAGAAATAGGTCAGAGATAGTTGGTGACGTCACACTTACACTTTAGCTATACGCATAACGCAATACATACTAATAATGCAAAAGTCTATTTGTCTGTTGTTTAATCCTTCGATCGCGGATTCTTGGAAATCTATCGTTATTCTATTGTTGTCGCGATCACCGGTGTTCTTATCCAGGCGCTTAAAAAATCCCGACACAGACCTAGCTATTATTAATATGTTTATAGCTAGGCATATTATTATATATTTTCTATACTAATTTTCGCGTGACCACACACTCAGCTATAATATATATTTCTGTGACATGTGGATTTAGTATAGATTAATATGCCTTGCTATAGCTGCCTAGTCAGGGAGCCCTAGAACATTTTTTTTATTGCTTACTATCAAGCTAATTTTTTGTGAGTAACTTTATTTTGATAAGACAAACAACATTTTTATCTGCGAAAAATCTTGAAAGTGGTAGCTAACAGAGATAGAAAGGATTTCATGCTTTGATTTGATGGTCCTAAAATATGGATTGTTCTATTTGTAGGATATCGTTACTCTTAAATTATAATATATAACTATACCTAGCAATATACAAAAATCAGCTGGTTAGGGTTCCGTTTTAGGGTTCTGTAATCACCAAAACTTGGTTGACTACACTGTACCCTAAAACGGAACCCTAACCAGCTGATTTTTTGTATATTGGTAGGTTAATCGTTATATAATTTAAGATAAGATTATAATTTACGTCAAAATAAGTCTAACAGTTTTAGGACCTACCTATTCGTAACAAGAAAACATTATACATGCATTATACTTACATTTTCAAATTACAATTAGTTTAAGATTAACTTTGAATAATTTGGCGTTAGCATATTATTTAACTGTAAACAGCAATAGTCAATATAATCTTTATGTGATGTCAGCCGTTAAATTAACGGCTTTTGGGGGAGGTTAAACCAATTAGGGCGAACCGGACCCGTCGCCCGTTGCCTGTCGCCCGTCAGACAGGAGAGGACAAATTGGAAAAGGTGATGTTTTACAACCTGTAACATCGTGATAGCTATGTAGGTACACCGTTAATGATTTATAGCGTAGCGGCTCGCCCCGGCTTCGCACGAGTAAAAGGCGGCGGAAATAAAGTGGCCTACACTTAGGGTTGCCATCGCCTAAATTGCCATCTGATTAACTCACAGTCCGTGCAAGAAACCGTGTGTAAGCTTAACGTGTTTTTATATTTCGTTTATTGCTGCATGAGTCATGACTAAAAAGTGAATTTCTCTCAATAAAAGTGTCCGGATTTTACCCGGACACTTTTCAAAAACCCTGCCGGACGCTCCCCGGACGCCCTTTAAACTTGTCCTAGTCGTATTCCCCCTATCCGACTAGGATTTCCCCTATCCGGGGAAATCCAAACGGATGGCAACCCTACCTACACTCATAAACATTTATTAAATCCAGCCCTGCAATAAATCCGGTAAAAAACTCATTAAAACTATCAGCAACGGATTTACTAGGATATGCAAAATACTCATCTATATCTATGATTATTATTATACTAATATTATAAATGCGAAAGTCTGTCTGTCTGTAGGTATGTCTGTCTGTTACCTCCTTACACCCAAACAGCTGAACCGATTTTGCTGAAATTTGGTATGTAGATACTTTGATTCCCGGGAAAGGACATAGGATTCTTTTTACCCCGGAAATATACGGTTGTACGGTTCTCACGCGATAAACGTGTTTTGGCGGAACAGAGTTGCGGGCTCCATCTAGTGTATTATGTATATTTTGACACCTGCAACTCCGTTGCGCCAAAATTCGTTTATCGCGCAGGAACCGTACATTTTTCCGGGATAAAAAGTATCCCATGTCCTTTCCCGGGATTCAAAGTTTCTTCTTATCAGATTTCAGCAAAATCGTTTCAGTGATTTGGGCGTGAAGAGGTTACAGACAGACAGACACACCTCTTTAATCTTAAACAGCTGAATCGAGTCAGATGAACATATTACTATGGGTAGGACAACATTGTTTTAAGTACGGAAAAATGTACGGTCGCTCGTGAATCGCGAAAACGAATTTCTGTACAGACAAGTTGCGAGTAACATTTAGGATACTACTGCTCATTATGTTTACTTGTGTTGAGTAGGTTCCAAAACTCAAAACTACAAGTACAGGTCACGTAAGACAAAGTCAAAATTACGAAGATGCACATAATTTTGGGGAATGTACGATTCCTGTTGGATTCAATTATAATTTTTATTGCAGAGTTTTTTTTAGTAACCTGATTAACATCAAAAGAATTCACAACTATCAGGACCGTCTTTTATTATTCAAATAATAACCATCACAAAATAACAACGAACGTAATCTATCAGAGGAATACTCCAGAAGAATTGCGGCAGACGGCACGACGCCATTGTTGGTTAGACCACTCACAGGTGAAGAGGGCAGTGCTCTAATTCTGCTATAATAAGCAGCATTAATGCAGTTTCGTTCCTTTTTCGACATGTTTTGAGGCACTCTCTGTACAATTAAAAAAATCTAAAGTTCACCAACACAGCACGTGTTGGTGAACTTTAGATTTTTGAACTAATTGTTTAACCCAAAATTAAACTAGTTATATTACTTTTACTACGACAACCCACACGTTATTTGCCCGGCTTCCAAAATGTAACTGACTGAAGTATCAAACAAAAATGAAGTCAGTTGAAAATATACAAATACTTGATAGATAGGGTAGTAGCAGATGCAAGCAGCAAAGAAGTAAGCTCTTATAATTATATAGAAGATGTAAGAAAACGAATTGTAATTTGAATCTTAAAAACTTTATGGTGTGTATACATGTTAGATAGAGTTCACTGTGAAAGTAGCAGCGCTGAAAGAGTTAATTTTTTATCGAATGGGAGAATAGGGAAAACTCATGAAAGACGATGATGTATCACTTAATTTTGTTGCATCCTCTATTAAACAACTGATTTGTATGTTAGTTTGTCACAGTAGACATTGTATGAGAATAACAATAAATTTTGTAAATTTGGAAAACGGCCGGGATAAAACCAGAAATGAAGCTGCATAAAATCGTAGAATCGGGGTACACAGGTGAAGAGGACAGTGCTCCGTGCGAGAGTCGCAAGTCTGCATTGTTTAGACTTAGATTCTTGTCGTGTGCATCTGAATTCTATACTAATATTATAGTGGCGGAACAGCATATTTTCCCGTGATCAAAACTACCCCATGTCCTTTCTTGGGACTCTGTATCTGCATACCATATACAAATCCGTTCAGCGGTTTTTATGTGAATTAAGTTATACCAAGTTTCATAGGCTGTTAGTAGATTACGGTTCCCGTAGAATTTATTTTTACACTCATGACATAGGTTCCAAATTGATCAATTAATTAGTTACACAGATAAATAATATAAAGACCACCAAAAGAAATAAAATACGTCTGTAAGTTTCTCAGCGTCTAAAGAAATAGAAACAGCACTGTTTAAAGTGTTTAACATTTCTATTTTAAACTCCCCTGTTTATAATTACCGTCCTGAAGCTAAATTACCATCTAATTACACTACTACAGAGTGCACTTCTGAACTGTTTTATACTGTGGCTCTTACGGAATAAAGTGTTTATTCAACACGGATGCTACAAAGGTTAAAATGACGTGAAATGTTTAAATTAAAATGTGTTTTACTACTATAACATATTTTATATTATTGTTCTTCCTCCACCTCATTAATAAGAATATTTACTACACGTCTTAAGCTTATCCATGATGCTACTTGCTGTCGTTATCTGTGGCTTTTTAAATGTATAAGACAAAGACAACTACATGAATAAATGTAAACATGGCGTACACAAAGCTATACTTACGTAGTATTTAGTAATCTGCGTTTTAACCAATAAGGGGTATAAGTAAGATGTGAATGATAAGAGCATAACCTAAGCATAACATTGACAACACTATGGTTCAGTTTAAATGAGGCATTTAGATATATTTAATGATGATTAAACTTCAATTAAATTAAGGGTTTGACAGATTAGTTAATGTACGGGGATTATATCGAAATCATAATTTAATCACAGTTGACTTGAATACTCGTATTGGTCTCTGAGTGCAGCCGTTTAGATTTGAAATCCTTCGATTGTAGATTCTTGGATATCTATTGTTATTCTACTGTTGTCGCGATCACCGGTGATCTTCTGGGGCTAGCTAGGTTAAAATGGCTATACAACGAGATTTAACTTTATTTTCGAGTTTTTCAAAATAATTTTATGTTGTTTGCTAAACTTATCAAAAATGAAGAGTTTTAAGACCACTTCTTCACATGACGTAGCTTTTTAAAATTCGCGAGTCTCAGTAGAGCGTTGTCGTGTCGGTGTCTCGTAAAGTTGACTTATAAACGTTGACCTGTATTACTGTATACCACTATACTATATAATGAGTCACTGGGGACATTTCATTAATTAAATTGTTAATTGTAGCTACCTTCAACTAGTGTTTCAATTCTTTTTTATACTAACACAATCAACTAAACATAATAAAACTCTACCAAACTAATTTATATCCTAATAAAACCTTCAAGAAAAGAGCGTATTCCCTCTTAAAAGGCCGGCAACGCACCTGCAGCTCTTCTGATGTTGCGAGTGTCCATGGGCGACGGTAGTTGCTTACCATCAGGTGACCCGTTTGCTCGTTTGCCCCCTTATTTAATAATAAAAAAAATTATCCATACAAGGACTCAAAAGTATATCTACCAAACACTCGAAACAGCGAAATCGGTTCAGCGGTTTGGGCGAGAAGAGGTAACAGACAGAGAGACAGAGAGACAGACAGATAGACAAACAGACAGACACCATTTCTCATTTATAACATTTGCATTAGTACGTTAAATATAAAAATATATATAACAATTCTAAAGCAATAATAAAGCTTATTAAGGGTGTTCCGTCCGGAGATTCCGTAATTGACCGTATTTAAAACCTTATAAACTCATAATCTGATAGCTACAAAGTTATAATAAAAATACAGCAATAATCTTCAGTATATCAACATTCCTTTTGTCGTTTTAAATTTTCTATTTTTGTTTCTTATACTCATGATATCAGCTTCCAAAGTTATACCAATTTATTAAAATTCAAGCATACATTCAGCATCTCCTTAGGATTTACAAATTACTTTTATTTGAAACTCACGCCAATAGATCGACAATATCATAAACTACATATTCGCCGTTTAAATTTTTTTTAGGACAATTTTGAACTATGATAAGTAAAAATAATAGGGTTTTGGCGCGATCGCGGCAACGCGGCAAATGTATGGCCAAGGTCGTTTGCTCGGGGGACGGCCTTAAGTAGACGTATAAATACCAAGAGACGATTCCAAAATTAGCACGCCTTCGTAAAAACCACGAGCTTATTCCGAAAAATACATCCATATTAAAAGAGGTGTGTTTGTTACCTGTTTGCATCGAATAGTCTTTACTGCTAAATCGAATCTGATAATATAACAGACGTCTGTTGGATTTTCAATTGACGTGGGTGGAGGCAAGGGTGAAAGCTAGCTTAGAAACATGAAAATGTTCAGAAAATTTTTATTAATACTTCGATCGGAGGTTCTAGGAATTCCCATTGTATTCTTTTGTTCTCGCGATCACCGGTGCTCGCGCGGGCCTGAAGGATTAATCCGTACTTTGATGTAAAATGCAAACTGTCTGTCTGTCTGTGTGTAGCTTTTCTGGCTTTTGCAATGAATCAATTTACATAAGATTTGAAAAAGGATATAGGATTCCTGTGTAATACTTGTTAAACTAATACATATATTAATGTATTCGGTGCTAATACACGAATTTTAGAGAAAAATAAGTGGCAGACAACATATTTTCATATTATATTGATTTTATACTTTAAATAATTATAGAATAGCAGTAATCAAGTCATCATTAAGAGATAGTACTTACAGCTATATAAATCAAGAGACTATATTTTCAATTTCAAGTTTCAAGCTTCCAATGATATCTCTTATATCGCCCATGACTATTAACAATGTCGGATGTGCAAAATCGTCAATTTTTTTTTATTTCATAAAACATGTCCTTATAACCAAGGCTATCATTAGCTGAAAAGAAAAAATCTATATTATGCATAGTTTCTGAAATAGATACATTAAAAATGTCGTATATTACTAAGATAGTTCGCTAACAATGTCAGATAGTCACTACCTACGTTGTTAACGGGACGCGGGGGTGACTGAGAGCGCTCGATGTGCTACTTCCGACTATGTTAACGGAGGGAATGGACCTCGCGCTCTCATTTGTTTTTTTTGCAACCTTAGTTATATTTTTTATTTTCGACGCCATTTTTAATGTCTACAAGATCAGCGCGGCTAATCAAACTAGGTACTCAACGAAATTAAAAAAAATATAGTAGTATATCTAGTGCGGAAAATGGTATTTACTATTCTTTATTATATTTTTTAAAGATTTTGAACAGTATAGCTTATGTTTTATTGCTTTAGATTTGATTATAAGACAAAGACTTACCTTCATTAACATTTTATAGTAGGTCATTTAAAATTGTCGGATGTGCCACATCCAATGTTCTTAACCGGTTTTTCAAATGCATGAAATGTCGGTTGTACCACATACGACATTCTTAATCGGTTTTATATATGGTTAAATTGTCGGTAGTACCATTTCCGACATTGTTATGCGAATTTTTAAATTGGTAAAATGTCGGTAGTACTACATCATAATCATTTCATTTGTTTTCCTTATTGATTAAATGGCGCTTGTAGTTTGTACAATATCTGTCGTTGCTTACGGACTTTAAACAATCTTCAGAAGGCTTCAAAATAGGTCATTTTGGTACGAAAATTAAGTTTTTGTTGGCACACATACAAAATGAATGAATATAATTTTTTAATTCAATAATCGTGTTTTGGCGATCTGGTGTCTAATAGCTAATTTCTAGGCATTTTTCTAATACATAACAGTAATAAAACATAAGCTATACTGTTAAAAATCGTAAAAAAGGTATTAAAAGGACCTTTAATTTCACACTAGGTGTAACTTCGGTCACAAGATTTCCATGAGCATTTCTTCCCCATTTTTTTCCTATACTATTATTATAATTTTCTCAAATTCGTTGAGTAGCTAGTTTGATTAGCCTTGCTAATCTTGTAGACATTGTAAATGCAGAGATTGCAATATGTCTTAACAAATATAATATAGATTTACTCAGATTACGTAAAAGTGCAAATTATTCTCAAAAAATGCTATAGAATAAATAGAGAATCTCGGATGAAGAAGACTGCTTTTGATTAATTAATCTTATAAATATTAATCTAAGTTTTTCATGAAAATGAAGGCTGTGGTGGTACGTAAGTGCCTTAAAAATGTAAAGATTTTAAAGAACTACCTGATTCCGTAAACTTCGTTTCGCTGACAAATTAATGGACCTGCAAAACAGTCAGTCCTAAGTCAGTATTTTCTGTATTTCTCACATATTTGGGCAAATTCATCTCTCCAGCGTATTTGGCAGATGTCGATAAGATCCATAGCAAGTTGTTCGACTTGGAAAATATAATATTTTCCATTACAAATTCGTGGTAGTCACCGCCGTTGCTGCGTCGGCGCCTTGTTTTAAGCTTTAATCAAACTGCCTTTAACTTCTAAAATATTTGCCCCATGGTAATAATTTAAAAGACAATTTTATTCTTCACAGAATCATAATTAATATTTTGATATTTATTTAGGTAAGGACCAATTGTTAATATGCAAAAAAAAAGCCACGCTAATAAGAGATGATTTGAAGTTAATTTTTTAACGAAGGTTAATTTTTTGTTAACCATAAAAGATACATATATGGTGTCTTGGACTTTTTTGTGGATAATGATGAACACTATAAGTATCATTTCTATGAATCACCTATATTTTTCGCAGCGCAAGCGAATTAATGTAATTTATTGCAAATTTTTACCACTTTGGGTAATATTTTTGCGATTTTCGGTATGATCCCTCATATTTTTTTGAATAATATACTGCTTATATTCTTTGCAAACAACGTAGCTTACCAAAGGTACAATAATTTTTAAAATTAGTTCAGTACTTATTGAACCTATTCATTACAAACGTAGATACAAAGACTTTTCCAAACACGAAACAAACTTTTCTGAATTTATGATTGATACAAAAAAAAAAATATTAATTTTGTTAAGTTAATTTAAGATTATTGATATTATAATATCAAAAAGTCAACAAAATAACGATGGAAATCATTTTTAATTTCAATGTTTTAAGTTAATTTACATTTCGGACGAAAATTTGATTTTCCGAATTATTTACATCATAAGAAATGTTTTGTATTTTCATACATACATTTTTTTTCACATTTTATTTGACAGGAGTCAGGAGGAGTATAAAAAAGATATATTTTCTTTAAATTGTTGTCATTTTTGTTGGTAATTTCTACATACGACATATTTTTAAATTAAAAGTTATCACTTAACAATGGCCTAAGTGCCACTTCCGACAAGCAATCATTGATTCAGCATTACTCGTACTCCGTTAAAAAGGTCGGAAGTGACTTTTCTCATATTTATTTATAAAATACGGGATACTCTTAATAATATACTAAACGTAAATAATTTATAGAGCACAACCCTGAAATTTCATGATTCTACTTGAAATAAGTAAAAAGTAATTCACAATTTAGACTTTGAATCGCTCTCCTGTAAAGTTGCTGTTTTTCACATAAGACATTGTTAATAGTCATGGGCGATATATAAAAATGGATTTTCAAATGTGTTAGTCGCGCTAAAACTCAAAAACGGCTGAATGGATTGGGCTGATTTTAGTCTTAAAATGTTCGTAGAAGTCCAGGGAAGGTTTTAAATTGACACGAAGTTCACCGGGACAGCTGGTAATAAATAATTCTAAGGATTACTGTAGTAGTCCAATGCCGCTGCGGTATAACATGATTTAGAATCGTTTTACTACGCAATTGGTAGATGCGTCTTTTTCTTTATTAACGTAAATAAAGCAGCAGTTGGGTATTTTATTTTAGGAATTTTGATGATATAATTGTTAAGACAAATTAAACATAACAAAACAAATTTTGTGTAACCTACATCTCAACTTGATAATAATGATTTGTATTACGTTAAACTATTGATGAATGGGGCTAGGCATTTAAGAAACGGGAATACACAATTTAGATATAAGAGAAAGTAAAAAAAAGAAGAGAGAAATCGGAAGGGAAAATTGAGATAAAAGAGAAATGATTTCGTTAACTGAGAATTGAGAAAAGGCTTCAGAGTCTACAAGTTATTTGTATTCATAAAAATACATTCATCGATTTCCATTTGAATGTCACGGATAAGATTGCTACTTGATAAGATACGGCCGCTGACATTTCGACGGTCGAATTAGGTTATGCGAGCCCGGGTCGCACACACTTTTAATCCTAAAACACTGAACTGTCTTTTAATCCTGGGCATTTTGAGGTCACTGTACATTTTCGGAGCCACTTCACTCTGTACCCTTACCCTCTCTGGAAGAGGTCGACATTGTAGAACTTGTAGAGCTCCACGGAAAACTCGAAGGTAGCCTGCAGGTCGCTCATGATTAGGGGGCGCGGGCGCGGGGGGCGCGGCGCGCCATGCCGGGCGCTACGCCACTGACATCGGCGTCGACCACACCCGGGACTATCGCGGAGGCCGCCCGGAGCCCGACTGAGGCGCACGGGACCGCGCACGCGCGCCGCGCCGCCGCGTACCGTCTGCCACACACTTTTAAGGCGAGACCGCACCGAACAGTATGCTGCGGCGGAGACGACGCGGCACTTCGGCCCCTTTTCCTGAACGCGTCACCGTCCGGATCTGCTCTCCTAGACAAGCGGCAAGCGATCATCGTAAACGCTAACGCTAAAGGATTCCACAAACCTACGCGACCAAAGCGACTGCGAAGCGGTAGCGTCTACCGCGCGGCGCGGGCGGACGCTGCCCATGTAATCTTATGGCGCTGTACACACCAGCTGCCCTAGCACGGGGATTGTCGATCTCGAAGACATAGATAAAGACAAGAAATAACTATAGTTTCTTAGATAATAGTTCCTGTTTTAAAGAAAATAAGGTCGCAGATTCATCGACAACAGAAATCATTTTTAATGTATTTTTAATGTAAGTTTTACGAGCAACTTTTACGACCTATTGTTTTGCGAGCTCGAATTTTATAAAATGTTACAAAATTTGTCTAGCACTTTGGCGATGTAGATTCATTGAGGGTGGAATTATCAATTTTCCCACGCTAAACAATGGGTAATAAAAACACTTCACAAAATGCACTTAAAAATAAAATAACATTGACAATGAATCTACGACCTTATTTATTTTAGACGTAGAATCTTTTATCAAAAAAACTATAGTTATATTTTGTCTATGAAGATCGGAAATAAATTTCAATCCCCGTGCTGGCGCAGCTGCACGACCGCGACGCGAAGTTCGCGTCGGCAAGCGGAACGTGCGCGTCAAGTTGTCAGACGCGTGTTTTGTAGTGTACATAACTAGACTTCTTTTTTTAAACCTTTTTTATATTATTTTCTACAACTCTTTAGTTTATGATTTTTTGATTTGTATACGTTTTGATAGATTGTGTCATGATATTAACGTTTGACGGTTCGCACCGTAGTCGCGCAGGTGTGCACGGCCAGTTTCGCGTTGCAGACGCTCCCGTATCGCGTACCTCGTCCCCTTTCACTGACGCTTAGGTTTGTTTTAAGCTTAACGAATGTACGGGACTTGACATTAGTATATGCTAGCGAAGCGATGACTTATGTCAAATCGCATGTAACATTTTGTGGCGGCGTTAGCGTTTACGATAATCGCTTTCCACTTGTCTAGGGGAGCTGGTCCGCATGAAAGTGTCCCACATCCTATCATTTTCATATGTGTTTTTTCTGCCATGGGGGCAACACGTAGAGCAGGACCAGGATACATGACAGGAAAAGCGCTCTAAACGACAATACGCTTCAGCAGTGCGTCGCGATACTTCACGCTGCATAGAACTGACGTTTCGTGTCGCGTAGCGGCTTAGGGCGCTCTTCTTTGGTCTGGTCCGCATGCGGGTGGCAACATGCTCCTGGTATGGCGCGTGTTGCCCGCATGACAGGAAAAACCATCTATGAAATGATAGGACAACGGGCAACTTGCATGCGGACTAAATCCGCGTGCGGTTGATGACACCTATGATAGGCGGGTGATGACGTTCCACTGCAGTGCAACGCTCAGTGCGGTCTCACCTTTATTATTACAAATATGCCAGAATTCCGTTAATGTTGCAAAAATGACAAAACCCATGTTTCACGGCGTTTTACACATGATTTGACCTTTGGTTGACAAAGGTCAGAGGTCATACCGCCGCCCCCCGGTAACCTTTCCGAAGCTTTCATGAATACCTAAAGATTTATTTTCAGAGCACCTGCAAACATATAATAGTTACCTGCCATCGTCATTGGCGTTCTGGACTTCATTTTTATATAAATTGTCGAAAAATGTTACAATGTGTTAAAAATACATTTAAAAAAGCTCAAAATGATATAATTAAATTATTGAAAACTAGCTGTCCCGGCAAACGTTGTTTTGCCATATAAAGTATTTCTACTTCTAGTTCTACTTCATCAGTTGATACAAAATCTTACCCTCTCTTTTGTCCCCTAAGAGGGGTGGGGGGAAAAATGTTATACACCAAATGTTAAGTTGAAAAACACAGTAAATAATATGAAGAAAGTCCATTAAAGAAAAAAGTTTGATACAAAATCGGACCCCCCTCGGAGGGGTGGGGGAGATTTTTTTGTATCAGATTTTCAGTTTGAAGAAGACAAATATATCTGCGAAAACCGTTCGCAAATCGGATCAGTAGTTTTCATGTTAAAGAAAAAAGTTTGATACGAAATCTGACCCCCTCTTTTGTAGCCTTAGAGGGGTGGGGGGGAAAAAATTTATACACAGATGTTAAGTTGGAAGAAGACAAATATATCTGCGAAAACCGCATTCAAATCGGATCAGTGGTTTTCGTGTGATGCTGGAACAAACATACAGACAGACAGACAGACGGACAGACAGACAGACAAAAATCTAACCACATTTTTGGCTTCTATAGCGATGTAGTGACACCCCCAACTTATTATTTTTTGAATATCTTTAATGTACAGAATTCCCATTTCTACAGTTTTATTATATTATTATGTATACAAACAGGAAAGACGTAGATAACTACGCTACGGTTGGACCTCATCTGGCAGCACGGAATCGCATTTGTTCCGCCTGTGCTACCACGTGCTGCAGTGTGTTGCTGTCGCATTCCGCAGACAAAAAAGGCGATCGCGATAGCAAGTGATCGGCGGTGAAAGGATGCGTTAGCATGCTATCGCGCGCTTCAGCGTTCCGGACTCTCCCTGCCGACCATTGCATTTTGTTAGTGATGCCGATCGCCTCGAGGATTCCGCCGCGTGCTATCGCATTATGCTTTCTGTCTCGGTCTAGCAAATGGCAGTTCTAACCGACAGAAAAAGAAAGGGCGACGGAAAAAGGCGATTTCGTGTTGCCAGATGAGGTCCAACCCTTATATTTCACAGATTATGCCCGCAACTCATTCGTTTATCGCGTGGGAACCGTACATTTTTCCGGGATTAAAAGTATCCTATGTCCTTTCCCGGGACTCAAAGTATCTCCATACCAAGTTTCAGCCAAATCGGTTCAGCGGTTCGGGCGTCAAGAGGTAACAGACAGACAGACAGACACACTTTCGCATTTATAATATTATAGTATATATTATAAGTATATAGTATAGTATATAGTATGGATTTCCTACAAATTCTGTTCATATCAAAGAAATTTTCATTATTTTACGTTCTCGGCTAAATTAAAGTCTCTCATATCTTTATATTAAATATAAATATTAAATGCGATAGTATGTCTGTCCACCTCTGTACCTCTTCAAGTCCAAAACGCTAAAACGATTTTGCTGTTTGTTATAGGTACCTAGACCTACCTTTGAGTCCTGGCAAAGGAGATTAACTTTTACCATTATAATATACTTATTGCCTTGGAAAAAGGTAAGGTTCCCGCGCGATAAACGAAGTATGGTACAACAAGTTATCTAGTATTAACTTATTACTGTGACTGTGACCGTAACTGTGACCAAAGCGATGAAACTTTAGCAATAGCTCTAAGTCAAGCAATTTCGATGCAAAAAAGGAGGTAAAAAGTTTTGCAGTACAAATGCACACTCGAAATGCATGTCAGCCTCAAACAACGGCACAATAGCGGCCTGTGTTAGTTCCGCGGACATCGATGTAGCATAGACTAGGATGTTACAGTCAAATTAAACGTATAGGGGGTAGGGGTAGAGGTGATGCAATGAGTGTTACATGAATTTGGTGAAAGACTTTTGGCCGGTTGGATCTCATATTTTCTTTTTTAGTAATCACTAGCTGACCCGACAGACGTTGTCCTGTCTAAACGATGATTATTATTTAATTCGAATTGGTATAATTAAGAAAAAATTGAATAAAATCAGTATCTCCATGCCCATCAAATTAAATTAAATAGTTTAGGCGAAAGTCATAAAAGTTTATTGTGCGGGGACCATACATTTTACGGGACAAAAAGTATCCCTTGTCCTTTCCCGAGACTCAAAGTATCTCCCCAAAGTATACCAAATTTCATCAAGATAGACTGAAAAGTTTAGGCAAAAATCATAAAAATGCACGTTTGCATGCAGCAACATTGTACGTTGCCATGCCTTGTAAAACTGCTACATTCTTCTCTACTTATCTAGATAATATGGACCGCAAAATACGTATTCTGCTTATGCTATTGTTAAGAAGACGGAGAGAGGGATTTAAGAAAAAAAAAAGAAAAATTTTGCTACACCGTGACGTGCATTTTCACGTTACGTTGACGTAAACTTTTACGTTATGTCAACGTGCCACGTTACCGCACCGTTCCACGTTGACAACGTCGTGACGTGGAGATGTGGACAGGCCGTTACTCAAAAAAATAAGTGATTTAGGTTTTTCGAGTGACTTGACGTGACCATTACAAAGTTCTATACTAAAAAACAACGTTTAATTTATAACGAGAAGAAGTAACAATATTAAGTAATTATAATAATTTATAATAGATTTTTTCTGACAAACAATACTCAAAAGTTTCCCGAATAGTCCTTGGTAACTTAGTTTTAACTTACGATTTTTATGATGCCGGCTACTTGTGGAGGCTTAATCAACATCTCTACGTATGTAACATCAATGTTTTCTGTGTACTCAGCGTATTGCCAGGTCTGTTATAGTACTTCATAGTGCATAGACTTATAGCCGTTATAGGGCTCACTTAGACGTAGGATATACTACCTTTATACAACACATAATATCAAAAATATACGAAGTTTGAAATAAGTTTTGTTGCTACGTTGCTAAAAAAAGGTTTTAGCAGGAAGGAAACTTCTTTAGAGGCGTTGGTGCACTTTTTTGGGATTGGTAAAAAATAACACATGACAATAACATCTTCTTATATATAAAATTCTCGTGTCACAATGTTAGTCCACGAACTCCTCCGAAACGGCTTTACTGATTTTTAACAAATTTTATATGCATATTCAGTAGGTCTGAGAATCGGCTACTGGGTACTTTATATATTGATAAGTGCATTTGTTGAATAAATAATAGTAAACTATTACAACCTGAGACTGACGGCGACCAAGTTTGTGCGACGGGATAGCGATCGACGTTGCCATGGTGACATACTTATTTAGTCACTTCATTAAAATAATAAAGCAAATATATTATGGCAAAACAACGTTTGCCGGGACAGCTAGTATTATTATAATTTATAACGCCGTTGATGTGGAAGATTCGTAAGAGGGTTTCGTTTGTGTTTAGTTTCACGAAAGTCTATTTTCGGGCTATTTTCGGCTGTGTGTGAGTCGTAAGTATCGTTTTTCACTTAGTGATTTTATTTTTATACTAATGCTAGGTTAGCTTAGTGTGGCCTTGGATTCATATTGGAAGAATACATTTAACATTTAACAAGCCGAGACGTATTTGTACGCTAAAATTATAAATGCGAAAGTGGCTTTATCACTTCTTCTTGCTTGAACAACTAAACCGTACCTTAAGGTGCCTATGCAAATTGCAGGTGCATATAAAACGTCACTATGGCCATTTCCAACTCCCTTAGACCTTTAAAAGCTTAAAATGCAACCTTCATAAACGTGGAATGTATACACATTTTCATCTGAAAGCGTATAAGACATAGGTCATAAGCTTTGTCCACACTGGGCCTTTTTTTGTTCATCAAGGGCATGCGTTATAGCGCAGTCAACAGCGAACGTGAGGCATGCCCGTGACGCGCGTTTAAATCGTAGCGCTCGCTATGACACTTTTCTTTAAACGCGGGTGGATTTTGACGCATTCAATTATTGAATATGCCAAGCGAAAGTTGAATAAAAAGAAAATGACGAAAAATGAAGATGAAATTGCATAATATGGACATAGCTATAGGGTGTTTCGTTTTACTAACCTCTTCACGTTGTTACCTCTTCACAGCCAAACCACTAAACCGATTTTTCTGTTTGGCATGCAGATACTTTGAGTCCCGGGAAAGGATATAGGATACTTTTCATCCCGGAAAAATGTACAGTTCCCAGTCGATAAACGAATTTTGGCGTAACGGAGTTGCGGACGTGACCTGGTCATGGGCGCCGGCAGAAATAATTTCCAAGGGATGCTGATTTTAGTTTTCTTTCTTTTCTTTTCTTTTTACTTTTTACGAACAACAGTGACTGTCTATTTACGTCAACATAATACATTTAATGCCGAAACATTACGAACTACCCTTGTACGGCATGGTAATGGGGTTACAAAATGCTTTTTATTTCAATAATTCCTGTTGGTCCCGAGATTCCCAAGGGGTGCAAGTGCACCCCCTGGCACCCCCCTGCCGGCGCCCATGGACCTGGTTATTCTTTAACTGTAAAAATAGTTCATATTAATTTTCTTTAATATAGGTACTTACTTAAAATGGCTGCACACACTTTCAACAACGTTGGGCTAAAGAAAACTTAGAAAGTAAAAAGTATAAAACAAAAATAGGTTGGGTTGAGTACGCGAGAACATTCAAGGATGTCGTATATGTACGTTGTACATCCAGTTTTCATTCATGAAAAGTCATGCAATTAAGCCCACATAGCTTTTCATACATTTTCCATCCATCCTTACATGTCACAAATATATTTTACATCACAAAAGGCATGTAAAAGGTTTCACGGTTGAAATTGCAACAAAATACGTTCCAATTTAAAATAAATTGGCGTTCCTCAAGGGTAGGTTTTGCATCCAATTTTATTCACTTTTTTTTGAACAAGCATTGATTGATTGATAAGCGAGAATTAATTTAAAATTAAAATAGAGATAACAAGATGTCCTATTGTGCTATTAAAATAATCTGTTTCTTTAAGAAATTTTAATTTGAAGAAATTCCACGGAAATTTGCGAGAAAAAAAAACTATTTTGTGAAAATATAACTAGTTTTTCAGAAAATCTCAATACAATATGGTGTGTGATAAAAACTCGATTTTGTAGATTTGCTCATCGTTAACGACCAGGCAAAACAGTTAAAGTTTTGGCTAGTCCTAAAAAATATGTAATTTTGTTGACATTTGTCTTACAACATTTGAGTTGTGACGCTTATTTTGTTTGACTTGGCGGGGGCACTGTTATGTCCCAAGTACAGATTTGCAACTTGTAGGTAACCCAATTGTATTGCATTTGTAGTATTATTTGGGTCAGACCGCGGACACAATCCATCATCTGTCGCTGAACATCTTTTCAAGTTCTCAGAATTTAGTAAAGAGTATACCTTTTTTGTTACATGGGGAAATGCTTTATATGAATATGGATTGGGGACATCGGCCGGGGTAAGTGGGATTCTCCGAGGTTCAACCACCACTAAAACCCCAGGTGCCATGGTTAGTTATAAGGAGTATACCTACCTAGTGATTATATTAAAACACATGGTACCCATATTTAATTTATAAATTCTTGGCTAAAAATATGTTTATTCCTGCTTGACTACTATCCGAATCTCGTTTTTGCTCCAGAACGCCTGAATGAAACAGCAAAGAAGTGACCGCAACAGCTGCAGCATAGAGCTACAAAATATTAAGTACTAAAAGAGATGATGCCCGCAACTCCGTTACACCGAAATTCGTTTATCGCGCGGGAACCGTACATTTTTCCGGGATAATAAGAATCCTATGTCCTTTCCCGGGACTTAAAGTATCTTCATACCAAATTTTATCAAAATCGGTTCAGTGGTTTGAGCGTGAAGAGGTAACAGACAGACAGATAGACACACTTTCGCATTTATAATATTAAGTAAGTATGGAAGTATGGATTAACACTCAACTATACATTGAAATAGTACAATCCATACTACGCTATATATACTATATAATATTATAAATGCGAAAGTGTGTCTGTCTGTCTGTCTGTCTGTCTGTCTGCCTGTTACCTCTTCACGCCCAAATCGCTGAACCGATTTTTCTGAAATTTTGCCTGGGTATACTTCGAGTCCCGGGAAAGGACATAGGATACTTTTTATCCCGGAAAAATGTACGGTTCCCGCGTAATAAGCGAGTTTTGGCGCAACGAAGTTGCGGGCGTCATCTAGTGACATAAAATTAAATTTATTTCGATAAATTTTTCGTATTTACATCAAAATAAATTAAAACATACCAGTTAAAGTTTTATTTTAACTTTATGAATGTAATACCTGGTAATACTACCATGAAATGTCACGTACAGTAGCGCAGGCTATGGGAGGGGTGAAGCGATTTAAAATCTACCTCTGGGCGGCGCTGGGCGGGAAAATAAGGGAGCGTACACACTAGAGGACGTGACGGTAGTAGAGCGACGACGCGACGGAGCTCATAATGACCCATACTGATAATATTAGATGTTGACAGCAACTTTGTTCACGCAAAATTTTTGAGAACCGTATATTTTATACTAGCTGTTGCCCGCGACTTCGTCCGCGTTAGCATAGTAGATCACGTCCCAAGTATTATTTTTCAAAAATATTCAGAATTGGCTTTCCTACGATTTTATTATATTATGTAGATATGATAAAGGGTGTTGGACCTGTTCGTTTTGGGCGACTTTTATTTCTGCTGATAGTCTTAACAAATTTTAGTGTAACGAAACTATTTAATAAGTAGGTGCACATAACTAATTTAGTAATCAATTATTACTTGACGGGCCTTTAAAGTTTGTAACAATATTTAAGTTATGTGATGTTTCTGCACAGAGCATATTTTAATATTATAGAGAATAAAGCTTATTTAAAAATTGCAATTGTTGTAGTGGGAAATCTATCAAGAACCAAAATATTATAGTGTTACGGCAGGTCACGGCTAGGTGCGTCGCAGGAGCGTAGAGCTATACCTACCGCACCGTATCTGCCGTATCGATTATATGGGGCTACGGGCCCCCAATACGCGCATGTACTTTTCCTTAGGGCCCCCAAACTAATTTATTTTTTTATACGGGTCCCAACCATGGCACGCTACGCTTTTAGTGCGTCGCCTCACCTTGTTATCGTGATGCTTGCTGCGTCTCGTCGCGTCGCACCGCGTGTCGTCAAGTGCGCAGTCTCCTCAACAGAGATGAGGTTTTGAGGTCTGTTGATGAGGTTTTTAACGAGCGGCTATTGCAAAACGCAATTAGACTATGATCACACTGTGTATAATTCGCTATGCTTTCCGTTTTGGATTTTATACCGATTTTCATTTTATATTGGTGCTATAAAGCCTGCGGGAACTGTACATATTTCGCAATAAAAGTAGCCTATGTCTTAGAAGCAAGCACAAGCAGCACAACTAAAATTTGATTTTTTAAAATTATACCCCTAGATTGTAAAATAGAGAACCAATCTTTGCTTCCTAGGAGCCCGTTTTCACACAAGCAAAGCCGCGGGATACAGCTAGTCTATATATATAAAAAACTCAAAGGTGACCGACTGAAATGGTGATCTATCAACGCACAGCCCAAACCACTGCACGGATCGGGCTGAAATTTGGCATGCAGGTAGATGTCATGACGTAGGCATCCGCTAAGAAAGGATTTTGATAAATTCCAACCTTAAGGGGTTAAAATAGGGGATGAAAGTGTATATATAATAATACTTCTTAACGCGAGCGAAGCATGCGGACAAAAGCTCATACAATATATTTTTGAGAAGCGAAATACGTCATATACGGCAGCATATACGTGTAATATTTGGCATCCAGAAATAAAACCTCTCTGCTAAGCCATGTTTGCTCAGAGGGTACCGATATTGAATCATACCAATATTATACCCGGATTCGAACCCCCTATAAGTCTAATACTACTGTATTGGTACTTAGTAGAACGGGGAAAATCGGTATTTAATAATATGGCAAAGTAATAGAGCCTATTATTGGGCGGTAATATAACACGCAGCATTTCTGCCTATTGGAATACGTCTTGGTACTACTGGAATAGGGTTTTGCCCTGGTTTAATACCTTTGTGGTTTTGCCAATGAGGTGCCAAGTTAAATTCTGCGTGTTAGTTAAGGGTTTACTCAATTTAGAAAATAATAAACAGAGTTCCACGAATTAATTGCACTTAGTTCAGTTTAACAAAGGCCGTGCCTTATCTTTATTTATTTGATTTGAGCAGAGATTAATAAATAGCTACATACTTTGTGATCGCGATGTAATTTTTTTTATTGCAATAAAAACACATTTTCGATCTAGATTCTGATATTTTTCTGTTTTGTAAAAACATTTTAAATGATTGAAACTACGTTTTCTGTCCGTAGGGAATATAGTTGCATTACTTTATGAAATACATCCAGATTCCTTAGAAATGTTAAAGAAATAATGTTAAATGTAACTTTGTAATATCTTATTATTTTGCGCTCATATATAGTATGTCCTTTCCTGGGTCTTTAAATTGACTGCGCTAAAGGAAGGATTTAATATTTTGACATTTTAACGCTAACACTATTTTAAAAGACGTCATGGCATGTGGCTCGGCTCACCATAATTATGATTATTGTGGTAATTTTGGGTTCAATTCGACATATTTTGAGTTTGGAAATGTCTGTGATATAATCTCATATCTATACGATTTAGCCAATCCTGAATTAATTTTTTTTCTTTATTTAAGTATACTTAATATAAATCTTATATATAAAATTCTCGTGTCACAATGTTAGTCCACGAACTCCTCCGAAACGGCTTTACTGATTTTTACCAAATTTTATATGCATATTCAGTAGGTCTGAGAATCGGCTACTGGGTATTTTATATATTGATAAATGCATTTGTTGAATAAATAATAGTAAATTATTACAACTCGAGACTGAGGGCGACCATGGTTTGTGCGACGGGATAGCGATAGACGTTGCTATGGAAACATACTTATTTAGTTACTTAAAAAAAAAATAATGGGCGAAATAGGTACATTATATTATGGCAAAGCAACGTTTGCCGGGACAGCTAGTTATATTATAATTCTACTCCTTTCAATTCCTCCATGATTTTTAGTGACAAAATAAAAGAGGGAATTAAAAAAAAAACTTTGATTTATTGTCTTAAAACTATTTAGAGACACTAAGGTAACTCGTACAGCTACGTTTGACTATGGACATCGTCCCTCGAACACTTTCAGCTTGGCAGTGAAACTTTACACAAGAAATTAATTTGTACAAATAATGTTATTGGCCTAGATTTTACTACGTGATAAGTTACAGTAACACAACAAAATATTAGGCATTGTACTGACCACAGAACAGTAATTATTTAAATTAAGAACGTACAGGCCAATAACAAAAACAGTCCTATACCTAGGACACCGAAATTCAAAAACAAAATCTAGCACACTACACTGTTATCACAACAAAACATTGGAATCTAAATTGACATTACACAGTATTAAGTTTATATACAAAAATAATAAAAAACAATCCAAAATGTAAAAATATTTGGTAAAATATGGTAACTAGCTTTTTACGTTTTGTCACTTGAAAAGATTTTAGATAGATACAATAATAATTAAAAATAGTTTAAAGATTAATTAAATTAAATACAATTTTGTACACGTGTTTCACAAAAATTATGGTAACTAACGTTATTTGTACTTTATATTCTGGCAAAAGTACTTTCTGAAAGTCCGCACATCTTAAGTTCCATGCTGCGTATTTACAAAAAAAAACAACTGTCAAAAATAATTTAAATTTGGAGCGTGTAATATCATCGGCGGTCATTAATCGGAGCGCACCTCGCAGATGAAGTAGGTCTCGAAGGAGCAGGGGGAGTCGTTCCATTTCAGGCCCTTGTCGTCCCTGTTCCACAGCTCTAGACAGTTCTCTTCCTCGCCGTTCTCGTATCTGGAATTAAAAAAGATATTTTAAAATTTTGCCGGGAATACGAAAGAGTGACGTTGTGATTTTGTATTATTTTCCTAAAATTGTGTTATTTCGGTTTTTAATGTGTAATGTTGGTAAAATATTAACCATTAAATATTCGTTGTCGTGCACAAGTGTGGGCAAGTGATACAACTTCAAGAAACGTGCCATTTTGTGTTCCCTCCAAAACTCCATCGAAAGTTTTAGTAAAGGGTCTACCACTTTACTAAAACAACTGACTTGACTCGTTGACTTTACCGACTACTTTTTAGACTTTGACTAGACTTTCGACTTGACGATAATCTGGAAAAACAACTTGAAAATTTTGTAAATTTTTTTACGAAATTTTATTTTCCCGCCAAAACTTTACTTGACACTGGCCATGGTTTAAAAGCCGAGAGCCATAACAAGAAAAAAAAAGATATTTTATGACTCAATATTTTTTTAATACTATATTGTAAAGAACACTAGTACATCTTGCCCAAACAATCTAATAGACACTGATAAACTCTTAACTTATTTAGGTCTAGGTCTAACTTTCACTAAAAAGATTATTTATGTTAAATGATTTTATTTTGCTGCTAGCATAACACAATACGATATGGAGTGGTGCACTACCATTTCATACACTCTTGTTTCTGGTATCATATCACGCCGATCCATTCGAGCTAGTGCTTTTCTACAGCCGAAGACATACACCCTAATCGTTCGTCGAAATACTCCTAATCTTCCATTAACAAGAAGAAAGAGCAAGACAACAAGAAAATATGATTCGTGACATCATGATTAATTTTAAACCGATTAGGGCATATTCGTGAAATTGCGATTATTTCTAAACCTGATTAAGGTAAGTGGCTCTCATAGACCAGGCTTGGATTTACCTGAAGTTGTTGGGCTCTCCAGCATTCCAGTTGACGAAGGTCAGCGGTCTGCCGTTGGCCATCCAGAAGAAGTTGCCCTCCTCAGCCAAGTCCGTGCCCGACGTCCAGAAGTGCTCGCGACCGTAACCTGAAATAGTAGTGTTGTTTGCTTAACAAAAAACTAGAGATCGCCCAATGGTCGAAATTCAACCTTTTTAATTATCTTCTACTTTTGGCTCCCCGTTCAAAGTATTGACTAGTTCAGATTTAATAAAATAAAAACAACAATCCATTTTTGATGACGACCTCTGTGGCTCAGTGGTGAGCGTGTTGGTAGCTCAAGCCGGGGGTCACGGGTTTGAATCCCACCGACGGAACAAAAAGTCTTCAATGTTCCCGGGTCTGGATGTGTATTAAATATTATGTGTATGATATAATAAAAATCTGAAATATATGAATAGTATAAAAGTATTAAATATATATCCGTTGTCTGGTACCTGTAGATATTTTATTTATTTATTTTTAATTTGACAACAGACTTCAACCAGAAACAAAATAGTATAATTCGTATGTCCTATACATACGAATTATACTATTTACTTGTCATTCAAAAAGATGGTAGTGTGCACATTGCAGTGTGTTATTTGTTGTGTTTAAAACATAAAGTTAAACAAAGTTAAATATAATAAGATTTCTCTCATTCTTCAGGCTTGTCATTGAGGTAGAAAGATATTTAACCATAGATTTACTTTAATCCAGATCTGTGCAACTGGGCCTTAGGGTCTTATACAGCCAACTGATAGGCGATAGGTTAATTGGATGTAAATTTTACTACGAGATGGATTGTAGTTTACAATAAAATATATTGTTATTCAAAAGAGCAAGGCTTCACGTCTACAAGTTTATAATACCATAACCATAACGGTTGTGAGTAATGTCAAATGTGTGAAAAATATTTTCTTTAATTCGCTAATTTGACGAACTACTAGAGCGATTTTTATGTTATTTATCACAAATATAGAGTTCACCAAATGGAAAGAAGTAGGCCACTTTTTTGCCGAAAAATGTACTACACAAAATTCTTTACGCGGGCGGAACCACATTGTCTAGTTTTCCATAAAACATCGAAGAGAAGCTCCCAATATGAGATTTCCCTTCACCTTAAGGAGAGGCTTACGTTCAGCAGTGGACGGCAATAGGCTGATGATGATAATGATAGTGATGATAAGGGAGCAGGGCCGTATTTACATATTATATTTTTTAGGGTTCCGTATTATGAGTATAGGCACTATATTGTTATACTGTGGTGTAGGCCACTTTAATTTTGCCGCCCCTATGTACCATCCAGCAAATTGATTTTTAGGCAGTGGACAGACTAACGTAATTTCGTCGGATCATGTCAATTTTATGTGTCGGCTGGCTTTGACGTAACGCAACCAAACTACGAAGGTCGTCCATCTGCCTGGGATCAACTTCTCTGATAAGTGATAGTACAAACTTTGTCGCCACCCTAAGATGCTTCCGCCCATAGGCCATGGCATATACTGCCTATACATAAATCCGGAGCTGTAAGGAAGGAAGGAGAGAATTACCTGACTCTCTGACATATTTCTCGAGTTTGTCGTTCTCCTCCTGTGTGGAGATTGACGCGAGATGCATGCCGTGGAACCGGCAGTACTGCTGCGCCTTGAACCAGTTCGCCTGAAATTAAAAAAAAAAGTTTTATTCCAAATTCAAACAAGAAATCAAAATTAACGTCGGTTCAGAAATATAGCGAAAGAAATATAGGAAGTAAAAACGAGAGGGGTTAAACTGGCGTATTATAACCACTTGAACCACATTTTGACATTTTTTTAAACCTTTGATAATAATAGACAATTACTTACAAGTTACATTTTTTATGCAAAATAGCCTCTATATTATTGTAGATATAGTGTATTTAAAACGCTGGCTACCAGTCTTTAGTGTATAGTGTATGCAGTGTATAGCATGTGTATAGTGTCTTTAAAACGCTGGCTAGCAGTATTTAGTGTATAGTGTGAAGTGTCTATAGTGTACAGCATGTGTATAGTGTCTTTAAAACGCTGGCTAGCAGTATTTAGTGTATAGTGTGAAGTGTCTATAGTGTACAGCATGTGTATAGTGTCTTTAAAACGCTGGCTACCAGTCTTTAGTGTATAGTGTATGCAGTGTATAGCATGTGTATAGTGTCTTTAAAACGCTGGCTAGCAGTATTTAGTGTATAGTGTGAAGTGTCTATAGTGTACAGCATGTGTATAGTGTCTTTAAAACGCTGGCTAGCAGTATTTAGTGTATAGTGTGAAGTGTCTATAGTGTACAGCATGTGTATAGTGTCTTTAAAACGCTGGCTAGCAGTATTTAGTGTATAGTGTGAAGTGTCTATAGTGTACAGCATGTGTATAGTGTCTTTAAAACGCTGGCTAACAGTCTTTAGTGTATAGTGTCTGCAGTGTATAGCATGTGTATAGTGTCTTTAAAACGCTGGCTATCAGTTTTTGTATAATGAATTTGATGAGATTCCTAACAGAAGGTCGATTTGATTAGGTTTTATTAAAAAACAAACCCTATCGTGTAAGCCACTGCCATTATTATACATTTATCTCCATTACTTTGAGTTTTCTTACTAACCAGTAACCATAAAACGCCTATTTTCCAATCACTTTCTCGCTATGACTGTAGAGTAACGATGCAGTAGCAAGTTTTCTTTAGGTCAGGTGTAATGGGATTCCCAACACTCGATTAACGAGTTTTTGATTGGTTACGCAACATAAACTCATCATTATTCATTTTGACTCACATTTTTAACTGCGTACCATCGAAGAAATTGATTCATAGACAGATAGCGGATCTACGTCATTTGGTCGAGTTTTGTCAATTCGATATTGGTCGTGATCTGTCGGCTGGGTTTCACAAAACACGACCAAAATACGTAGGTCATCTACCTGTGAATCAAATTCTCTGATAGTACATACAAAACTAATCTGTAGCGAAAGTCATTTCATCAGAATCTCTCAAACTACGTATAGACGGAAATCACTTATTACGGCAAGCTATATTAACGCGTAATGTATGTGTAGTAAACATCATTTTCGCGTGTTAATGGTATGCTATTGCAACTAGTCCCAAGTTTCGTCAAGTTATGCAGATATTACTGGCTAGGATTACAGAGTTCTGACCAGTACATTCATACTTTGTAGTATTACGGAGTTAATTAATTTAATATCGTAATTTTAAAATATTTTTAAGATAAAGATCTTATTCTAAATATCAAACAGACCGGTAATAGGCGTAAGTAACTACTTCCTTATACGCATAATATGTTATTAATACTTATTTACTTAGGTTTTCTATTTACGGATTTGAAGTAAAGAAAACTTTTAATTTGCATTGGTTCTGATATATTTTGGTTTGCATTTTCCATGTAGTACATAATAATATAGAGTATATATTATTATTAATATAATGGTACTGAAAAACGGAACTTCTAGTCAAAATGACAATTTATTATTAATGCATTGATAAAATTAGTAATAGTGTAGGTTAAAGGTTAAAGGTAGTGCAGCTAGGTGTAACATAAGCCGAAATAATAGTAGAGGTATCAAGGCTCAAGCAGAAGCCCCCAAACGTGTAAAAAGGGTATTCTTAAAAAAACTTTTAAAACACGTTATGGCAAGTCACTATATAATATTATAGGTTTATATTAGGTATATATATTACGGTAATGGTTTTATGCTAGACGGCAGCACCAGCACATATGTGGCACAGATAAACAAAAAGTTTTGTTCGACGTCTGACAACGTTTCTGTCAACATTCTGATGTTATATACATGTACAACATGTCGATTTTGGTCGGACTATTTCCTGTATGTGCCTGTAGTGCTCTGCTCCAACATAATAATATGAGCATTCCCAATTAATCATCATTCAAATCCATCCTGACAGACATACGATCGCTGGAGTAAACTTACTCTGGAATGGAGACCAAGGCTGGTAATACGGGGTGTAGGTCGACCTCCAACTAGGTGGGACGTAGTATCCCTAAGTAGTCTGTGGGTGGGACGACGGTCTCCGTTTAGTTGCGGGTCCATGTTGGATGCAAGTAGAGCTTGTCTAATTTGAAATGACGCGCCCCACCACTTCACTCTTGATACAAATGACACAATTTTGTACTGAGAATACGAGGGAGGGGCGCGTCATTTTAAGTTAGACAAGCTCTAGCAGGAGATCGGTCATCTTGGCGTTCATTGAGAGAGGCCTATGTCCAGCAGTGGACGAATATAGGCTGATATGATGATGATGATGATGATATCCATCCTATTTCCGCATTCGCTAAAACTGATGTTTCGAGCGCAGTTCTTTTCTAGTGCTCTCGTTCGACCTAGATACAGGACGACAAAGGACTAGAAAATACAAGTTCTAACTTTCAATAACTGTCTACTGTGCTTTATGACAGAAGAGGAATTTAGTATTCCTTGTTTAAATAAAGGATATTTTGCTTTATATTCCTTCGATCTTTTTTTTTTTTGGGATTCTTGGAAATGCTATTGTATTATATTGTTGTCGCGATCACCAGTGCTCTTATGGGGCTTGAAGGACTAGTCATATTGTAGAAACTGTAACCTTAGTAATTGATTTCTATCTATGTAAAATTGGATTTTTAATCTTGCGTTATGGGTGGTTGGGCCTTTAGTCAAGTTGCATTCGATAACATAGACACTTCGACAGCAGCTTCTTTAAAAATCAGGAATATAGCATTAGACATTTCGCATCGCTAAGTGACATAGACTGATGGCGCTTACAATGCATTTAATCAAATCCCACATTTCTAACTTAGCAATTTATTCGAATGCAACTTGGTATATACTATATAGGATGGAAATGTAATAGCTCCCACACCGGTTTCGGTGACGGTGGCCGGTTTAATTGAAACCAGGCCAGCTACGCAGAAGTAATTTTATTGTGCCCAAGTGTGTGCGCAGTACACAAGAGCACTCTCTATTCTTTTTCTCTTATAACCCAGTGGGACGGAAGACCGACACGACCGGCTAGAGATCAGGCGCAGGTGCCAGGACCGACTTTTTACATGCCCATCCGATGCATGGATCATCTTACTTGTCAGACAAGTCAGAAATAACATGTTTCCAACGCGGGAATCGAACCCACGGCTTTCGAGTCAAGAGCCACTAGACCATGGAGAAATGGAAATACGGCAAAGTACAAAACGCACATTTTCTTAAAAGTAGAGCCTGTCTCACATTCAATGTAGATTGTAGAGTTATATTATGCAGCTTGTATTGATCAAAATGCTCCACAATTGATGAGTGTTTTCCATATTCATGTTATCAACCAATATTCAATAATATTGCTTGTATCGTGTTTTACAAGTTTTCCTCTTTTAGTAGATTGCAGAATATGTACTGTTGTATAATAAAAGAATAGAATAGATTGGAAATAATAATATACTTACAGTACTTACTGTATAAGAAAGAGGCGATTTATCTCGAATACTAGTTTTGTTTTAATTCAAGAAATGTTATATAATTTGTCTATGATACAGGGTACAAGTAAAACTTAAGCGTAATTTGAGTTGCATTTGATCAAACATAATTTTGACTCCGCTAAATAACACTCCAAAATGTTGGCAACTACTATCGTTCGAAATTCAAAATGCAGCGATATCCATAGACTAAACTCTGATCAGCCTGCAACTTCCGGTACATTTCGTGCGGCGGCCATATTACTTCCGGTCCAGAGATTTACCTAATTTCGTGGAAGCGTGCCACTTGAAAATTCGTCCAATATCAGTTTACGATGTCACATGTGCTCATATAGGCTACCTCATTTAATGGAACATGCTATAAAATTTAACTCCGTTGTGAATTGTGATATTAAAAAATATAACTAGGGCACTGGCACCAGTAGTCAGCCTTTTAGTGGAAAGCGCAAGTTTAAATGTGGATAGAAAATTATTTAAAATAGTAATCCAAAACCTTTTATACTCATTCACTTAATCTTTTAAACTTTGTTATGAAATTAACATAATGTAAGATAATTTGTCTTAAGAAGTATTGAAAATAAAGTATTTTTCAAAATAAGGCACATTTCCCCAGTACTCAGCCGTCACAACACAGTTCTCGGCCAAATAGCTACCAGCTGTAGTCAGCCTCTCCTTAGATGGGCCTCGAAAGAGATTAAGAGACCTATGGAACTGAAACAAATAAACAATGCATGTCTGGTCTCTGACAATGCCAAAAAACTAAGAAATTACTTAGTAGGTAGGTGCCTCATAAATAAATGAATAAATAAGTTACTGATGGCTGAACACTGGGTATACCTCACCAGTACTCAGCCGTGGTTCGACCGTATCTAGTTAGGCGGCCGACTACTGGTTTTTATATGGAATGTAGTATGACCAGTACTCAGCCGGAGGTGGCCGAACACTAGATAATGTACAAGAAACACATACCCAGTAGTCAGCCACCTCATTATTTAAATAACTATAAAGAAACTGTTCTATAACTCATTTGGTTTAGTCGTAAAAAATGTAATAACAATATATTTTAATAAATCATAACACAAAAGTTAATAAGAAATCACAATAACTGACCTTTTTGTCGGGCACTTCCCACTAACAAAATTTTGGCGCGCACGCCGCATCTTGCCTCGACTAGTGACAACGTCGAATTGGAATCAGATTACCATTTCTTGCAGCCACTTAGCGGCATTGTGACGTTCTGAACTGGCCAATAAGAAGGCCAAGCTTTTTTTAAAAAGTAATTTGATTGGTTAATTTGCAATAGAATGCTATTTCTATAGGTTTTTAGCTGGAAAAGGCTGACTACTGGTGTGGGGCTGACTACTGGCGGCCTTACCCTACTTATAGCTACCAATTTAAGAGTCACGTTATAAAGAAGCAAACATTAACGTGGCAGAGTTAAAATATTTGAAGAACAAAACTTTTTAGCGGCGTTGTGTACTTTTTGCTAATGGTTGAAAATATATTTGACTCTCTTCAGGAGTCAGGACACGTGATTTGATCAGAAATTCGTAAGATGGAGGGTGAGTAAACCGCTGGCGAGATGGAAGTTGGTATAATATAACATAACATAATATATTCGCCTCTGTCTCTACCTTAGCGGCGAAATTCCTGCTAGTTTCGTTTTCACTTCTGCCAAGCGCAAGCCGTACTTTTTATATAATAATAGCAATAGTACCTATGGCTCTACGCTTGTGATCTTGCGTCGCGTTGTAGCCGCAAAACCGCGCGTTCGGGCGGCCGCATATAAACACAGCTCCTTGATATTTGATAATTTGGCTGTAGCGATATCGATTTTTCTCAACAATGACTAAAGCTAAGAAATTAAAGTTCATTGTCAGTATTCATCATGTCTTTGTCTTTGAGTTACCCATAGCATAACACGATTGGTCAACTTTTATAACACAGAATAACCAATCAAAAAGACCTCTGTAAAAAATGGGATTCTTATTTTGCCAACAGAGAAGAGTGATTTAAGCTTCCAAAATTTGTACATTGTACAAATTTTGGAAGCTTAAATGGTTATTCTGTATCCTGGTTATGAGATCAGGTTTCGAGGAAAATGGCACTTGTTACTCAGACTATTGGTTCAAGCATACACTTTAATTTTACCATAGCTTATATGAAATGTATTTATGGTTTTTGAATTACGCGACAAAAACCATTTTCTCGCTACGCCCTTTCCATTTTTGCTGTTCCAATCAAGCAATCTAAAACATATCCAACACGGTTTTTGACTTTAACGCGGCGTCAACTTAAAGCATGTAGTAAGCATGGTGGATCCCATCTACCATACCAAATTATAATACTTGACAAATCGGCTCCTACGCCCGTGCCTCGTTAGTTCGTTACAAAGTCCTATTGTTGCAGTGTTGTGTACCGGCGCGGCCCAATCTGTAGAAAGTGATAATGATACAATATCAACCGAGTATTAAGTTCGACTTGTGTACGGTCCGCAGAGAAATGTGTTGAAAATTGTTTGACAAAAATATAAATTAACCTTAGGTTGGGTTGCACCAGAGGCGTGGTTAAAGTTAAAGTTAAGGTTAAAGTAAAATGTGGCGTCCTTAGCTTTAACTGTAACCTTAACTTTAACCTAACCTTAACCAGAAAAATTGACAGATGTCGTATGAGCATATGGGGTGTTTGGACGCCGTATTTAACTTTAACCAGAGATTTGACTTTTTGCATTGGAGTAAAAGTTACAGTTAAAGTTAAAGTTAGTTGGTGCAACCCACTCTTATTCTTTTACTTATAGAAGAATAAGGTTGGTTTATATTTTTGTTTAATGCTATATTGTGTCTGTCAGGTAAGCCTAGCTAAAGTTGGTGAAAAGCTTCATTTCGTAGAGCAGGGCTTTCAAAATTATTTGATATGTAATTAAGATAATACTAGCTATCCCGGCAAACGTTGCTTTGGCATAATAATATAAAGTATTTCGAGCATATTTTTTATTTTATTGAAGTGACTAAATAAGTATGTTACCATGGTAACGTCCCGTCCCGTCTCACAAACAATGGTCGCCGTCAGTCTCGAGTTGTAATAATTTACTATTATTTATTCAACAAATGCACTTATCAATATAAAAAGTAGCCAGTAGCCGATTCTCAGACCCACTGAATATGCATATACAATTTGGTTAAAATCAGTAAAGCCGTTTTGGAGGAGTACGCGGCCTAACATTGTAACACGAGAATTTTATGTCTAAGATAATTAGTATGGAGATTCGAGATTCTTTGACCTTCTTCGTATGTTATGGTTAATAGTATAATTAAGTATTTTATGAGATAATTTCATTACCTTTAAATTATAAATAATTTTTCAGCTGATTGGTACTTATCGTAAAACTTAAAGTTATGGCGAATAGTTAAACAGTCGCATTAATACTTAACTTTAATGTCACAATTTTATGAAATTAAAGATACTTCAATAAATCTCTGAGTGCGGTTGTTAAATTTACAATCCATGTTCCTAATTTAAAAAAAGACTCTTTTGTTTATATTTTCATATAATAATTAAAAAAGTAACTATATATTTTCGGCGTCGCTACTTTCTAAAGGACATTTTAACACCCTAAACTAAAGTATCATTAATTAGTTTTATTACACCCTGTATATACATTTTAATCCTTCAAGCCCCATAAGAGCACCGGCGATCGCGACAACAATAGAATAACAATAGATTTCCAAGAATCCGCGATCGAAGGATTAATAAACAAATAATAATCTGACTGTACACAGTACAAACGTACACACAGTCGTCGCAAGTTTTTTGTGGAGAGAAAGCTGACAAAAGGCAAGGAATACCGAGATGTAATCTTGTGTAATAGACGTATTATGATTCAATCTGACCGAGATTCGATCGCCCCTTTTATAATTTGGCCATATAATAATTATCTGTTTCCAATTTCTCTTGATTAAAAAATTATTGCACCCGTAAAACATAATATTATGACGTCATAGAAAGGTTGTAAAGGTGCCAATGTAAAATACCCCAACCCAATTTCACTATTTTAATACAACACTTATGCAGTTTCTTTATCAATCTCGTCGTCGAACGGATAAAGAAAGAAAGACAATGCAAAAGATGGGAGGATGACGTGAAGGAAATAGCAGGAGCCAGGACTATCTATGTCGAAAGACAAGCTACATGTTATAATCTTGCAAAATAGCTTAAAATAGATGAATATAAATGCAGCTTCGTTGTTATTGGGGTTATGACTTATAAGTTATAACTTTTTAGACACATTGGAAAAAATCTTGGGAGAACACAAAACGAAGAAGAAGGAGGAGGCTTAATGATAGCAATTTCGTTTCGCGCCAACTTATATTTAGCCGACCACGTGTTGAGAAAGAAAACAAGTTGTTTTGCGTAATGTAATTATAGTTTTTGCCACCGCGTCTCACGCGATTCGTCATCATCATTATCGAGAGACGGATGCGCCTACTTTCATATTTCAATGTCATATTTGCAGATGAACTCATGCCGAATCAGAAGTTAGAACACTCCAAAAAGTTTCTAGTCTGACTCAACCATAACAGTATTGATTTTTTAAAAATATATTTTAAGATTCAATCATTCAAGATATAGATTCTAAGTTTGGGCCTCGTACGATTTCGCTGTTTAATGTTTTATACAACAATTTAAAATTTAGTAAGAGAAAGCGCGCCAAATAACTTCTTGCTTTTTATGCTATTTTTTAATTATGAGCAATTCTCTAGTTATGTAGAGCTACTTGTTATATAGCTGAATAATGTACGGTTTCCCTAGGATATCCTATTGCGTACACCAAGTAACTGACTATAATACAAAAGAAATAGAATAAGCAACCAAGTTCCAAATCATATCCTACCCTTTATATTTATGTAGGATCATGTAATGTTAAATTCATTCTCTTGTTTATGTGAGTGTTACCCTGCGGCCTGCTGTTACATTTTTAACACCATGCTGCTGTATATTACTGTTATTTACTATTTTACCCGGCTACGACTAACGGAAGAGTCATTGTAGTCTATTTTTGTTTATTTGACTGTATCGCCTCGATACATATTTAGACTCGATAGTATTTCGACTAAGTTGCGAGTTAATAAAATAAAATTACTGGCAAACACAGATTAAAAAAGTAACTAAGGCTTTTAGTTAAGTTGCAATTGATAATAATGTTTGTATCAGTAACCATAAGTGTCATTTTCCAACCATATTTTATCCAAATAAATATCATTTCATTTCATTTCATTTGGTAGGTATGGAATTTGATTTCAGATATTTTACAAGTATTGCTTCATGGCGCTATGGCACTTGCGTCAACTTTTATTTGTTTTTGAACTTTCTACCCCAATTTTTCCAAACAAATTCTTCTAAAAGTCTTTTGTACTCTAAAAGTAAAAATGAAATACCTTAAAGAAGATTCCTAAATAGTATCTCTTTTCTCCAGACTTGAGGAGGGGCATCGTCCATCTTGTTACACCCAGCTCATCCTCTGTGCTGCAGCTCGAGCATTCTGGAAAAGAAGGTGCTGTTTAAGTGACTGCTGCTGGGAGAGGACGATGGAACTTGACTTGGAAAGTGATTTTTGACCGGCTTCCGAAAAAGAGGTTCTATGTTTGGCCGTGGATGTAGGCAAGGGTAAGTAAGGGTAAGTCGTGTCACAATGTTAGTCCCCGTACTCCTCCGAAAGGGCTTTACTGATTTTAACCAAATTTAATATGCATATTCAGTGGGTCTAAGAATCGGCTACTGCGTACTTATTATATTGATTATTGCATTTGTTAAATAAATAATAGTTGTTCCTGCGTCTCATCGGGCCGCGCGGCGCTGGCGGGCAAACCGGTAGCCCCCGCGCGCCTGCCTTCAGCGTGCACCCCCCGCGCGCCTCCCTGCGACACCCGCGGCCAGCGAGGAGCGCGTCGCGGCCGCGCCCTTTCACTTTATCGGACCACCGGCCTACGCGACGCACGCACCGCGGCTATACCTCGAACCATACTATACCTAATACACAGTCTATTTCATTGAAGACGTTTTTTATTTCTGGCGGAGACCACCAGCGTCACCTCTGGAGCTTCGCCCCAACAGTGGTCCTTCGTACGCCGTCTTTTTTGCTGCGAAGCGCAAGAATTGGACTGGATTTTGGACGGACACGCCTCGACGGGATTCATGCGCATGCGCCGATCGCGCCGCATGAAGCATTCCACGTGGCTGAGGACAAAGAAGTCGCGCCCATCCAGTAGGCCTTCGCAAGAAGAGGGATACGCCGTCTTATTTGCTGCGAAGCGAAGAATTTGGACCGGACTTAGGACCGACGCGCCTCAACAGGATTCATGCGCATGCGCCGAATGCGCCGCATGAAGCATTCCACGTGGTTGAGGACAAAGAAGTCGTGACCATCCAGTATTCCTTCGCATTTGGACCGGACCTTGGACCGACGCGCCTCAACAGGATTCATGCGCATGCGCCGAATGCGCCGCATGAAGCATTCCACGTGGTTGAGGACAAAGAAGTCGTGACCATCCAGTATTCCTTCGCATTTGGACCGGACCTTGGACCGACGCGCCTCAACAGGATTCATGCGCATGCGCCGACCGCGCCGCATGGAGCATTCCACGTGGTTGGGGACAAAGGAGTCGTTCTGAGTGAGCCCGTTCCTCTTTTTCTTTTTTTCCTGTCTTATCCATTTTTCCAGGAATTAAAATAAAATCTTATCAGAATCAGGCATGCTGCATGCATGATCAACATCTTAAATCATATTTTCAGAAAGAATCTTAAATAAAAATACTGTTCTTTACTACATTCACTGCCCATTTATCGAGCACGTGCTCGCTATTGTTCTATTGTTCTCCATTAATATTTATTAAATGCAATATTCTTTTTCTTATCTTATCTGAAAAGGTTATTGACCTACTTACTCATTGCATAATAACCTATTATTACCTATATCTTGCAAATAATATTTTTCATTTATCGTCACGCCTTTGGACGTTACTTTTTTCCTTTTTCAATTATTTTAATTTTTTTTTCCCTTGTCTTTCTTGCGCTTCAGTCTCTTATTTTGCGTTAAGCTTTCATTATGTCTGAAGCTAAATTAAGGGAACTCGTCAAGAGGCGTGGTGGCTATAAAGCTAAGCTAACTTATTTTGCTAACTTTGTAAAACTATTACCTACTTCCGATCTTACCCCCTTTCAACTATCTGAGCTGCAGTGCCGAGTTAGTGCTATGGAAACGCTATATAATGATTTCGATACGTTACAGACGGAGTTGGAGTTGTTGTCGGAGAACACGAGCGAGGCATATGCTGAGCGAGAACAGTTCGAGTCGTTGTACTACGCGCAGATGGGCTTCGCACGATCACTGCTTGAGCCTCCGCGTTCCTCCTCGCCGGCGCTCGTCTCTGCGGTCTCCGCTAGCGACAATCTTCACGGCTCTGGTTGCAAGCACGATTTTGTGCGCTTGCCCAAGATCGACTTGCCTCACTTCAACGGCGACTATCAGCACTGGCTCGAGTTCCGAGATACGTATATTTCCCTTATACATACTAATAGTAGTATACAGGACATAAATAAATTTCATTATTTGCGTGCTACTCTTAAAGGCAGCGCAGCATTAGTTATAAAAAGTATAGATTTTAAAGCAGATAATTACGCTATAGCTTGGCAATTATTAACAGATAGGTATAATAATGAACGGTTACTTATAAACAATCATATTCAAGCCTTATTCAATTTTGAATTAATACCTAAAGAATCTAGTGCATCATTACGTAACATGATTGATGTAACTAATAAAAATTTAAGGGCGCTCGACACCTTAGGACAGCCTACCTCACAGTGGGATACGTTGGTAATTTATATTATGTCCAAAAAGTTAGATGTAATCACCCATCGTGAGTGGGAGGAATTTAAAAATAACTTAAATCAATATCCAAATCTAAAAGATTTTATTAAATTTTTATCTAATCGAGCAGATTTAATCGAATCAATAACTAATAGTAATACAAACATAAAACTTACACATAATACAAATAAATATTTACAGGAAAATAAAAATAAAAATTATCTTGCTACTAATACAACATTTAAAACTAATTCTAATAATACTAATAATAATTCTTACTCTTCTAATAATAAAATTTCTTGTGTCATGTGCTCACAAAATCATAACTTATTTTCATGTCAATCTTTCAGAAATTTAGATGTCGATTCACGTATTAAAAAGGCATCAGAAAGCAATGTGTGTATGAACTGCCTACGATCAGGTCATACTGACAAGCGATGCAAGCTTTCTCATTGCAAATATTGCATACTTAAGCATAATACCCTCTTACATAGGGATCCTGAAAATCAGTCTTCAAACAATATTGTTTTATCAACTAATACAGACACATCTGGCATGTCTAATCAGAAAATCGTACTGCTATCCACAGCTTTGGCGAATGCGGCGGACGTCAACGGGAAGCTACATCCTGTCAGGCTCTTGTTGGATAACGGCAGCACGTCCAACCTTATCACCCGAGATTTATGTGAGAAGCTTGGCCTGTCAAAGGAAGGTACTACCTCCACAGTCTCAGGTATCAATGGTCAGATTTCTAAAACTTCAGAAAGTTGTACTCTTACTGTGCAATCTTGTTTTGGTGGTTATAA
This sequence comes from Polyommatus icarus, assembly GCA_937595015.1. Taxonomy (NCBI): domain Eukaryota; kingdom Metazoa; phylum Arthropoda; class Insecta; order Lepidoptera; family Lycaenidae; genus Polyommatus; species Polyommatus icarus. Next base: position 17,758,617 of record OW569336.1, on the reverse strand, counting down.
GGTGAACTTAACTTGTTTCATTTTACCATACATAACACACTCATTGCCTGGGTCTTACGTGGATAAAAACTTAATTAATATCCCGCCAGGTCTTAAATTAGCAGACCCTAAATTTTACGTACCATCAGCCGTCGACATTCTTGTAGGCGCTGAAATATTTTGGGACGTCTTATGTTCCCACACAATTAATTTAGGTAAAAATCAACCTAGATTACAATCTTCTAAATTTGGTTGGCTCATATCGGGCTGCGTATCTTTGCCTCATGGACGTAAAAATTATTCGACTAAAGCTTCGAATAATTCTTGTCATTTTTCCCATGAGGTAACTGAACAGCTATCTCGTTTCCGGGAGCTTGATTCAGTACAGTCTAGTAGCTCTTTTTCTTTAGAAGAAAAGACTTGCGAAAAACTATTTCACACAACAACACGTTGTAATGACAGTGGCCAATTCGTCGTCACTATACCATTAAAGGACTCTCCAGAGTGCTTAGGTGACTCTTACGCGATGGCCAAATCTCAATTTCTCTCTTTAGAGCGTAAATTTGAGCGTAAACCTATATTTAAAAATAGGTATTCAAATTTTATGCTAGAATATTTAAATTTCAATCATATCGATAGCATCATAGAGCTATGTAGAGTCGTCATTGCCACTCTATCATATTATTATATCTTCACTTACGTAAATTTCAGTCATATAGTCCAGAAGTATTGGAGTCTATTATTTTCAATCATATTTTATCTTTCTTTCATTAGATGCAGACAAAAAATTAAATTCAAGTGACACTTCTCTTATTAAATCACTTCATTTAAATACGTTTCTTACTTCAATGGTTTATTCTGGGATTATAATTCAAATAATTTATTTCTCACAGAAGATTTAAATTTTTCTAACCTAAACTTACTTCTTTAGCAGTTATGGGCACTTAAGTGTTTCTCCTTTTAGCCTCCAAAGCAAGGTTGCGGCACTGAAACCCACAACCATACCGTGTTTGGAGTTGTGTGGTGCATTATTAGGGACGCGACTCTTTCAGAAGGTATGCAAATCTATTATTCTAAATGTTACGACTGGCCAGACGTGGAGTTATATACCTTCCAAGTCCACCCCGACATATTTAGCTTCCCGGGGGCGAAGGCTGATTACATCAGCTCATCTGCTTTCATCAAACAGAATAAAATACAATTTCCCAGTTTTTCTAATTTACAAAATAATTTATTTTCAGAAACAAAATTTACATACAGACGAACACGTCGAAAATAATACAAACTTAAAATTATTACACAACCTAATCTAATTTCTAACATAATTCATAAAACATCGTCTTAAAATAATTAATCAGATACCTATGGGTAATTTACCTACTGATAGTTATATAGTTTCCCAGCCAGTGCTTATAGCCGACCGTAAAGGTAGAGGTTGCAGGTTAACTAAATCTTACATTTATGTCTTTGTGTGCTTTGCAGTCAAAGCCGTGCACCTGGAGTTAGTGTCCGATTTGACTAAAGAGGCCTTTCTTGCGGCCTTCAGCCGGTTCATTAGCAGAAGGGGCAAACCTCAGCACGTGTACTCCGACAACGGCACAACATTTGTGGCAGCTTTTAACGAGCTTTCACGCTTCATACAGGTTTATTCTAAACAAATAGAGTCTGATCTTGCAAATCAGGACATACAATTTAAATTCATTCCTGCCTATTCCCTACATTTTGGCGGGATATGGGAAGCGGCAGTTAAATCAACAAAACATCTCCTACGTAGAGTCCTAAGTCTTACTCACTTAACATATGAGGAGTTGTCGACATGTCTGATTCAGATAGAGGCTATTTTAAATTCCAGACCGCTAACACCTTTATCATCGGATCCTTCTGATCTTCCTTTTATTACTCCTTCCCATTTCCTCCTCGGGCGAGCCCATAGTTCGATAATTCGACCTCGACTCACCGAAGACTACATACTCGTACATCGCCTCCAACGCTTCGACCGCATCGAAAAGCTACGTCAACACTTTTGGCAGCGCTACTCTAATGAATACATATCTCTTCTACAGCAACGCACCAAGTGGCAGACTGGCACCATAACTCGTGCCTACAACATCGTGCCGCTTCCTCTTCATTAACATGTTCCCGGGGGAATATGTTCCTGCGTCTCATCGGGCCGCGCGGCGCTGGCGGGCAAACCGGTAGCCCCCGCGCGCCTGCCTTCAGCGTGCACCCCCCGCGCGCCTCCCTGCGACACCCGCGGCCAGCGAGGAGCGCGTCGCGGCCGCGCCCTTTCACTTCATCGGACCACCGGCCTACGCGACGCACGCACCGCGGCTATACCTCGAACCATACTATACCTAATACACAGTCTATTTCATTGAAGACGTTTTTTATTTCTGGCGGAGACCACCAGCATCACCCCTGGAGCTTCGCCCCAACATTATTAATAATTCTCTATTAATAATATAATATTAATAATATAATAATAATAATTCTTCGCCCCATAATTATTACAACCTGAGACTGACGGCGACCATAGTATGTGCGACGGGACGGAACGGGACGTTACCATGGTAACATACTAATTATATTTAGTCACTTCAATAAAATAATAAAATGCTCGAAATACTTTATATTATTATGGCAAAGCCACGTTTGCCGGGACAGCTAGTACCTATATAATATATATTTAATACCTGATATATTGATATCATAAATGAGGAAGATTGTCTGTTTATCTGTATGTCTGTCTGTTTTCTATCTATGCACTATGTTTTATCTTCTCTGTCGGGCTGTCTTTTTGTTATTTTAAACCGCTTACACGATTTTACGAAATCATAAATTAGGTGTGGAGAGCATAGATTATATTTTGAGTTGTTTCAAGTCGGTAACTTACAAAATATAAAAAAATCATGCAGTATGAAAACTTTAAAACAATACGTACACGTACAGTAAATTGCATGCACGGTATACAAAGGGTGACAAGACTGATAATGAAATAACAAATACTAATAAATTATTTAATTGTACATTACATATTATAAAGATAAATAATACAAAAATAGGGTCTGCGCAAATTGGCGGTCTATACCGTTTCAAGCGATAGAGTGATCATATTAATATCATCTCTATTAGTCGTCTAGAAGAAACCGCTTCTTCCGTCCTTTCTTGCTTGACCCCAAAAATTACTTTGACACCAAATTAGTGTTGTTTTACGAAACTTAATACATAGTTGTGTGAAGTCATTGAATTAATAATTGTATGCCAAATTCTGAAATATGAAATCTAGCATGCTATTGGCATGTGACAATCGACAACGCTACGAGGATAAAGTCTACGTCTTTATTTTCAACATTTTTACAACCTAGGTATTACGACATACTGTGCATTATAATAATTTATGATTATTTAAATCACAACATAAATGCAATAAAACAAATTATGCACAAATATTGTTGCTGTAGCTGTTCAAATGAACAACATATTAACGTCATTAATATTGTTACTTATTTTATTTTTTATGCTAAATAAATGCATTTTCAACGAATGACATCAGAATTCAGAAGGCACTCCCAAAATAATAGCTATTTATAAAAAAGTCCGGTTGTGACATATTTAAATTTCAAATCCGGGTAGAGATATGCATTAATTAATCATTATATTTCACAGAAAAGCTTTATAAAATGATATAAAAACTTAAGATACGTTTACCTATCTCTTGCGTACTAGTATCTTTTGACCAATTAATACTCAATTTATTTTTTTGCTCATAAGCCGCCTTTAAAAACTTTCTAATAGTTTATTTTAAAGAACGATACTTTACCCAATTTTTCATATTAGAAAAGTTGTTTTTATAAAATGATGATAATCATTTTTTGCTAAGGTATACGAATTTAAAAAGTTGCTCCTGCGTCTGATCTCTCGCCAGTTGTGTCGTTCCGTCCACTGCGGTACGGCAGTAAAGAAAAAGATGAGTGCTTTTGAGTATTGACACATGGGCACTATAGAATCACTCCTGTGCAGCTGGTTTCAATGAAACCGATCACCGTCAACAGTTCCTTAATTACCTGATTTAGGTGAGATATTGTTGCTGATGGGCGACTGGTAGTTGACTGTCTTGGTGTCGACGATACATCCCATCACCAGCAACACGACCGCGAGGTATTGACGAACCATTGCACTACACTAATATACACTACACTGTGACACCTAATATAAATGAGAGTAGGATATAATAGAATAAGTAAAGTTGTGTTTAAGTGGTTTTGTTTTAAGGTTTTATAGGCTGTAACTCTTGGTAATATAGAAATAGGGGTTCAAAGATTATAGGTCAAAATATTGCTCTATCACTTTGGCTCTATACAGGGCCGGTTTTAGCACTACCAGCGCACTGTGTGAAATTTCTTTGGCACCCAGGGTGCTGATAGAGGTAAAAAATTGGCGCCCCTTTTGTTTGCCTTCAGCGCCCCTTTTTATCCGGCGCCCTGGGCGGTCACCCAGCGTCGCACCCCCCTAACGCCGCTACTGCCTCTATAATGTTCTAAGGTTTACTTAACTTAAACAAATACCAGCCAAACTTCTACAACTTTCAGCAAAGAGAATTTTTAGGAGACCGACATACTAATTTGTACTTTAAGCACAGAATACATATTAGTTTAACAACTATAAGGTAAGATGTAAAATACCTTTGTAATCTGAGACAGCCAATTACTAAACTGATTTTGATAAAAAATATGCAGCACGGCAATGGGCATGGGATAGTTTTATCGATTTTGATACGAAAAACGCGTCAGTGCTATCAAGTTGTGAGCACATGTACTAGGTTTATAACCTTGAAAAATTGTGTCCTTGCAGCTAATTTTTTTCTACCAAACACAGGATACCAGCTGCCGCGGAAGTACAAGCTAATAGGCTACTTTTAATCCTTTTCCCGGACAATATGGCATCCGCTCTTAATGTTATTTATTACTTTGGACAATATTATCTGACCTTTTTACATTATTTCCCGTTTCCTTTAATAGTACTTAAAACATTTAATAGGCAAGTGAACTTTTTGGGCGAGTCAACTTTAAAAAGCATAATAAATTTTACTTAGTAGATAAATATGCTACAAAATGTCACTTATATTGATTTAGAATACTGCCTGCCTAATAAAAAGATTTTCAATATGTGTGATTTTATCCACGTCTGATATATTAGAAAAGTCGCTTGTCTGACATACTCAAAACATTGTTTTACTAAAACGTGTAAATCCTTAATTTCTGTTTAAAGATTCCTAAACAATTGCATCAATTTTGTTAAAATTTTGCACAAATTTCAAATAGACTGTGGAAAAGAACTTTTTGTTTTTGTTTGAAAGAGGAACAACACGACTACGTAGGATACTTTATTTTTACAGTAGAGCCGCAGGCAAAAGTTAGTATAAAATATATTAAATAGCTGGCATTGACCAAAACCACATTTTTTACCAACAATTATGCCCTAGGAATCTACTAAAGCATTTGATGCATAACATGAAACAGGTTGTATGTGAAAACGATTTTAAATATGTATCAATGTACAACATAGTCGTTATATAACGGAAAATATAACAATAGATGTTATACGCAATTCCGAGCAATGGAAAATACTGCAAAAACCGTACATTTCTGCAACTACCCAATGTCCTTCCTCGTAGCTAATGTTACAAAATCAGTCCATAAGCTTTAGATGTACTTAGTAACAAACAAACCAAACATTTTATATTTGGTATTAATATTAAATAATGGTTATTGCCTGTTAAGTTTCAATACTAATAATATGAACTTGAATAGTTTGATTAGTAATTAGTAGTAGCAATATGCCATATTAGCCAAGCTTTAGCTACTACAATAAGTCAATAAATTTATGATTCCAAAGGCTAAACTACAAGTTTTTATGGATGAAAATCTATGGCCGGACGGGGTATCTTTTAGACAATTTTATATTTTCAAAAATAAAGCGCAGACTCAGAAGAGTGATGTATTGAATAGTAATTAATACAGTTATGGCTATACCTAATAAAAACCAATACCAGCTGAGTAAATTTGTGAGCTTTAACTGTAAAAATATTAAAAGGAGCATGGAAAATGTCAAAAGATTGTGTATGAATGCGGATATCGTGGCATTACAGGAGACGTGGTTACTTCAACATGATTTACAGCTTTTGGGGGATGTAGATGACAACTTTGAATACACAGCCAAGACCGCAGTAGACCTTAGTTCAGGTGTTCTACGCGGTAGGCCGCACGGAGGGGTGGCATTGTTGTGGCGAAAAAGCGTATTTCCTAGAGTATCAGTGGTGAAGTGTAACAGTGAACGTATTGCAGCTATAAAAATAGAGGGTGAGGACGGTCGTGCTATGATAGTCATGAGTGTTTATATGCCTACGGACCATATGGACAATTTGCCGTTGTTCTGTCAGTGTTTAGGAGAAATGACTGCGATAATACAGGACAACAATATAGAAGTGGTGTATATGTTAGGAGACTATAACGCGCACCCTAATGCTCCTTTTGGTATAGAGTTGCTAGAGTTCTGTGACGAGAACGACTGGATCTGTGCTGACTTGGAACTAGCCGGTAAGTCATCTGACACACACACTTTTCTAAGTGAGGCTCACGGATGTACAAGGTGGCTAGATCATTGCATTGTGTCCAAGTCAGCATGGGACACAGTCAGTAGCTTTAGAGTGTTACAAGATACATTCTGGTCCGACCACCTGCCGATAGAAGTAGTTTGTAACTTAAGACTGATTAAGCAAAAAATTAAAATTAGTAACACTTTCAGTAATAAAATCATGTGGGGTGTAAGGGGGGCCGAGGAGATAAGTAAATATAAAAACTTATGTAACGACGAGCTGAAAAACATCCATTTCCCGGAAGAGCTTCAGAGCTGTGCTGATTCTATGTGTAATAATATCCAACATAGAGTCATCATAGATGGTTTATATAATAGAATAGTGGGCACTCTATGTAAGGCATCCATATCCAGTCACAAACTTACAGATAACCGACGTAAAGGTAAGCGTGTGTTTGGATGGAATGAGAATGTTAAGAAGGCACATAGGCAGGCTAGGGCTGACTATATAATGTATTTATTAGCGGGGAAGCCCACTAGTGGCCCTTTGTATGACAAAATGTATGAGAGTCGTAAAATATTTAAATCTCGCCTAAAATTTTGTCAAAATAATCAAGAGCAGATCAAAATGGACAAACTGGCTGCTCAGTACTCTTCCAAGAGTTTTGATAAGTTCTGGAGAGGTACTAAGCAACTAAAGGGCAAAGTTAGGCTGCCTATTAGTATTGAGGGGGTGCAGGATCCAATTGGGATTGCGAACTCATTTCGAGAGGCTTTTCGGGTGAAATCTTTATTGCCGCTGGCTCTCGACACTGAGTGCCAAGTTCAATCGGGCCCAGCGATTGGTTTCTCGAGTAAGGATGTGTCCAAGGTGATAAATAGCATGAAGCGGGGAAAATCGCCTGGCCACGACGGACTCAGTGTGGAGCACCTGCGGCACGCAGGCTTTCATCTGCATAGAGTATTGGGAATGTTTTATACGTTTTGTATCCGGCACTCCTATCTGCCAGCAGACCTCATGAGAACTATTGTGGTCCCGATTGTAAAGAATGCTTCGGCGGATACGTCCAGTAAGCGAAATTATAGACCCATTTCCCTTGCTACAATACTAGCAAAAGTTCTGGATGCGCTGCTGGATACGTTGCTAAAGAAGTACGATTCGATTGGGGACACACAATTTGGCTTTAGAGAGGGAGTGTCTACTGAAAGTGCCATACTATGCTTGAAACAGACTGTTGATTACTATACCAAACGAAAAACGCCGATCTTTGCATGTTTCTTGGATTTGTCCAAGGCATTTGATAGAGTATCGTATGGGAAGCTTTGGGCAAAGCTAAGAAAACTTGGCGTATCAAATGATATAATTGAGCTATTGACGTATTGGTATAGTAATCAACGGAACTGTGTTAGGTGGGGTAATGCACTCTCTGAGGATTACTCCTTAGAGTGTGGGGTGAGACAAGGGGGGAAAACCTCGCCCCGATTATTCAATATTTATGTAAACCAGTTGATTGAGGAGCTCAGCAGTACTCATACTGGTTGTCATATTGATGGTGTATGTGTAAATAACTTAAGTTATGCTGATGATATGGTACTGCTGAGCCCCTCAATCGGTGGTCTTAACAGGCTGTTAAAAATTTGTGAGAGGTACGCTATTGAACACGGCTTAGAGTACAATGTTGGTAAGTGTGAGTACATGATATTTAAATGCAATATTAAGATTTTCAATCATCAAGATTGTACACCACCCTTACTTAACGGAGTACCTCTGAGTCGTGTTACAAAATTTAAATACCTCGGTCACGTGGTGACAGATACTCTCAGTGATGAGGAGGATATTGAGAGGGAGCGCAGGGCGCTATCGATCCGCGGTAATATGCTGGCACACAGGTTTGCCAGGTGTACAGCGCCTGTCAAGATAACGCTTTTTAAAGCATTTTGTCAGACGTTTTACACCTGTGGTCTGTGGGCCAGCTTTACTCAACGGACCTATGGCGCCTTGCGGGTCCTCTACAATAACATATTCAGGTCTCTATTGCGGCTCCCTCGATATTGCAGTGCATCCGGGATGTTTGCCGATGCAGGAGTCGACGATTTCTACGCGATTATGCGGAAAAAGGTAGCGTCAGTAGTGCATAGAGTTCGGGAGAGCCGGAATGGGGTCCTGAAGATGATAGCGGAGCGAATTGACTCTGCACTCCTTCGCAGACTCACTGAGCTACATGTCAGGGTAGCAAGACGCGCTGCATTTTGATTATTTGTTACTATAATATAATTTGTCACAAAATCATTTAAAATATGGACTCCTTTGTCTGAAAATAAATTATTTTTATTTTTTATTATTATTATAACCATTTAACGTAAGACATTGGGACATTTGTTCTGATGACTTACAGGAAACTTACGAGTGCAATGACTGTCATTGCACCACGAAAACGGCCTTTTTGACTGAAGCATGTTAACAACTTTTGACCATTCGTTTAAAACTTAAAATCATAAGAGCCCAATAACTTTTATATAGTTACCTATTAACTTAACTAATTATTAAGCATGTAACAAATATTGACCATAAGTTTAAAACTTTTAATCATAAGTGGCCAATTACTATGTTATACGCATAGTTGACGAGCTTGCATCGGGCGGCATTTCCCATCGTTTGGCAACATTCATCAGTGGCGCAACTAGCGGCTACGCGTGTTTGATAACGTTCATATCGATTCATAAGGATAAAAATAGACATAAGTGGTTGTTGCCAGCAAGATTGTTGGGTCCTAACATATCGCACGGAACCGTACATTTAAAACCCGGAAAATTTACGGTACATTTTCCGGGATTTAAACTATTTTACGTCATTTTCCGAAACTCAAAGTATTTTCATACAAACGAAACATAGAGAGACTTTTATACTCTATAACTAGATAACTGAATGATGCCCGCAACTCCGTTGCGCCAAAAGTAGTTTATCGCACGGGAACCGTACATTTTTCTGGGATAAAAAGTATCCTATGTCCTTTCCCGGGACTCAAGGTACCTTCATGCCAAATTTCAGCAAAATCGGTTTAGTGGTTTGGGCGTGAAGAGATAACAGACAGGCAGACAGACACACTATCGCATTTATAATATTAGTATGGACACTTTCTCTGTAAGGTAGTTAATATTACTTTCTGATAGACATTATTCAATCTTCGCGTTTGAGTAAAACCGCTTAAAATATGTATTTAAATTGGTCTAGACTCTAGGACATAATATGTAGACCTGAATAGAATATACTGAAGTTTTTAAGACTTGAATAATGTATAAGAAACTGTTTCAACTGGCAAAATGTATGATTCCCTAGAAACTAATATAAATTATCTAAGAGTTGCTGCTGTAGCTAGACGTAATGAATCATTTAATAACACTTAATTAATACCTCGTTCTCGCTACTGTTTTGCAATTTCACTGTGGCGTACCGCAACCGGAGGGCTATTAAACGATAAATTAAATAATAAATTAATAATTAATTAGACATTAGTGTATCGTGATGAGACTGACCTATACAATAGAATGTGACCTTGCAGCGCCGGTTGAACTTTGTGTGCGTTTATCGCAGACCTGTCTAACGTTTCGCAAAGTTTTATCATAATCGGATCATGATGGACACGACGAATCGAATATGGTTACGATTGTGTTATATTACTGCTCTACAAATGTTTGAGTATGTTGTAAGTTTTGGTAATATACAAGATGTTACTGTAACTGCAATCGCATATTTAAGTACGTTTGGCGCGTTTTCCATGAAAGTCTTACAAATGTCAAAGTCAAAGTCATCTAAATTATATTCAAGTGTGTCTAAAGTAATACAGACATACTTGAATGACTAAGCAATATACCTTGTATATAAAAATTTCCCAGCTTTTAATTAATAAGGGCCCGTGCGAGTTTCCTACGCCGGTTTGTCTTGCCGGGCTAGTTACTGAACCACCGTAGGCATCATTATCAACGTTTAAAGAGTATTTGTACGATACCAATCTAGTATATAAATAAAAGAATTTTTGTAAGGACCTGTTTTACCATTTCCTGATAAGTGCCGAATAGGCTTACCACCACTTAACTTGACAGATGAAGTATGGAGAATCTGTCAAAAAAGTTGTGAATTGCCTATTCGGCACTTTATCAGGAAGTGGTGAAGTGAAACAGGCCCGTCTTGTTAAAACCCGAAAACGACTGTATCGATTTCGCTAATCTTAATCTTGAAATATTCGTGGACATCAAGGATAGATTCACATTATTGGGAGAGAAGTGATATGATAGTTTTGAATAAAACTATTTAAAATTTTAAGTGTAACCTCGTGGTCAGACGATCGTTCGTTTGATAAAGCATGGCGAATTTGATCAATGTGTTTGGCAATAAACATCGAGAAAGGATTGCTTTCATCGGTCGTGGGACAAACTGGTTCGCAGAGGAAATGAACATTGAACAAGTCAATGATATTTGGTGAATGTCAGATCATGATCTCATTGTGAGCAATATAGTCCAGATTATATTATAAGTAATGCCTTTATTAAGTATTTCGTGAAATTAGTAATGACTACACGCAACTCCATTGCGCCAAAATTCGTTTATCGCGCGGGAACCGTACATTTTTCCGGGATGAAAAGTATCCCATGTCCTTTCCGGGATTCAAAGTATATGAATGGAGAGGTAACAGACAAACCTTACAATTTATTAAGAAACAAAAAACTATAATGTCATGTATTTTGTCCATCTCACGACTAAGATGTATGTTTAGTGTAAAAGAAAAGCTCTAGTGACATACGCCTAAAATTATTTGTATTTGTAAGTACGCCTAAAGCATTTTTAAGTAAAAATGTAAATTATGGTACTCAGGCCAGGACTCAGACAGGAATACAAATCTATTGAAAGCTTCCTACCACCAGGAGCTTAGGCTCTACGCCTCTCTTTCTTCCCCGTAAGTAAAAATTACGACAACATTGATGATATAAAATGATGATACAAACGAAGTTCTTAGCGTATGGACGGGTAATATTAATTCAAAACTAATAAAATATTAATAAATAATATAAGTAATAATAGTAAAATAGGAGATGTTTAAAGTTATAAACAGCTTAGCTCATAATAAGCTCCACGGGGAGTACGAATTTATAATTATATTATTACAACCTTATACAAATGTTGCTACTAATTAATTAAAATGACATTTCTCATACTATTTAAAGCTTGACATTTAAAAACATTAGAATATTGTATAAAGTATAAAATTAATAAATTACGAGTGTTGCCTCATATGAAATAGAAAGCTTTTTTAAAGTACCTACTAACTATAAGTATTCGTATTTAAAGTCACAGCCTATAAAACCGTAAATTAAAAAAAATACCCCAGAATGAAACCCTACCAAAACGACCACTTTAAGCACAAACTTAGCACTGAAAACGCGCGAATAAAAAAATAATGACCACGTATGCGCGCGCGCACGCTGGCTTCTGCCGTCAGACTGGTACTGTACTGACAGTGACAGTATGTGGCAACCAGCTCATCCGTGACCTTTGCAAGGTTTTAGGAACACTATGAATTAGGAAACGGTTGCTATGTTGATATGAAGAAGAAAGATGTCATTAAGATGGAGTTAGAACAAAAATTGCAATATCTTTTAGACCAAGTATAAAAACCTTTGATATAATCCATACTATGTAGTATGTATAAATAATAATAAAAATACAAAAGTGTGTCTGTCTGTCTTTCTGTTACCTCTTCACGCTCAAACCGCTGAACCGATTCTGCTGAAATTTGGAATGGAGATACTTCGAGTCCCGGGAAAGAACATATAGGATACTTTTTATACCGGAAAATGTACGGTTCCCGTGCGATAAACGAATTTTGACGCAACAGGGTTGCGGGCATTATCTAGTATTTTATAATCTAAAGGGAGAGAAGTGCTATATTCGTATAGTCTTCATAAAACAAACTAGGAGAAGTATAAAGTGTTCCGATTGCAAATTACATTTAGATACTAGACTCTAGCTAGGGGTATCTATATTCTAAAGGCCCTACGCTCTAAAGCTCCTAGGTAGTCAAGGTAAATTTTTTCTTACTTTGTTAATATAAAATATTTAACTGCTTACATCGAACAGATTCTTAGTGTAAATTGGTTCAAAATTTTCATATAATTTGGTGTAGTTATTAGACAACAAGGATGTATGCTACTTATGTTTCTGCCGATTTATCTTTTCTCGTGTTGGCGAAAAACATAAATTAATAATTTAGTAGACGTTGTTTTATTATTATTTAATTAAGTAATACCGATTATAATATTGCTAATATAGCTATACTAGGCATTCTGAAGCCTCAATGCCTCTACATCAATGCTCATCGAATGCGACAGTATTTTTCTATGGCAGATGACATTTGCCATTGGTTGTAACTGCACATTTTGCAATCAATATAAAGTACACAACAGAAAACCTTAATGTCAAAGTGACCTACAATTAGCAAACCGTTCTATAACGAACCACTTAGTCGAATCTTTGTGTGGTTGCAGAAAACATTGGTACCATTCCCGCTGGCAACCTCGACCGAGAAAGATTAAAACCATTTTTTATTAAATTATTATTATTTTTAACAAAAAATTAAAACCAACTTCCAAGGTAAAAACAATAATAACATTAATATGAACTAAAAAGTATTAAATAATTTTTACTATCTAATAGTGCCTTTTTCCGAATTCGGCTAAACCTCAACTATTTCTGTACTCAATCTTCATTATTTTGAAGTCGGTACCAGATAGCTGAATCTTCAGTCCTCTGACAGAATATTTAAAATTTTTGGAACTGGCACCGACTTCAAAATTATGAAGATTGAGTACAGAAATAGTTGAGGTTTAGCCGAATTCGGAAAAAGGCACTATTAGATAGTAAAAATTATTTAATACTTTTTAGTTCATATTAATGTTATTATTGTTTTTACCTTGGAAGTCGGTTTTAATTTTTTGTTAAAAATAATAATAATTTCACTCTTTTTAGTTACACTAGTAGATAAATCTTCGCGTATATTTTACGTATCTTATTACAATTTGTTAAGAGTCACAACTCACACTCACAAAATAATATAATATTATCAGTGAAGTGAACATATTGTGCTAAGTAATTTAACAATTTTAATACTTTAAGCCCGAAGCGGTCACCGGCGATTGCGATAAAATAGAAAGGCTATTGTGTCTCGTTTTTCCACGATCGAAGGAGCTATCAGATAAAAAATTGTACAAACTTGCATAGGATGTAGCGTAGCATAATATTTAATATTATCATAATTATTGACAGCTGTTCTTGTTATCAAGAATTCAAATCGATAGGTACTTAGTGCACCATCTATCGATTAATATGTATAACTAATTAAAAATACACTTAATGACTTTGTTTTGTTTAAATGCTCTTTTTAAAATAACTTTATATTAATTCTATTTGTCTATTAAAATTTTATAAAGTAGTAAAGTATTCGATCTGTATATAAAGTAGTTAGTAAAGTATTCGATATTCTGTCTTCTGCCACGCGCCGCGCGGCGGCGCTGGGCGGCGACGCCGACCGCCGTGTATTAAAAACAAACAGGTGTTGTTAATTGTTATACAGTACATAATTATTATTATTAGTATATGCATACCTATGCCTTGTACTATTATCTATTATGTGCCATGGGACATTGGTGGCCTTAACACGACGTGGTAATGATGATGATGACGATGATGATGATGATGATTATGAATATGAATTGCATAGTAGTTTATGCTTTCTGTTCTTAAAACAACGCCGAAACTCCCAAACGTGTATCTATAAGGAATCAGGAGTTCTCTCAGCGTCATCGAAACCATGGTATACCTTGACCCAATATTTGACTTTTTGGTAGCGTATTCTTAGTACACTTCACATAAAACCAAAATCACCATATGTTTCCATATAAATTTCGAGGAGTTCCCTCGATTACTCATGGATCCCATCATCAAGTCACCACCTTTGTGAAAATGGGACCAAATTGGAGTAAAACCTAATACAACAAAATAAAAATTTCGAAAATCGGTTCACAAACGGCGGAGTAATCGTTGAACATACAAAAATAAAAAAAAATAAAAAAATATCCACAACCGAACATATAACCTCCTCGTTTTTTGGAAGTCGGTTAATAAGGGGGCAAACGAGCCAATGCCCATAGACACTCGCAACATCAGCAGAGCTGAAGGCGCGTTGCCGGCCTTTTAGAAGGAATACGCTGTCTTCTTGAAGGTTTGCAGGTCTTGTAGAAAATTAAACCTTGATCATAATGCCACTTTATAATAATAATAATAATGTCTATGGACGCTTCACACCACGTCAGTCTGGCCCCGTGGTAAGTACCTGAAGGACTTGTGTTACCAGACAACAGAAATATATATTTAATACTTTTATACATATATTTAAGATTTTTATTATATTATGATATACATATTTAATACACACCCATGACCCAGGAGCTTTGAAAACTTTTTGTTCCGTCGGCGGGATTCGAACCCGCGACTCCCGGCTTGAGCTGCCGACAGCCCACCTACTGAGCCACAGACTAGGTCGTCACTTTATGATCAAGATATACATCGGTGCATCCTTTTCAAAAGCCTTCGTAAGAGTTTAGTAGTATTAAATAACGAGCAGATACTATAACCAATAATATATAATTATGTAAAACACATGTTAACTTTTAAACAATATAACTAATTAAAAACCTGTTTTTATTATTAATTCCTATACATCAGTTATGGAAGAATGTAGTCTTGTGAACGGTGGAGCAAAAAATGTACTTTATCGTCCAATCAGAGAGAGCACCTTTATTGTAATGATTTAAGGATAAAGTTCGCGAAGCTCAGGAGGAAAAAAGGCCTAAACGGAAGTTTTTAAAGTTAAAAATCAATAATCATTGGTTATTAATGTGACAGTTGAAGATTTCGGCTGTCAATTAAATTAACACTTTGCTGAAATAATCAAGGATTATAATGAACGTGTAATAAGCGTAAAATTATTTTTGATAAACGTTATAAACAATATTCAAGATATAAAATACCAGATATTTTATTTTTTGGTTTTTCCGGGGCTTGAAGTATCTTCATACGAAATATTATTAAAATTGTTTAATAGTATGATCATGAAGATGTAACAGAGAGACAGTTTTAAAATGTTAGAAGGTATAAAATAGAAAAAATATTGTTACTATAGTTAATAAACATTTACCTATTACATTTATAATGTTATCAGGTAGGTTATCAGTAATATTTAGATAGATGATGTCACATAAAAGTATTTTAATGTTATACATACTGTACATAATAAATAAACACCTACATAACTCGAACTTATTTGTATCGGAATTTCAACGACCAATAAAAAATAAATAACCTTGGTACGTTCCTATTCAATGTCACCTGTACCTGTAAAAATAAACACTATCCTAGCTCTCGCCCATCCCCAATGTCAAGATCACCATTTTGACAAAAAGATAAAACTATCTAAAAGCCGAACTTTCGCGAGCCCTCACAAGTCATGTGAGGGCTCGCGACGTTTTTTGTTGCGAGGCCTGGTAATAATCTTTAGGCAGTTTTTTTTTTATATTTTAATACTTAGTAACCAAACCTTCATTGACCGATGAAACACATTCAACATATAAATTAAAAATTACTATGTTAAAGCACAAATCAATAGGTGTGATAGTTTTTCTTACCACAAAAGTGCTGTTGTGGGATATTATAATTATTATACTATAGGACTCGCCCTAATAAAAATAACATTTTAAAAAGATAAAACCGACTTCAAAATTGTAAATAATTGAGAATTTAAATTCCCTATCTCAAAAACTACTGAACCGATTTTGATGAAACTTGCAGCATTCGCTAGGTTGAATAATACAGCAAAATAAAAATTACTTAAATCGGACTTCTAACTCCGGAGATATAGGAACGCAAACATAAAAACATACATACGTATACACTTTTTAAAATTTGGCACATTTGTTCACACTCCGATCAATTTAGACATCCAAGGTTACATTAAATCCGACAAGGCTGAATATTGGTAGGATTGTTCAATACACTATAATAAAGGAAATGTGAAAAGTCCTCATCGATCTGGCACGTGCAAAAAAATTTACTCGGGGTCAAAAGTCTTTTTTGCAATTTTCAGCAAAACGGTAAGTTTTTTGATAAAACTTTACACTACTTTACTTACTTTACTTTTGTCTACGACGATGTATCGCATACCTCAGACTAGATACACCGCTAGTCAGTTTTGTCGTTGATGTACACTTAAAAGGTGTAACTTGAAAAAAAACGCGCTAAGTACACTTATACCTCAAACTCATTCAACTTTTTGAATCGTCATATCTCAAAAATGGTGGCTCTTAGAAAAAAAAAGTATAAAGACATTTTTATAGATTATTATCTGATCTACAAGTTTTGTCTGAACTGATTTTATGATAAAACTTACCGTTTTGCTGAAAATCGTGGAAAACCCGTTTTTGTAACCTTTGACCCCGAGTAAATTTTTTTGCACGTGCCGGATCGATGAGGACTTTTACGTATAACGACGTATCAAACAATCCTACCAATATTCAGCCTGGTCGGAATTAATGTAACCTCACCCCTATTTTTTAGTCTAATTAGACCGGACTATCAGACGCTGCGCGCTGATATAGAGTATAGAGTATAGACTGACATAATATACGAAAAATGGGCACTGCGCAGTTCAGAAAATATTACGCATGCTCATATTCATGCATACGGATAGAATTATTGATAATCTCCTTTTTGAAGTCGGTTAAATAGACGCAAGATTCTCCAATGTCAAGAGCATTACCTTTTGACAAAAAGATAAAAATAGACGCAAGATGTTTCCAAGGGCAACCTATTTTAAGCCCTAACCAGTACGGGCAAATGGCATTAAACTATAAAAACTAACAGAGCAATGCACAGTTAAAGGGCAAGGTTAAACCACTTGCTCTTATTTGAACCGCAGTTAAATTGCCGGCAAGATAGCTGCCCGGGTACAGGGATAATGAGTACACCCACAGTCCACATGTTGTAAATTAAAAGATTTAAAAGAGAATTCGTATTTGAAAAAGCTTATCTACCCGTTTTTTTCTTCGAACTAAAAATATATGAGTATAAAATGCCCGCAACAATTCCTTTATACCGTTTTTCGCCACAAAACTTTCTTTCCTAACCCTCAAAGTACGTCCAATGTCCATATTGCATACCAAATTTCATAAAAATCGGTTCAGCCTTAGATGTAAAAAGGTAACAGAGTACAGACAGACAAAAACACTTTCTTAATTGTAATATTAATAAGGATACCTAATGCAGAAAAAAAAGTTTTAACAGAAGAAAAATTAAGACGTCTTTTTTTATTTATATTTTATCAATTTTTAACCTACTGATTTATTTCATAATACTTAATTAAGACTCGTAATAAAATGTAATTACTGTTACATAAACAGTGACGATATGTATCTACTATTGTATATTATGTAAATGATATTATACTATAATATTTAGTTACGTATAATATATACGTATAATATTTTATTGTAAAAGATTTCAACGCGCTCCGACGCGCCGCGTTCTTATGACATTGAAAATTATTTTATGTATCTAGTTTTAATATCTTCTTCCATAAAATAATATTTAAGTGGAATTTAAGTAATCAATTATTAATAAGTAAACATTTATTACCAATCAAACTTATATCCCTATTAAATATAGATAAATTTTTAATACCAACTATTATTAGTTTTACAAAGTAAAATATATTTTAAAGGATTATAACCTTGATAAATCTAGTCGCATACATGTCTTCATTATGAAATTCGATAAGTATTGTGCAGTAATTAGCTCCAACCATGGGTTCTCGAACCGATTTCGATCGAAATTTTTCCAGAACACAAAAATAAGGAAATTGCCGAATTTTGAGATAACGATGTGTGAAAATTGAGCTTTGACAGTATAAATCGAGAAATAATGTCTAAATATTAAATAATTAGAAACGAGATTACGGACAAAGTCAGAAACTTCTTCTTGTTTATTGTCACTGAGTACATAAAAGTGACGCTATTGGACTTAATTTCCTAAAAAGTTTTTACTATTCTATACGACAGACATGCAGGATAATTAATATTTAATTCAAAAGTGAGTTATACTTCCATACTTAAAAAACTCGAAGTCACATCTAAGTCGATTAGGAAGTATTCTAATATAAAACCGGTGGTAGTATCTGGTGCAATGTGATCTGTGCAAAGTGCGTGAAGCTCCGGCCTTGGGTCACATCGCCGGGTCAAATGTCGGCACAGACGGGTTCCTACTGACCCGACATCACAATACACAGAACTAACCAGTAGGGCGACTTAGGGTCGTCAATTCAGACCGCAACACGCGAGGAAGCATTTGAACATTTGACACACTTCAATTATTATTGCGGTCTGATTTGAAACTTGAAGTGTTCTTGAAAACACGTTCTGCAAACGTCATATCGGCCGGCGCGCGCCTTGACAATGCGTTATTTAGCGGTTCATAGCATGCTTACAGTGGACAGCAGCTTTACGACGATTCGTGAGTTTGTTTCAAGTCAGCCTACTTATTGGTTCTGTCTATTGTGCCGACATCATCAGCACAACTTTGTTGAGATGCTTGTGTTTTGGACTATTTTTTTCATTTAAAAGTGAGAGACGAGAGTACACGAGAAGGTAAATTAAATCCGTCCCATTAAGCCCGTCCTTACTTAAGGATGAATAAGGATATTCCGCCAAATGTGTTACGCCAGCACGCAGTTGCATTTTATACATATATATTCATAAATTACAATTTAAAGACTTAAAACACGACCTGTTTCGACTAAATCATCGTCAGGTGTACGAGTATCTACTTAACGTCGGTAGTTTATTGTTGCATTTTTGCATTTTCATAATAAATAAGGATTAAATAGAGTAGACTAATAATACTCCCATACCGGTTTCAGTGACGGTGATTTCATTGATACCAGGCCAGTAATTTATAGTGCCCAAATGTGTGCGCAGTACACGAGAGCACTCTATTCCCTTACTTTTATAACCCAGTGGGACGGACGACCGACACGGCTGGCGAGAGATCATGCGCAGGACCGACTTTTTAGTTTTGACATGCCCATCCGACGCATGGATCATCTTACTTGTCAGACAATCAGGTGATCAGCCTGCTTTGTCCTAACAAGACTTGGAAATAACATGTTTCCAACGCGGGAATCGAATCCATAACCTCCGAGTAAAGAGCCATGCCAGCAGCCAGCAGAAACGTACAGAGTAGACTATAAGGTAGTAGTAGTAGAAGTAGTAGCTGAATATTTACCTAGATATTTATAGGTAATCAAAGGAAAACAAGGTATCCAGTTTAAAATGATGAAATAGCCGTAGGCCAGACTGCCAAGGAAATTATTTGAACGAAATTAAGCTGAATACACTCAACATTTTTACTGCTTAGTGCAGAGCAGCTATTTTTTAATAGAAGCCGCAAATCGCTTTAGTTAAGATACCTTTAGTATATAGTGTAAAGTTCGAAGTCAAAACTGTATAAGATTTTCCAAAGCAAATGAATAAGTAAAACGTTTTAAACTATTTTTGAAACGGTTTCAAGTGTAAGAGCTAGGTACCTAGGGCACGATTCTCGAGCCTCAAAATCGCCTCAAAATTGATCGCAATTCACAAGTTTTCCCATAGATAGCCTGTGATCGAACACAATATATTCGAGGCTTGAGAATTGAGCCCCTGTTTGTAAAAATTTTGTCCTCGTATGGCCCATGTAACTCCAAAGGTACCACGTATAACTTATTTTAAGACTAGGTGACACCCGCAACTCCAATATACACCAAAATTCGTGTATTAGTCATATCAGCACAGCCCAAACCACTGGACGGATCGGGCTGAAATTTGGCATGCAGGTAGATGATATGTCGTAGGCATCCACTAAGAAAGGATTTTGAAAAATTCCACCCCTAAGGAGATAAAATAGGGAATGAAAGATTGTATATAATAATACTTATTAACGCGAGCGAAGCCGCGGGCAAAAGTTAGTTTATAAAGCATGGAAGAATGAATTCCTCCGCTGCCGACAGTACTGCAGCTTATTACAAGCAACACTCAGCAATTTGTCAGCGGAACACAATTTAATAATTTCCACTGCGGTGAACATTTTTGCGGTCGTTACGTAACGTGGAAAGTCGCAAGACAATACTGATGGGTCATTAAATACGTAAAGTATTAGTGAGTGTTAATAGGTTCATGCTGTGGCATATAATGGTTGAGTTATTAGCATTTTAAACTGCAAATAATAATTGAATGCATATTACACTTCAGTTGGGTAATAAAGAATTGATTTTATGCTTTGAAAGACTTTTTTTTCGTCTACTTTAGGGTGAAGCTAAACGAGCGTAATGTGTGAGTTGTGAGTCGCAGAATTTCAGCTGGCAGAAATTCTGCTGCATTCGGTTTCCTTCAAAGTTATAAAAAATCTTAAAAACACAAACTCCACAGGATATGACGGAATTAAAACAAAAATATTAAAAATATGTTATAAATCTCTTGCTGTACCCTTGGCGCATATCATAAACCTGTCATTGACTGAAGGAGTCTTCCCGGGGCGCTTAAAGTTCTCAATAATTAAACCTATATATAAAGCGGGAAAAAAGACTGAAATAAACAACTACAGACCTATAACACTGATCCCTGTATTAGCCAAAATATTCGAGCGAGTTGTGTATCAGAAACTGTACAGCTTCCTTACAATCAATAAAATCCTTAAGCCAGAGCAATTTGGCTTTAGGAAGAATTGCTCTACAACAAAGGCTTGTTTCAGTTTAATTAAAATCATCACGGAGGGACTAAATTCAAAACGACCTATAACAGCAATCTTTTTGGACCTATCGAAGGCATTCGATTTTGTCTCACACAAAATTCTCCTACAAACATTAAATAAGCAAGGCATCAGGGGTGTAGCTAATGACTGGTTTAAAAGCTACCTTACAAACAGATATCAATGTGTTGAATTAAATGAAATAAAGGGTAAACATAGAAAAACTTGCAAGTCCGCTTATATGATAAATCGATATGGTGTGCCTCAAGGCTCAATTTTAGGACCTCTGCTATTTCTATTATACATAAATGACTTCCCTGACATAATATTATATAAATCGATTCTTTTTGCTGATGACAGTACAATAATAATAGACAATAAAGACAATCACAGAGCTGAAATAATTAAAACTCTCACAAATATAATAAACTGGCTGAAGTCTAAAAATTTAATGGTAAACACTTCGAAAACAAAAATAATTCAGTTCCAAACTTACAACAGTAAACATAATGATCTAAATATTTCTATAGATAATAATAATATTGAAGAGGTCTGCTCAGCCAGGTTCTTAGGTATAATTGTTGATCGCCATTGCACATGGAAGCAACACATAGATAATGTATGCCTTAAGCTGGAAAGATTCGTGTATGTTTTAAGAAATGTAAATCAAACCGTATCTGAAAAAACTGCCTTGTTAGCATATCACGGATATGTATCCTCAATATTACGATATGGTTTGATAATATGGGGTAACTCCACCGATTTCATACGAGCTTTCCGAATTCAAAAAAAGTGTATTCGATCTGCATGTGGAGCGAATGTTTTAGACAGCTGTAAGCCACTATTTAAAAAGCACGGTATACTTCCCTTACCTTGTCTTTACATCCTAGAAGTATGCATATTTGTTCATAAGTACAGTAATGATTTTTACACCAGAAAAGTGGAAACGGCAACAAAAAGCTGCAGGCTACCTGGTAAAATATGTATTCCTGATCAGAGAATAGGCATGTGTAGTAAGAATGCATACTGCTTTGCTGTTAAAATATACAACAAATTACCAACGAAACTAATGGAACTTAACACAAGTAAACTAAAAACCAAATTGTATGCATTCTTACTCTCAAAAATGTATTATGACGTAAATGACTTTTTAATAGATAAAATAAGTATACAAACAATCTGACTTTCTCTGATCTAAGATTATTATAACTATCAACTGGATATAATATTTATTATTAAGCAATGAAGTTAAGTAATTTATGAATTTTATATTTGTTCTAAATTTTAATGTAATGATAATGACAGATTATATTATTTAAATTTTAAGATGAATTACAATAATTATGTAACTTATTAATATTTTTTTATTCTTTTTAGTATACTAATGTTATTTAAAATTATATTAATAACTGAATATTATATTGATTATTATTTATTGTTGCTTGAAATTGTAAAATTCTCATAATTTAAAACTTACTTGAGCACCAAAATGCTTTATCTTACATATTTCATAATAATAGTTTGGAATAAGTAGTACTTAAGTTAAAATGCCTGAATAATTAATTATTATTTTAATATTTCTACGCCCAAAAGGCTGAAATTGTGACACACTATCTATAAATCATGACACCTTATGTACCAATTTCCTGAAATAAATGTTTCTGATTCTGATTCTGATTCAAAAGTCCTGTTAGATTCACATGAGCGCAATTTTGTGAGTCATGATTTGTATGAAAAGATATTTACGCGACCGAAATTCTGCGACTCACGACTCACAAATTACGCTCGTTTGGTTTCGCCCTTAGTGTGAATTTTTTATTTGATTTATTTACCTCTACAAAAAATCTAAATTTAACAGGTCACAAGACGAGTTGTTTATCATTTTCTCTTTGCAATATAATTAATAAACATCATTAAAATCGTAATATTACTACTGTTAATGAACTAATTTTATTAAAATTCTAGGTTTCGCTTTTAATTTGCAAATATTACGAAATGACACAATAATTTAATAGACAATAAATAACAATCTAATAAGAATCCGATTTCTCCTGCTCATGTATTATGATTATTTAAATTAAATTACAATAATTAATCGAGTTTTATGTAAATTTATTTTACTTTGTTCTAGCTGGGTCTAAAATTTTATTTTACTTACTACTACTAAAGTCTATAAAACTTTAATTATACAAAAAATTAAATTTTGCATTAATTATTCTAAACAAAACATCTAGAATAACTTTTATCTGAGACTGGTGTGATCTTTACAAAATTTATGGTTTTGACATTTCATCAAAAAACATTTTCGTTAAAATCATCTCATATATCACCATGACATTTCGGGGTGCGATGATGATGATCATGAATTTTAAATACTCCTATGCAAATTTCAACCTATATTTCTGTTCCTTTATCGAATTGGAAGTTTCGAGGAGTTATACTATTTCTACGCAGTAAAAATTCACCTGTTAAAACGTACGTAACTTTATAGCGTACAACGTAGTGTAACTTTATAGCTCCAAAATTCGCCTATTTCAGCAACCATATTTCGCCTTTTCTGAGACTCAAGCAATATCTTCACAACACATTTCATCCAAATTCACAATTCATCCAAAAAAATAAAGGTTATAGAAAGACAAATACACATATTTTTTATTACATATTCGTACATACTACAGATTCCGTTCTACAAACGTGATCAAAAATGTGACCACTTTTCTTACACTTTTCGATTGAATAAAATGTGGTCTGACCCCCATTACTTTAAATCTTCAAAACAAAGAAGTAAAGTTAAAAATAAAGCGCAAATTGAAGTTCACTCGTGAGGTACTTCACCGTCACCTGACCTACTCCCCGCCCGCCCTAGCCGCCCTAGCCGCCCGCCCCCGACAATAGCCACGATAATTGCGAACAAATTGTTTAAGAATAAAATATTATATACACCGTCTAAGGGTCAAAACAGACCGGAACGGGACGCGTAGATGCATTTGTTTTATAATATGGATTTGAAAGATTTGCAAGACGTCTCACGCTCACGAAATCTGTCAATTCAGTACCAATTTAGAATTATAATATGCGGTCTGTATTGGCCCTAAGTACTAGGGTTCCGTGACGTAGAGCTCAGGTTTCAATTAAAATTAATATATTTTAACCACGGTTAACAAAATATAACAATAGTTTTTAAATTGAAAGACCGTCCTCTTATACAATTCAACAAAAATTTGCTACGAATATTACGGCTCTCCTTTCCCTTCTTGGGGTTTCGTAAATAACATTTTCAAAGGTTTGGGAACCCATGGCTTATATATAAATCATAACAATAAGTAAATAATAAACAAACTAAAACTACTATATAAACATTATCATCTTGAAATTAGTTCAAAAGGTCATACCAAGACAACGGTACATTACTTAAATATCAATTTTGTCATTTAAAATCATTTAATGTTTCAATCAAACTTGTTACTTAACATAATTAAGTAGCTTTTAATGTCTGTAGTTAAATTTATTATAATGCTATTAAAATTTTAAATATAGGCCGAAAACTGGACGGGCCTATAATTTTATATGTCATGGGAATAAAATTTTCATGTAGTGATCTCGATTTTATTCTAATTTATTGTAATCAGAGCAGTATAGATCGAGATCCGCATCTTATATAGATCAAGATCTTATCAAAATAGGCAAGGAATAATTCAATATCAAGGTTGTGACTACTCGGAAATTTTAAAAGCAAAAGTGGTCTGTCCGAAGGAAACACTTATCAGCTATCACACAAAAGCCTCTGAACCGATTTATATTAAATTTACTCGTAGTACAAGGACATTGGATAATTTATCCTTCTTTTCCTGAATATATGTAGGATTTCTGCGCGATTAACATATTTTCACGCAACGAAGTTGCTGGGAACGCTAAGTTTTGATGTAAATACAAACGAAATAAGTGTGGTTGAGTTTGAAGTTTTGTTGTAAAACTAAACACAACTTCAGTAATATAGTCATTAAATGGCCTTTGATTGCGCGGTTAATACATGAAATTCAAATTGGTAGCATATATAACTTGCACTGGGCTTTGCTCTCTAAATCTGTCTATATATTGTAATGTAATAGGTGCTATGAATTACGAATCAGGTGTTTTAGCTTATTTCTGGTTAGATATCTATACTTATTATAAAATAAAAGTCACTTTTTTTCCCTCATGTCCCTTTGTTCCCTTTAATCTTTAAAACTACGCAACGGATTTTGATGATTCTTTCAGTGTTAAATAGCCCATTTATCGAGGAAGGTTATAGGCTATGTTTTATCACGCTAAGATTAATAGAAGCGAAGAAATAGAGGAAAATGTAGAAAAAACGGGGGAAATTATTTGAAAGGGCTAACTTGAACGCGCTAATCTCAGGAACTACTGGTCCGATTTGAAAAATTCTTTCAGTGTTAGATAGCCCATTTATTGAGAAAGGCTATAAGCTATATTTTATCATGCTAAGATTAATAGGAGAATGTAGAAAATTATTTGAAAGGGTTTAATCTCGCGAACTACTGCAGCAATTTTTATGTTATTTGGATAAGAAGTAGACCACATGAAGGATCGTGATGGGCTATCGATTTTAATCATTTTTTCAGTGACTATATATTTTATTCCCGTACGACGCCGGGGCGGGTCGCTAGTTTTATACAAAAGTACCATGCATGCCACGTATCATGCCATATTTTTAATTTTATAACCTCTCTAGCAGGCATTGACATTATTTTTTTTTCCTCTTCTTCGTCTTATTAATTGTTTTTTATTTAATATTAATACCTTTGTAATATGGTATAGTCCTTTGACATACTATATTTTAATTATTATTGTATGTAAATTAATCACGATAAATTTTAATTTAATTTCGACATAATATAAGGGGGAAATTATTGTAATATACTTTCATTAGGCCTGAATGATTAGGTACTGACTTAAACTTTGACAAAATATTACCTGTATGAAATAATGATGTAAACCTAAATTAGATAAGTAATATGAATATATGATAAAAATAGGTACTTACGAGTATGTAAAAACTAACAAACTAACTATAAATTGTAATAACTTGACTTCACTTATCTAACATTTGCACGTCGGAAAATCGACAAAATATGTGAATCACTGCTTGAATTGTATCACCCTCTGTACTATATTTTTGCAAGTAAAAAATTATTGTTATTATTATTATTATTGCTTACATTAAGATCAAATCAAATCGGAACCGAAGGAGATGATAGATTTTAGATTTGGTTTATCTTCACTTTAAAATTCATCAAAGATTCTGCAGATATTTCAGTTGCAAATAATGCACATAGGATGACAATATGACGTCCTACATTATTGTGGCCTCGTTAGTCTGTCTGCTCCATAAACCTCGGAAACAGCTAAATGTAACTCGTGCTCGATGCTTTATTAGATGACATAACGGAACGGGGGAAAGCTTTTGTACTTTTTAGTGCTATTTCGCTGTGCGATAATATGAATGTTGTTTTGAAAGTTCGATGCAAACAAACAAACTTTTCTCCCTTAAGTATAATGTAACAGAGCCAGTACTGGCTGCCAATAAGACTGGCAGCCAGTATTGGCTTGGTATATGCCGCGTGTGAACAGTTTGGCCTGGCTTAAAAAAACTGTTCACACGCGGCTTAAACCAAGCCAATACTGGCTGCCAGTCTTATTGGCAGCCAGTACGATACTGGCTCTGTGTAAATAATACTTTATTACTAGTATAGATAACTAGATAACGCCCGCAACTTCGTTGCGCCAAAGTTCATTTATCGCGCGGAAATCGTACATTTTACCGAGATAAAAAGTATCCAATTTCCTTTTCTGGGACTCCAAGTATCTCCAAACCAAATTTCAGCAAGAAAGGCAGATAGACAGACATACACACTTTCGTATTTATAATATTAGTATGGATTAATATAGATTATTGATAATGTTTAGTGTTTGGAACCGAAGGCATGTGATGCAGAGCTTTCGGTGCAGGCCTAAGGGCCGGGACACAAAAACACGATACCACATCGTACGACGTCGTACGCACGACGTCGTATTGTGTTTTTGTGTCCCGGCCCTATTATTTGAAAACTCTAAGTATAAATTACAAACCAGGATACTTTCTTCTTCTGTCGTAATTTTGAGCTATTTGACGATGTTAAACTGTAGTTTCGTTCAAGCACTAGTCATATTTTGTGCTTTGGAGTAAATAATAGTGGACTTTATTTATTGTATATTTTAGAATTGATGCGCATTCATGCAAACGATGATAAGCTAAACTTTTTTATGTCGTTTGTTTTTCGAGAGACTTAAAATATACAGTAAGTAATTATAAAACTTTCTTAACAAGACGTATGATGCGCGATCATGCAAATGATGATAACCATAACTTCTACTATGGTATGTCGTGGGACATATTGCGATTATTAATATTTCTAGCATTGGTATGAAAGTGAATACTACGTACGCGACAAAACCAGAGAAACCAAGCAAGATTTGAAGTATGAGAAACGGTACACACAATTTAAGTTTTCCTTCGTTTGTCAAGCTAAATATTGTGTCTCGCAGGCTTTGCCGCTCAGTCCCTCGAGGCTTAAAACATACGTTTATATTCTTGGTAAAAGAACATAAACATAGTCGGTCTTACCACAAAAGATTTAAACATCTGTTGAACAGTTGTTTTGAGACAATTTTGTATGGAATTTTTCTCTAATTAACTGTTCAACGGGTGTTTAAATCTTTTGTAGTAAGACCGAGTATGTTCTCGGTGAAAGCAGGTTTGTTCATGATATTCAGAATGTATTCAGAAATCGCTTACGATAACTGGACTCTAGATCGTTGTCGAAGGCGGAGGGCGGAGAGGAATATTTTTTGCTCCTACCTGAAACAAAATGACAGGAATTAAAATAAATAAAGATAGAGATAAACTACGATAACATGCGCGTCCCTCCAAATTACTGTTTCAATGTGTGTAGTCACAATATCCTTATGAAAGAGTTTGTATGTAGTTGTAAGTATTCAACCAATCAACCAGTACTCGTAATATTGTACTTAATGTCACTTATTACCAAGATTTGTAGGTCAACTAATCATAACCAGCCGACAACGCACTTCAAACGTTTTGAATTTTGGAGGGGCGCGCCATGTTATCGTAGTTTATCTCTATTACTAGCGACCCACCCCGGCGTCGCACGGGTATAAAATATATTATAGCCACTGAAAAAAAATGACTAAAATCGATAGCCTATGATCCTTCACGTGGTCTACTTCTTATTTGTGCCAAATAACATAAAAATTGCTCCAGTAGTTCGCGAGATAAGCCCTTTCACATAATTTCCCCCGTTTTTTCCACATTCTCCTATCAGTATTAGCGTGATAAAATATAGCCTATACCCTTCCTCAATAAATGGGCTATCTGACACTGAAAGAATTTTTCAAATCCGACCAGTTTTTTCCACATTTTCCTCTATTTCTTCGCTCCTATTAGTCTTAGCGTGATAAAATATAGCCAATCTTCCTCGATAAATGGGCTATCTAACACTAAAAGAATCATCAAAATCCGTTGCGTAGTTTTAAAGATTATAGGGAACAAAGGGACATGAGGGGAAAAAAAGCGACTTTGTTTTATAATAAGTATAGAAGATGCATATCTAATATATAAATCTCCTGTCACGATGTTTGTCCGCGATGGATTCCTAAACTACTTAACCGATTTTAATGTTTGTTTTTTTTTTAAATGTGTGCTTTTTTCCAACTTGAGAGATAGGATAGCTTAGATCTTTAATAAAAGTCGCAATTTTATTTTATTGCAAATTATTTGTTTATAAGGAGCGACCATTGTTTATGCGACGCGGGTCACGGGATAGCGATGGACGTTGCCATGGTGACATACTTATTTAGTCACTAATTCAATAAAATAATACGGGCTCACTACGGGCGATATACTTTACATAATATGGCAAAGAAACGTTTGCCGAGACAGCTAGTGTATTAATAAAATGCAATAGACAATGGTCTTAAATATATTATACTTGTTAACCTCCAAAGAATAATTAGCGCAAAAAATAGGCTACAAGGCACAAATTGTTCCTTAAATAAAACAGCAACGTCACGATGTTAAACATAAGTTTTTTTCCCTTACACTGCTAGTAAAAATGTATATATGTGTCAACAATCAATATTTAAGACTATGGCGCATTTTCATTGGTCGATATGCGGGGTGCGGGAGGTTTCTGAAACGCATGCCACGACCAATGACAATGCGCCATTAGCTGTTGTCAATTAGTTGTCATAGACTCTTCGCATGCTGTATACCGTACGAATTAACGACTAATGAAAATGCACCCTTAGGGGCTAGGGCGCCCGCATGCGGGCCCTATCGACCAGTGAAAATGAGCCATTAGGCGCGCCGCAGACGTCACACTTTTTGTGTGATCGAGCCGTGCAGACTGTATGTAAGCCGCAGACTCGATCACACAAAAAGTGTGACGTCTGCGGCGCGCCTATAACAGTCCCCAAAATAAGTATATGACTCTACCAAGCGTTGCATATTGCAAATATACTATAATATGCAGGTAGGAAAATAAACATTTTTCCGTTCTACATAACATGATGAAAATTTAAGGTTGACGACTGCATACCATAACCCACCCATAAGTATGCCAAGTATTTGATGAGCCCCAGTAACCATGGCGTTATATAAGAAATTACGTCATAAAAAGAGTAATTACAGAAGTTTGTCAACAATTGCATACAAAATTAAGAAAGTCCCGGCAAAAACTCAAAGGAAAACACGAGACGGATTGTTTGTGGAGCTAGGGTTGCTACTTCAAGGATTTTTTAAGTGAAAACTTCTTTGGAGGCGTTGTCATTTTATTTTAAAATAAGTATGAGTAATTTACTGATCAGAAATTCGTAAGACGGAAGAGGAGGCGCCTGCGCATCTAATGTAATTGGCGCCTGCTAATGTGAACATAAGCGCATTTTGGAATAGATCACAAACAAGCTGACAAATTGCCTGATACCCAACATTCACAGTATCGAAACAGTTACAAAGCCTACATGGAAGCGAAACAATATTTGAGTTTTCTGTAGACTTCCCAGGACTAGCCAGCAGATTCATACCTAAGTAGATCCTTTATCTATGGTATAAAAACTAATCTCACTCGAGGGCTAAGGTTGTATGCCTAGCGGCAGGGGAATTACCGGCGAAGGGCCATTGTAAGGGTTGAGGTTTCTGCATCAACTTCACAGTACCTTTGTTTAAAACTCCGTAATTGTTCGTGTTTTTATTGTCACTACTTATTACTTAGTACTTCCTTTTTTAATTTTAAAACAGACCTCACCTCACCTCGGTTGTGCTATTTATTGATCGCGTAGGAACCGTAACCATTTTTTGAGAAACAAAACTAATTTATGTCTTTTCCCTCTTTATTAAAATCGATTAACCGTTTAAGCGTAAAGAAGTAATAGACAGACAGACAGATACACTTCCGCATAATATTAGTAAGGATTCTACAATACCTTAAGGTATTAACAGTAACATGGTAACTAAGATAAAAGCTAAACTTTTCTTCGTCGCCAACCCTAGGTGTAATATGGCAAAATGACGGGTGCGGTAGCCCTACTTCTGAAATGGGTCAGAACTGAGCTCTAACGATGCTCCTTTTACACTTTTTCGCATCCGTGTCGCATTCGAGGCGAAACTGTTTGAACTTCCGTATCCGAAACTTTCCTGCATAATAATGTGATCTGAACCCGCAACCGAATAAGCTTGGAAAGCTTTAAACATTATAATGTGATGTAATAAACGTACCTAATATTCTAATAATAAAAAAAATGATTGTCAAAACTAAAAGGTCACTTAGCCCTTAAGTAAGCATTATAGTTAAAGTAGAAAATCTGTCATAGTGATCCTGGTAGATGTTGTAATAAACATGATTTATGGTGTAATAAAAAGTTGTACTATAAATAGTAAATAGGTTCTAAGCAGAAAAAATGTGCTGATGAAAATACTGGTTAG